>JAPQVY010000111.1:39699551-40927048 GCA_028535165.1 Quercus tomentella
TTGTTTTTAACCATGAAGTTGACTGCTCCATAGTGTGCCACCTTCACTTCACCTAGCTAGGTTCAATTCATCAATTGTTATGTCAATGGAATCCGTATCTTTTTGTCTTCTCATGCGCAGTTGCGGATGTCCATGCATGTATAATAATATGGGTCCGGTTAAGGGAGTAGGGTATACATTAACAAATCAGTTTTTGAAAAAAAAATTTGAGAATTGAAAAAATTGTCAGAATTTTTTTAATTTTTGATAAATTTTTTTCCAAAAATTGTATACTATTGTGTACCCTTAAGGCACGCATTAATAAAATTCTAATAATATTTACTAGTTTTGATTTCTTTTTAAAATGAATAAATATTGATTTAAGTTTTATGTTTTTTATCCATGAAGTAAGTGGACGACTTGACTCCACAGCACTTTCCCTTCACCTAGTACTTTAGCTTCAATGCTTTTACATCACTTTTCTTGACGTATTTGTGGTGGTACTACAAAAAAAGGGACTATCCCAGCGTTTTGAACATGCTCTTGATTATTATTATTATTATTATTATTATTATTATTATTATTATTTTGTTGGTTGAGAATCAACATGTTCTTGATTTTGAAAACACAAAAAAATATTATTATTATTTTTTTTAAAAATATTCATAGAAACAAATTTTGGATAAAAAACAAAAATAGTTATTTAACATATTCTACGGTTTTTCTCTTTCAAAATTTCAAAACTTGATTAAAATTATTTTTAGAAATATTCTACGGGAGGCTAAACATGGCTGTCTTGGGCTGAATTGTTTATACAATTATACTTTGAGGCTCATTATATGATTTGGTTAGTACGTCTTCCACTTATTTATTTTGTTTTTTCTTTTGGTTTTATCCATACGATGTACAACTTAATTAAAAATTATATGTAAATTATATATATAAAGACAAATTTAATACATTGAGTGAGTGATTTTATGCGAATAATATATTTTTTATGAAATACAAAAAATTAGAATAGAATAACTAATCATATGTGGGTAACCAAGAATCAATATAGTAATTGACAATTTTCATTTTTTATTGGTTCCTAAAACATGCAGGCATGAAAATATCATCATATTTTAGCTGGAATATTAAATGCATAAAATAGAATTTATCCGATAAACGTGAGAAATGTTTATCAGAATTCTATCCAATAAACACTACAATCAATAAAAGAAAAATTGTAATTATAAATGAAGTAACACTTTAATTATAACTAAAAAATACTAAAAATATTATTAAGTTTTACAAACTGACGTGGTATCACAAATTAACGTGACAAGAAATAAACTAAACTAAATTTGATTACTTATTACATGTTAACACGTCACTAAATCACAAAACAGTAAGGGTCTGTTTAGTTGGACAAGTAGAAAAGTGGGAGGATGGAAAATTAGTGGGAGAATAGAAAAGTAGGAGGATAGAAAAGATTTGGTTTTCCCTCATGTGTGTTTGGTTGAAGGGATGGAAAAGTGGGAGAGTGGAAAACTTTTTTGTTTGGTTGGAGAGAAAAAGGGGAGGATGGAAAATTTAGTTTATATAAATTAACTATTATGTCCTTATTATATAATATATAAGAAATAGATATATTTACACTCATTAAATAATATAAAAATTAACATTTTCAAAAAATAAAAATAAAAATTAACACTAGTACATGTAAATTTATATTGATTATTTTATTACTATAATAATTTAAAATTTATGGCTCTTGCTTACTGCCTGGGAAGACAATTTTAACAAAAAACGGAATGACATAACAAACAACTATTGGCTTGCACCTTTTGTGTCTATTGTTTAGTTATATTATATTCATGCTGTGTGAAGACCTCTGGGAATAATGGAAAAAAATAATAATCATCATTCACAGGTGAGATGAATAAAGTGAGGGGTAGGTGAGATGAATAAAGTGGGGGTATTTGTGTAAAGTACATCATTCAGCACTTTTTCCTCCCCATTTTCCTCCCAAATTGAGAGGATAAAAAATGTGGGGCTGGAGGAAAAATTTTCCTTCCCATTTTCTGTCTCTCTTGTTTTCTCTCATGAATCAAACAGTGAATAATGTCATTTTTCGCCCTATTTTCCTCTCCCTATTTTCCATCCTCCCAGTTTTCACTCGAACCAAACATACGCTGAAAGCTTTTGTTATGGGGGAAAAAACCTTTGTATTCTAGCACACAGTTTCGTCAACAGTCAACAGTCAAGCACCCAATTCGTGAGCTTTGTCCTTTCCTGTCAGATAAGTGTTTTGCTTCGAAAAATTGGTGTTAAGCTGTCTCTATTTTTTTTTTTTTTTTAAATGACTCAGAGTGTGAAAACTGGAAATTTAATGGGGGTGTACGTGCTCCTTCCCATAGTATCCAACAACAGAGAAACTTCATGTGGTTGAATGAAATGTGTGGCCGAGAGCAAAAGAGTTAAAAATATCTGACCTCACCATCCTAACGTCAACACAAATTATTGCTATATTCATGATGGATTTTGATAGGCCAAAAACATATTGACCCCTTGTGATGAATTAATTGATTAATTAGCCAAGTTTATTAATTAATCAAATTAACATGCAATTGTACATTGTAGCACAAACAAATCATCAATTAACTAAAGTATGCAGCGGAAAATAAATTGACACTGTGATTTGTTTACGAATGGGGAAAACCCACACGGCAAAAACCCTACCGGGTGATTTTAAGGTCACCACTCCTGAGAATCCACTATTATCAAAACAAGCAGTTACAAGTAAAGGAATCCCAGTACCTTATACCAACCTAGAGTTGAACCCTTACCCCAATACCCAATTGGACTTGTTCTGTAGTGACAATCTCTCATTTTCAATGCACGGCTCCCAGTACATGACTAACCAATTACGCGGATCCGAGTACGCGACTTGATCACCAACTTGAGAAGGATGTTGGCTGCAAAGTTCTTCAGTTCATCCAGATAATGAAGATCATGAAGTTGCTTAGTCACAAAACCCTATGGTGTACAAACACAGCAACTTCTTCAAGAGAAAGATGAACTAGGGAAAATTCTGTCTCCGGTCACAATTTGCATGAACAAGACTTTGCTCCAAACTCGTACAACCTTTGACGGCCCTTAAAATAATTCTTATATATGTTAAGGGTTGTGAGAAAAGAAAGCCCAAACATATACCTACGGGTTGGATTGAAATTAGCTCGAAAAAACTGAATTTCATAAACCTTGACAGATACCCTATCTATCGAGCTAGCTGTCGAGCCACAGGTTTCAATAGCTTTTAAACCTCGATAGATGCTAGCTGTCAAGCTTTAAAATCCTGCACTTTCTAACTTGATTCTTGGACAGACTTGCATGGCTTTAACATTTGAACTTGAAACAAGGTTTCTTGAAGCATTAAACACATCTTAGATCTACCCAATTACAAGTAAAGTGCGTTTTGTCAAAGGATTAGCCAACTACATAAAGTAGTGACATATGTTCCTAACATTGAATCACATATGTCCTAACAATCTCCCCCTTTGGCAATCCGTGACAAAACCACAACAAACAAATGAGATATGAGAGAAGTCATAAATCACTCAACTCATATTCACTTGTTGAATACAATAAAATCTATCATAACATAAACTCTTGAAAAACTTTGCAAGAAGAGAGTTTATGGCAAGTAGACTTTAACAAACTATATTTCTGAAATACTTTAAACAAAACTCATCAAGGCATCTTAGTGTGAAACAGAAATAATAGATTGCATACACTTTATAAGAAACATGTGTATAAAAAAAGAAAAGAAACAACACATGGAGAGATAGGTGAAAGAACATACATCAAAATATATATAAAGCAAATTTAAGTACAATGTATGTCAAAATGGTCACAAGACCAATATACAAGATATAATGTATCTGAAATGGAGAGAAAAGAAAAACAAGATACATAAAGTCCTCACTACATCCCTCAAATTTATGCACACTCCCCCTATCAAAAATCTCCTATGCTAACCCTCCCCCTATAAGTATGACTACTCTCATATCCAAAACTACTCCCCCTTTTTGTCACAAGTGACAAAGGGTAAGAGTATCAAGTAGCCATCTCGTCATCATTAGGTGAGCTAACATCCTCATCCTTATCATCATCATTGTCGAAGTCGCTGTCATCGGATGCCTTGGGAGGAGGAGAGGGAGACTCTATGAAGCCACCAAGGCAAGCCTGCCGTTTGGCAATACGGCCGACACAAGTGTTCACCTGACACAACTCATCAGTGAGAGTGTCAAGGCGAGCATCCATGCGCTGAAACTGCGCCATGATCGCATCAAGAGTCACACCACTCGCCGAAGAAGAGGGAGCGGAGGTGGATAGAGCTGAAGAAGTGGGAGGAGCTGCCGTACCAAACCGCCTCGAACGTAGCTGCACCTCGCTCCGTTTAACGGTAGCGGCGTCTATGGCACACATAACATGGAAGTGGTCAGAAATGGGAAAGGGAACAGAAAAATGGCATAAAATCCTCGTGATTGCCAAAGGGAAGATGAGCTTATCACGGGTCGTCGTATCCCTATATATATCTATGATAGAAAGAATAAAATGAGAGGAAAAATCTATAGTAAGATGCTCTAAAAGAGAAAGCAAAAATCGAGCACGGGGCTCGGTGATAGAGTTATAGTGAGAAAGAGGATGCAAAACAAAAGTCATAACCATATTCATGAACCTAGGACCTTTAGCAAAGGCCGAACACGGAGTAAACTGACGATCACCCCAATCAGAGGGACGCTCACAAAAAGCTGACATAAGCTCATCTTTGGGCACAGTCCTTAAACGCTCATAACCGGGGTAGTTAGGATGCTCTACCCTCGAGACGTAGAGCACATCGAATACAATATCCGGTGTGCCCACAATGCACGTACCTCGAACTCGAGTAACAAAAAGAGGTATTGAATAATCAAATCCATGCATGTTGGAGTAGAAATCCTATAACAGCACGGATGGACAAGTGACCGGGACGTCACACAATGACTCCCAACCCCTACTATGAATGACAGTAGGTAGGTCAGTGTTAGAGAAGTCCGGTAAAATGACTTGGCATTTCGAATGGACACCTCGTGGAGAAAAGTTCTCTGAGAAGTCCTTTCGAGCTTGCTCATCACAGAACCGAACAGAAGAAGGAGTAGGATTAGACGAAGTGAATGCCCCAGAACGAAGAGGGTTACAGGACGAAGTAGATTTATGCTTAGGTGCCATGACGCAACTAACGTAAACAAGAGAGAGAGAGGGAGAGAGAAACACACAGAAAAGTACCAAATACAATCAATATATCAAAATATAAAGAATTGAAGATACATATGCATGAAAATGCATGAGCATGTGATATGCAATAGTAAAAGCATCATAGGCTCAGGCCAATCCAATCCTACCTGCACACAATCATTTCAAAAATGCAAACACACATCTAAAATGCATGAAGCAGTGTTATAATGCACATGTGATGCAATGCATGATGTTTTAAAATCAAATATACAAAACCCATCCTAAAAATTTCACAAAAACTCCATTAATTTTGAAAAACCCCAATGTTTATCAAAAATCCCAAAAGTTAGGTCAGAAAACATGAAATGCATGATTAATGAGTGAAAAAAGATCATACCAGAGGAAAGAAGATCATATTGAGGCCGAAAATCTCTTGGGAAAGTGGTTTGAAGTGAGAAAAATGTGTTTGGGAGGTGAGAAGACACAGAAGTATCGAGAGAGATCGAGGAAAATGATATCTGAATCGCAAAGCACGTATTTATAGGAACCTCATAATTCTCGACAAATTGAGAGGTGTCAAGCTTTAAAGGCGTGAAGAGATACAACTATCAAGCAGCTGTCCAAAGGTGTTCATAGCAAAAACAAGCTCGATGGATCGAAGAGCTATCGAGCAGCTATCGAGGAGACAAAAACTTTCTCGATAGATTGAGGAGCTATCAAGAAGCTATCGAGATTGCGATAAAAAGAAGCTGAAGAGCTCGATAGATAAGCCAGGTGTTGAGGAGCTGTCGAGATTGCTAAAAGACAGTTTTTCAAGAAGAGAAAAACACAGACATGAATGCAATCAATTATGCAACTCAACCAAGGATCCAAACAACATTTTAATCTCTCAAAAACATCTCTCAATCAAGAAAAATGTAAGCACATAGATCCCAAAACACACACACACACACTAAACAAGTCTAACCAATTTTATATTACAAAAACAAGTTAAGACAGTTTAGTGAGCATACATTAACACATGTATTCCTTGTAATGGCCAAATCACATTGTACCTGCACATGTATCAAAAGTAGCAAAAAATATTGCATGTTGTGTGTGAAAACATCGCAAGATTGCATAAGTATCTAGATGTTATGACGATTTGAGATATGAGTAAATCACTTTAACTCACACATAATCAAAACTATTTGATGGGGACTATCACCTTCGAGGTACATTCTATAACTCCCACATCTCCTAGAATACACGCTTTCAATCATATATAAAGCATTTTGTTCTTTTTGCTTTTTAATTTTCTTTGCATATTTTTTTTTTTTAAAGCAAACCATGCATGGTTATATAAGAGAGAGAAAAGAAATACCCAATAATGTTAAGCATTTGACATTGCACTTTTGCTATGCCGAAACATACGGATGTCATTTCATGATTGGCGGGCAATAGTGGTGAGATGGTTATTTATGCCTTTCTCTTAGAATTTTCTAGTCCTTCCCGTAAAAAAGAGTTATATGAGTGTTAAGTACAAGTGATTACTTAATCTTACTCATCACAAACATGAGCCACAAAACTCACTTGCTTAGTTGTGCATAGAGATGCTCATCTAAGCTACAAGAGATACAAAGTTTAGAAAACTTTGTTTCAATGGCCATCCAAGGTACACAAGTACCAATGTACACAAACACACTGTTTTTGTATTTTTCAATTTTTCATTTTTTTTTATTTTTAAAAGAAAAAAAAAAAAAAAAAAAAAAAAGCAAAACTGAAAAAACTAACCAAACTAAAACATGTTAAACAAGACAAAGCAATGCATAAAACTAGACTGACTTAAAACAATAAAGCAAAACACACAAGTAATGCAAAAACAAAAACAAGAAAGGGAAAGAGAGAGAGAAGAAGTGACAAAATCACTTAGAGCCCTTTTTCCTTCCACACCTTGGAAGAACCTTTTCGTTTAGAGAACCCTTGATCCGGCGGTGAGGGGGAAAAGTTAAAACCGTTCAAGTTCAAAAGGAACAAGAGGACTTTGAGAAGATCTCCAAGAGGAGCAAACGAGGATGGAAGTTGATTTTGATCTCCCGACGTGATCATGTTGTTGCTCTTTTGAGTGGCTAACCACTTGTAGCAATTAGGTCGAGTATGTCCAGCTGCTCCACAGTGATGACAAAAATGCTGCTTTTTCTGCTTAGGCTTTTGAGAGTTTCCCTTCTTAGCCCTAGGGTTATTAATCTTTTTCTTATCAAGCTTAGGGGGTGCTCTTAAGATAGATTTACCCTTGTCTATGTTCTCACTAGCTAATTCATTTTTAACATCATTGTTCTTAGTTTCAATATTATTAGCAGGAGGAACAAAAACAGTAGCACTAGTAGAAGCAATACTAGAAGAAGAGAAATCATACCCTAAACCGGTTCGATCGGAAGTAGATTTCTAAAGACTGGGCATCTCATTGAGCTTAGCGCTTGAAGTCCTTTCCAGCTGAGCTCTAACTTGTAACAATTCTGCCTCAAGTTTCTTTGTCTTCTCAGCCAAGAAATTATTCTCAAATATTAGTGCTCTAATAGTCTGATTTGCTTCATCAAACTTTGTAGAGATTTCTTCCCGCTCAAACTCCATATCACTAAGCTTCTTAGTGGCCAACCTATACGACTTCTCATGCTTTTCTGAGACATTGTATAACTTTGCATAGGCTGTGTGGATATCATCTTGCTCATCCATCTTCTCAAACTTGGACTCCACTAATTCCTCTTCTTGATCCACATCTTCAACAATCCCTTCAGTAGGATTTACAGTGACAGTGAAGGCATTTAGGATTCTATCATCCTCATTATCAGAATCATCCTCAGGCTCAGTGTCACTCAACGTAGCAACAAGTGCCTTGCTTTTCCTAATGGTCTTGAGATAAGTAGGGGACTCTTGTTTCATATGACCGAAACCTTGACACATAAAGCACTTTGGTCCTGAGGGAACAGTGTACTGACCGCCATCCTTAGCATCCTTCTTCCCTTTGTCTTGGCTCTTAGACTGAGAAGAACTTAACTGTCTACGGTCCTTATTGAAGCCCTTTGCATTGGCATCCTTCATGAACTTCTTGAATTACCTGGTGATGTAGGACTTTATCTTAGAATCTTCATCATCAGAAGACTCATCAGTATCACTACTCTTGGCCTTAAATGCCATGCTTTTTCTCTTGCTTGATTTCCCGATCCTTGTTAAACCCAACTCATAGGTCTGCAGATTTCCAACCAACTCTGTCAAAGGAATTTTGTCAATATCCTTTGATTCCTCAATGGCAGTGATCTTGGCATGAAATCTCTCGGGTAGAGATTTGAGCAACTTTCTCATAATCTTGGGTTCAGGAATGGTTTCCCCAAGATTAAAAGCTGAGTTCACTATGTCCTTGAGCTTAGCATAGAACTCATCAAACGACCCATCCTCCTCCATTTTGATCCCTTCAAAGCTTGTAGTGAGCCTTTGAAGCTTTGAATCCTTGACAGCCTTGGTTTCTTCATAGGTTGTCTAGAGAATGGTCCATGCTTCCTTAGCAGTTTCAGTAGAGGATATCTTCTTGAACTCCTCATTCGTGACTGCACTGAATAGAGCATTCAATGCCCTGTTGTTGAAGTTTTCCGCCTTGATCTTAGCATCATCCCAGTCAGCCAGCGCTTCTGTAGGCTTGGTCTAGCCTATCTTCACAACTTGCCACACTTTCTCATCTAAAGACTGCATGAAAGCTCTCATGCGTACTTTCTAGTATACATAGTTAGTGCCATTAAATAAAGGAGGTATAATAAGAGACTGTCCTCTATCCATGACAAACAGGGGTTAATGGATCACACAGCAAAGATTAACCCTAATCAGAGTGTGCCTGCTCTAATACCACTTGATAGGCCAAAAACATATAGACCTCTTGTGATGAATTAATTGATTAATTAGCCAAGTTTATTAATTAATCAAATTAGCGTGCAATTGTACGTGGCAGCACAAACAAATCACCAATTAACTAAAGTATGCAGCGGAAAATAAATTGACATAGTGATTTGTTTACGAATGTGGAAAACCTACACAGCAAAAACTTCACCGGGTGATTTTAAGGTCACCACTCCTGAGAATTCACTATTATCAAAATAGGCGGTTACAAGTAAAGGAATCCCAGTACCTTATACCAACCTACAGTTGAACCCTTACCCCAATACCCAATTGGACTTGTTCTATAGTGACAATCTCTCATTTTCAATGTACGGCTCCCAGTACATGACTAACTAATTGCGTGGATCCCAATATGCGACTTAATTACCAACTTGAGAAGATTGTTGACTGCAAAGTTCTTCAGTTCATCTAGACAATAAAGATCATAAAGTTGCTTGGTCACAAAACCCTATGGTGTACAAACACAACAGCTTCTTCAAGAGAAAGATGAACTTGCATGAACAAGACTTTGCTCCAAACTCTGGTCACAATTTGCATGAACAAGACTTTACTCCAAACTTGTGCAACCTTTGACGGCCCTTAAAATAATCCTTATATATGTTTAGGGTTGTAAGAAAAGAAAGTCCAAACATATACCCATGGATTGGATTGAAATCAGCTCTGAAAAATTGAATTTCATAAACCTCAACAAATACCCTATCTATTGAGCTAGCTGTTGAGCCATGGGCTTCAGCAGCTTTTAAACCTCGATAGATGCTAGCTGTCAAGCTAGTTGTCGAGCTTTAAAATCCTACACTTTCTGACTTGATTCTTGGACAAACTTCCATGGCTTTAACACTTGAACTTGAAACAAGGTTTCATGAAGCATTAAACACATCCTAGATCTACCCAATTACAAGTAAAGTGCGTTTTGTCAAAGGATTAGCCAACTACATAAAATAGTGAAATATGTTCCTAACATTGAATCACATATGTCCTAACAGATTCTACAACATATTTTCAGAATCTTTGAAGTGATTTTTTTTTTTTTTTTTTTTAACCAAGAAGTCGACTCCATAGTCCATAGCACTTTCACTTCACCTACCTGGCTTCAATTGTGGTGCTAATTGAATCCGTTCTTTTTGTCTTCTCATGCGGATGTAAATGCATCTATAAATAACATATTTACTAGTTTTGATTTTTTTTTTTAAATGAATAAGTATTGCTGATTCAATGCTAAAAGCATTTGTATTTACTAGTTTTGATTTTTTTTTTTTTTTTTTTTAAGTATGCGTTTGGCTTCAAATTAAAAAGTCAGCTTATTTTACTATTTAGCTTATTTTTTTCACTATTTATGGGTCTCACTGCACTTTTTGGTAATATTTGTTAGGACATATGTGATTCACTTGTTAGGAACATATGTCACTATTCTATGTAATTGGCTAATCCTTTGACAAAACGCACTTTACTTGATTTGGGTAGATCTAGGATGTGTTTAATATTTCAAGAAACATTGTTTCAAGATCAAGTGTTGAAATATGCAAGTCTGTCCAAGATTCAAGCTGAAGAAGTGCCTGTCATTAAAGCTCGACAGCTAGCCATCTATCGAGCTTAAGAAGCTGTTCTAGCCCTGTAGCTCAACAGCATCTCAACAGCAGGCTATCTGTCAAGGTTTATGAAAAACAGAATTTCAGATCTGTTTTGATTCTAATCCGTGATTATGTGTTTGGGCTTTCTTTTCTCACAACCCTAGACATATAAAAGGATTATTTTAAGGGCTGTCAAAGGTAACATAAGTTGCACAAGCATTGAGTAAAGTTTGTTCAAATTGTGACCGAAGATAGAGTTTTTGCCCTAGTTCATCATTCTTGTGAAGAAGTTGCTGTGTTTGTGCACCGTAGGGTTTTGTGACCAAGCATCTTCTTGATCTTCATCATGGGATGAACAGAAGAACTTTGCAGCCAACAACCTTCTCTAGTTGGTGATTGAAGTCACGTACTGGGATCCGCGCAATTAGTTAGAGCTAAGCATCAAAAGGAAAAATTGTCACTATAGAACAAGTCCAATTAGGTATTGGTGTAAGGGTTCAACTGTAGGTTGGTATAAAGTACTGAGATTCCTTTACTTGTAACCGCTTGTTGTGATAATAGTGGAGTTTCGGGAGTGGTGACCTTAAAATCACCCGGTGGGGTTTTTACTGTGTTGGTTTTCCCCATTCGTAAACAAATCACCGTGTCAATTTATTTTCTGCTGCACTTAGTTCAATTGGTGATTTGTTTGTGCTACCACGCCTTTGCATGTTAATTTGATTAATTAATTAACTTGGCTAATTAATCAATTGATTTCATCACAAGGGGTCAATACGTTTTGGCCTATCACTATTCATAGACTCCATTGTACTTTTTCAGCTAACTTTTACCTTTATATATAGTACTTTCAGTAAAAAAAATTCAATTTCAGCAAAATAAGCAAATCCCAAACAGACCCTAAATGAATAAATATTGATTTAAGTTTTTTGTTATTTAGCTATGAAGCAAGTTGACGACTTGAATCCATAGCACTTCCCCTTCACCTAGCTACTAGCTTCAATGTTTTTACTTCACACTTTTGACATATTTGTGGTGTTAATGGAAACTATCATTAGTCTCTACGCGTTTTTTTAATGTAGAAATTTAAGTTATTTATTCATTTTTCTATTAAAACAACTTATCATTATTTTGAAAATAAATTAGAAAAGATATTTAATAAATTGATTGTCCTTATACTAGAGATATTAAATTAAAGGGAAATAATAACAGAAAAATTATGTTTGACTAGAGCTTATAAACTTAGGTTATAACTTTTAACTTTTATGTATTACTTTTTCAAATCTTTTTATTTTCTCAAATTTTCTTAATTTTTTTGTTTCACTTTTTTCAAAGTGCAATTGTACTTTAATACACTTTTAATAAAAAGTTTTCAACAAAAGAATTAAATATGCCGTTCTCAAACAGAACAAATTAACGCGTAGTTGAATCACATTCAAATCAAATGTGTGGCCAAGAGCAAAGGAGTAAAAGACATCTGGCTTGATCTGACCCATCCATCGATCCCAACGTTATATTAATACATAAGAAAATTATTGGGTACTCTGAGAATATATTTCCTTCATCTCACTTAGAGGTGGACTCTATTGTGGGTGAGATATCACCCAAAAAAAAAAAAAAATCACACAAGTAGCATTATAACAACAACAACAACAACAACAACAACAACCAAAAAAAAAACAAAAAAACAAAAACAAAAAAAAAAAAAAAAATTACACAATCAGTATCAGACACTGATTCACACATATATAGTATAAATTTATAACAAAGAGAGTGACACCCAAGACTCAAAACACTCACTTTGTATTCTCAGAGTCAGAGATATCGAGTTAGTCAGATAGAGAAGAGAGATGAGATGAAATTTATGAGAGAGAGAGAGAGAGATTTGTGATTTATGTTGTTGTTTGGTTTTGAGTTGGGATGATATTTGATCTCACTGTGTAAGATTTTAAGTTAGAGTGTGCACAAATATTTTTAAGGGTAAATTTTATATATATATATATATATATATATATATATATATATATATATATATATATATATATATAAAGTGAACCGCTGAACATAAAGTGATGCCCCTTTAATATATATATTTTTTATAATAATAGATAAGTAGTTAAGATTAGGTAAGTGTGGTTAAAGACAGTGACATAGCTAAGATTTGACTTTAGAAGTGAATATTGTGAACTATGGTTGTCCATGAGTTGATTTGGGTTGGGTTTGTGCCCAACTCGGAATCGACTCAACAACTTCTGGTGACAGGACAGTTGATTCACCGCCGACTGCTGGAAACCACAGGTGGAGTCGATTTCAATTTGGGTGGGCAGTGATCGGTTTCGATCGAAACCGATGGAGCAGCAACGTTGGTAGAGATTTGGCCAAATATTGACGTCTCTAGTCGAGAACTGGCCGTATCTATTCGAGAATTAGCTGGATCTCAACAAATCTCATCGAGATCACACCGATTCTTAACAAATCTCGCCGGATCTGCATTTGAGAGAGGGGGGAGGGTGATGAACAGTGAACTTTGGAGGTGAGGTCAATTAGGTTAGTTGGAGTCAATTTTTCATGCAAATACCTGCCAACTAACCATGAGTTTTGGAAATAAATATTATGAATGTTGTGATATAAGATAAATAGTGACAATGGGTTCTTATATAAATTCCATGGGTTTATAATATGGTATGAAATATATAAATGTCATGGGTTTAAGATAAATAATCATAACTTTCCATGAACTTTTATATTAGTAACACAAATTCATAATTCTCCATGGGCTTGATATATGTTTGCCATGAGTTTTGGAAAAATGAATAGTGTTATGTAATATAAATAGTTACCATAGGTTTTATAATAAGGTATGAAATAAATAAATGTCATGGTTTAAGATAAATAATCATAACTTTCCATGATCTTTTATATTAGTAACACAAATTCATAATTCTCCATGGGCTTGATATATGTTTGTCATGGGTTTTGGAAAAATGAATAGTGTTACATAAAATAAATAGTTGCCATGGATTTTATAAGATAGATTCCATGGGCTTGTAATATTATAATAATAGGTTTAAGAAATTAAAGCATTGTTCAGCATTAGACTTTAAGTGAAAGACTTATCATTTCTCAAAAAAGAAAAAAAAAATGAAATACTTATGATAACCTTGGATATTTTACTAAATAGTGTCAAGTAGAAAGTTTGGGCTTTTAATAGTGCCAACATAAACTGGGCTTTTGAAAGCTTAAAGAGTAGGGAAGAGAGATGCAAGCACAAGATAACACCAAGACGTGTTATCGAAGAGGAAATCCAAGAACTCGGAGAAAAACCTCTTTGCGACCCTCCAAGTTGAAATTGATCCACTAGAGAATAAAGTTGGAGTACACGAATAACAAAAGACCCTCCAAGCCTAGTCTACCCCATGTACTTGAGCCTTCCAAGCTCTTGCTACCAACGGACTTCTCGGAATCTTGTCTTCTCTAGCTTTTCGGATCTCGCAATTCAGTCCAATTGCATCCGCCACTAAATGGCTCCTTTCAATGCTTCCCAACAGCACCAAAACCTCACTTAACACTCAGATTTAGTGTGGTAAGTGCTTGGACTATCAACCTCTTAAGGATGTAAAGATGGAGAGGTAGGAGTTAAGGAAAACCACAAGGAAATGTGTAGATGATTGTGAATATAACAATCTCTAACTCTCAAGTGTATTTGTTAAGGTTTTCTCTCTAAAAAGCCTCCTTTACTTTTGTGGGTAATGAGGGTATATATAGTATGGGTGAAGGGTAAGAAAGTCACACTTAAAATCCTCCAGGCAGAGAGTTTCGTGTGTACCTCACGAGGTGGCCTGTCTCGCGAAGTACTCGCGAAATACAACCTGGCACTTGACTCTTCAGCTTCCAGCATGTACTTCTCACGTGGCCTTTTCGCAGACACCTTTACTCGTAAACTTCTTGCAAGCTAGTCGCGAAACTGCATTGATCTTCATTGCATGCTTGATTCTTCACCAACTTAATACTAAACCCAATACAATAAAATTCCACAAAATACAAGGAAACAACTTAATACAATTATAACACTTTTTGTCATAGAATGAAGCCAATATAAAACATAGTTGTAAACCACAACTTTACAATCTCCCCCTTTGGCTATTCCATGACAAAAACACCCTATAACAGACTTTAGACTTAAACGTGAGTTTGGGAACATTGGAAAAACTCACTCACACCTAAATCTAAAACCTATGATGAACTTGGAACAAAATACCTGTATCCTGAAACACTTGCACAAAACACGTTAGACCCTCAAGGTAAAGCAAGTAATAAATGACAAGTATAAAGTAACAAGTAAAAAAGCGATCAAGAAAGCAAGATGTGAAACATATGAGCAACTTGATCAAACTCAAAACAGTCATATGGAAATGACCACAATGATCATATGGTAAAGCAACTGATCAACTGAACATGCAACCAATAAAGCACAATGGCATAAGGATGTATGCATTTCCAACACATAAACACGATGTGATGAGAGCAACAAAGCATAGATACTAAACATAACACAAAGCACCATAAAGCAATGAGAAAACAACCATAAAGTAAAACAAAGCAAAACAAGGTTTTTTCATTAAAAAAAAATGTGTTCTCCCCCTTGGTATATGCATCTCCCCTATGGAATTCCCCCCCTATGAATGTGCACGAGATAGAATTTCTCCTCCTGAGAATGTGCACAAGAGTCATATAGAAATGACAATACACTCCAATATACTCTCTAGTATACTCTCCCCCTTTTTGTCACGAATAGACAAATGAATCAAGAGGAAGGGGGGAAAGAAAAGAAGATATGAACAAGGGTAAAGACGCATGAGGGGTGCAAGATGAATGAGAAAATGAAGCTCAAACAAAAGACGAAACACCTTAAAAGCAAAATACTACAAAGCATAAAGTAAACATGACATGCTAAGGATGAGAAAACAAGATATAGACCAAGGCATGACATAGACACAAGGACATGTTATATGTGCTAAAAGGTCTAAAAAGACTTAACTAGCATGAGTGAATGCAAAACATGTCAAATGATAGAGTGTGTGCATCAATGGTGCATCTAGTGTGCATGTGAGATGCATAACCAATGCATGAGCAAGCACTCATGGGGCAAAGTGTGTAAAACACACGATCAATGATCAAAACATGATAAACATGAATAATTATGGTGATCCCTAAAAATTGATATTCATCAGTGTCCGAAAGAGTGAAAAAATACCATAGAGGCATTTTATCAAACACTTGAGTGCACGTACTACACATGTATATTAAACAATGCATGAACAAATGAAAATCTACCCTTAAATACATGTTATTTTTGCCACAAGGGGCCAACATCCAAAGCAAATAGACATTTAAAACAAAACCCAATAAAAAAGATTGACAAAAATTAAGTTTTCCAACCCCCATTTGTGAAAATCCCAACTATGAATATAAAATCCCCAAAAACATAATCTAAGGATCAAAATCAATTAAAAGTTTTAAAGATTACCTTAAAGATGTTTATAGAGTGTAAAACAATTGAAATTAGTTGGGTTTTGATATAGAAGATTTGAAAAACAGGGTTTGGAGAGGATGGAGTCACAAAAGAGTCATATGAGGAGTTTTGGACCAAAAACTCACGAAATACCCATAATGATCATATGGCAAAGCAAATGATCATCCAAACATGCAAGCAATAAAGCATAATAGCATAAGGATGTATGCATGTCCAACACTTAAACACGATGCGATGAGAGCAACAAGGCATAGATACTAAACATAACACAAAGTACCATACAGCAACGAGAAAACAAGCATAAAGTAAAACAAAGCAAAACAAGGTTTTTTCATAAAAAAATGTCTTCTCCCCCTTGGTATATGCATCTCCCCTATGGTATAAGATATGAATTTTTGGGCTTTTATTACATTTTTATTTTGAAAATTTTTCTTTCTCACCTAAACTCACCGTTTTGGCTTGTTACAAAACACAAAAGTTGAACAAACCAAAAGCTGTATAGTTAGAGTCACTGACTCTTTTTATATAGTTAATAGATATAGATTAGAAACAAAAAATAAAAAATGGGATATAACATATGTTGTAACTTGTAATAATAAATAAGGAGAAAATATTTTTCTAGTCCCGCCTGTAGAGAGGGAAAATTCATTTAGTCGTTCCACACCGACATTTTAGGTGAGTTTCCATTTTGCCCCTTCTTTTTTTTAGCTCCTATTTTGGTCCTTATATTTTTTTAAATTGTTTTTAATGTAGTTCCTATCATCATCTCAATAATAAAAATCGCCTACATGTTAGCGCATAGTTTTTTTTTTTTTTTTTTTGATAGAAAAAGGTAGAATGTTAGCGCATAGTTGACACACTAAATGTTGATGTGACTATTAAAATAATAGAAGAAAAAAAAACCCAAAACAAATAAACAAATAAGAGAAAATAAAAAGGATAAAAATAACCAAAAATAATAAAAAGAAAAAAAGACCATTGCCCAGGGGACAATTTTTTCCAAAATGAAAGAGACAAAAAACAATATGGGGTTGCACACCGGACAATCTTGAAGAAATAGAGGTAGAAGAAAAAAAACGAAAGAGACAAAAGGTAAAAGAAAAGAACAGACCGTTGCATAGGGACAAATTTGTCCAAAACGAAAGAGAAAAGTCATATGAGGTTGCATAGGGGACAATCTTGAAGAAATAGAAGTAGAAGAAAAAAAATGAAGGAGACAAAAGGCCAAAGAAAAAAACAAGGACCTTGTATAGGGACAAGAGTAGCATTTTCTTTTAAACACTGCTATTTTTGTGTATCTTAGCATTCCCATTGCGCAATACGCAGCAAACAATTAAAATACTAAGAGGGTGTTTGGTTTACCTGTTTCCGTAACTCAATTCTCAGTTTCTATAACTCATAACTCAAAAATGATAGGACCCATGACAAAAAGGTTGTTTGGCAAACGATAACTCTGTTTCCATAACTCTGTTTTCATCACTCAATTCTCTGATTTTTGAGTTATAAGTTATGGAAACTGAAAACACATTTTAGCTGTTTTCAGTTTCCATAACTCATAATTTAATGGCAATATTGTAATTAAACACACAAAAGGGGACCCACAAACAGTACCAGCCACAACTTTTGACCACTTTTGACTCTTTTTTTTTCCCCTTTCTTCTTGGCTGTTCAGTTCTTTTTCTTTTTCTTTTTTTTCTTTTCTTCTTCTTCTTTCTTTCACTTCGGTCTGTTCTGGGTTTTTTTTTTCTTTTTTTTTTTTTTCGATCTGTTCTGGGTTTCTTCTCTTCTTCTTCTTCTTCTTCTTTTTTTTTTTTTTTTTTTTTCACTAGGTTCGATGAGTTTGGGTAAAAAAAAAAAAACCTGCAATGAGTGACAGGTATGGGACCCATAAATAGTGTGAAAAATATTGAGTGATGGAAATTAAGTGAAGGTGCCAAACGGGTGTAGTATTTAGAGTGATGAGTGATGAGTGACGGAAATTGAGTGATGGAAAGAGTGATGAAAAAAAACAAACCAAACAAGGCCTAAAAGACACGCACCAGCAGCTCATCTATATCAATATAGTAAACAATAAATGTTGCTACAGAAATATTTAAAGATAAAAGAAGGGTTGTGTTAATGGGTAAAACCCAACCAGATACAGGAGTTAAGTCTCATTTCCTTAACTATGTAAAACTAGATGGAATCAATTACAAAACCGTGTCATTCTGGTTAGATATTTTTTTATCTCATTTTTTTGCTCTCAACCACGCATTTCCTTTCACTTATCAGTTTTCACACTCATAGGATTTGGTAGACGGTAATAGGCTCTGTAATGTAATAGTTATTCCTTTAGTTTAGCTATTTAGTAGTTTTGTTATGTTTTTATTAAAAGAATTTGCCAATCCTTATAAATAGCTATTCTTTAAAGTAAGAAATAGCTATTCATCTCTAAATATGTTGTATTAATTTCTAAAGTTAATATATTTCTAAATAAACAAAATTTTTATATGCACATAACAATTATGAGTAAGATATTTCCTAAAATATATCTTAAGTTTGATTTACAATGTTTTTATTTCAGTATCTTCAAGGTTCTATTATTGTGTTGTCATCAAACAAATGAATAGTAATAAGTATTACATTACAACATTTTGTATTCTTTATAATACATATTCCTATTTTTATGTAATTACCCTTATAGTCTACTAAATGTGCCCATAAAGTTTCTCAATTTACCTTTCACCTCCTCAGCGTTCACACTCAGTTAATCTCTTACACGCTCAGGAATAGTGCGCAGCTGGGCCTATAAAATGGGATGTAAATAGAGATAAACATGCAGAGAGTGCAAGCTGTGTGAAAAAAAAAAAAAAAAAAAAAAAAAAAAACGTTGCCTTGTTCAGAGCGGAGATCTTGTTGCGATATTGGTTTTACTGGGTATCTAGAAAGGTATTATTGTGTTTTTCAAATTTTATTGTGAAATTAATTTTTGGAAATAAACTTTTAGAGTAATGCATTCTCTATTTTACTAGGTCCCTCTATATTACAAGGATTTCCACGTAATGTGTTCTTGTGTGATTAATTTTCCTAGTGCTTGCGTGATTTCTAATATTAATTTTTTGCTTCAAGTTATATTTAAAATTTCATTAACCCAGATGGAGATTTATCACAACAAATTTATGGCAGATGTCCTCTTTGCGAGGTATCTCAAAACTCTCATAATATTAAACAGATTGCATAAACAAAACCAAGAAATACTTCGTGTCCAAACTCCTATATTGCAGCCGTCAAGCCATAAAAAAGTTGTATCACTGACCACATTCTTCACATTTTTACAGGATTTGAAAGAACAACCATACCCTCAAACCATGTTTACTTTCAGGGAGATGTTTGCATCATTGGCACCATTTTTCAATTTCAGGGAGATGTTTTCATCATTGGCACCATTTTTCACTGCTGCTGTTGTGATTGTACTAAGTCCCTTTGCAAAAGAACACATACCTTTTGCAGTCAGCGATTATCTCGTCTCCATGTATGAAAAGTGGCTCTCTAGATTCTCTACGCCTCGAGTCACTGTCGTCATTGAAGAGAATGGTGGTAATCTCAAAATTAGCAACCAAGTCTATGAAGCTGCTACAGCCCACCTACGTACCCTGATTTCTAATTCAACAAAACCAAAACGTTTCAAGGTAAACAAAGAAGGTAGGCAAAATGAATCAATCATTGATATCGTCGAGAATGAAGATGTTATTGATATATATAATGGAATTAGACTCAACTGGAAGTTACATGCTGTAAGAAAGGACGTTTTCGGTGGTAATGTTATTTACAGATATTTTGAGCTTTCCTTTGATAGGGGATTCGAAAACGAAGTGCTAAAGTCTTATTTACATGATATAGTAGTTCGTTATGAGAGAGTGGTAAAGATTTATTCCCGTGATATTAGCTTTTATGGTGGTTCCATGGCATCCGCCAGTCTTGATCGAGATGGATGTTGGTTTTATGCTATTTTTAAACATCCATTTACGTTTGAGAAGTTGGCAATGGACCCAAAGCAGAAGGAGATGCTCATGGATGATTTGGACAGGTTTCTTGGAAGGAAGGACTTATATGAGGATGTTGGCAAGACATGGAAGCGTGGGTATTTGCTTTGTGGCCCTCCGGGTACCGGCAAATCAAGCTTGATTGCTGCCATGGCTAATTACCTCAAGTTTAACATCTATGATTTGAGCCTTTCCGGTCAGCTTACAGATGAAGGCTTGAGAACTATGTTGCTCTCAACAACTAATCGCTCAATATTGGTAATTGAGGATATAGATTGCGGTGCAGAGTTGGATTATCAAAGGAGACAATATGACTCGGTTAACATTCTTTATTCTCATAAAATCTTGTTTTAATTACCTCTATATATTTAGAGTCAACTATTGTCGTGCTAGTTGGATTATTATACACTTTAGGCAGTTTTTGTGTTAATCTTACGTGGATTTAATCGGATAAGTGTGTGATTTTTGTGAATATGTACTGACTCTGACATTCGATGTTTATTAAATTGAAATGGACTATAAATGAGTGCAGTGAGTTTCAATATCAACTTTTTTTTAAGTAAGTGAGCCGGTTACTGTTAGATTTGGCAATAATTTTAATGAGATATTTTGCTCAATGAGTCCAATTAGATTTTTATCCTGGTTGAAGATTTTTCCTATTATTGGATACAAGTATTGTTGGGTTTGAGTCCGAGAACTAGCATTTTTCAACATAATATTAGAAAAGAAATGGGAATAAGACAGCCTACTAATCATCTTTCCTAAACCCCTATGGAAGTGAGTTTTGTGTATTGTTATTAACTTTTACCGAGTACATATGTGCACTATGTCCACAACAATTACCAGTATTACACTAGGTGATGTAAATGACATTATCTAATGCACCTTTTTTTTTTTTTTTTTTTTTTTTTTTCGAGAAAGTTATCTAATGCACTTCATCTAACAATATTACTTTCATGTTTTTTTTTTCAGTTCACACTATCGGGTTTATTGAACGTCATAGATGGATTATGGTCGAGTTGTGGAGAAGAGCGAATTATTGTGTTCACCACCAATGATAAGGACAAGCTTGATCCGGCTTTGTTGCGCCCAGGCCGAATGGATGTACACGTGCAGATGTCATATTGCACCATAGATGGGTTCAAGTTGTTGGCTACTAATTATCTTAAAATCGAAGGTGACCACCAACGCTATGGGGAGATTGAAGGTTTGTTGAAGATTGTAGAGGTTACCCCAGCTGAAATTGCAGAGGAACTTTTGAAGAGTGGTGGTACAGATGTTGTTCTCGAGGGAGTTGTCAAATTTCTCGAGCAAAAAGAATGTGAGAAAAAAAATGCTGCAAAGTTAAAGGAACATTTGAAGAGTGCTGGTATAGATGTTGATGCTGAAGGACTTGTCAAATTTCTCAAGCAGAAACTACTTAAGAATGCAAAGGCCGCTGAGGCAGAGCGACTTTTGAACAGTGGCGATACTGATGTTGATGTTGAAGAACTTGTCAAATTTTTCAAGCAAAAAAAACTTGAGGATGCAAAGGCTGCGGTGTCAAAGTGTATAAATCCAAACGAATCTTAACTGATGGGTAATTTCAAAAGAGATGGTTCGTGTTCTCAAGCAATTAGAAATGTTCCCAAGCCGTTCTAGCACTAGTCAAATCGCATTTGAGTTTTTCGTCTTGGTGACCCTGAGTGACTCCCTGCTGGTGGTGATCCTCATCTGTTCCTCCCCTCATTTCTGAGTTTTTCTTCTCTTTGTGAAATAATATGTATCGTATTAATGTGTGGGTGTGCACTGCTGTGAATCTGATTATGTACTAGTGCAAATTTGTGACTGATTGTGTGAGATGTTGGTGTTTCAAAAAAGAATTACATGTTTGTTGAAGGGATATTTTGCATTACGCTTTTTATGGTTGCTGCTATTTGCTTCTGATCACTTTATTTTTATTGCTGGTAATGTTGACTCCCACTCTTAAATCTCCTATCCCTGCCTTTGCTGTGAGGTACCTGTGATTGTTTTCGTTGTTGTGGTCACGTTTTTGAAAGTGTTGCTGTGAGTTTCTTATTCTCTGTGGGTTTTCTGTGTTTGAGATCTGTGGGGCTTCTTTGTGTTATTGGTTTTAAAGGATGATGAGGGAGAGGGCAGAGGGTGGTTTTTACAAAAATGGAGGATATATAGTTTTAGTTCGTGTAACAGCCCTACTCTTATTCTGTTACGGCCATAATACTATTGAGTGTTCATATTTAATTGATACTAAAGCATTTAATGCTTTCGCAAATTTCTGCCACCTTTGAGTGTCGATGGCATCGGAGATGCTTTGGTACTTTTTTTTTTTTTTGAGGAACAGATGCTTTGGTACTTATTTCAGTCTTTGGAGGTTATTTTCCGTTCTTTGAAAAAAGCTATGTAAAGCTAAAGATGTATATCAGTTATTGGATTAATGTACTGTGAGAGAAGGAGCTCCTCTCACAGTACATTAATCAAATAACTGATATAAGAGCTGATGACATCATTTGTTGTGATATGACTCCCACGCTTTCACTTCTCCCTTCTTTTGTCTTTTATCTGTTTGACGATCCAGAAGTTAGTGGTTTTTTTATGTAACAACACAAGAGGTGGAGTAATCACAAACAATGAATGAAAGTTTTGGACTAAAATCTAACTATAAACAAGAATCGTGTATCGTATTCTTAATTATGTAAATGGTCTGTTTCGAAACAACTTATTTAATAGAAATTAAAATTTTTTTACTAAAAGTGTAGAAAAAAAAAGTTTAAAAGCTAGCTAAATAAAGCAATAGGACTTATGAATAGTATCAAAAATAAGCTAAAAACTCAAATAAGCTAAACTTTTCATCACATCCCAATAACAAACTCTTAATAGAATGAATTACGACACCGCATCGTTTAGGTTAGATATTTTGTTATTATTATTTTATACATTTTTTTTGCTCTCAGCCCCACATTTGAATCTTACTCAACTACATGAAGTTTCTCATCAATTGCCTTAGCCTTATGAGACAAGCTCAGGAATATAGTGATGCAGCTGGGTCTATAAACAGGGATGTAAATGAGAGAAACGTGCAGATCTAGGAAAAAAAAAAGTGCTTTGTTCAAAGCGGAGATCTGGTTGCAATCTTGGTTTCACTGAGTTTCTAGAGAGGTATTATTGTATTTTTAAAATTTATTGTGAACTTGAAGTCTTGGACATGTACTTGGGCATTGCATTCCTATTTTATTGTAGTAGATTGGTCCCTCTATATTAGATTGTTTTTCACTTAATGTTTTCTTGTGTTATTAATGTGTGGGGGATTTCCCGCACAAGCTGTTTGTCCGCTGGCGCTTTTGAGGGCAGTGCCCATCAGCAGTGCCCATCTCAAGTATTGTCCGTTTTAGGGAGTTTCACCTCAGGCCAAGGGCTTGCCTTGTAGCCGATATTGGCTTGACACCCGCACGGTTTTGTTGCCAACACCTGAGTGCAAGGCACACCTCTACCACTACTACACTCAGAGTGTTGTAGTGGTACACCATGCCTTTGCCCAAGAACTTATAAGGCATGCGTGGGGCGCATTTCTTGCCGATGTGGGACAGAATCCAAAGGCTTCCCAAAAATGGGTCGAACCCGAGGAGAAAACTCACGTCGCTTGAAAACAAAACCGTGCAGGCTTGGCTCCTCAAAGTGGACAAACAGCTTGTGCGGGAAATCCCCCACACAATTAATTTTCTTGGTGCTTACATGATTTTTTTTTTTTTTCTTTTTTGTTCTTAAGGTTCTATTTAATTTATTAACACATAGATGGTGATTTATCCCAACAAATTTATGGCCAATGTCCTCTTTGTGAAGTGACTCAAAACTTTCATAATTTTAACCAGATTGCATAAACAAAGCCAAGAAATTAATACTAGGTGTCCAAACTCCTAAACTGTAGCCCTCAAGCCATAAAAAAGGTTGTATCATTAACCACATTGTTCTCATTTTTAAGGATTTGGAAGAGGTGATTGGTAAACATAGATATCCTCAAACCATGTTTTCTTTCATGTGTAGGGAATTAACCCGAATTCCCAACCTGTGAGAAACAAAAATTAGAGAAAACACACGCAAAAAAAAAACAATTACACGCGCAATACAATATTTACGTGGTTCAGCAATTTGCCTATGTCCACGGAGTTGCAGAAATTTCACTATTATCAAGGAAAAAATACAAGTACGGTAGTATTGTGTTTTCAGTCTCTCGAAAAACAACAACAAAAACCCTAATCACCAAAAAACGTTTTCTACATCCTGCGCACAGGCTTGGGCCTGTTGGCCCAAGCCTCCGCTCCATAGACTAAGTCTCAGAAGATCTCCTATTAAAAAATCACGCAACATTATTCGGGTCGGGTCAGATCGTCAACCGGATCAAACATTACTAGGCTCTACAAAGCCCAACATCATGGAGCTGCTTTCATCATTAAAACCATTGTTCACAGCTGCTATTGTGATTGTTCTAACTCCCATAGGACAAGAACTCATACCTTCTGTAGTAAAAAATTATCTCGTCTCCATCTGTGGAAAATATTTCTTTACGCCTCAACTCTCTCTCTTAATTGAAGAGAAATGTGGTATCAGTAGCAATCAAATCTATGAAGCTGCCGCAACCTACCTACGTTCCAAGATTGGTGATTCATCAAACTTAAACCATCTCAAGTAAGCAAAACCAGTAGGCAACAGGGACTAACCGCTGATATTGTAATCGGTCAATCGGTTATGGATTCCTTTCAAGACATTAATTGACTCATATGGAAGTTTATGTGCAAAAAAAAAAAAAAAAAAACAAGGATGGCGATGTTCTTTTGACATATTTTGAGCTTTCATTTGAAAAGAAATTCAAAGAGGTTATGCTAAACTCTTATTTACCTCATGTAATATCTTGTTCCAAGGTTATACAAGAAGCACGAAGGGTGGTAAAGCTCTATAGCTGTGATATTGATGGTGTTCAAACTGGTCGTGAATGGTATTCTATTATTATTGAACATCCAGCTACATTTGAGAAGTTGGCAATGGACCCAGAGCCGAAGAGGAGGCTCATAGATGATCTTGACAGGTTTGTTAAAAGAAAGGAGTGGTATAAGAAAGTTGGCAGAGCATGGAAGCGAGAGTATAATTTGGACATTTCAAGTTTGATATCTATAATTTGGACATTTCAAGAATAAAGTCAGATTCAGACTTGAAAAGAATATTGCTTTCAATATCTAATCGTTCAATGATGGTTATTGAGGATATAGATTGTGCAATGTTGGAAAAAAGAGGCGAAGAAAAGAAGGATAATTACGCTGAGGTTTGCATTCTTCTCATAAAAACTAGTTGCAAATAGTCCATTATATATAAAGTTAACTAGCATAACGACTCACGACTTATCAAAAAAAGTTTAGTATATTATTTGCTTCACCAGTACTATCACACTAACCTTTGCAAATGACATTATCTTATGATTTCATCTAACAATATTTACTATCATGTAATTTTTTTCAGTTCACACTATCGGGTTTTTTGAACGTCATAGATGGATTATGGTCGAACAATGGAGATGGGCGAATTGTAGTATTCACCACCAATCATAAGGACCAACTTGACCAGCTTGAACATGTCATATTGCACCATGTATGGGTTCAAGCAGTTGGCTTCTACTTATCTTGATATTAATGGTGACCACTAACTCTATGGACGGATTGAACCATTGTTTGAGAAAGCAGAGGTTACCCCAGCTGCAATTGCTGAGGAACTTCCAAGGGCTGAAGATACCGATGTTGCTCTTAGAGGAGTTGTCGAACTTCTCGAGGAAAAAACAAACGAACTTGAGAATGCAATAAGCATATGATGGGTTTATGGATGAACTATATGCAATAAGTATGGCTATGTATTAAATGTTATACTTCTCTATTATGTATTACAATCACAAAGACTCTCTATCATGTAGTACGTACAATCTCTCTCTTTGTGACAATAAATACATGTATTTTCAAAATTTGGGTGAATATGCTTAAGAAATAAGAATGTATGATGAACATGCATGATATACATATATTGGAATTATTGGATGAGAAAACATTTGGTCAATAGCTGGAGTAAAGCCTCTGATTTACGCCACCAATCAATGGACGCTACGTCATATATTTAATGAAACACACAAACACTCTAGCACACACAATTATAAGCCAATTAAACCTATAATCCTCAAACACATTCACCTGGAGAAAACATAACAGCACCAACACAACCAAAGCTCCACTTCCTCTTCTCCTCTTAGCACTAGAGCTCCACCCCGCCGTTGGCACTGCCGCACATGTCGGTCAGGAGCTAGCACCGCCGCACCAAACCTCAAGATTTGTTCTTTTGTGTTTATTGTTTGATTAGTTATATTTCCCTAAACTTGAGGTTTTGAAATTTTGATGGGTTTGGGTTATTTTTTTGGATATCAATATGTTCATATTGGTATGGATTTTGTTGATTTGGTATGGATTTTGCTGTTTTTTGGTACTTTCATGGGTTTTGATTGGATTCTTTAGTGGTAGGTTTTGAGATTTTTTTTTTTTTTTTTTTTTTTTTTAGTAGAAACAATAGTAGGCTTTATTTATCAAATCACATTGTACAATGGGGAAGAGAAAAGAAAGGCATTCTTCTAATCAAACAATAACCTCTTTCTCTTTTGCAACACTAACCAAGGCTAGTGCAGCACGATTACATTGTAAAGGTATGCTAACAAAAGAAATAAAAGCAAAACTATCCTTAAGCAAAGTAATGTCTTCAAGGATCCAAGCAACCTCAAGAGCACAAAATTCTATCCGACTTCAATAGGTCTACCAACTTAGTAAAATTTCATTCCACTATCACCAAGTAAGAGCCAAGGAAGAGAAAACAATGTATTTAAATGGCACAGTAAATCCCAAGATTCAACTCTCCTTGAAGTTTCATGATGTCCATAGAAACCAATAAAGCGCCAAACAACACCATCTTGGTTAACTAGGGTATTAATGTGATTTGGAGAAGAGGTTTAGGCATCAATATCCAAATTATCCCACCATAATAGAGCCAATCTACCACCCAACTCAATTCTTGGGACTGCAAAACCTTTATTCAATCGTGATTTCTTCATTAATCTAGTTAACCCATCTCTATCCAGACGAGTTTCAGATTTATATAAAAAAAAAAAAAAAAAAAAAAAAATTGGGACCTTCTTCACTCACCAAATATTGAAGTTCTTTAACTGCCTCTAGGATCCCAAGCCCTTAACAGTTAAGGCTTAGGATTTTCATGTTGGAGATAGGGGGTGACAGGGACCCCCACAAACAGGTTTCGAAATATTCTCTGTGTCCTTCCTGATGACTTGCTTTTTACGTGAAGGTAAATAAGAGGTAGTGAGGGTTATGGGAAGACGTTTTCCAGGATGAGGTTGGCTAGCCGAGACCTCACTAGAAGACTGCAAGTTGGGATTTCGTAGAATCTGTTTCCAATATCATAGGGATGTTGTGTTGATTCCTAATAAATTCTCAGGTAAATCCGGAATTATCTCCATCTCTATATCAGTATTTGAAAAATCCCCATTTAGGCTATGTTTGGTAACCGTTTTTTTCCTCAATTGGTGTAAGGATTTTAAATACTTTGAAGTAAAAGTGTTTTTGAATTAGAATAAATATACATTTAAAAAAAAAAAATTAACCAAACAAAACAAAATTCAACTTTTTCAAAAACAACTACCAAACAAATTTTTTGAATTTCTTTTTGGAAAATGTGTTTTTCCTTTCAGCTAATCAAACGTGTTTTTCATTTTGAAAACATAAAAAATAAATAAATCAATCAATCAATAAATAAATAAATGTTTTTTTTTCTTTTTCCCTTAAAAACAAGAAAACAAAAATAAAAAATAAAAACAGTTACTAAACATGACCTTAACTTTTGATTATCCATATCTTGGGGCTGCTTTCAAATTTCCTTCAAAAACTTTCGGCTGATCCTTTTCTCGTATAAGAGTTTGCCCAGGATTCAAAGATTTAGTCATATCTTTCCTATCAACAGTTGGAGTTTTTGTATTTAAATACTTTCCTCCAAATTCAGACCTGGCTTATCAAAATAAGAAACCTGATTTTCAGATATGAAAATCTTATCTGATAAGGGAACCTGATTTTCAGCTAATGTAGGTAAAGATAGAATACTACCCGCTCAGAATTTGAATTAAGCATCGGATCCGAAGAATTTGAAAATTCCCGCTCAACTGGGTTTTCCTTGTGCTCAGTCAGTTGGAGACGGACTGTCCTTGCACCTGCTTTGCTGATCAACTGAACATCAGCTTGTTGTTGTCGGACTTGGGAGGAATTAATTGGACCACCAATCTTTTCAGGTGCCTGAATTTCTTAATCATTATCTACGCTAGGATTGGTCTGATTGACATTACCTTTCTTTTTACTCACGTTAGGGGCTATGGTGCGAAGCCGTGGACCGAATTGGGGTTCATCCTCATCCAATGAGAGGCAGCCTTTTTTGATTGTCTGACACTCACGATCTTGAGATTAATTGTATGTAATTCATTTGAACTTACTTTTTTCACTGCCATTATTTCCTTAGAGCATCCACAGCAGACATTGTAAAAAATAAAAACAGTTACCAAACATGACCTTAACTTTTGATTATCCATATCTTGGGGCTGCTTTCAAATTTCCTTCAAAAGCTTTCGGCTGATCCTTTTCTCGTATAAGAGTTTGCCCAGGATTCAAAGATTTAGTCATATCTTTCCTATCAACGGTTGGAGTTTTTGTATTTAAATACTTTCCTCCAAATTCAGACTTGACTTATCAAAATAAGAAACCACATGATCTTTGGGGATATCCGGAGATATTAGCTTTGAATTATCAGATATGAAAATCCTATCTGATAAGGGAACCTGATTTTCAGCTAATGTAGGTAAAGATAGAATACTACCCGCTCAGAATTTGAATTAAGCATCGGATCCGAAGAATTTGAAAATTCCCGCTTAACTGGGTTTTCCTTGTGCTCAGTCAGTTGGAGACGAACTGTCCTTGCACCTGCTTTGCCGATCAACTGAACATCAGCTTGTTGTTGTCGGACTTGGGAGGAATTAATTGGACCACCAATCTTTTCAGGTGCCTGAATTTCTTAATCATTATCTACGCTAGGATTGGTCTGATTGACATTACCTTTCTTTTTACTCACGTTAGGGGCTATGGTGCGAAGCCATGGACCGAATTGGGGTTCATCCTCATCCAATGAGAGGCAGCCTTTTTTGATTGTCTGACACTCACGATCTTGAGATTAATTGTATGTAATTCATTTGAACTTACTTTTTTCACTGCCATTATTTCCTTAGAGCATCCACAGCAGACATTGTAAAAAATAAAAACAGTTACCAAACATGACCTTAACTTTTGATTATCCATATCTTGGGGCTGCTTTCAAATTTCCTTCAAAAGCTTTCGGCTGATCCTTTTCTCGTATAAGAGTTTGCCCAGGATTCAAAGATTTAGTCATATCTTTCCTGTCAACGGTTGGAGTTTTTGTATTTAAATACTTTCCTCCAAATTCAGACTTGACTTATCAAAATAAGAAACCACATGATCTTTGGGGATATCTGGAGATATTAGCTTTGAATTATCAGATATGAAAATCCTATCTGATAAGGGAACCTGATTTTCAGCTAATGTAGGTAAAGATAGAATACTACCCGCTCAGAATTTGAATTAAGCATCGGATCCAAAGAATTTGAAAATTCCCGCTCAACTGGGTTTTCCTTGTGCTCGGTCAGTTGGAGACGGACTGTCCTTGCACCTGCTTTGCCGATCAACTGAACATCAGCTTGTTGTTGTCGGACTTGGGAGGAATTAATTGGACCACCAATCTTTTCAGGTGCCTGGATTTCTTAATCATTATCTACGCTAGGATTGGTCTGATTGACATTACCTTTCTTTTTACTCACGTTAGGGGCTATGGTGCGAAGCCATGGACCGAATTGGGGTTCATCCTCATCCAATGAGAGGCAGCCTTTTTTGATTGTCTGACACTCACGATCTTGAGATTAATTGTATGTAATTCATTTGAACTTACTTTTTTCACTGCCATTATTTCCTTAGAGCATCCACAGCAGACATTGTAAAAAATAAAAACAGTTACCAAACATGACCTTAACTTTTGATTATCCATATCTTGGGGCTGCTTTCAAATTTCCTTCAAAAGCTTTCGGCTGATCCTTTTCTCGTATAAGAGTTTGCCCAGGATTCAAAGATTTAGTCATATCTTTCCTATCAACGGTTGGAGTTTTTGTATTTAAATACTTTCCTCCAAATTCAGACTTGACTTATCAAAATAAGAAACCACATGATCTTTGGGGATATCCGGAGATATTAGCTTTGAATTATCAGATATGAAAATCCTATCTGATAAGGGAACCTGATTTTCAGCTAATGTAGGTAAAGATAGAATACTACCCGCTCAGAATTTGAATTAAGCATCGGATCCGAAGAATTTGAAAATTCCCGCTCAACTGGGTTTTCCTTGTTCTCAGTCAGTTGGAGACGGACTGTCCTTGCACCTGCTTTGCCGATCAACTAAACATCAGCTTGTTGTTGTCGGACTTGGGAGGAATTAATTGGACCACCATTCCTTTCAGGTGTCTGAATTTCTTAATCATCATCTATGCTAGGATTGGTCTGATTGACATTACCTTTCTTTTTATTTACGTTTGGGGCTATGGTGCGAAGCCATGGACCGAATTGGGGTTCATCCTCATCCAATGAGAGACAGCCTTTTTTGATTGTCTGACACGCACGATCTTGAGATTAATTGTATGTAATTCATTTGAACTTACTTTTTTCACTGCCATTAGTTCCTTATATAGCATAGTTTATTTTCTTTGCACAATGTCTGGGCATATGGTTTACATGCTAACTTCTCAGGTTGTAGTTTAAAATTCAATTACCACATATCAAGGCTTGATTCAAAAGTATTTTCAAAATAATTTTCAACTAGCATGTTTTCAAAAAATGTTTTACAAGATTTTATAGAATTTTTACCCCCAAACATTTTTTTTACATGGAAATTTTTATCTCATAAAAAAGCATTAACAAAAATCCATGAAAATTTTTTGTTCTTTAAAAACAAAATTACTTTTTCTAAAATTCCTTTGAACTTTTCCCCTCTTTTTTTTTTAAGGAAATTTTCACCTCTTTGAAAAGGATTTCTTATTCAAAATTATAAACTTCTCTTTCCCAAAATAACCATGGAACTTCCCCTTTTCAAGAATGGATCTTCAAAAATTAGTTTCCCTTGAAAATAAATCCAAAGGAACTATTTTCATTAACCAAAAATCCTCTTTTTTCCAAAAATGGCAAAATGTTAAATAAAATGTTTAATTTTCATCTAAAAACTCCATTCAAAATACGTTTTTGATAAAACGAAAGAGAAATGAATCAAACATCTTTTTGAAAATAGTACTATTTCCAAAAACTTGTTCTCCATTAAAAAATACATTTGCAAAATGATTTTCAAAATATTGTGCGCAGTCTATGGCTTAAGCTTAAACTAACTGGGCCCATGGACTCCAAAATCAAGCTAACAAAATCCCCCCAAATTTTTTATCCTTTGTTTTTTTTTCCGTCCTTTTTGCATGAGAAAATACATTGGAAAATTTATTGAAAAACTAAGGTCATATTTGGTAATTGATTTTGTTTTCTTTTTTTTAAAGAGAAAAGAAAAAAAAATTTGATGTTTTCAAAATGAAAAACACATTTGGTTAGAAGAAAAGAAAAAAAAAAATTCCAAAATAAAAAAAAATAAAAAATAAAAAATAAAAACAGAAAATTTGTTTGGTAATTCTTTTTGAAAAAGTTGAAATTTTATTTTGTGTGAAGTAATTACAACATTTTGTCTCTTCATTAATTGCTTCAAAGTATTTAATTAAAATCAATACACCTAGAGAAATTATAAAATCAAATGTTTTGTATATAACATTCAAGTCATAGCTTGAAACTTTTTTTTTTTTTTGACTCTCAGTCTTCTCTTTTTCTCTTTCAGCGTGTTTGAGATTCCCTGCAATAGCAAATCAATAGTTGAGATTAAAAGTTTTAAAATTAATTTTTAACTTCAGCCCTTAAATCCCCCTAAGAAAAACTTCAACCCTTAACTAATAACAAAAATTAACTTTCAACTTTTATCATTTTACTTTTATATTTTATTTTGTAACTTCTTTCTCACATCCAATGATTAATTGCACGTTTTTGTTACACCGGATCTCAATTTGTGCATTTGTACGCCAATTTTCCAAATACAAATGACTTCGGCTGGAAAGGACAAGCTCATAATTGAGCATTTGACAGAACTAAATGCATTTATATATATAAAAGTAATAAAGTTCAAATAATAATAGGAACAGAACCATAATTTTGATTGAGGGGGGCTGGAATATGAATAATTTCTTTTTTAATGAAAATGCAAATTATTGTCCATTTGGCACTAACAAACTATCAACGCGCTAATATGCAATTAGAAAAATGCTAAAACTACTAGAAAATTTTTAACAAAAAATTTACAAATTGATATGATAATTAATGTAATTAGTGTCATTTCAACAAATAATAAATTAGTATTTATGTTAATTTTTGTAATTGATGACACATCAATTTATAAGACTTATGTAGTAAAATCTATATTATACTTAATATCACTCATTCAATTAGGAGAATGAATGAGAGTTGAGAGAGGGTAGAGAGCTCTTGACTAAGAGAGAATGGTTTTAAAACAAAAAATGAGTCAATTTCGTATGGTGATGACCGTTTCAGTTTGATTAAGGGAATAATATGTTTGGATATCAATCACATGCCATTTCAGGTTTATTTATAACAATAGTTTGGTATAAACTTAATTTTTTTTGAACTATTATATAATTTGTAAGACTTTTAAGAGTCTTTAAAAATGATATATCTTATCAATAAAAACAAATGATATAACCAATAATAACAATATATATATATATATATTTGAAACCAATTATTATATTATAATAACATGTTCCTTTTTAATCGTGTATGCATAGATATATTGAAAAAATTAGATGCAAAAAGGTACAGGTTAAATGCTTAGCACGTGTCCTGAAGGTGGTGGAATCAAAGCTGTAAAAGACAATATGTGAAGGGTTATAGAAATTACTTTCATCATTTATTACTCTCACATGTGCTAAGCGGATAAAACAAAAAATGAAAATTAAGGGAACCAAACCAAATCAGTTGAACAAACAAAGAAAAGGACAGAGAAGAAGAAAGAAGAAGACGAAGCAAAAGACAAAAAGAAGATGATAAAATTTTGAAGAAGGCAGCTCGATAAGGGGTGGTTTGATGAATTTTTGTATACTAAAGGGTTTTTTTTCAAAGATTCCCGCGCGGGGGGGGGGGGGGGGGGGGGGGGGGGGGGGGGGGCATTGCCCCCCTCAGCCCCAAGATAGTTCCATCTCTAAATAATAAGCTTGTTCTTTCATAGTTCTTTCAATGAAACTGCCATTACATGGGAAAAGAAAGAAAGAAAGAAAGAAAAACTAATGTTTTCATTTGTAGCCAGAATGAGTCTTTTAGCTGAATATTGTAGAAAATGAAGTTTATTTGTAATATGGGCACTATTCAAACTTAATGAGGAGAAAGGAATGATGCGATGGGGAGGAGAGAAAAAAAGTAATTTCGGTATTGATGTTGCCGAAATACCCAAAAAAAAAAAAAACAAGTATTTCGGTAATTGTATTATTGAAATACTTTTCTCATGGCCCACAAAAATCTGCCCGATAGTTTCATTTTCTAACTGCTAGTTTCTTTTTGAAAAAATGGTGTTAATTTCGATTTCTAATTGTTAGTTTCTTTTTGAGAAAGGGGTAAAAATTAAGTTATAAACCTTTTCCTCTAAGGTTCTATCACTAGTAATAAATTGAAGCAACCATTTGTTTTTTTTTTTTAACCCTCTTTTACCCTTTTTTAGATGTCAAAAGTCAAAACTCAAAAAGAAACTAAAAGTAGAAAGAAATTGAAACTAATGGGCAACGGTCAAATTTAAGAGAGCCAGGGAAAGTATTTCGGTAATACAATTACCGAAATACTTGTCATTTTTTTTTTTTTTTTGGTATTTCGGCAACACCAATACCGAAATTACTTTTTCTCTCTCCTCTATCCTACTTTTTCTCAGAATTTCGACAATGGTATTTCATTTTCCTAAATAAGTTTAAACAGTGCCCATATCATAAATAAACTTTATTTTCAACAATATTCAGCCAAAAGACTAGCCAGAACATTCTTTTGCTTTTGAAAATTGGTGTTAAGCATGTTCTTTTTGTACTGGCTGACAGGAAATTAGAGTGAAGAGTGGGATTGAGATCATGTACAATACCTAGGTATTGCACTTGATGCAATTACTATAAATGGTTAAAATTGATAATTATAAAAAGAAACTTTCAATCTCAACTACTAATTCAAAAAAATTAAGAAAAAAATTTTAAAAAGTAAAATGTAAAAGTTAAAAAGGTAAAAATTGAAAAAAAAAAATTGTGAGAAGATATGGGTGAATTGCATGTAGTGGGTATTGTACTGGATCCCCCTCCCCTCTCTCGTTTAGTTACAGCCCTACCACCATTGAGTGTTCATATTAATTAGTATTTAATCATTTAATGCTTTGGTAACGGTGAGAAAGCACATAAAAGTCTTTGGAGGTTATTTTCTATTGTTTAAAAAAAAAACTATGTATACAAGTCAAAGATATATCAGTCCAAAAGAAAAGTCAAAGTTGTATATCAGTGTTATTTGATAACTGTAGTGAGAGAATAGGAACTGATCGCATAATATGTTGTGATATGACTAATGGCTCTCACCCATTCACTTCTCCCTTCTTTTGTCTTTTATTTGTTTGATGATCCTGAAGTTGAATAAAAATTGGTGGTTTTTTGTAATATATAATAACTTAATTTCTTTTATGTTTACACTAGCATTATTCAAGGATATGCGTGTAATCAGATTTGAAAAGTCTGATTTCGTAATTCTCGATAGATACAGCTTGTATCGAGCTTCTGTCGAGCTTCAATAGTAATTCTTAATAGAAAGGATTCTGTCAAGACTTCTGTCGAGCTTTAATGAACAGCACTTCTTCACTTGTTTCTTGGTCAAACTTGCATGGCTTCAATACTTAACTTGAACACTTATTTCTTGAAGTACTAAACTCATTCTAGATCTACCCAAATACAAGTAAAGTACGTTTTGTTAAAGGATTAGCCAACTACATACAATATGTCCCTAACAATCTCCCCCTTTAGCAATCCGTGAAAAAAACCACAACAAATGAATCATGAGAGGAGTCTTAAATCACTAAACTCATAATCACTTGTTAAAATACAAAACAAATCTAATCCTAATATAAATTTTTGAAAAACTTTGCAAGAAGAGAGTTCATGGCATGGTAGACTTTCACAAACTGTCTTTCTGAAACATTTAAACAAAACTCATCAAGGCATCATGTGTGAAACAGAAATAAAGATTGCATACATAAAGAAACATGTGTATAAAGAGAGAAAAGAAACAACACATGTAAAGATAGGTGAAGAAATATACATCATCATCATATATATGTAAAAAGTAAAATATAATGTATGTCAATAAATGGTCACAAGACCGGTATACAAGATGTAAAAGAAAGAACCGGTATACAAGATGTAAAAGAAAGAAAAGAAAAGTACATAAGAACTTCACTACATTCCTCAAAAAGTATACACACTCCCCCTATCAAAAAATTGTCCTATACTAACTTTCCCCCTAAATACAAGACTACTCTCATCCAAAACTACTTCCCATTTTTGTCACGAATGACAAAGGGCAAGTCATTGAGAGGTCGTCATCTCGTCGTCACCAGAAGAGCACATCATCCTCATCAGCTGAAGCCTCTAGAGAAGGAGATGGAGAAGGAGCGAAACCACCAAGGCAAGCCTGCCAGCCAGCAATGCGACCGACGTGAGTGTCCATCTGACACATCTCATCGGTGAGATAGTCAAGACGAGCATCTATCCTTTAAAGCTACGCCATGATGGCCTTTAGGGTCACACCAGCTGCCGAAGAAGAATGAGTAGAGGTGGAAGGAGCCGAGAATGAGGGAGGAACAGTAGTAGTAGCAAGATCATTAGTCTCCACTCGTTGCCGCTTCGGTCGAAGCTGGGCCTCACTCCGCAGAATAGAACCGGCGCTGATGGCACCCATGGTGGTGAAATAAGGAGAATCAAGAATGGGGATGGAGAAGTGTCGGAGGATACGTGTGATAGCCGAAGGGAAAATGAGCTTATCACGTGTAGTCGTATCCAAATACACATCAAGAATAGATGTGATGAAATGAGAAGGGAAGTCGATAGAGAGTCCTCAAGAAGAGACAAAGGAGTAAGATTAAATGTCATCACCATGTTAAGGAACCTTGGGCCTTTTTCTGAAGCCCGAGCATGGGGTGTTTAGCTTACCATCCCATGTGGAAGGTGTCTCACAGAAGCTCGTCTCTAGACACAGTCCGAAGAAGCTCACAGCCAAGGTAGTCAAAATGTGCTACCCACGGAACGTATAGTACCTCGAATATAAGATTCGGGGCAACTACAATACGTGTACCTCGGAATGTCGTGGTAAACTGAGGTACAGAGGGATCGATACCGTCTATATTGGAGTAAAACTCCTGTATAAACACGATGGGATACCTTATGGGTCTCTCAAGAAGAGATTCCCACCCCCGAGCCCGAATGACAGCGGGGAGAGGAGTGTCTGCGAAATCCGACAGGATAACATGGCGCTTCGGATGTGTGGACACGGCCACGTGACGCCTCTCGGGATGGGTTTTCAAGAAAATAAAGGTTTGATCTTGAGAGTATTTTTTTATTAGAAAAATCATGAGTCTGAAAAAAATTGAGGAGTCGCCACTTATTTTATTTTATTTTTTTTAAGGGAAAATAAAAAACAAGAAATAAAACCCTTTCTTTTTTATTTGATTGACTCAATGGATAAGAAAAATGGTCTACGTCCACCAAGGACAAGTTCGGGGGTCAAATTACGCCGTGGGAAGGTATGAGGCACCCACGCACGCCCGGTATGTCTACCAGTCTCTACTAAATAAGTAAGGACTATTTGATGTTCAATTAATCGTTCAATGGGCACAATATTATTAATCGAATTCATTACACCAAATCAAGCAAGTAGTTGATTTTATGACATGGTGGCCTAAAGCTAAATCATAAGACAAAATAATGATGATAAAAATAAGCAACAAGTTAATAACGAAACAAAATACTGACAAAGAAATTAACAACTACTATATATATATATATAAACATGTGTAAGCTTAAACTCTTCCAAGTCATGATTTGAGCAACATGAGAAGATTTCATTTTAAGGGAACCAGTGGGATTACTTTTTTTTTTATAGAAAAGTGGGCTTAATCAGATTAGCTTGTGACTTGGTTTTGATTTGAAGTAGAAAATGAAGTATATTTTTATTTCTATCTGTGGAAACCGAAAACATAGACTTGGTAAAAAATAAAGCATATTCTTATTTTTATTTGTGAAATCCGAAGACATAAACTTGTTTTTGATTTGAAGTAAAAAAAAATAATAGTGATAAATAATGATAATAATAATAATAAGAATAATAATGATAATAAGAGTAATAATGATAAAATATATTTTTATTTTTGTTTGTGGAGACCGAAATCAAAAACTTGCCTCTTATTTGAAGTAACAAAACAAAGTGTATTATTTTATTTCATTTGTAGAAACCGAAATCATGAGAGATGTTGGAAATAACATGGTCTAGCCAACAAGTAGAGGTTAGCTACGGTGGGAAAAGAAAAAAGAAAGAAAGAAAGTTATGTCTTCTCACAAGTTTTCAATGGGCCCATCTTTTAAGAAGTCACATGCATGATTTAACCTCACTCTTCTCTCTTGGCTTTCTTTCATTACTTAACCGGTTATAAGAAAAAACTCTCTTTTATTACAACCAAATTTTGTTCTTTGTTCACAGGACAGCCAAGTTTCAAACATACAAACTGAAAAAAAGACAAATACCCAGCAAAACATACCCAGCAAATCTATGACTTCAAACCACTGAATCACGCAAGAATAAAGGGTGGGAAGGTTGAAAACATACCTAGCTACCTTGGACGAGTTTGATGGTGACTTCGTTGAGACGAACGGCGACGACAACGGCGCTCTCTGATGGATGGCCCTCCCACCACGTGATACTCCACCGGCAATGGTTGACGGAGAAGTGCTGAAATATCTATGTACAGTGTGGGATTTGTCCCCCCTCAGGACCGGGTTTACTCCCAAGAAATTTCAATCTCTCAATGTTTTTCTTTTGTGTTTTTTGAAAGCTTTTTTGAAAATTAGAATGCAAAAAAAAGGTGTCCTGAAAATGATTTTTTTGGAGCTGAGAAATAGATCCGCCCCTTTGTTCTTGAATCCAATCGAAAACAAAAAAATGGTCTCTCCGTTTTTCCGCTTTCCCTCTTCTTCTTTTTTCTTTTTTTTTTTCTCCTTCTCTATTGTTATTTTTCCCGTCCTTATATGGTCTCCACTCCCTCTTTTCAAAATTTTAAAATCCACCCGTTATCAGTCTGTGCGTTTTTGTTTGCACCCTACTGCCCGGCTGGAACAGTGGAATGACAACCAAGACCAAAAAATCCTACAGCTCAGGGCACGCCGGACTTGCTTTGCTTAGTGTGGGAGGTGTCTGTCCACTGTACCCAAAACGCACGTCTCACCCTTCAGTTTTATTTTGTCCTTTTCTTTTGGGACCACTAAAGCTGGGTTTGCTAGTATTTGAATTAAAATACAATTATTTTTAAGTTAAATTAACAACAGGAGTTTGAGGGACGAAACTTGATTTTTTTTGGATATAGCTTTCAAAAATTGAGGATTTTGTGGAAAAATGAAGAAAAGGAAAAAAAAAGACAAGTATGCATGGATTAAAAATTGTAGCTTCAAATGCAATCAAAATAAAGATTGATAGTAAAAACTGTGAATAAATAAATAGAGAAGTTGAAAAATAAAATAATTAAGTGTCAAATGAGAGAGATTAGAGAGTTATGCATGTCATTTAATTAGTTCATCATTGGGGGGACACATGCGCAAAAGGCATACATTATAATTGGGGAACGAAAGAGGGTGTCTACAGGATGAACGCCACTTTTCTGGAAGTTCTCTGAGAAGTCCTTTCGAGCCTTCTCATCACAGAACTGAACGTGAAGGGGAGGAAGAGGATCAGAGGAAGAAGATGGCCTGGAACCTTGAAAAGGATTCCGAGCCAGCGTGGATTTATACGCTTTGGGTGCCATAGTGCATCTATCCGAGAGAGAGAGAGAGAGAGAGAGAGAGAGAGAGAGAGAGAGAGAGAGAGAGAGAGAGAGAGAGAGAGAGAGAGAGAGAGAGAGAGAGAGAGAGTAGAACACAATCACAACACAAAAACAAAGAATAGGAAGAAAACGAAACAACGTATTCATGAAAAATGCATGAACATGTGATGTGCAAAATTTAAGAGCATCATAGGTAAAAACCCAATCCAAACCTACCAGCACACAATTAACAATAATCAATCACACATCTAAAATGCATGAAACATTGTTAGAATGCAATGCATGAGCATATAACACTAAAACAACAACACCCAACCCAAAAATTTCACAAAAATCTCAAAAACCCCAAAATTTTTCAAAAACCCCAAAACCTAGGTCTAAAATGCATGAATGCATGAAAAATGAGGGTTTAAGAACACTTACCAAGTGATTGAGGCTTGATCTAGGCCGAAAATCATGTGTTTGGAGCGAGAGAGAACGATTTTCTGTTGAGAGAGAATGAGAAAAGTGAGATCTGATTTGCGCCTCAACTATATATAGAAAACGCAGCTCGATGGATTGAAGTTTCTATTAAGGATCTTTCGAGCACTAAATCTCGACAAAAATGAATCTGTCGAGGTGCTATCAAGGATCTGTCGACGACAAAACAAAGAGCTCGATCAATTGAGGATCTGTCGAGCATCTATCGAGTAGACAGAGAGCAAGGAATTTTGGCTTGATGGATCACAGAAGCTGTCAAGATTCTATCGAGAAGAAACCCAGAAATCTCGATGGACCAAGAAGCTATCGAGAAGCTATTGAGTAGACAAAGAGCAAAGAAATTTTCTTCGATGAATCTGTCGAGAAGCTGTCAAGCTTGAAGAAAAGGAGTTTCTCAAGGGGGAAAAACACATAAAGATGAATGCAACAAGCAAGCTACTCAACTAAAGATCCAAACAACATATTAAGCTCTCAAAACATCTCTCAACAAATATGCAAAGCATTCATAGATACAAAACACACACACACACACACACACACACACACACACTAAACAATTCTAACCAATTTTAAATTTCAAAAACAAGTTAAGACAGTTTAGTGAGTATATATTAATACATATATTCCTTGTGATGGCTAAATCACATTGTAACTACACATGTATCAAAAGTAGTAAAGAATTTGCAGGTTATGTGTGAAAACATAGCAAGAGTGCATAAGTGTCTCATATTATGACGATTTGAGATATGAGAAAATCAAATACACTCACACATAATCATAACTGCTTGATGGGGACTATCACCTTCAAGGTACATCCTATAACTCCCACATCTCCTTGAAACACCCTTGCAATCATATTTAAAAGCATTTTGATTCTTTTTGCTTTTATTTTTCTTTACATAAGTTTCTTTTTGAACATATCATGCATGGGCATATAAGAGAGAGAAAAGAAATACCCATTTGTGTAAGCTAAAACATCCCAATTTTGCTGTACCTAAGCACACAAATGTTATTCATGATTAGCGGGTTTTAGTGGTGAGATGGTTATTTATGCCTTTCTCTTAGGATTTTTTAGTCCTTCCCGTCAAAAAGAGTGATATGAGTATGAGATATAAGAGACAATCTTTATCGTACTCATCACAAATACAAGCCACAAAGCTCACTTGCTTAGTTGTGCATTGAGATGCTCATCTAAGCTACAAATGATACAAAATTTAGAAAACTTTGCTTCAATGGCCATCCAAGGTACACAAGTACCAATATATACAAACACACACTGTTTTTGTATTTTTCTGATTTTTCAATTTTTTAATTTTTATTTTTATGAAAAACAAATAAAGCAAAACTAAAAACAACCAAAACAAAAACATGAAAGAGAAACACACAAAGCATAAAACTAGACTGACTCAAAAAAAGAAAGCAAAACAAAAAAGTAATGCATAAACAAAAAGGGGAGAGAGAGAAAAAGTGACTGAATCACTTGGAGCCTTTTTCCTTCCACACCTTAGAAGAACCTTTCCTTTGTGCGAACTTTTGATCCTGAGGAGAGGGGGAAGAATTGAAACCGTTCAAGCTCAAAAGGAACATGATGTCTTTAAAAAGATCTCCCAAAGGAGCAAGAGATGATGGAAACTGATTCTGGTTTCCAAACGAGAGCATACTATTGCTTTTGTTCAATGGCTAACCACTTATAGCAATTTGGACGAGTATGCCCTGAAGCTTCGTAGTGATAACAGAAATGCAACTTCTTTTGTTGAGATTCTTTGTTGTTTTCCTTCTTTATCCTAAGGTTTCTAGTCTCTTTCTTTTCAACCTTAGGGGGTACTCCTAGAATAGATTTGCCTTTATCTAAGTTCTCACTAGCTATTTCAGTTTTAGTTTCATCATTCTTAGAATTAACATTATCAACAGGTGAGACATACACAGTTGTACTAGATGAGGCAATATTAGGAGAAGAGAAATCATACCCCAAACCAGTTTTGTCAGAAGCAGCTTTCTGAAAGTTTAGCATCTCATTGAGCTTTGCATTGGAAGTCCTTTCCAATTGAGCTCTGACTTGAAAAAACTCTGCTTCAAACTTCTTAGTCCTTTCAGCCAAGAAATTGTTCCCAAATCGCAGTGCGCCAATGGTTTGATTGGCTTCATCAACCTTAGTAGAGAGCTCCTCTTGATCTAGCTCAACATCACTCAGCTTCTTGGTGGCTAGCCTGTAGAGTTTCTCATGCTTCTCAAAAACCTTGTACAACTTAGCATAGGCTATATGGATATCATCTTGTTCATCAATTTTCTCAAATTTGGATTCCACCAAGTCCTCTCCTTCATCCACTGCTTCTACGATCCCCTCAATAGGATCCACTGTGGCACTGAAAGCACTTAAAATTCCCTCATCATCACTGTCTTCTGATTCAGTCTCAGGCTCTGTGTCGCTCAAGGTAGTAGCAAGAGCCTTGATTTTCCCAATTGACTTGAGATATGTTAGACATTCTTGTTTCATGTGTCCAAAGTCATGACATCCGAAACACTTTGGTCCAGAGGGAACAGTATACTAACCGCCATCCTTAGCTTCCTTCTTCCTTCTGTCTTGACTTTTAAACTGTGAAGAACTGGATTGCTTACGGTCCTTATCAAAACCTTTCACATTGGTATTTTTCATGAACTTCTTGAATTGTCTAGTGATGTAGGACTTTATTTTGGAATCTTCATCATCTGAAGACTCATCAGTCTCATTACTCTTGGCCTTTAGTGCCATGCTCTTACTTTTGCTTCCTTTCCCAAGTCTAATCAAACCCAATTCATAGGTTTGCAAGTTGCCAATCAGCTCCGTCAAAGGAATTTTGTCAATGTCCTTTGATTCTTCAATGACAGTGATCTTGGCATGGAATCTCTCAAGCAGGGATCTGAGTACCTTTCTCACAATCTTGGGTTCGAGAATCTATTCTCCAAGATTGAAGGCTGAATTTACTATGTCCTTCAGCTTAGCATAGAACTCATCAAATGTCTCATCCTCCTCCATCTTTATCTCCTCAAAGCTAGTAATGAGCCTTTGGAACCTTGAATCCTTGACAGCCTTAGTCCCTTTATAGGTTGTCTGGAGAATGGTCCACGCTTCCTTAGCAGTTTTAGTTGAGGATATCTTCTTGAACTCCTCATTAGTCATCGCACTGAATAGGGCATTTAATGCTCTACTGTTGAAGTTTGCCACTTTGATCTTGGCCTCATCCCAATCAGCCGGCGCTTCCTTTGGCTTCACCCAGCCGATTTCCACAACTTGCCAAACCTTCTCATCTAAAAACTGTAAGAAAGCTCTCATGCGTACTTTCTAGTATGCATAGTTAGTTCCAACAAATAAAGGAGTTATAATAAGAGACTGTCCTCTATCCATGACAAACAGGAGTCAATGGATCACATAGCAAAGATTAAATCTAATCAGAGTGTGCGTGCTCTGATACCGCTTGTTGGGTTAAAATGAATTGACCCCTTTGCAAATTAATTAATAACCCAAGTTAATTAATTAGTCAAATTACATGCAATAGCGTGATAGCACAAACAAATCACCAAATAATTAAAATGCAGTAGAAAATAAATTTGACATAGGTGATTTGTTTACAAATGGGGAAAACCATCAAGGCAAAACCCTACGGGGTGAATTTAAAGTCACCACTCCCGAGAATCTATTATTATCAATCACAAGCGGTTACAAGTATAAGGAATCTTACCAAACCCTTTGGCCTATCCTGAAATACCAACCTACAGTTGAACCCTTACTCCAATACTCAATTGGACTTGTATTGTAGTGGTAATCTCTTCGTTCAATGCACGAATCCTAGTACGTGACTTACCAATGATGCACGGATCCTAGTACGTGACTAACACACCAACTTGAGGAAGATTGTTGGCTGCAAAGTTCTTTAGTTCATCAACAATGAAGATCAGGAAGCTCCTTAGTCACAAAATCCTTGGTGTAAAGACATAGTAACTTCTACAAAGAATATGATGAACTAGAGCAATTTCTGCCTTCGGTCACACAATACATGAATTATTCTTTTGCATAACCTTGCATCCTGTGTGACGGCCCTTAAAATAATCTTTATATATGTCTAGGGTTGTGAGAAAAGAACCCTACACAATTACTCAATATTATGCGTGTAATCAGATTTGAAAAGTTTGATTTCGTAATTCTCGATAGATACAACTTGTGTCGAGCTTCAACAGTAATTCTCGATAGAAATGATTCTGTTGAGACTTCTGTCGAGTTTTAATGAACAACACTTTTTCACTTGTTTCTTGGTCAGATTTGCATGGTTTCAGTACTTAACTTGAACACTTGTTTCTTGAATTACTAAACTCATTCTAGATCTACTCAAATACAAATAAAGTGCGTTTTGTCAAAGAATTAACCAACTACATACAATATGTCCCTAACAATATAGATGCTTTTTATGGTGGGTGTTTTGTAAAGTAAATTGTTAAAATAAATAAAGTTATTTTTTAAATTACTAAAAATTATAATTTTTAATAATTTTTAACTCTTTTGTTGCTCTTACTCAAAAAGAACATTGTGGTCACCCTATACCAATTCTAATTCGGTGGCGCCTCGAAAGTTGTTCCGAAATGTCAAAATACTCTGTTTAACTCTTTTTAGAGCATTCTCATTAAGAATGCCAAATGGTATAAATCTTAAATTTTAACATCAAAAGATCAAAAAACATACTATATCAAAGCTTTTAAATCCTATAATTTTTGCAATCCAGCTACAGTAGACTGCTATCTCTAGCAGCCCACTGTAGCAAGATTGTATAAAAAAAAAAAAAAAATGGTTTAATAAAACACGCTCCCCTTTTCGCGCTTCCCTCTCACACGCTTCCCTTTTCGCGCCTATCTCCTTTGGTTTTCCCTCATTTTTTTTTTTTCTGGTTCTCTCTTTCTCCCACGCTTACGCCTCTGCCTCCTCTCCTTTTTTTTTTTTCTTCGTTCTCCCTCAACCCAAGCCGCTCTTCCCTTCCCTCAACCCACGCCGCTAAATCCATCTCCGCTTCACTACTCCCTCTGACCGAACCACCATCACAAACACAGCCTCTGCTCTTCTTCCTCTGAGTGAACCCATACCGAACCCACTCTTCTCTCCCTGACCGAACCCAAAAACCATTCTTGAAACCCATATTCTCATCTCAAAACCGAAGATTCAAGGGAGGGGATTAGGCTTCCATTTAGGTCAAACTGAAGCTCCATGGGTCAGGCTTCCATTTAGGTTTCGTTTTGGGTTAGGGATTTTGTGGGTCTTGTATTGCTGTCAGAAGTTTGTCACAAGTTCATCACCGATTGGGGCAAAACTTTAGCCGATTCAACTCCAAACAGGTTAGTTATATCTGTCAATCTTTCTATGATTTTAGTCTGAATCTTTAATTGTTTCTTTTTGAAATGTTTTTGTGGAATTTATCATGATGATATATTGGAAAGCATTCTTCTTCTTGTATTTTCAGAGTTGAAAGAGTGATACCAGCAATCTTGCTTCACTCCTCAGGATAACAGCATTGAACGTGAAGCACAGGTTTGTGTTTGCTGAAATTCCTCCTTAAAATTCTAGTATCATCTTTATAGTTTTATATGTTGAACAGATTTTAGACAGATTTGCATTTTTCTCTACACACATGAAATTAAACTTTGCTCAACATATAAACCATAATAGGATTTGTTGCGATCCTTATTTCCCATTCATTTTCATATCCTTGGTTGTTGAGAACTAATATTTACTATAGTTGTAATTATTTACAATTTGGGTTTCTTTCCTAGATTGAGCTTATGAAAATTCTATCAAACATCTTTTCAGAATAGACGTCTGAGTTAAGGTATATGGAGCTTATGGTAGGCTGAAGTTGAAAGAGTGTGTATTTAACAATTAAGATTTTATATTGGACAAGTGTACTGACATATATATCGTATCAGTGTGAAAGTTATTCAGTGTATTCACATTATATATCGTATCATGATGCACATATATGATTACTACAAAAATCGTTTACCTGTGCTGCCTATAGTTTTGTCTCTCGAATGATGTTTTAGCACTTTTGCCTCATGCCTCAAGTTCAGATACATATGTTTGAACAATTAAGACTTACTATTTTCCTTTGCTATTGTGCACACCTAAATGGTTCCCATCAATGCTCCATAACTTTCTCCTTTGATAGCTTTTGAGAATTCAATTAAATGGTTCAGCAAGAGTTATACCTTCTAAGTAAGCAGAATAATCATTTTCCAAATAATGTAATCATATATTATGGGGTCAGTGGAAGTATTGTGCGCAGGTTACTGCCCTTTATTTATTTATATATTATGGGTTCAACATCCACATATGAACATTATACTAGTATGAAATTTCATACATTATGTTTGAATTCAGTGAAATTGAGATTTTGGTGCCATTTAAATAATAGGATCTGCTGGTTGTGTATGAGGGTGTGCATGTGTCTGAGCCCCTTTGCACTAACTTCATCAAATTGTAATTAAGAAAGTCAATCAGCTGTAGAAATTTTAATAGGGAAGCTGTCTGTGAAATTTGTAAATTTGCTTTGAGAAGTTTTTACATTTGTTAACACCCTGCATCATGATTCCCATTTTGAGCATTATGCCTATGTGATATTGTTTTTCAATTGGTTGGTTATATGTTAGCATGTGTTGCTGCAATAAAGATCCATGCTATTTATCTTATATGCAGCTTCTTCAATACTATCACCTGGCTGTTCGGTAACTGGAACAATTGATGAAAAATTTGACAGTGGATATCTGGTTACTGTAAACCTGGGTGCCAATCAACTGAAAGCTGTGGGAGATTACAAAATATTACAAATTTATCTGATTGGTAATTGAAGATTGAAGTCTGATAGGTAATTTTACAAATTTATCCCAGTTTTTACATTGCAGAGTTTCATGCTTGTATCTTATAGGTACACTCAATATTCAAGTACAATATATATATATATATATATATATATATATATAATAAAAAAGGAATTAAGAAAACTTATTTCCATTTTCACTCTAGTATTTGCCAATAGTTTTGCTCTTGTAGCTATATTGCAATTCTATGGATTTTTTTGTTGGAATTTGGCTTTGACAACTAAGGTTGAACTGCTATTGCAATTCTTGGCGTTTATCTTTCATCTTTAAGTGCTTTAAATTCTATGTATGTGAACTTTTATTGAACTACATTGCTAGTTTAGTGTTGCTGATTGCTAGTTGCCAATTTCTCTTTGTAGGACTGCTCTGCTTTTGTCACTTTGTTTTGTCTTGGGGGAAGTGGATCAAAAGTTCTTCTCTTTATAAAAGCTGTGTGGCTCTCTGGAAGCTTAGCTAAGTGTGTGAAGTGTTGGACAAATGTATGCTGAGGCTGGTCTTTTGTTCCCTTACTTTCAGAATTTCTCTCAGGAAGTTCAACAACTTGAGGAGTACTGTAAAACCCAGTTTCTGCAGAATTTAATTGAGAAGATAAATATGGCCAGCTTTTCTAAATGTTTCTTTTTTATTTTTTTCTTTCTTGCTTTGGATGAATTTGCAACAGTGACTTTTTGTGCCTGACAATTTTGGAAGTTCCATTCTGGAAAACTCACTTTATTAAATATCAAGAGCACGGCCATTTATTCCTAGCTCAGGTTGGTTTACAGGTGTTCAGAGAGATGGTTTTTGAGGTTGGCATTGAACCAGATGGTATAACTATGGTGGGTCTCCTTAAAGCAATCGCTAATTTAGGGGACTTGAATATAGGAAGAATGGTTCACGGGTTAGTGATCAGTAGAGGTTTTGGTTTTGAAGTGTATATGGGGAATTCTTTAATTGATATGTATTCTAAGTTATCAGGTTATTTGCTTGCATTGAGCAATTGGAGCCTTTAAATTCATCAGGTTATTTGCATGCATTGAGCATGTATGCATCAGGTGGATCATTTGTTGATGCTGCAAGGATGAGAAGGTTGGTGAAGGAGAGAGTTGTGAGGGTTGTTGCTGGGTACAGAAAAAATGGTAGTTAATAGTAGTTATTTGAAAACATAAAGAAAGAATAAAGAAAACATAAAAGAAAGAATAAAAATAATATTATTTAAATGAAGTTATAAAATAAGTAGAATATTTTTTTTTTTTTGCTAAAAAAAAAAAAAAAGAAAAGTAGAATATTTAATGTTTGGTGAATTGTAAAATGTAATGTTAAAATTGATAAAGTAGGATTTTAGAACCGTAAATACTTTAGAATCTAAGAGCCTGTTTGGGTAAGCAATTTCCGTCACTCAATTTCCATCACTCATCACTCATCTTTTAACACTCATTTGGCAACATCATTTTTATTTTCATCACTCAATTTTTTCACACTATTCATAGACCCCACAACTGTTACTGTGTCAGACCACTTCTGTTTTGTTACCCGCGTACCATTTTCATCCCCCATCAATATTTCTCTTTTTCTAATTTCCCCTTCCCCTTCAGCCCTGTCTCTCTCCCAAAGCAGAAACCCAAACCCAGAAAAATGTCTCAACCTCCCTCGCCTCGTCAGTACCATCATCACCGGTGAACAACGCCGAAGTCTCCGACGTGTACAGCGGTGCCATCTCGCCGTCGTGACCCATTTCCCAGCGGCGTCGACGAGGAAACCCAAACCCATTCAAATTTCTCAAGCTTTCTCGCCTCGTCAGGACCATCACCACTCGCCTGTGCCATTGTTTCTCTGAGTCGGTGTGTGTGCTTTGTGTGTCTTGCTAATGAAATATGGCAAGTTTTTCGCGTGATAAATAGAAGCTAACATCCAGAATATCCAGAGCAATTTACACACAAACAAACAAAATAATAATAATAATAATAATAATAAAGAACATTTTAAAGTTGAGTTATGAGTGACAAAGGCACAGGACACTATCATAAAAATTAAAATCATCTAGTTTAACACCAGTGCCCTGTTTGACGAATCTGGTATGGCCACCAATACATCACCATAACCACGGTTTCATGATTTCAACTGAACTTCTTACCGAAGCATCAAACAGAGAAAAAAAAAAACAAATTAACATCTACAGTCCAAGCTTCCATCTTCCATTGTAATTATTGAATTTATTTTTTTAAAAAAAAAAACAGTAGTAGGAGTTTAGTACAAATTTGGTAGACTGGCTTCGGAGTTTAGTGCAAACCCATAACCATTGAAGCAAAACAACAACCACGGTTTCAATCAATCAAGTAAAATGGTTACCCAAACATCAAACAAAGAAAAAAAAAGAAAAAAAAACTCCAAACCCATAACCATTGAAGCAGAACACGCATAACCACGGTTTCAAATTCAAATAAAATGCTTACCCAAACATCAAACAAAGAAAAAAAAAAGAAAAAAACTGCAAACCCATAACCATTGAAGCAAACCCAGATCTATGGTTTCAATAAATCATACAAAATGCTTACCCAAACATCAAACAACGAAAAAAACGGAAAAAAAGAAAGAAATAGCGAAGTAAACAGAGAAGCATTGCGTTACCGTAGCTGGTGGCGCGGTTGGCTGAGCTTGGAGCGGTGAACTTGTGCGTGGGGAGGTCAGGCCAGTGAGAGCTTCTTGGAATGGAGATGCTCTGCTTTACTGAAATGAAGAGATGAAGTGAAGAGAGGAGTGATATGACTGAAGAGCCGTTGGAGACAGTATGAAAAGGAGCGCACCACGTGATTTGTTCTGACTGTGGGACCGGGTAAGTAGTTTTATTTACGGAAATACCATTGAGTTATGAGTTATGGAAACTGAAAACAGCCTTTTGTTGTTTTCAGTTTCCATAACTCATAACTCAAAAATCAGAGAATTGAGTGATGGAAACAGAGTTATGGAAACAGAGTTATCGTTTGGCCAAACAACATTTTTGCTATGGATCCCACCATTTTTGAGTTATGAGTTATGGAAACTGAGAATTGAGTTACGGAAATTGCTTACCCAAACAGGCTCTAAATATTTTAGCATTTAGGATTTTAGAATGCTCTTATACTTGTCAGTCTTTTCTCCTTTTTACCTTCAGCGTGTTTGTAGTACAACAATTTTCCAAAAGCAAAAGACTTTTGTCGGTTGAAATGACTAGCTCATAATTGAACATTTGACAAAACCGAGAGAAAAAAACTGAAACTTTTTGTAATCCAGAGCACCCAGTTTTGTTTGACGCTCAAAAATTGAGCTTTTGCCTTGGTCAGTTGCTGCCTACCAGAACAGTCTTTTGCTTTTGAAAATTGGTGCTAAAAGCGTGTCCCTTTTTGACTGGCTGAGAGAGGAAATTATTCTTTTCTGAGTGAGAGACTGAGTGGAAGAGACGAAGAAGACTGGTAATGGTGTTTAAGCGTGTCCTTTCTCGGTGGTGGAGTGCTGTTTAATAAGAGATTTCTAGTAACATTATTTAAGTTTTATTGTTTAAATATCATTACCAAACAAGGTCTAATATTGGCCAACGCCATATTGTTCCATTCCTTTTTGTGCATCTTTTAGTTATAAAGTGTTACTATTGTGATTATAATTTTTTTTTAACGATTTCCATGTTAATTAATTAGATAGAAATCTATTTTATGCATTTACTATCCAGATCAAATATAATGATATTTTTCTTCAAATTCAGTTATTTTCATGCATGCACGGGTCAGGAACCAATAAAAACATGAAAATTGTTAACGAAGTCACTCTATATATTATTAATTTACTTTCAGCAAAAAAAAAAAAAAAATATATATATATATATATATTACTAATTTACTATATAGTTGCTCAAGAACCATTTAACAACACCGGAAGTGGAGTAATCAACAACAATGGATGAAAGTTTGGACTAAAATCTAACTATAAACAAGAGTTATGTCTTATTTCCTTAACTATGTAAACAGTAAAACTAAATAGAATGAGTTACGAAACCGCGTCATTCATGTTAAAAGTTTCTTATCAATTGCCTTAGCCTTGCGAGACAAGCTCAGGACTAGTAGTGACGCATGCAGCTGGTCTATAAAAAGGGATGTAAATGCAATAGAGCGAAACATGCAGAGAGTGAAATTAAGCTGTGTGAAAAAAAAAAAAAAAAAAAAAAAAAAAAAAAAAAAAAAAGTGCCTTGTTCCGAGCGGAGATCTTGTTGCGATTTTGGTTTCACTGGGTTTTCTAGAGAGGTATTATTATATTTTTCATATTTATTGTGAACTTAAGTTTTGAACATAAACTTAGGGCATTACATTCTCTATCTTATTGAGTAGATTGGTTCCTCTATGTTATAAGGTTTTCCACATAATGTGTTCTTGTGTGATTAACTTAATTGGTGCTTGGTGCTACCGTGATTTTTTTTTTTTTTTTTTGCTTCAGGTTATGTTTAAATTTTACTCACACATAAATAGAGATTTATCCTAACAAATTTATGACAGATATCCTCTTTGTGAAGTGACTAAAAATCTTCATAATTAACCATATTGCATAAACAAATTAACAAAACCAAGAAATACTTGGTGTCCGAACTCCTACATTGCGGCCCTCAAGCCATAAAGAAATTGTGTCATATTCATTGACCACATTGTTCTCATTTTTACAGGATTTGGAAGAGGTGATTGGTAGATAACTGTACCTTCAAATCATGTTTTCTCTCAAAGAGTTGCTTCCATCATTGCTTTCAGCTGCTTTTGTGATGCTAGTAAGTTCCGTAGTAAAAGAACTCATACCTCCTGTAATCCGCGATTATCTCTTCGCCATCTTTAGGCGTCGATTCACTTTCATTATTAAAGAGAAATGTGATCTCGATAGAAATGAAATCTTTGAAGCTGCCACAACCTACCTACGTTCCAAGGTTACTAGTGATTCAACAAAATGTCTCGAAGCAAGCAAAACCATTAGGCAAAAGAAACCAACCTTTGATATTGCAATGGGTCAAGAGGTTCTTGATCGCTTTGGAAACATTGAGCTCAAATGGAAGCTTATGGAAAAAGGAGATCTCACTAAGCAAAATCGTCAGGTATTTTTTGAGCTTTCCTTTGAGAAAAAATTCGAAGAGATTGTGCGAGAGTCTTATTTTCCTGAAATAATAAGACGTTCTGAGACTATAAAAAAAGAAGAAGAGATGGTAAAGCTTTATAGCCGTGAATCTGGCTGTCTTGACGGTCGTGCATGGAGGTCTGTAAATCTTGAACATCCAGCTACATTTGAGAAGCTGGCAATGGAACCAGAGCCGAAAAAGATGGTCAAGGATGATTTGGATAGGTTTGTTAGAAGGAAGGAGTTGTATAAGAAAGTCGGCAAGGCATGGAAGCGAGGGTATTTGATTTATGGCCCTCCGGGTACCGGTAAATCAAGCTTGATTGCTGCCATGGCTAATTATCTCAAGTATAATATCTATGATTTGAACCTTTCCGGTAGGTTGTCTGATTTGCAGTTGAGAAAAATTTTGCTTTCTACATCAAATCGTTCAATACTGGTAATTGAGGATATAGATCGCGCTGCTGCAGAGTTGAATGATCGAGAGCGACGTGATGAGTTGGTTAGCATTTTTTATTCTCATAAAAACTAGTTTACAATTACTCCAATATATTTATTGGCTCCATACATATCCCAACAATACACACTTATTCAATTAAATTCATGTAAGAATCACATTGTCTAATAATTATACACTTTGGTCAGTTTTTGTGTGATTCTTACATGGATTTAATTGAATGATGTATAAAATAAAAAATAAAAAATAAAAGTCTTACATTGAATGTTTATTAGATCGAAATGGACTATAAATGATTACACTGAGTTTTAATTATAACCTTTTTTTTAATAGGAAAAGGTGTTATAATTGAAATTTCTCTTAATCAGTTGAATAGATTTTTTTGGTGTATAATGCAAATATAAGTAGCACTTTAATTACTTTTGACAATATCTCTATCTAGCTAGCTATATAATTGATTGCCACTCATTTTACTTTGTTGATTTAGGTATCAGTTTTAGGACCTATTATTCATTTTTCAATGACAAAATAAGTATGCGAGTTTGTTTTTGTTAGATTTGACTATAATTTTTATGAGATATTTAGGTCAACGAGTCTAGTTAGTTTCTGCCCTGAAAGAAAAATTTTCCTACCATTAGATACATGTACCATCCGGTTTGAGTTTGAGAATTAGTATGTTTCCACACACAAACAAAAAAAAAGGGTAAAAGGATTGCCTTCCAATCATCTATCTTAAATCTCATGGAAATTAGAGTTGTGTATTGAGTATGTCAACAACCATGACCACTATCACACTACCGATGCAAATGACATTATCTTATGATTTCATCTACCAATATTTACGTTCATGTTATTTTTTCAGTTCACACTATCGGGTTTGTTGAACATCATAGATGGATTATGGTCGAGCTGTGGAGATGAGCGAATTATTGTGTTCACCACCAATCATAAGGATCGGCTTGATCCTGCTTTGTTGCGCCCAGGGCGCATGGACTTGCACGTGCACATGTCATACTGCACAATGGATGGGTTCAAGCTATTGGCTTCTAATTATCTGGATATCAATGGTGACCACCAACTCTATAGACAGATTGAAGGATTGTTGGCGAATGTAGAGGTTACCCCAGCTGAAATTGCAGAGGAACTTTTGAAGAGTAGTGGTAATAGTGATGATGTTGTTCTCGCAGGACTTGTCAAATTTTTCAAGCAAAAGAAACTTGAGAAAGCAAAGGCTGCAAAGTTAAAGGAACTTTTGAAGAGTTGTAATACAGATGTTGATGTTGATGTTGGAGGATTTGTGAAATTTCTCAAGCAGAAAAAACTTGAGAATGCAAAGGCTGAAGAGGCGGGGCAACTTTTGAAGAGTGATGATATTGATGTTGAAGGACTTGTCAAACTCTTCAAGAAAAAACATCTTCTCTTTTCAGAATTATTCTGATGGGTAATTTCAAAAGAGATGGTTCGTGTTCTCAAGGAATTAGGAATGTTCCCAAGCCATTCTAGAACTTGTCAAATCGCATTTAAGCTTTTCATCTGGGTGACCATGAGTGACTCCCTGCTGGTGGTGATCCTTACTTGTTCCTCTCCTCATTTCTGAGTTTTTGTTCTCTTTGTGAAATAATATGTATTGTATCAATGCGTGGGTGTGCACTGCTGTCAATCTGATTATGTACTTATGCAAATTGTGAGACTGTGTGTGAGATGTTGGTGATTTAGAAAAGAATTACTAGTTTGTTGAATGGATATTTTGCATTACGCTTTTTATGTGTTCTGCTTTTTGCCTCTGATCACTTTACTTTTATTGCTGGTAATGTTTGACTCTCACTCTTTCTGTGTAACAGCCCTCCCCTCTCTCATTTAGTTATAGCCCTACCTCCATTGAATGTTCATATTTAATTAGTATTTAATCATTTAATGCTTTGGTGAGAAAGCATATAAAAAAGTCTTTGGAGGTTATTTTATGTTCTTTGAAAAAAACTACGCAAGTCAAAGATGTATATCAATGTTACTTACTTGATTACAGTACTGTGAGAGAATAGGAACTGATCGCATAATATGTTGTAATATGACTCTCACCCTTTCACTTCTCCCTTCTTTTGTCTTCTATTTGTTTGAGGATCCTGAAATTAAAAAAAAAAAATAGCGGGTTTTTTTTTTTTTTTTTTTTTAAATAACTTAATTTCTTTCATGTTTACACTAGCATTACTCAAATATGTAAAGATAGATTAGAAATCAAATTCTTTTTGTCTGTAGACTTTACAGTATCAATGGATGTCATGTCAAAAACGGCAACACATGCCACGTCTTTTTCAATGTTCCATTTGGATTATACTTTTTGGAAGTGCACTTCACTAATGAAATGTATACCTTCAATTCCTAGAGCTCATATTGGGAACAAGGGAGATAATCAAATGCGAATGTTAATCTAATAGTGTTACTGAAAACAAAGCAATGGATGAAGGATAACATTAACGGGGGGCAATATACCTCTCCTGTTGCCATGCTCGATCAACGCATGTTGAATTGATTTTCACTTTAGTTTGAGTTATGATAGCCAATAAATATCTTATCATCTTTTTCTTTTCTTCTTTTCTTGGGTTCAGTTGGGATCAATTAGCAAACATTTTTTCTAAGTCCTTATCTTTGTCCAGATATGTACTTTTACAGACCAAGATCAATGTTGTTCTAATACAGTTGGCTTGAAGGATAATGACTACTAAATAATGCAAAATAATAAGAAATTGCAACCATGATAGCTTTTGTGGTCGCTATTGGCTTTTGTGTAGATTAGATGCCTAGAATAGATATAGATGTTGCTATGGTATTTGTTGAAATTCTTGAGACGATGAATGCAATAGTGTTTTGAAAAGAAAGGTGAATGATCTTCAAAGTACATTAGAGTGGAGAATGTATTAATTTGTATGTAAATATTCATTAAAAAAATGTGGTTAATTATTTGTAATATGAAGTTGTATAGATTTGTTGCAAAACTAAATATAGATTTTGCCTTCGAGCCTATTAAACTGGCAAAGGTTAGAATCCTTCACATATAGTTTTCCCATTGTTTTAAATTTTCAAAAAAAATATATATATATTGTCTTCATTTTTATTACCTACACTTCTTTCTCTTTTAGTTTACTTTTGCTGGGCTAATTAGGCTCTTATGAAATTTGATTAACTTTAAATTTGATAGGCCAAGAATGTATTGATCCCTTGTGATAAATTAACCAATTAATTAGCAAAGTTAATTAATTAATTAATTCAATTTGCATGCAATAAGCACGTGATAGCACAAACAAATCACCAAATAACTAAATGCAACGGAAATTAAATGACACGGGTGATTTGTTTACGAATGGGAAAAACCACTGAAGCAAAACCCTACCGAGTGAATTTAAGGTTACCACTCTCAAGAATCCACTATTATCAAAACAAGCAGTTACAAGTAAAGGAATCACAGTACCTTATACCAACCTACAGTTGAACCCTTACCCCAATACCTAATTGGACTTGTTCTATCGTGACAATCTCTCCTTTCAATGCACAGCTCCTAGTACGTGACTAATCAATAGATGCGCAGATCCTAGTATGCGACTTAATCACCAACTTGAGAAAGATGTTGGCTGCAAAGTTCTTCAATTTATCACACGATGAAGATCACGAAACTCCTTGGTTACAAAACCCAACGGCATACAAACGCAGCAGCTTCTTCAAGAGAAAGATGAATTAAGGCATATGTCTCCGGTTCACAATATGCTTGTGAAAAACTTTTGCATGAAGTTGCATAAGCTGTGACGGCCCTTAAAACAATCCTTATATATGTTTAGGGTTGTGAGAAAAGAAAGCTCAAACATCTATTCACAGATTGGAGTGAAATCAACTCAAAAAGCTTATTTTAATTCATAAATCTCGATAAATAGCTTATCTGTCGAGAAGCTGTCAAGGATCAGGCTTTAGCAGTCTTTTAAACCTCGATAGATACTAGCTGTTGAACTTTAAAATCTAGCACTTCTTCACTTGTTTCTTGGATAGACTTGCATGGTTTTAACACTTGAACTTGAAACCTTGTTCTTTGAAGCATTAAACACATCCTAGATCTACCCAATTACAAGTAAAGTGCATTTTGTCAAATGATTAGCCAATTACATAAAATATTGACATATGTTCCTAACATGATTTATATATGTCCTAACAAAACTCATATTTCATGTTTATTAGAATTTAGAGGTGTGTGTTTAAAAAGAATAGATGGGATTCTAGAATGATGTTTCGGTAAAGTTTTGAAAATCCTTTATTTTTTATGATGGCATAATAGTGTTTTGGGTCTAACTATGGTGGATAGGATGTTTAATCCTAAGGAGGCACAATTATCAAACCTTGCAAGTATCAAACTAGCCTAAGTTCAACTTTTGGCCTTTTTCTAAAAGCCTTTCTAAGTATTTAGATTCATCTAGATTAATTTTTCTTTGATGCAATCACACATTTGTTTTATCTCTATTACTATAAATATATGTGATTTTAAATTTGTGGTTTTGTTAACACGAGTTGGCCAACAGCTGTTAATAAACCAGCTTTAGGCCCCACTTGCATAGGAAATTGGTGGAGATTCACTTTTCAGATGCAATTTATTTTAGCTGTGAAGCTTGGTTTCTCTAATAAATATATGACAAAAATGCCCCTTTAACACACCTTTAACACATTTCCCTCCATTTCACTTTTATTTCCCACCCAATTTATCAATATTTTACTCATCATCTCCTTTCACTTTACCATTATCAAACCCACTTAAAATAAATAAATAAATTAATTTAAAAAAAAAAGATGAAGAAAAGTTCAAATGTTCAATGAAGGATTCAGCAATTATTTTGCAAGGTACAATAATTTTATTTCATTAGATTCATATTTATTTTTTAAAATATATTTGAATGAGGTTAATCTTTATGTTTAATACATGTTGTATATTATAGCACCAATAGATGAGAATTTAGTTGTGAGACTCATCAAGTTGTTAAAAGAAATTGCAGTGTACTCTTGAAAGTTCCATCTGTAAAAAAAAAAAAAAAAAAAAAAAAAAAAAAAAAAGGGTTCCTAGACCAATATTATAGGTACAACAAAACATGAAATCTCAAGTACTATATAACCCAAGTAACATATAAGAATATGTGCTCTGAAATTTAAAATATACACAGACTTACCTCCTGGCATGACTCTGTCCACAAATAATATAAAAGGCTCCACAAACAATATTAATATGCGGAATTATTTAACATGAAATTCATTGTGCCTGTGAAGTAGGAAAATTCATGGGACAAATAATTTCTTGAAATGCTTGCTCAAACTAGGTAAAATAGAGCACTTGTAATTCATATGCCAAAAAAAAAAAAAAAAAAAAAAACCCAAAGGGGGTGGAGCTTTGGTAAAAGATATAAGTGGAAAACTAAGAAAAGGGCAAAAGAAAAAGTGAAATTTTTTTTTTCTTTCATATTAACATGGAAAAACTAAGGGCATAAATAAATGTTGCAGGTGATAAAATCTAAGAAAAAATGGGAAGAATTGTAAACGTGGTGCTGTGAAATTATGTTGTTCTTCTTATTTTTATGCTGGAGCACATAGCATCTAGTCATTATTTTATTTTATTTGTATCATGTTTTTTTCATTTATCCTAAATATATGATGTGGATTTTTAAAATCTTGTTTTAATATAGCACCAATGGATGAGAATTTAGTTATAAATGAGACTCATCATGATGGTAAAATGAATTGTTTTAACTTAAATGAATTACTTCAAGAATGAACTTTTATTTTATTTTATTTGTATCATTTTTTTTCATTTATCCTAAAATATGTGTAAGGACGCGATTTGTAACGACCCGTAATAACGTTGGGTTCGCACGTAAAAAGGCTCAAACAATATCATTTATAGAGCATGGGTTTGAAAGGCTAAGCCTCAGTCACAAGACGGTGGTTTTTTCGTGGTGGGCATACATAATTAAATCGTGTTCGCTCTAGGAGTCTTTCTCCTGGTGGCGGGCTGGGAGGCTCAGGTTTTTAGCCATTTTTCCCAGCCCCCGCTCTGGATTGCTTAATTTTCCTTTTATACTAGCGTGTGTTCCTTATCCGTCGTCCACGTGTAGGATCGACTTTTCCAAGACTGATACTTGTCCCATCAGCCCATATCCAGAGTGGTTGGGGGTGGTTGTAAAAGCTGGAGAGTATGGTTCTGTCAAGTGCAGAGTATTGAATGGCAGTAAGGGCAGTTTTCCCTAGTCGTTATACTTTCCAGCGTATCCTTCTCTATTGACCTAGATATTTTAGATTTTTTTCAAGCTGCTCCTATACCGTTTTTGCCCTTCCTTCCAATGAGACCTCGGACATGCCGAGGACTAAATCGTCCTCGGCTGTGTCCCAGAACTATTTTGTACTTGTATTACCGAGCCTGGGCTATAACCTTCCTCGGCTCGGGCCTTGGGCCCCAATGAACAAATGGGTCAGGGCCACAAATTATTGGGCCCCACAATAACCCCTCAAAATCCTGCTGTCCGACCTCCTGGTTGGAGAGGAGGGTTTTGGTAATGCCAAGCCTTTATTACGGCTCGTTTAACTGTGTCCTTTATTAATGTTGGTGTCTCTCCATCTACCTAGGAAATATACCGGGCTACGAGACATTTCTCTGAATTCATCCACAATGCGTTCCTGCCGTTTGATTATCCAAAACGCGCCTTTAATGATTTCCCTTTACGAGACCATTTAAATTCGACGGTTATTGACGGTGTGGGGAAGTGGAAAGGGCATTTTCTCGTTTACAGATTTTCTTGGAAATTTGGACAGATTAAATACCTTCCATTTTTCCCTTCATATAAGAAGAAAAGCGAGAGGTTGTTTTTCTTATACAGAGACCCTTTTAATCCTTCTGAAATCTGAAAATCCTTAGTCTCCCCCAGAGTTTCCCTTATCTGCTTGCTTACACCTTGAATCGTGATAAGTCCAAGATAGGAGTGGGAATGAAGAGACCATACCCTTCCCAGAAATGCTACATTCTTGCGAAGCTCAAAATGGCTCGGTTAGGGCAAGGATGGGAGAGACTCAAGATACCTCTCATCCTCCTTTCAGTCAAAATCTGAAGTAGGGGCTCGTCGCGTCAAACTTTTGGTGCGGCTAAGCTGGGATCACCCATTATCAGTACCAGCCGCTCTCTTATGAGCATAGCTAACATGGCACCAACGTGTTAGGAGTCAGGACCGACGCAGGGACAAAGTATCTCTGCTTCTTCCTCTCTTCCTTCACTGGTGCCTCCTTTTGCCTCTCTTTCTTCTTCTTTCCACCACCAGATCCATCCTGGTGCTTTTCCTTCTTCCTCTTCTTCTCCTCTCCCACCAAGGAAGGTCCTCCTCTCAATATGGGTGCCACTGGGGCAGAGTTTGGAAAGACTTGGGAGCAGAACTTAACAAGATTTCTGTTTGTTTTTTTTTTATTGTTTTTGTAACTCATTTTCTATATAGGCTTTGTTTAAGCCCTTCATTGTACGCTGTAACATCTCTTTACATTTAATAAAGGTCGTCATTTTTTGATTTTGTACATTCTATCTCTTATTTCGAAATAGTTATGCCATGAATAGACGTACTATCCTGTAATTTTTATTTTTATTTTTATACTGTGAACGATGCTTGGGGCCGAAATTCCAGTTAATAAAAAGATCTTGCTCTGTGCTTATTGGAACTATCTGACATAATAATGCCGACTTGAATAAATGGTACTTGGGGCAGAAACCTTTACTGAGAAAATGATGTTTATAATGAATTTAATAAAATTGTTCGGCACCATAATGCCGACCTGAGAAAGCGATACTTAGGGCCAAAACCCCTTACCAAGATAAAAGATACTATTATGAACTTATGAGAGCCGTTCGGCACAATAATGCCAACTTGATCAAATGACACTTAGGGTCGAAACCCTTGCTAAGGAAAACATATTATTATGAACTTAATAGAGTTGTTTGGCACAATAATGCCGACCTGAGAAAACAATACTTACCCCAAAATAGCCGAGATGACAGCTGAATGCTCGGTGAGGTGTAGGAGGTAATCATCCGAGGACATATAACCCAAAAATGAACGGCCCCTACAGGTTGCCGAGTAATAAGGCGTTTCACCATCCTCCTAATAACTTTCATAGCTTTAACCTCTTCTCGTACTTGATCCGAGGATTAAGCAACTTAGAATTCTTATTAAGTAACTGACCTTTCCATAGGTTTGAGTCCGAGGACCATGCAATACCTTGGTTCTGTCCAAAACTTGATTTTCATAAGTAGTTGGTTTTCCCATAGGTTTGAGTCCGAGGACCATGCAATACCTTGGTTCTGTCCAAAACTCGATTTTCATAAGTAGTTGGTTTCCCCATAGGTTTGAGTCCGAGGACCATACAATACCTTGGTTCTGTCCAAAACTCGATTTTCATAAGTAGTTGGTTTCCCTATAGGCTTGAGTCCGAGGACCATGCAATACCTTGGTTTTATCCAAAACTCGATTTTCATAAGTAGTTGGTTTCCCTATAGGCTTGAGTCCGAGGACCATGCAATACCTTGGTTCTGTCCAAAACTTGATTTTCATAAGTAGTTGGTTTCCCCATAGGTTTGAGTCCGAGGACCATGCAATACCTTGGTTCTGTCCAAAACTTGATTTTCTTAAGTAGTTGGTTTCCCCATAGGTTTGAGTCCGAGGACCATGCAATACCTTGGTTCTGTCCAAAACTTGATTTTCTTAAGTAGTTGGTTTCCCCATAGGTTTGAGTCCAAGGACCATGCAATACCTTGGTTCTGTCCAAAACTTGATTTTCATAAGTAGTTGGTTTTCCCATAGGTTTGAGTCCGAGGACCATGCAATACCTTGGTTCTATCAAAAACTTGATTTTCTTAAGTAGTTGGTTTCCCCATAGGTTTGAGTCCGAGGACCATGCAATACCAAGTTCTGTCCAAAACTTGATTTTCTTAAGTAGTTGGGGTTTGAGTCCGAGGACCATGCAATACCTTGGTTCTGTCCAAAACTTGATTTTCATAAGTAGTTAGTTTCCTCATAGGTTTGAGTCCGAGGACCATGCAATACCTTGGTTCTGTCCAAAACTCGATTTTCATAAGTAGTTGGTTTCCCCATAGGTTTGAGTCCGAGGACCATGCAATACCTTGGTTCTGTCCAAAACTTGATTTTCTTAAGTAGTTGGTTTCCCCATAGGTTTGAGTCCGAGGACCATGCAATACCTTGGTTCTGTCCAAAACTTGATTTTCATAAGTAGTTGGGGGAACTAACCCCTCGGCTATGGCATGGGACCTTGGTTTAAGGGGAATTAGCTCCTCGGCCAAGCCCCTAGAATCATCAGTGCTGCTGACGCTACGAAGCGCAGCCCCTAGTAAAGAAACATAGCCCCTAGTGGAACTTTACGCTAGAACACTACAACCGGCCGTTAGAAATGACAAGGGGACAGTCTCGACCTACCGCTTATGCCAACACACAAGCCTTTCCCACAGACGGCGCCAATTGTAAGGACGCGATTTGTAACGACCCGTAATAACGTTGGGTTCGCACGTAAAAAGGCCCAAACAATATCATTTATAGAGCGTGGGTTTGAAAGGCTAGGCCTCAGTCACAAAACGGTGGTTTTTTCGTGGTGGGCATACGTAATTAAATCGTGTTCGCCCTAGGAGTCTTTCTCCTGGTGGCGGGCTGGGAGGTTCTGGTTTTTAGCCATTTTTCCCAGCCCCCACTCTGGATTGCTTAATTTTCCTTTTATACTAGCATGTGTTCCTTATCTGTCGTCCACATGTAGGATCGACTTTTCCAAGACTGATACTTGTCCCATCAGCCCATATCCAGAGTGGTTGGGGGTGGTTGTAAAAGCTGGAGAGTGTGGTTCTGTCAGGTGCAGAGTATTGAATGGCAGTAAGGGCAGTTTTCCCTGGTCGTTATACTTTCCAGCGTATCCTTCTCTATTGACCTAGATATTTTAGATTTTTTTCAAGCTGCTCCTATACCGTTTTTGCCCTTCCTTCCAGTGAGACCTCGGACATGCCGAGGACTGAATCGTCCTCGGCTGTGTCCCAGAACTATTTTGTACTTGTATTACCGAGCCTGGGCTATAACCTTCCTCGGCTCGGGCCTTGGGCCCCAATGAACAAATGGGTCAGGGCCACAAATTATTGGGCCCCACAATATGATATTGAATATTGATTTTCTTAATCTTGTTTTAATGTAGCACAAATGGATGACAATTTAGTTGCAAGTGAGATTCATCAACTTGTTCCAATGAATTACTTTGACTTATATGAACTACCTCAAGAAGTTACTATTATTTTTATTTTATTTGTAATCCATATTTCATTTAACATATAATATGATATTGATTTTTTTTTCTTGTTTTAATATAGCACAAATTGATGATAATTTAATTGCAAGTGAGATTCATGAAAATGTTTCAAGGAATTGTGTTGGGTTAAATGTGTTTCCGAATGACGGAAAAAATAATAACACATGTGGAGGGAAAATAATTGATTGGAATGAATGTCTAATAGATGAAACGGGGGTTATTGAAGAATACGAGGATATAAATTTAATAGAAAATGAATTTGAGCCTTTTGTTGGTCAATGTTTTCTTAGTGAAGAAGAAGTTTTCATTTTCTATAAAAATTATGCAAATCAAAATGGTTTTACAGTTTGAAAAGGTCATTTAGAGAGAAAAAAAAAAAGGAGAAATAGGAAGATGTAGTTTCTTTTGTCATCGGGAAGGTAGACAACCACTAAAAATAGTGGATCCATTTAAGGAGCAACAAAATAGTAAGTCTTTAAATGTGAATGCAAAACTCATTTAACTATTGTATTGCAAAAGTCCATAGACATTTTCCCAAAAGAATGGCATGTCACTATTTTTGTTGTAGATCATAATCATGAATTGTTGTCCCCTTCGAGAGTACGATTTCTTTCAGCCAATCGAGTTATCACCAAAGATGATAAAAATTGCATTCTCTTATACAAAGAAGTTGGACTTTCAGTTAGAGAAATAATACGTGTTATAGAGCTTAAGAAAAATGTGAAACATGGACATCTTCCATTTTTTTAATAGGATATTCGTAATTTTTATGTGAAAATGAGAAAGATGTATGCTGTGAATGATGCCATGGATCTCTTAAAATTTTGTAAAGTTGCTAAAGAAAGGAATTCTAAGTTTCAATATGCATTCACAACCAATGAAGAGAAAAGGTTAGAGCATATTTTTTGGTCGCACCCTCATAGTTTTGGTTGGTACCAAAAATATGACGATGTGGTTGTTTTTTATACTACTTACAAGGTAAATGCTTATAATATGCCTTTTGGTATTTTTGTTGGAGTCAATAATCATGGAAAGATGATTCTGTTTGGTTGTGCACTTCTTCGAAATAAAACAACTAGTGCTTTTCGATGGTTAATGAAGGTTTATCTTATAAATTTGTACAACTATTTTTCAATTTTATTTAATTAATTAGTGTAATAATATTAGTACATATCATTCAAAATGTTTACTGTAAGGACGCAATTTGCAGCGAACCTTAATAATGTTGGGTTCGCACGTAAAAAGGCCCAGACAATATGATTTGTAGAGCGTGGGTGTAAAGAGCTAGGTTAACAGTGGTCTCCCTTAAAAAGATTCGTTCCCATGCATACTAAAAGTCTAAAGTTGGTACAACAATCGTTTTCTTTAGTGATCAGGGCAACCCTTCTTCTCTACTTTTGCTCTCTTCTTTTGTTCTCTATCTTTCTCTCTTTCTTCTTCTTTTTTCTTCGATCCCCCTTTTCCTCATGCTCTCCTTTTAGTTTATATACCCCCCTTTGTGTTCCATTCTCACCGCACACGTGTAGGTTGGGTTCGGAGGACTCCTTTCTGTCCCATCTCGCACCTCCTGGAACTTCCTATGGGCAGCTGTAAGGCTGCTTCCTTACTGTTCAGGTATCACCTCCACATTAATGCGGCCAGAGAGTTGGTTCAGGGGTCATTAATGCGGAGGCAGCTGTAGTGATAGATATTTGTTTGCCTTATCTCTTTCTCCCTTGGTCGGTTATTCTATCTTTCACGGTGACCTAATTCTGAGGTCTGGCTGCAATAAGACCACGTCCTGATCATCCTCGGACGGATACTACCGAGGAGGAGGGTGTCCTTGGACGGGTACAGAACCCTACCCTTGTAATGTTGACTACCATCCCCTTCAGTAACTACATTATGACCTGACTTGGCCTCCTCGGACGGATATGCATCCTCGGATGGGCTGCGGGCCCAACACTCCTAAATCAATCCTGACCCTTATGGGCAAATTGATCGAATGGTCCCCACATTTACATATTCTAATAAATTTGTGTTTAATTAGCAGAATTTTGCATGTTTAATAAAGAAACAACCTAAGGCAATTTTGATAGATCAAGATCCATGGATTACGAAGGCAATATCAAAAGAATTACTACTCACAAAACATGTCTTTTGTATATGGCATATTACCGCTAAATTTAGTGGTTGGTTTACATCCATTCTTTGTAATCAATATTTAAATTGGTGCACAGAGTTCTACAAGTTAGACTCATGTGAAGAATTTGAGAGTCAATGGACTCAAGTTATGGAAAAGTATGACATGCTTACTAGTAAGCATGTAATTGATTTATATCAAATCAAGTAATTTTGGGTACCATGTTACCTTTATGGACATTTTTTTTGGTGGAATGACAACAACTAGAAGATGGGAAAGTATAAATGCCTTTATTACACGGTTTGTTAGTTCTCACATAAACTTGATCCAACTCATTAAACAAGTAAGTCCATACTTACCATTGATTTCTTTTGTTGAATAATTTATAAAAAAAAAATTGTTAATATCTGTAGTCTTTATGTGTCATATAAAAGTTTTTAATTTATTTTATTATTTATAATCTTAGGTTGATCTTGCCATTGAAGATATTGAGCAAACACAATCACATGATACAATGTTAGAGACATTTAGGGCATGTTTGGTAGACTGTAATAGGCACTGTAATGTAATAGTTATTCCTATGGTTTAGTTATTTTTTAGTTTGGTTATGTTTTTATTACAAGGAATAATCATTCCTTATGAATAGCTATTCTTCAAAATGGGGAATAACTATTCCTCTTTAAAAGGTTGTATTAGCTATTCCTTAATAAATGTAATAATTTCAAAACTGAATATATTTCCAAGTAAACAAACTTTCCATATACATCTAATAATTATAAAAATCAAAAATAAAAAAAAATAACACATATCTCTCTTAAATTTAAAAATAAATTCTAAGGAAATATAATTGTATGAGTAAGAAATTCCCTAAAATAAATGTTAAGTTTCATTCTAATGTTATAACTTACAACCAAACTAATGAATAAGTTTAGTTATTACATTACAACACATTTTATTCCTAGTAATAAAGCTTACAATTCCTGTCGTAATTCCCATTCAGTGTACCAAACGTACCCTTAGAGGTTCTTCTTTAAGAACATTATTACTGTTAAAAGACCAAGCACACAATGTTTTGACGCCTTATGCTTTCAAAAAAAATTCAAAAGCAGTTTGAAAGAGCAACACAATATTCAGTTCATCAAGAAAACCATATGAATTTGTGCTACAATATTATAAAGATGAAAATATCAAAAGCACAAGGTCTTATGGGATGGTGAGATGACTAATTGTAGTTGCAAGCATTTTGAATTTTGGACTATACTTTGTCGTCACATTCTTAGAGTATTCCTTCACAAAGATTGTTACCATATTTCACCATTGTATTTACCATCACGTTGGTGTTGTGAAACCTCATTAAGTGAAAAAGAATTGCTAGTGTTGGATGATGAAAATTTAGTAGGCAATGAAAATGTGGTTGATGCCAATGCTAATGGTGTGATTGATGGAGATTGTTTCATTAATTTTCCTCTGCTATCAAACACAAAAGGTTGTCCAAAGCAAAAATGAATGAAAGATGGAAGAGAATTAGGAAAGCAAAAGAAGTAGCCTTTGCAAGAATGTTGGTCATAATATCTCTACGTGTCCGGAGAAAGAGACTTGTACTCCTCAAATGGTGCAAAAAAAAGGAAAACATGTACTTCAAGTGAAATGGGATTGAATCCAATATTTTGTTTGAAATGTTAGGTAGAAGCTCTTGAACTTGTATAACAAAAATTGTGACAATATTATTTTTGACAATCTTATAACATTGCTTCTTCCCTCACTATGACAATATTATGCCATTGTTAATTGATGCTTCTCTTGTTTTTTTTTTTTTTTTTTTTTTTTTTTTTTTTTTTTTTTGGGGGTGTTAAATTTTCATTTTGACAATATTATATCATTGTACTTAAATGTTTTGGTTAGCTAAGTACTCTTATTAATTTTGATCAGTTGTGATCATGATATTTTAAATTGTACTAATTATGATTAAATATTCTTGAAAAATGAGCAGCAAAATTAAAATAAATAAATAAATAAATAAAATTGTAAGACTACAATCGCAAATTAACCCTTAAATTTTATATCAAATAAACAACAATGAAAGAAACAAGGGAATTTTAATAAATAAGAAAGCATGTATGATAAAGTCACTATCTTCAAGGAATATTTGCCCTTGCACAAAATTGTCAAGGATAGAATGAAATTTTCCAGCTTTTAGTGGTCGTGGCTTGTATTTGGTTTTAGATAACAAAGGCCATTCATTATGTGAAATGTAAAATTACTTTTTAAGGATTCCTATCACATTTTACAAAATTTAAATTACATTGAATAAGTACAAGTTTGCTCCTGATGATTGCTCTTTATCTTTAGGCTAATACACTGATCAATTTTTTGAGTAGACAAGAATCAATCCCTAAATCTATTTATCATTAATAGATGAAGTTTAAAGATTAATTTTTCAACAAAGAAATTTGGACCTTAGATTACTACCATAAAAGATAATCTTGTTTTTTAAGATGGTGGAATTAGAAATTTCTGCCCCTTAAGCCCTAACATCGTCCATGGTCCATTGTCTATTTCTATTAATTTTATAGAATCCATATTAGAAAGAAAAATTAAATAAACACCCATTCAAGTATTAATGTCCTTTTTTTCTTTTAATATTTAATTTTTCCTCATATATATAATTCATTAATTTAATATTTTCTTTGCCTAATTGAATTTAGAACATCTAACGACTACTTTAAATATTATAAAATTTGTTGTGAAAATATTATTTTTATAATATTTTTGTTTTAAAAATATTAGCATTACTTTAAAAAAGAATAAGAAAAAAAGAAACGGAACCTAGCATCACTGAAAGGAATGAAAAGATGTTAAAACCAAAAAACTAATAAGTCAGAAGACTCAACTCTCAATACTCAAGATCAAGTTGTTTCAGGTGAGGATTAAGTAGTGGTCAAAATTAAAGGGCATTTTGGTCTAGTTGTAAAATGATTTGACTTTCTCTCTCTATCTAAACTGACACACGCTTAATACATCTCCGGCCTTTTCAAACTCCTTTAAAAAATATGAATAGTTTATTCTAATTTTTATCATATTAATGTGTTATACAACACCAGTTAATAACACCCTTAGTATGTATGAGAAAATTTTTTATTCTCATTTTATAAATTTGTCATCCCTCCTACTTGAAATCATGAATAAAAATACCATGAAATTACCTGTAAGGACGCAATTTGCAGCGAACCTTAATAATGTTGGGTTCGCACGTAAAAAGGCCCAGACAATATGATTTGTAGAGCGTGGGTGTAAAGAGCTAGGTTAACAGTGGTCTCCCTTAAAAAGATTCGTTCCCATGCATACTAAAAGTCTAAAGTTGGTACAACAATCGTTTTCTTTAGTGATCAGGGCAACCCTTCTTCTCTACTTTTGCTCTCTTCTTTTGTTCTCTATCTTTCTCTCTTTCTTCTTCTTTTTTCTTCGATCCCCCTTTTCCTCATGCTCTCCTTTTAGTTTATATACCCCCCTTTGTGTTCCATCCTCACCGCACACGTATAGGTTGGGTTCGGAGGACTCCTTTCTGTCCCATCTCGCACCTCCTGGAACTTCCTATGGGCAGCTGTAAGGCTGCTTCCTTACTGTTCAGGTATCACCTCCACATTAATGCGGCCAGAGAGTTGGTTCAGAGGTCATTAATGCGGAGGCAGCTGTAGTGATAGATATTTGTTTGTCTTATCTCTTTCTCCCTTGGTCGGTTATTCTATCTTTCACGGTGACCTAATTCTGAGGTCTGGCTGCAATAAGACCACGTCCTGATCATCCTCGGACGGATACTGCCGAGGAGGAGGGTGTCCTCGGACGGGTACAGAACCCTACCCTTGTAATGTTGACTACCATCCCCTTCAGTAACTACATTATGACCTGACTTGGCCTCCTCGGACGGATATGCATCCTTGGATGGGCTGCGGGCCCAACACTCCTAAATCAATCCTGACCCTTATGGGCAAATTGATCGAACGGTCCCCACATTACCTATATTAATTTTTTTATTAAAAAAACTCATAAATATTAAGGGTTTTAAAGTTATAAATACATATTGTTTTTTTATTTTTTTATTATTGTTGAAATATGTAATTTTTAAGGCCAAATATCAGTTCAATAATAGTAATAACAGTAAAAAGTATTAATTCAATCATTTATAGAATATAACAAGAGTAATAATACGAAAAAAAAAAAAAAAAAAAAAAAAGATTACAAACCATAGAAAACAGTGGAATGGAAGAAGTCAATAGAATTGACAAGACAAACTTGAATCAGCTTTCCGTTTTAATATTGCTATATTTGTTAGCGACGTGTGGCTTACAAAAACAAAACAAAGAAAAAAACAATTTAAAACACAAGAGAGAAGTGGACAACAAAGAGAGGCATCGAAGGAAGGACAACACGACACACAAGAATAAAAGTCTCTGGCCGTGGCAGAAGCATAGGACGCGAAACCCAGAAGAAGAAGAAGAAAATAGCAGAAGAAGGTAGCTTTCTTCACGAGACCAGTCTCCGGCGACATCGTGAGCGACGAGGTACAAAACCCATGTTTTTTTTTTTTTTCTCAGAGTCGAAGTTTGTTTTTGTTTAGGATTAGGAAATCAGTTCTAACCGAACTTCTTTGCCGACCTTTCTCTCATATAATATATATATATATATATATATATATAACCCACTCAGAGACACACAACAATAATCGAGTTGTGAAAAACAAAGCCCTAATATTATGTATTAATTCCCTTCTAGTTTTTGTCGCTGCAGCTGCCATGGACTCCGAGGATTACATGTACGACAGTGACGTCGAGGAGACAACCTACGACGATGACGATCCCTACTACTACAGCGACAAAGAAGAGGAGAACATAGCTGTTGGTGACGATGAGGATGAGTCAAGAAGGAACAAGAAGGCAAAGCAAAGTTACATTGTATTGAAAGAATCAGATATCCAACAACGTCAAGAGAACGATATCACCGAGGTCTCCAATGTTCTTTCCATATCAAAAGCTGCCGCGACGGTGCTTCTCCTAAATTACAATTGGAGAGCGTGTGACGTTCAAGATGAGTGGTTTGCTGATGAAGAGAGAATTAGAAAAAAAGTAGGTTTATTTGAAAAACCGGTTTTTTTGCTGCCCAATAAACTTGGAAAAGTTGAACTAACTTGTTCAATATGTTACGAGAATGTTCGTGTTTCTATGATGGGTTGGGTTAGTTGTGGTCATCCCTTTTGTAGGGAGTGTTGGGAGAAGTATGTGAGTGTGGCAATTGAGGATGGGGTTGGATGTTTGACATTGAGATGTCCCGAACCGCGCTGTAACGCGGTGGTGGATCGTGATTCGATTGATTTGTTTGCTAAAAAGGAAGATAAGGAGAGGTATTCGCGGTATTTGATAAGGTCTTATATTGAGAGTAATAAGAAGTATAAGTGGTGTCCGAGTGCGGATTGTGAGTACGCAATGGAGTTTTGTGAAGGAGGTGACGAAGAGTGCTATGATGTTTGTTGCCATTGTAACAATGGGTTTTGTTGGAATTGTATGGATGATGCACATAGGCCAGTGGATTGTGAGACTGTGGCTAAGTGGCAATTGAAGAATAGTTCTGAGGCTGAGAATACAGCATGGTTGTTGGTCAATACAAAGCCATGTCCAAAGTGTGGAAAACCCATTGAGAAGAACCAAGGGTGCATGCACATGACATGCCGGAAACCTTGTGAACATGAGTTTTGCTGGATGTGCCTTGGAACATGGAAGGAGCATGGTGAGAGAACAGGTGGGTTCTATGCTTGTAATACATTCCAAAAGAATAAGGAAGAGGGTAAGTATAATCAGGATGAAGATATCAGAAAAAGAGCTGAGAAGCATTTGGAAAAGTATACTCATTATTACGAGAGATGGGCAGGCAATGAATCATCAAGGAAACAAGCTGTTAAGGATTTAAAGCAAATGCAAAATGACTACATGGTAAGACTTAGTGACCTAAGGGGGGCAACTACGCTCGAGCTTAAGTTCATTACAGAGGCCTGGTTGCAGATAATTGAATGTAGGAGAGTGCTTAAGTGGACATATGCATATGGGTATTACCTCCCTGAGGATGGAGACAAGAAAGCAAAATCAAAAAAGGGGTTCTTTGAGTACTTGCAAGGTGAGGCAGAGTCTAATTTGGAAAGGCTTCATCATTGTATGGAGAGGGATATACATAACTACCTCAACAAAGAGCGTCCAGAAGAAGAATTCAAAAATTTCAGAGCAAAGCTATCTGATCTTACCACAGTGACACGGAATTACTTTGAGAATCTGGTTAAGGCATTGGAGAATGGCCTAAAAGATACTAGCTTTCAAGAGGCTTGCAGTTCGCAAGAAGCTTGCAGTTCGCAAGAAGCTTGCAGCAAGATAAATAGTAGGACATCAAGAAAGGGAGAAAGGACTAAGGGTAAGAGGAGACCTTAATCAAAAATATTCAATAGAATATGTTTCTTTGAACAAAGAATTCCATAGTAAAAAACAGTACTAAGCAATTTTCGTATGACTTCAGATATATGTTAAGTATTCTTTGTAATCGATCAAACACATTCTGGATTGATTAATTGTTATTTTTACTATATATTTATCATTTTTATGGAATCTATTGTGTTTCTTGTCTTATACCACCTGATTATTATGTTCAAGATCATTGGCATTGTCTGATAAGTTTTCAATTTTATTATCTTGATCATATACAATGTGAACTTGCAAAATGGGCATCTATCCTTTTTTAGTTACCTTAAACCCTATATTTGCTTGATATTTGTATGGGAAGTCGAAGATTTTTCTTTTTTCTTTTCAAAATATACACACAATTTAAACATACATAATTGACAATTTTGCCAAAAAATAGTTGAGATTGTAAAACAAATACACATAAAAGTGGTTTGGTCAAAATTCTTCAATAGTATAGGTTGAAACTCGATTTTGGAGCATTCTCAACTATTAGCAGTAGGTTGTACCTCATGACATAATACTGTGAAAGACAAGTCCTTACTTAGCTTATGCATTTGGAACAATGAAATAAGATGCAAGCAAAGCATTGTAAATGCATGATTGATTACACCCTCTTGGATGTGAGATTGTGTCAGAATTCACTTAAAACTTCATTTTGACAGAATTACCTGTCTGGAATAACGCTCAAATCAACAAACTTGGCATAAAATCACTTGTATGCTGTGTATAAAGAGACGCTATATTGTGGATGATGTTGCAACATTGGCAGACAATTGGGTTTATCAAGGAGGAAGTATATTGCCTTAATTCCAAAATTAATTTTACTGCCACATCTGTAACAATACCTAGTAGACCAGTTGTGCAATGTTCTTAGTGATAACTTCTACAGCAAAGTTGGAGCATACATATGGACAGAATCAGAAACAGGTTTTGAAGATTTCTGAACAAAAGATTAAGGAAGAAGAATAATGAAATTTCTTTAAGATACCCTCATCATTATTATTGCAGTATAATACAAAGTCCAAAAACAGAGTACCAAAAACAAAACCAAAAAAGGAAAAAAAAAAAGAAAAAGGAATCTTACATGTTGAATGAGATTACGAAGATTAATAGGCTGACTGCTACTGGACATGCAATCCCTTTCTTCATGTATGGCTTTTAATACTCTCGCAATCCAAAAGTCAGATTGAAAGCTGACTTGTCCAGCCTCTCGACAGCTTCTAAAGCTTCTTTAATCATCATCTCAAGTCCAAACCAAGAAAATTCAAATTGTTTGTTTCAAACCAATGTGACACATACGAGCCTTTCTCTTCTTTCAACTAGCTTTCCAACTAATCTCTTCCCATCTTTTCTTTAAGGAGTTATGCCTGGAACATGAGGGATAGCTGGCTCAGGCTTCTTTATCTTTTCCACCAACACAGCTTGAGTGGTTAGAACTACACCCGCAATTGACACTGCATTTTGAAGTGCACACCTTGAAACACGACAAGGATCTGCAACTCCAGCACTGAGAAGATCTTCGTATCTGCCTGTCATTGCATTGTATCCAGTTTGCCAATTACAAGTTCTAGTCTTCTCTACAACAATTTCTCCATCGACTCCAGCATTAGAAGCAATTGATTTTGCAGGTGCAAGGAGAGCCTGCAATTCAACATTAGCAACAGTTTCTATGATCAGAGCAGTAAATGTCCACAAAATTAAGGTCCTAAAAGATGTTAAAAAGCCAAAAGATGAAAAATGAAAATTAACAGTTTCAAATTTAAAGCTTAAGAATCTAAATTTTACATTATCTGGCTGAATTCTGAACTAACAAACAAATAAAAAGTAAAAACACCCAAGAAATAATTTATGAAAAGGGGAGGCCTCAGATGAGGGACAGGATCTTTCACTCACTGTTATTTGCAGCAGCAAATATGCTTACTATTTCTTACCAATTGCTGGTAGTATAACTACTGCCAGTTTGTTGTTGACACATGGAGACCCAATCCATAGGATCAAACACCTTTTCTGACAATTTTATCAGGCAATCTCTGTTCTGGGCTGTGTCCCATTTATGTAACATGGCACCAGTGATCTTTAAAAACATTTTAATTGATTACTCCTCCCAAAACAAAATATCAGTATGGTGATAAGGGATCTTGTCTGTTATAACAAATGAGGAAAATCTGATTGTGTATATACATCATAGATTTAAGGGTTTACTGGTTCAGTATCTAAATTAAATAATCAATGAGCCTAACAGATTTGTAAAAAGGTCTATAAAACTCAATTAAATAGGCCCACTAACAGAATTGTTCAGAAGCTGCTTTTGCAGCAATTCATTCTTAAGGCATCTCTTATATTATTGTTGATGATTTGATGAATTTACAATAATGCAAGGTCCTGTACTATTTTTATTTTTAATTTCTCTTCCCTGTCCTGAGAACAGGTCTCTCAAAATTTGAGGAAGAAAATAACACCAGATATTACATGTAGGCCACCTTGGAATGTTCCTGGTCAGATCTTGTCATCTGACTGCTAGTAGAAGTCTGCTTAAAGTGCAAACTGCCAAGGGTTAGCCCCTTTTACACCTAAAGCAAAATATGTTTCAAAAAGCGCACTTTTTTCACTTTCCTATGAAGCCACTATTTTTTGTTTAAAAAGATAAATATATTAAACATAACCTTTAAATCTTAATACTATTTATATGAGCCCTTGATTTGTTATGCAATACTAATCGTGTGGTATGATGCACTATTTATATGATATAACCCCTCTCTCTTTCTTCTTGAACCAATGGCTACTTCTTCTCCCCCTTTTTTAACCAGTCTTTCTACCTCCTGTCTCTCCTGAAACCATATCCTTTTTTTCATGAAAAAAAAAAAAAAATATATATATATATATATATTGTTTTCGATGCAGGACAGTCTAGCCTTCACCACCTAGTTGTTTAGTGATAACTGATAACTTCTACAGCTGTATTTAAATTTCATAGGGCATTATGTAAAATGCTAGGTTTAATTTTTTATATGATTAGATCTTATCAAAAAAAAAAAAAAAAAAAAAATTATATGATTAGCTTATCAATTGATAGTCATATTTTTTAATTTTTAAAATTTACTATATTAATTTTTACAGAATGCGTTTTACTTCTATAAGGTGCAAGGCTTAGGAGGCCTTTGCACTCAAGTACACCTCATTATTTGATTAACACTAATCCCACTCTGACTAAAAACAAAGTAAATATCCAACACACACAGAGAGAGGGAGGGGGGAGGATACCACACCTTTGCCACAATATCTGCACCACTCTGCTCATCTAGATCTTCCATAGAATTCTTTATGATGGGAATCAGTTCCAAGAGATGAATGTACGTAGCACCACCACCAGGGACTATTCCTTCAGCCATGGCAGCAAATGTGGCATTTTTTGCATCTTCAATTCTGAGTTTCCGATCTTCAAGCTCCACCTCAGTGTGTGCTCCTACCTAAAATAATAGAAAGATAAATAAAAGGAAAGGTAAAACAATTATGACCAAAGGTTTTGAATATCATTCATGATCAACAAAAAAATTAAAGTTTCAAAATTTACATAAAAAACAAAGATAAAGCCTTGTTCACTTTTTCTTTTCTTCTCTCTCTCTCTCTCTCTCTCTCTGTGTGTGGCTGGAAAAGCCTTGTTCACTTTTGACAAGACAGATATTGATTGAAGCCAGCATCCAGGAAGAGTTATACAAGATTTCATTAACAATCCTAAAGAAATAGCACTTTTTTTAAATTGCAGACCTTAATCACAGCCACACCGCCAGAGAGTTTAGCAATTCTTTCAGAGAGCTTTCTTGACAAGGATGCATTATCTGTTTCTGCTAGATCCTTCTTGATTTGCAAAATTCTTGCCCGTATTTCGGCTTTAGTAGTAGGATCAGCAACAATGGTTGTTGAATTACAGGTTATGGTAACTTTTCGTGCAATACCAAGCTGATCTGAAGTTGCACCTTCAAGCGTCAGACCCAAATCTCCAGAGAGAAAATCAGCACCTATTGACTTTAAAATTATCTCAATGAGAAACTGAAGCTGAAATAGCAATCTCATCACAAAGAAATACAATTATAAAACAAATGTAATCCAGCCCCCAGAAACACAAATGATGATGGTGTTTATATTTCCAAAGTTCAGAAAAAGGCAGATAGTGAGATATGTTTCTATCCATAGCTTACAGTCACATAAAGAAGTAGGAGCATGTGTAGTGTTTACATGTAATATGTTACAGATGTATTGTCCTTTTGAATGTTATTTAGAAGATGCACCAAATGACCAAACCTATAGAAGTTATTAATCTCAACAGGGCTGGAAAAGAGAGTCACATTTTCTGAAATCTCTGTATTCCCTTTCTCACCAAAAAATACAGGTTAAGAAAAGTGTTTTGAAAATCTTAATGTACTAAGATTTTGTCTCCGTTCCCTCATTCCCAACAAGAAAACAGAGATTAACAGTTGATAGCAAATAGGTTAAATAAATGCACTTGAACAACATTTTGGCACAAAAGTTCACACCATTTAGGGCCACAAAATAGCTTGAGTTTTACCAAATTGTGTATTTAACAGGAAAAGCACATCAATATAAGGAGCCTACATTGAGATCCTGAAAAAAGAAACATCAAAACAGCACTCTCTTTACATATATATATATATATATATATATATATATATTTTGAATTCCAGAAATTCACTAATTTTCTACATCAATTATTAGACACTTGAGAGCTCAATTTGAATTAACCACTATCATAACTGGCACTGAGGTTCTTTACACTATGAGGGCCAGCAAAGTAGGAAATAAAAAATATCAGTGAACATCTGGCTACAAAGTGAATTATCTCATCATTTTGAGATGTAAAGATATTAATATAATGCTAAGTGGAAATGAGTCGGACTGTGTCGCAAAGCAAAAAATTAAGAAATTTAGTGAATGAAAAGCAGTTCAGAATAAACAGTATCTTATTATTAGCACATGTCATGGAAAAATTAAATAATTAAGCAAATAAAGTTTGACATGCAGTACATAATTTGACCTGTCATAAGTGCAATATCTTGCAAAAGAGCTTTCTTTCCTTCTAAAAATCCTGGACATTTGACAACAGCAACATTTAGTAAACCTTGCATTTTGTTCACCACTAGTGTTTCCAGTACTTGCCTGGAGATATCCTCTGCAATGATTAGCAGTGGGACACTCAGTTGAGTAGTCTTTTCTAGTAAAGGAACAATTTCTTTGACAGTTGAAATCTTCTGATCAGTTACTAGGACTTTGGCATTGTCAAACTCCACTATAGATTTGTCATGGTTTGTAATGAAATGGGGTGACATGTAACCCTTGTCAATCTGTCCAGAAAGATCTAATAGAATTAAAAGAAAGTGGGGGGTGGGGGGTGGGGTGGGAAAACAACAACAACAACTACTAGGAATCAGAGATAAAGGGAAAAATGCAAAAAGACCCCTCCAACTTTAGGTCAAAATTAAATAGACCTCTGATGTTCTAATATTAAGTTTTAACCACAGAAGTTTGGGAAACTGCCAAATTGGTCCTTCCGTCTTACTTCTGATGGCTCAATGGAAGGAAAATGTTGTCAAGTGCTTCACATATTAAAGTAAAATTTACTATAGAAAAACTGTTTTAATTTTATTTTCCTTTTCTTTTCTCCCTTATCTTAATCTGCTTCTTCCTCTCTCACTCCTGCCAACACAAACCACACCACCATCCCGGCAGCCAAGAACAACCACAATTTACCACTACAAAAACTGGCATACATGGCAAAGATTTGACAAAAAATAGGAGGGATTTGGATTAGATAAAATGTGGTGGCCAAAGGGTGGTGTTTTGGGGTTGTGGAGGTGGCAAATCCAAAGCTGTAGGTGTCAGATCTAAGCCAGAGGTAGTGGTTTAGGGCTTGCTGTGGAAGTTTGGGGTTGTGTTATCTCTTGGTTTTGAGGGTGGCCAAAGGTTGGCGTCAGTTATATGCACGTAGTCCTTGTTTAGTTTATGATACATTCTGTTGCTAAGAAAATGTAGAAATGAAAAGAAATACTAATTAACATGATTCAAAGTAGTAGTATCTGAGCTGAGGAATGATTACAACAATTTTTCAATTGTATCTATTTGTGTCATGACTCCAAAGATTGGGCGCTTTCTAAACTGGGTACAACCTTTTATGAGTTTTATCTATCTGTGCCTTAAGGAATGAACTTTCAATAGATTGAGACTATAACCTTGATGTGGGTTCTCTTTAGTCCATTTATTTTCAAAAAAACCAAACAGTGGGGTAATTAGTTCATTGCTGGTTTATAAAGTTTATTTTCATTCTAAAATTATGGTTCAATTCAAAATACATTCTGACCCATTTTCTTTCCTTTCAAATTAAATTTTTCTTTCTTTGAGATGGTTGTGAATCTTTTCAATTAAAAATCATCTTTGATGACCTACCTTCATTCCTTCTTCTATTATTACAGAGGTCTCAAATGATGAAGATGACTCAATAGAGATAACTCCATCAGGGCCAATCTTTTCTATAGCTTCAGCAATTAAGTTCCCAACAAATTCATCATTTCCAGAAGAAATTGTGGCCACAGCTGCAATGTGGCAAAAGACACTTTCAAGATTTTGTTTTTGACAAGTAATTATAATTTTTTATTAAAAAAAGTGCAAAGAGGGGCACAAACCTAATTCACAAGACATGCTCTAAATACCTTTTATATCATCTCTTCCTCTTACTGGCACACTTTTCTTCTTCAAGAACTTGACCAATTCTTTCACAGTCTTATCCATTCCTTTCTTCAAAGAAACCGGGTTAGCCCCAAAAGCAACTGCCAGCATCCCAGATTTGATCATTGCTCGAGCCAAAACAATTGCAGTAGTTGTACCATCACCAGCCAAATCATTCATTTTAGTTGCAACCTGCAAGCAGGATATGAAGATTTACATTTCTATGATTGCTTGTCTCAAAAAACATCAATACAACAACAGGGGAGAGAATTATCTAGCAACCATGAATGACCTCTTGGATTAGCATTGCTCCTGCATTTTCAATTGCATCTGAAAGCTCTATGGATTGAGCAATTGTAACGCCATCATTAATTACTTTAAGCGATCCAGACTCAGAAAGAATAACATTACGGCCTGCATATTTTCACTTAAAATCAATACCTCTATCAAATTAGCAGCATAAAATTTAATAATTTGATTTAAAAATACTTATATTCTCTTCTGAGTATTTCAGTATGTGTTACATCTAGAATATTATAGCTTTTTCAAAATGTCAGAAAAGTCATAAAGTCTTATGCCGTAACAGAACCAACCCCATAAATTGAAAAATAGAAGTTCTCAAGTATAACTATTTTACATAGCCAAAGTGAGGCCACCCTAGTTGACTGAAGCTTATTAAGAAAATAAGCGAATAAATATCTCTTCATAAATAAATTAATATCTCTTCAAGAAAAGCTTCAGTTACAAGCCTTCAAGGCTTCAACTGATCTTATGCCATATTCATGACAAACAGAGCTAGCTTCCCCTTCAACAGCCTTTTTTACTTTGCTATTATTATTATTTTTAATAGACATGCCACTGAAACCATGAAAAACCAAGACCTCATACCTACAATCTTACTATTTTAGGCTTCAACCAGTCCCCATCAATGGCATTAACACAAGTTACACAATTAATGGCATTTTTTGGGTTCTTCCTTATAATTATGGTGTTAGAAGCATTTGCAAATAATCTCAATCCACCATCTAGCTCACTTCAGAAGAATATATATATATATATTTTTTTTTTTTTGACCAAGGCCCTTAAATAATATCCTTAAGTCTTAACATTGACAGACCCCAATTTGCAAGTTGCAAGTCCCATAACAGCTACAGTTCAAGTATATGAACTTGATCTCGTTAATATTCAGCTGCAATGTGCAAAAACCAGGATGAACCTGTTTCATTTTGCTTCCTAACCTTCACAGGGATGGCAATCCCCCCCCACCCCCCCCAAACCAAAAAAAAAAAAAAACCACAAAAAGAAACATGAAACAATTTTCAATATTTCAAATTCACCTACTCCAATAAACACTCTGCCATTCAGTGAGAATGAATCTCATGATACAATTTCGTCCTAGATTCAAAAAGTTCGTGAAGGAAATTTTTATGATAGAAAATAGCAAATACACAAATTCAAGCAGCATTGCTATTCTGAACTCTTCCAAAAAGGTATAGAATTTTTCTCAAACTCCTTATAGTCTTAGAACAACTCACATCTTTACCCCCCCAACCATACTCCCTAGGGGGAAAAAAAGGGGAGAGAAAAATTAAAATGATAATATAAATAAAATTTAGTACAACTTGATGGACTAAATTGAATTTACGCATTAGAAGTGCAAGCTAAACCACAATCTCACACAAATGCGAAATAAATAAACTTTGCAGTGAACTTGCAAATTGAAGTCCTGCAAAGTGGCACTGCAATCTTCCATTAGCCTAATTTTGTTCGGTGGCTCAACTACACCATGCACTGAAAAATTTCACAACTTGATAAGACAAAGTCAAATCTCTAGCTGGCTCACTTCACTGAAATAGATGAAATTAATTTAATGTGTAGCCTCCAGCACATTTCTCATTACTATTACCACTACATAAACAAAACAAATTAAACTTGGCAAACTATTACCAAATAACAATCATCCAACTGAAACTAATGTATGCATTGCAAATGATAGAGCAAGAATCACCAACAAGATATTTTTTAACCTGTAGGCTTATCATTGATCCCTTCACCAATATAAGCATGGATAGAAAATGAAATAATCCCTCTTGTTCTCAAAAACTAAAGCATAAAGAGAGTAAGAGACGGTATATAATGGTAGCAACCTAAAAAAGCTATCAAAACAAACAGAAATGAAGAATACCCAGATACCTCTAGGTCCTAAGGTGAGAGAAACAGCATCAGCCAGCTTATCAATCCCATCTTGCAAGGCCTCCCTGCATTCTTTACCAAAAGATACCCTCTTTGGGCCTGCCTTAACAGCAATACTCCTCACAAAATTTGTGCTTCTCCACAACCCAGTTGCCCTTTGGTTCCAATAAAGGCTCTGCAACAATAACCCATTACTTCAAACACAAAATAATACAAAGAGAAAGACATACACAGAGAGAGAGAGAGAGTACTTACAGAAAAGAGAGGTTTTTGATGGAAGAACTGAAGGGAAGAGAAGGAAACAGACATATCCCTATAATAAACTATAATAGTTGAAGAAGAAGAAGAAGAAATGGTTTTGCTTTGGGGCTTTGGTTTTGAAATTAGAAGCAGAACAATGACATGACAGACAGGTTTCTGAGGATTTTCAAAGGTTTTGGGTTTCAGGGGTTTTAGTATAACGACTCGGACCAGTTAACGTGACTCGACTCAACTCAACTGAGTCAACTCTAGAACTAGCTGCATCATTGGAGCGGGTTTGGGCTTAGACCCGATTAACTTTTTGGGCCATCCTATAAAACCTAGCACAAACCAGCCTTTCACTTTTCCTCCAAATGATGGAATCTCATTCTCAGAAAGTTATAAAATCCAGCAATCAACTACCGTTTAGTAATAGAAAAATTAGTGAATTATTTTTCTAACCATCTCGATCAATATCTAATTTTCTAACAAATAAATCTTATTTTATTGCATATATATGCTATATAATGTATTCCAATTATCTTAATTGGTATAATTTCATGTTTTTTAATAAAAAATTTAGTGATGAATCTTGCCTATACAAAAAAAAAAAAAAAAAAAAAAAAAAAAAAAAAAAAAAACTCATTAGTATATTGACTTAACGATAAAAAACAATAATCATGAATCAGTTATCATATATTCTAATCCTATTGTATCTATATAAAAATTATTCACCATACAGATACTAGAAAATGTCAAATAAAATCCGGTCTAAAAAATGAAAAACAAAAGTACAAGAATGAATTTTTAAACAATATGCTAAAAGACTGCTGAGATAACCATTTGTTGTATGCGCCACCAAATAATTATGAGACAAATATCCTCAAGACTAGACAATTATTTATATCGCGTAACAAACATTTTCAAGGGATAATCAAAATTATGTATTGATGATGGCCAAACGTCATGAGGCACCTAACACATTAAGAGCATTCACATAGTCTCTGTATAATAGAAATGAATGTGTAGAATTTATGCAGTTTTGCTTAATAATGACTTATATCAGTTCATGTATAATTGTGTAAATTTACAAGTTTGCTACAGTAACTATGTAAATTTATACTGACACTACTCATTTTGCATTTAGTTATTTATTATTTCTTTATGTATCTCAAGAATGAAGAAATAGAATGGATAGTGGTTGTTGTGTGTGAACAAAGAGAAACAATTAAAAAATATTAAGAAAAATTGATATTTTAATAAAATGTGGTTTAAAATAAACAATCTGAGTATGTAAAATAAAAAAAGTAAGTTCTTATGACAAAATAAATTGAAATTTTTGCACAAACTGATGCAAATGCTCTTAACACGTAACTAAACCCCTGAAACTTTTTTATGGTTCAATACATGATTTTATTTAATTTAAGCTTAAAGGAACTACATTTACAGTATTTAAAAAAAAAAAAAAAAAAAAAAAACCATCATTGTTTTAAAAAATTCACATAACCAATCACATTTTTAGAAATCCCAATAATTGTTGATGATTCCACTCTCTCACATACTCATACCCCACACACAAGTACTGTGAGCATAGCCAGTGCAAGCAACACAACCATGAGATACACCGAGAGAAAGAGGGATCGTCATCCTATCTTCCCCACAAACACCATCCCACCTTAGGGTGTATATGTTTGGAGGTGAAATAGGATAGATGGAAAACTTTAGAGAGAAAATGGGAAGAAAAACTTTTTTGAGTGTGTTTGGTTGGATGGCGAGGAATGAAAATAAATGGTAAGACCCAGATGTTTTCTCTCCGGACCCACCAAAAAGTTTTCTCCCCGAAATGGAGAGAAAACTGCAGGGAGAAAATGGGGTTGCTTAATGTACAAAAATGCCCATGTCCAGTTCCTTTCCTTTTTTTTTTTTTTTTTTTTCTTCCTGGGCTGTGGGTGTGATAGTTGTTTTGTTTTTCTTAGCACACAGGCCCAAGTGGAAACAAGGTTCTTGGGCTCTTTACTTGTTATTTGGTGGACTGGGCTTGGTTTACCGCAGCTAAATGGAGGCTGATTACAAACTAAGTTGCGCGCAAGTTACATAAATCTCCTCAAGGCAAAAATGCGATTCCTCCTAAGCAATAAAATACCATTATAAGTGTTTTAGTATCATAGAATGACCATGTAATAAGTAAAATAACTATTCATAATATTCACAATGAGAAAGAGATTAAAATAGAATATTTAAGACTTATCTTTTATTGTATAAACATTTAAAAGAGTTCCTTCACTTGGTACCCCAGATGTACTATCGTGGGATCCTTAGCATACTGTTGTGGGATCCCGGGGCGTACTAGGCCTGTAAGAACCCAGAATGCTAATTCTCTGAACTATATGATCTTTCTCCATGTTTATTATGCAATAAAGTTTTGTCCTTTCCCTTTACCTCTATAGGTGTGTGAGAGACCGCGCCCCCGGCCCGTTTTCATTTGGAATGTTGGGCCAAACCCACGTGAATGGGTGAAGACGTGTTATTGCCTCTCAAAATGGAGATTCGACTAGTTATATTTCCCCCTTTAGATTAAGGGTTTTACAATAGAGTCGCCACTTATTTAATTATTGGAAAAATAAAAAAACCATGAATGAAAAATTCCTCATTTTATTAATTTGAAATTGAATTTACATTGATCAGAGGAAAATTATATGGCTTTGGTCATAGATACAATCTAAGATAAAGTACATGGCTTTGTTTTCTAGTTACAATCTAAAAATCAAAAATTACATAGATAAGCATTTGATCTACTTAACCCTTGATCTAAGCTCGGAGGCTATGTTACAAGGTGGGAAGGTGTTAGACACCCACCTTGCCCGGTGAAACCGGTCTTCTAGACTATGGTGGCCAACATTCATATCACATCATCCAATATGTTATCAATCAATTTGCATGTTGAATTTAATGTGTGTGCATGTGATAAACCCTAATTCAATTTATTAAGGATTCAAAAAATAAATTCTAGTGAATGTGTGTGGATAGTGATAACCTAGATTTAAGGATTTGAAAGAATTATTAAACAAACATGTTTTTCATATTTTTGATGTGGATCTAAGATTAAATCTAGTGATATGCATGAACATGTGATGAACAACCAAGAACATGTGAAGAATACATAAGAACAATTAAGAACATTTAAACATATTCAAGAAAATTATCATGCTTTAATCTTAAATTCCCATCATGGCAACATAAACAAACAGTTAGGGAAGGAGATTATACCTTCATGCAAGATTCATATGGTGGAGGAGGGGACTCTTGATGGAGGCCCTAAGGGTGGAGGAAAAGAAGAGTTAGGAGAGGGAGAGTGAGTCTCACTCAATACATTGAGTCTCAGGAAGACCAAGATATGACAAGACTACTCAATTTCACTAGAACTCAAGAGAAGAGAAGAGAAGAGAGGGGGATTTTTTGTGTGTCTCGGAATGAAGGAGATGGGGGGTTTATATAGTAGTGGTGGAGGAAATATGAATGGAAGGCCATTTAATGAGGGTTGACAAAGACTCATGAACCTAGACCTCATTTTAGCCTTGGGGGAAATCTGGTGCATTAAATGGAAAGATTTGTGGGAGTGAGGAGCAAGCCAAAATTCGGTTTTCTCGTAGCTGCTGTAACAGCCTATAGAACCAACTTTGAAAAATCATATCTGCCTCAATTCTAATCAGAATTGTCTCATTCTTGTGCTCAAATTGAAGCCCTGGATGTCTAGTTTCTGGGAAAAATAACCTCATTCAGAGATTCAAAATATTCTGAGAGATATCGATGAAATGGTGAGCAGAGATCATTTGTTAGAAAATAGTTTCAGCACAATTAACACCAATAGGTCCCCAAATTAGCTCCCAATTAACATTAAATGGCTCCAATCACTCCCATTTCAGACTTAATTGGTTCCAAATTTACTCTAATTAAAAGATAATTGAACAAATTACTCATTGAATAATTAATGTTTAACTATCTAGTTAATTAGGTGTGTACAACCTTACCATAAAATGTAGTCATAACCAACCAAATTATGACACATCATCGATCTCAAATTGATTATACTTATAACCAATTGAAATCAATTGTTCATAATCACATATAGTCGGACTCAATTTGTGATAGTACATCTCAGCCATTAAAACTTGATTTGATGATAACTTTCAATCTAATGGTCCGATTAGGGCTCATGACTAGTCGATTTAATCGTTACAACATCAAGATCACTTTGGTGAAATGAGATTAAGGATCTAATGACCAGAATCAAAATGCATATTTCCAATGTGAAATTACCCTTTTACCCTCTATGTAAGGTTAAATACGGGTTGCAAAATAGGGTGTCAACAAGGTGCTACATAAAACACACTATACAATACACATATCTTCAAATAATTGTTAGTTTCTTAGAGTAGGATATACATTTTAATACATATACATATATGTAAATGAATTTCATAAGAATAATTCCGCCACGAGGATCCTGTCCCCAATTCTTACAGACTTAGTGCTTTTGCACAAGACTTGTGGGATTTGGAACTCAAGTCCGAGTGGCTTTGCTTGGGCATTACCTTCCAAAATGGTTAGGTGAGAAGGATTTTTGTGGGAGAGAGAGATATCTGATGTGTGTATGTTTTGGCATATCTTTCTTTGGAGGCTAAGTGCGTCCAAGGCCCAAGTTAAAGTGAGGACCTCGGTAAAAGGACTCAGCTTTTGGTTGAGTAAAAGGAAAAACTAACAAGCAAGAATATATGTATTGAGCAGCAAGAAACAATAAAGAAAAACAATATAATAAAGAAATACGTGAAGTAATTGTTAGAGATCCTCAAATCAATATGAGATATTTCATTATTTTTCTTAATTGTGGATTACAATGTGCTCACTAAGACATGTTACAAAGTCTAAATAAGCTCAAAAATTACAGACTTAGATGGCTATCTGAGCCTCTAAGACTTGCAAAGTTTGAATCCCTTTAAATCTAAGTATGTTCTACAGTGGCTGTTTCTGGGATACTGGGCGCTGTTTTCTGCTTTCTTTGAGTTTTTGACAGAGTTTTCTCAACGATTCTTGTTCTGATTCCCTATTACTGAATCCCCCTTTCAATGTTGGCTGTCTTCCCCTTTTATAGTGTCATTTTAGAGTTTAGGATATTGTTGATTCTCCCCCTTTGGCTCCCTGGGTACCAAAGCCACTGTTATGTTAGCCACTTTAATGGTTGGTTCTTTCCCTGTTTCTGATAGTTTTCATCTTTTAGTGTTGTTTCTCTAAAAGTCACTTGTTGACTTTCCATTCCGGGGCGTCCTTAGGCAGCTAACTTTCAATCTCTCTTCTTTCAAGGTTTCTCACTTTTTAGACTCAGCTTTTGGTTGTCTTTCTTTGCTGTCATTTTTCCCAGGTGAGCGGAATCCATTTCTGCTGGGTTGAAGGTTTTCCCAGCCACTTCCCCTTATAGTTCTTCATTCTAGGTTCCCCGAGGTACCAGCCTTTGTTCATGAATTTTCACTCTCCAAGTTCTCTGATTTTTTGCTGTACCACTGAGTGCTTGAGAAGGACATATCTGTTCTTCGTTTCTTGTATTTCGTGGTACCTCTTTTGAACTGTCTCAATTTTATGCTGTGCTGCATGTCTCGAGGATCCTGAGCTTTTGGGTATCCCGGCCCAATTCTTTCACTGGATTTTTAATGGCCTTTTTGCAGGAAATCTGAACATACATAGGGCTTTGATGTTGATTCTTCTTGCTGCATATCCTCTGGCCTGGCTGAGATCCTTGCTGCATGTCCTCTGGTCTTGCCCGAGATCATTGCTGCATGTCCTCTGACCGAGATCCTCTTCTTTTTTCTTTATTATTTCTTTCTTTTTCCTTCTTTTTGAGACTTTGGGCCTTCATGGTCCTTCTTAACTTCATGAATTGAGCCTTCTTTTGTTAAGACCCATGGTCTTTCCTTACTTTTCATGGAATGGGCTTTCTTGTGAAATTTTGGCCTTCAACACAAAGAAAATGTTAAATAAATTGAAGGAGATATAGAAATATTGTAGATGCGGAAGCATAAAAGAGTAACATAAGAACAAATGAGAGTTACGTGGCTTTGTCCAGCAATATATATCCATGGAAAAAGAAAAAACCCTTAAAGGCTACATATTTGATAAATGATACGAGTAAAGCACAATTCATATGTTACAATGAAGCCAATATGATCATAGGCAAAATCCTAAACTAATTAACCACTCATTAGCTATGATTAATTGACTAGTAATAGAAGTATAAAACTTGACTTACACACAAAGAATAATTGGACTTTGGCCTAAATTATTAGGCTAATAACATATATCTCTAACATGTACAAAAAAAGAGAGTGAAACTTATATATATATATATATATATATATATATATATATATATATATATAGAGAGAGAGAGAGAGAGAGAGAGAGAGAGAGAGAGAGAGAGAGAGAGAGAGAGAGAGAGAGAGAGAGGAATGTTATTTAAGTATTGCTTAGCGGCCTTGGTCCAATTCAAGAGATAGAGAAAGGCCTTGCCAACCTGAAAGGGATTAAAGATGAACATCCACCTCAAATTATGTGACTAACAGATAAGGGTGGTATCACACCCACCAACCTCCACCTCAAATTATTTGGCTAACAGATAAGGGTGCTATCAAACCGACCACTTGACAAGACTAATCTAAACTGATGCCCAATTTTTTACAACGCATAAAATATGTATGCACAACCCCTAAGCCAACCCAACTAGGGTTTGGTTGGTTTCTGCTTTCTACACGTGATGGATTGAGTTCAGTTGAAAATTTTACTAACCCAACCCATGCACACCCCTATTAACAAAGTCTTGAGGTGTTTTTTTTTTTTTTGGAAAGTAATTTTTTTTACATAGTTTTAACCTTGGACAACTAAGCCTTAAAAATTTTAATTTATGCTTTATATATGTGTGTGTATAAAATCTCCTCTCCCTTGTCGTCTTCCTCTTCTTCTCTTTCTCTTGTATGTACAATCATGAGAAATCAATTATAAACAAAAATACACTTGTTAATAATTTATTGGTTTAATTTGTATGCACAAATTTATTGTAGTCATACATATTATTCTTGATATTTGTGTACAATTTAACTTAATTTAATAAAAATATATTTAATAAAATATTAAATGCACCTTAACTTATACCTTTAGAGAACTTGATAATAATAGCATTTTTCTCAAATAGATGTCATAAAAAGTTGACATCTCTTTTGATAAATTACTGATTGTAGAGTAAAAACAGGAATTGAACTCAAGATCCTCTTGTTTTGATACCAGGTAGAATTACACATTGTTCCAAAAGCTTAAATTATTAGAAAATAATGAATTCAATAATTTAACAAATATATAATTAACTAATATCTTTTACATCCAAATTCCTGTACTTAGTTTAATATGAAATTTAATTAAACCCTCCTCTCATATATCATTAAGATGACACTAGAAAGGAGAAAACTATGATTCTCAACTCAAAGATAGAAGAGAAAAGAGAAGGGGCTGACTCCAATATATGTTTGTTCATTTTGCTTTAAAATTTTTAAAATTCTCTCCCTTGTTCCATATCGACCACAATTTTATTGCCATAAGTTTTGCTTACATGCTTCAAGAAAGTCAGAAAATACAACTGTATCGTTATCGTTAAAAAATCTGTCCATGCAGGGAGCAAGGTTCCAATTATTTATAAGTACGAGCTTCGGTTGTAAATATAAGTAAATATAAGCACATAAGCTTTTTCCTTCATGCTAGAGTTTAAAGGACAAGAGGCATCCATTAAAGACTTGACAAGACTTTTCCAAGGCTTAAGCCAACTGCTCCTTATCTACAACCCCAAAATGCTGTAAGATTCACCTGTGGAAGTGTACATAAACCTGTCATCTCTGATTTACTTTGGGAGGCCATCTGTCCTTTTGTGCATGGGTTTTTGTCTATGTACACGTAAAGAGCCATGACCTTTCAATTTGTGAGAAAAAAAATCTTCCAAGTTCCATATCGACCACAATTTTATTGCCATAAGTTACATATGCTCACATAATTCTAAAATGTCAGAAAAATATCGTTATAAAGCTTTATAGTTGTGGACCATGTTGTGCTTAATGCAAGATACCTATTAAGGTGGATGAAAAAAATTTCAAGAGAGAGAAAATGACTAAATTTTTGTTTTGTTTTGTTTTTTTTTTTTTTTTAAGGAAAAGAAATTAAAGAGAGATTGAAGCTCATAAGAATATTATTACCATTTATTTTTGTCGTTAACTTGATATAGTTGTTCTGATTACCAGATGAAAATTAGGTTATAGTTTTCCTTTCTTTTCCAATATTAATATTGAGGCAAAGCTTGAGTTTGACGGGTTCTGAGTGGGAGGAAAATACAACTTGATAATCTGAAAGGAAAATATTGTGGGAAGGTAATTAATTAGAGCAAAAAAAAAATCCAGGCAGGGAGGTTCTAAGTACGTGCCTCAGTTATAACTTATAAATATCAGTACATATAAGTGCATAGCTCTTTCATTCATGCTAATGTTTAAAGATTTTAAATTTTATAAGAATGTGGTGTAAAACTAAAATTTTATACCCTCCAATCCAAACATGTAACGTCATCTTATTACATATTAAAAAATAAGCACAATCACATTTAATCAATTCTAATATCCATCTGAAAATCCAATTCCACCATGTTATCTTGATAACTCATATCGAGATTAGTTTAGATTGCAACTCAAATTTAAATTCACTTATCAAGTAATCAATGGACCATACGCTATGAGTTGGGTCAAACTGACTCAATTACTAACACTTAGAAATCAAATTGATCATCTTGACGTGAACTTTCTTAGATTTTTATTTTTTTATTTATAATAATGGGAGAAAAATATTTATTCTGAATGTGAAATTGCACATGTACCTGTCATCTCCCACTTGCTCAATATGTCCTTTTGTGCATGGTTTTGTCCACTTACATGTAGGGATTTGACATTTCAATTTGTGAGAAAAATACATAAGAGCATATAATTCTAGATAAGAGAGAATGGCTTTTGTGAACTATTCTTTTACACGTATTAGGTGAGTTAGGAAGCTTATCTAATTTGCATTCTATATAGAGGTAATTAATTAATTAGCACAAAAAAAAGGTCTACGAAGGGGAGGTTCTAATTACGTGCCGCAGCTGTATCTATAAGTACCTAAGCGCATAATCTCTTTCGTTCATGCTAGTGTTTGAACTTTGTAGGACAAGAGGCACACATTAATAAGGCTTAAGTTAAGCCTCTGCTCCATTTCCAAACATTATGGGGAGACCATTTCCTCTCTTATTCTAATGGCTCCGAGGTGTGTGTATATATATATATATATATTACGTGAAAAATTATCATTAATTAAGTACATATGTAAAATAGGCTTGATAACAGTTGCTTGTGTTTTTGGATAAAATAATAAGATAAGGTATGTAACCAAGACAAACTGTTTTGCATCTAAAAAATGAAGACGTTAAAAGTGACATCTCTTTAGACAAATTACCGATCGTAGAGTAAAAAAATGAATCGAACTCAAGAGTACTCTCTTGTTTTAGTACCATGTTAATTTACTCATCATCTGAAAAGTTTAAGCTATTAGCAATAATTCTAACATCTTTACATTCAAATTCCTATACTAACTTAGTTTAGTATGAAATTCATGTAAACCATCTTCTCATATATCATTCAAATGACATCAGAAAGGAGAAAACTATGATTCTCAACACAAAGATAGAAGAGAAAAGGGGAGGAGCTGTCACTGATATATGTTGGTTCATTTTTCTTTTAGTCAAAAAAATATTGAAAAAATCTCTTCCAAATTTCATATCGACCACAATTTTATTGCCATAAGTTTTGCTCACATGCTTCTAGAAAATCAGAAAATACAGTAGTCAATTGTATCATTATAAAGCTTTATAGCTGTGGTTAATTAATGCAAGATACCTACTTAAAAGTTGAAAAAAAAATCAACCTTCATTAAAAGTTCCAAAATAACACCAAAGATAATCTATTAAAAAAAAAAAATGAAGGAATGTATTCTCAAATAGACTTACCAAACGTAACCAAAGTGCATGCCTCAGCTATATCTATAAATACCTAAGCACATAAGCTCTTCCTCTCATGCCAGTCTTTTGAAGGACAAGAAGCATACATTAAAGCTTTTGCTAATTGCACCATTTCAACACTAAGTTGTTCTCTCACCTCCCAAAATGTCTCACCAAATTTGCATGGCTACTGCTCAAACCCAAAATCCAGATGCTAATGTACATCGTCGCTCAGCAAATTATCGTCCAAGCTTATGGGGAGACCATTTCCTCTCTTATTCCAATAAATCCGAGGTATATATGTCTTCCACCTGACATGTTAGGCTACATAATAAAATTAATATTCTAATATAAATTGTGATTCATTTCATAGCCAATAATCAAATGTCATGGTCTTAAAATACATCATCTTTAAATGACAAATGATGCTTATAAACAGTGGTAACATGTTAATTTTTTATTTCGATTTCCAATTTTAGGAAACTATTGATGACTCGGAGCAAGTCCAAGGGTTGAAGGAAGAAGTGCAAAGGATGTTGATGGCTCCCATCGATAATCTTCTAGAAAAGTTGGAGTTGATTGATGCAATCCAACGCTTAGGAGTGTCTTACCATTTTGAAGATGAGATTGATGAAGTATCACAGGTATCATTATACGTGTGATGTCCAAGAAAGTGATGATGCTCTTTACACCATTGCACTTCATTTTCGATTACTTAGACAACAAGGTTATAACATTCTAAGTGGTAAGCACTCTTTTGGTTGGTTATTTGTTTATTTAAGAAAACTCACTTTATGTTTGGATGGAGGGAGATGAGAGAAGGGAGCAGGTGATTGGAATTTGCTAAATTTTAATATATTCTGGCTTCCTTAAATCCTTCCCCTCTATTCTCCTCACCTCTCCCTCCATCTCTTTTCATTCCAAACATATCCTCAAACAAGCTAAAAGTTAATTTTCATGATCAAGCATTCACTTCCATCATTATTTTCATATCATCTACTAATGGCTCATGCATGTCTTGTGTTGGGTGGTAAAGTAGATATCTTCAACAAATTCAAAGACAATATGGGAAACTTCAAGGAATCACTTACTAACGATGTGAATGGAATGTTAAGCTTTTATGAAGCTACACATATGAGGGTGCATGGAGAAGATATACTTGATGAAGCACTTAAGTTTACTACCACTCACCTTGAATCAATGGCGATTAATTTCAGCCCTCCTCTTGCCACACAAGTAAGCCATGCTTTAAATCGACCTATTCGAAAGTGCTTGCCAAGGGTAGAGGCTAGGCAATACTTTTCTATCTACCAAGAAAATGCTTCACATAATGAAGTTCTACTAAACTTTGCAAAATTGGATTTTAACATGTTGCAAAAACAACACCAAAAGGAACTTAGCCATATCTCAAGGTAAGTTCATCTCACTACATTGGTGTTGTTCTTAAGCTTTCATAAGACATGATTTGACCAGCCAATTTTTGTTGAAATTGTAATTTAGGTGGTGGAAAGGTATAGATGTTGTGACAAACCTATCTTTTGCACGAGATAGGATGGTGGAGTTATACTTCTGGGCTTTGGGAGTATACTTTGAACCCCAATACTCCCTTGCTAGGAAGATGCTAACCAAAACAATGTGCATGATATCAATCATAGATGACATATATGATGCATATGGCACACATGAAGAACTCGAGCTCTTCACAGACGCAATTAAAAGGTTTAATGCAAGCATATAGGATCCTCTTCATCTCCATTTGAAATGGATTGATATCATGATTCAAATTAAATATTATAAATCTAAAGATGTATTCAAAACGACATCACTTAAAATTTTAAATGATGGAGTACTCTATGCACTATCAAATTAAAAAAATAAAATCGTAACCATGAAATGGATTTTCTCAATTTCTATTAGAATGGAGAATATATTTTTCAAGGTCGTATCTTTACCAATAAGGATGTATCTTTACTTGTAAAAATATTAATTAAGCCCATATTAACCAATGGATGAAAAATAATGTTTTTAAAAATTAAAACGCTAAAACTATTACCACTTTTTAAAAAATAAAAATAAAAAATTATCTTCTTTTAATGTATAACTGACTGTTGGTTTTATTCATGTGGAAGTTTTAGAGTATAAAACTCATAGTGTTCCACACATAGAAGCTAGAAAATCACTTACTCTCTCTTTTCTATCTCAACAAAACAAAATTGAAATCTACAAATTAAAAAAAAAAATATCTCAAACCTCATTTTTTTGGGTACATATTGCTAGGATTTTTGACACTCTCTCCATTTAAAGAATAAAAAGTAATTTAAGCTTCTTTGTAGCTACATTGGACCTTCTTTTTTGTTCCTTTCAGGTTTGGCTCAGCTTCAAATCTCTCTCTCTCTCTCTCTCTCTCTCTCCTTGTTTTTATAGGAGATCTTTTACTTTGTGTTTGTTTTATCCTGATAAAATAAATTTATTTAGTCACTCTTGTTTAGCTTAGCTTTAAGCTTTTACATAGTCCATATTTATTATATTGTTCATCATTCACTATTTTTGACATAGCCCATTCAGCCATTCATAGTTTTGGGGGCGATGTAGCATGAGTTTCATAGTAGTTGTTGACAAATTTAAAAATTAATTTTGTGAAAAAATCAATTAAATATAACATGTTAAGAAAGATTAAGTGATTTAACTATATTATTAATTTAAAAATAGATGTTAGAAAACTTGAATAAAACAATTTAATTCATAATTTTTCATCTAATTAAACAAGCAAGTAGAATAATTTTATATTAAAAAATTATTACTTAATTGATAAATAAATAAATAAATATATATATATATATATATATATATATATATATATATATATATATATATATATATATCAATTTAGTTATTGTCTTAAGCCCCAAAATACATGAAGCCGACCCTGCCCTATTTTTAAAATTTTGGGGTATAAGTCAACATTGCAAACATGATTTAAACGTTTAAATTTCAGGTGGGATATAAGTTGCATAGACCAACTCCCAAAATACATGAAGTTGTGTTATAAAGTACTCTTGGATGTTTTTGAAGAAATTGAAGAAGAGATGTGCAAGGATGGAAGATTATACTGTGTTTACTACGCAAAAGTTGCAGTAAGACACTATTAATTCACTTGAAACCACTCTATTTTTTCCCATTAATTCTCATTTTATAGTGATCAATATTTTATATGTTAATGTAAGTAGATGAAAAAACTTGTTCAAGCCTACTTTGAAGAAGCCGTATGGTTGAAAGAAAAATATATTCCCACAATGGAGGAATATATGAGTAATGCACTAATATCTTGTTGTTACCTCACGCTTAGCACCATATATTTTATTGGCATGGGAGATATTGTGACCAAGGAAGCATTGGAATGGGTCATCAAGGAGCCGAAGATTGTTAGAGCAGCATCAATCATAAACAGGCTAATGGATGATATTGTTTCCAATGAGGTACATTTAGCAAATGTTATATAGCACACATATTATTAGTGGATCTTATTGAGCATTGTGACTAAAATCAAGGGACGTTAATTATTCTATATTTAAAAATAAAAAAATAAAAAAATAAAAACTTGAGAAAAATTGTTAAGTCACATTTGTGCTACACCTTAAAATAATTAGTCTTGTCACAATTGAGTTTTTTGTTATTATTATTGTAAGGACTCAATTCGTAACAACCCAAAATAATATTGGGTTCGCCCGTAAAAAGGCCCAAACAACATCATTTGTAGAGCGTGGGTTTGAAAGGCTAGGCCTTGTTCACCGGACGGTAGTTTGGGTTAGCTCCGATCAGTGAATCTCGTCCGAGGAGTCTGGGAAGCTCTATGCTCTTCTTATTCTCCTTGTTTCTAGGACACCATGGCTTGGAGGACGGATTGTCCCCCCCCCCCCCTTCTCACACTGCCTCTCTTATCCTTTTATACGGGCCTTTACCCTCTTACCAGCGTCCACGTATAAGCTCAATTTCCTAGGATTTAAGACTTGTCCCATCAGCCCATACCTAGAGTGGTTGGGGGTAGGTCGCAAAAGCTGAAGAGTATGGTCCTGTCAGGCGCAGAATGCTTTATTGCAGTACTGGCAGCCTTTTACTTGTGTTGTTTCCGCACTGTGATCACTCTTCCTTTTAGGGGCATTTATGGCATGTCGAGCAGGAGCTCATCCTCGGTCATTTCCTTAGACCGTTCCTGACTCTTATGGTGAGTCCTCGGCCCTGTATCTCCTCGGCGCAGGCCTTGGGCCTTAACGTGAAATGGGCTGGGGTCATAAACTCTCTGGCCCCACAATAGCCCCTCAAAATCCTTCGATCCGACCTCTTGGTCGGAGAGGAGGGTTTTAGTGATGCCACGTCTTTATTGCGGTCTTCTTAACTCTACCCTTCATTAATGCGGGTGTCTCTTCATCTATCTAGGAAACACGCCGGACTACGAAACATTCCTCTGAATTCATTCACGATGCGCTCCTGCCGTTTCAGTGTTTGAGACGCGTCTTTAATGATTTCCCTTTACGAGACCATTTAAATCCGACGGTTATTGACGGCGTGGGGAAGTGGAGTGGGTATATTCTCGTTTACAGATTTTCTTGGAAATTTGGATAAATTAGATGCCTCCCGTTTTGCCCTTCATATAAGAAGAAAGGCAAGAGGTTACTTCTCTTACACAGAGACCCTTTAATCCTTTTAAAGTTCGAAACCCTTAGCCTCCCACAGAGTTTCCCTCATCCACTCGCTTAAACCTTGAATTGTGATATGTCTGAGATAGGAGCGGGAATGAAGAGACCATATCCTTCCCAGAAACGCCATGCTCTTCCAAAACTCAAAATGGCTCGGTTAGGGCAGGGATGGCAGAGACTCAAGATACCTCTCATCCTTCCTTCAGCCAAAATCCGAAGCAGTGGCTCGTTGCGTCAAATTTTTGGTGCGACTGAGCTGGGGTCACCCATTATCAGTACCAGCCACTCTCTTATGAGCATAGCTAACATGGCACCAGCGTGTTAGGAGTCAGGACTGACGCAGGGACAAAGTATCCCTGCTTCTTCCTCTCTTCCTTCACTAGTGCCTCCTTTTGCCTCTCCTTCTTCTTCTTTCCCATCACCAGATCCATCCTAGTGCTTTTCCTTCTTCCTCTTCTTCTCCTCTTCTACCAAAGGAGGTTCTCCTCTCAATATGGGTGCTACTGGGGCAGAATTTGGAAAGACTTCGGAGCAGAACTTAAAAAGACTTCTGGCTGTTCGTTTGTTTTGTTTTTGTTGTTGTTTTTTTTTTATTGTTTTTGCAATTCGCTTTCTGTATAGGCTTGTTTAAGCCCTTCATTGTACGCTGTAATACCTCTTTATATTAATAAAAGTCAACATTACTTTATTTGGTATATTCTACCTCTTCTTTCTGAAATGGTGATGACGTGAATAGACGTACTACCATATGACTTCTTTTTTATTTTTATATTCTGAACGATGCTTAGGGCCGAAATCCCAGTTAATAAAAAGACCTTGCTCTGTGCTTATTGAAACTATCCGGCATAATAATGCCGATTTGAACAAATGATACTTAGGGCAGAAACCCTTACTAAGAAAAAAGAAAAAGATCTTATGATGAGCTTATTAGAGCTGTCTGGCATAATAACACCGACTTGAGAAAACAATACTTAGGGCCGAAATCCCCTACCAAGAAAAAAGATGTTATTATGAACTTGTTGGGGCTATCGTGTATAATAAGACCGACCTGAAAATGGGTTGTATACCCCAAACTTGAACGAGATGATGGCTGAATGCTCGGTGCCGTGTAGGAAGTAATCATCCGAAGATATATAACCCAAAATGAACAACCCGTGCGGGTCGCTGAGTAATAAGGCGTTTCGCCATCTTCCTAATGACCTTCATAGCCTTAGCCTTTTCTGGTACTTGGTCCGAGGACGGAGCGACTTAGAATTCTCCTTAAGTAGCTGACTTTTCCATAGGTTTGAGTCCGAGGACCATGCAATACCTTGGTTCTGTCCAAAACTTGATTTTTAAGTAGTTGGTTTCCCCATAGGTTAGAGTCCGAGGACCATGCAATACCTTGGTTCTGTCCAAAACTTGATTTTTAAGTAGTTGGTTTCCCCATAGGTTTGAGTCCGAGGACCATGCAATACCTTGGTTCTGTCCAAAACTTGATTTTTAAGTAGTTGGTTTCCCCATAGGTTTGAGTCCGAGGACCATGCAATACCTTGGTTCTGTCCAAAACTTGATTTTTAAGTAGTTGGTTTCCCCATAGGTTAGAGTCCGAGGACCATGCAATACCTTGGTTCTGTCCAAAACTTGATTTTTAAGTAGTTGGTTTCCCCATAGGTTTGAGTCCGAGGACCATGCAATACCTTGGTTCTGTCCAAAACTTGATTTTTTAAGTAGTTGGTTTCCCCATAGGTTTGAGTCCGAGGACCATGCAATACCTTGGTTCTGTCCAAAACTTGATTTTTAAGTAGTTGGTTTCCCCATAGGTTTGAGTCCGAGAACCATGCAATACCTTGGTTCTGTCCAAAACTTGATTTTTTAAGTAGTTGGTTTCCCCATAGGTTTGAGTCCGAGGACTATGCAATACCTTGGTTCTGTCAAAAACTTGATTTTTAAGTAGTTGGGGGAGTTAACCCCTCGGCTATGGCGTGGGACCTTGGTTTAGGGGAATTACCTCCTCGGCCAAGCCCCTAGAACCATCCGTGTTGTTGACGTTATGAAGCGCAGCCCCTAGTAAAGGAACGTAGCCCCTAGTGGAACTTTACGTTAGAACACTACAACCGGTTGTTGGAAATGACAGGGGGACTGTCTCAACCTACCGCTTGTGCCAACACACAAGCCTCCCCACAGACGGCGCCAATTGTAAGGACTCAATTCGTAACGACCCAAAATGATATTGGGTTCGCACGTAAAAAGGCCCAAACAACATCATTTGTAGAGCGTGGGTTTGAAAGGCTAGGCCTTGTTCACCGGACGGTAGTTTGGGTTAGCTCTGGTCAGTGAATCTCGTCCGAGGAGTCTGGGAAGCTCTATGCTCTTCTTATTCTCCTTGTTTCTAGGACACCATGGCTGGGAGGACGGATTGTCCACCCCCCCCCCCCCCACCCTCTCACACTGCCTCTCTTATCCTTTTATACGGGCCTTTACCCTCTTACCAGCGTCCACGTATAAGCTCAATTTCCTAGGATTTAAGACTTGTCCCATCAGCCCATACCTAGAGTGGTTGGGGGTAGGTCGCAAAAGCTGAAGAGTATGGTCCTGTCACGCGCAGAATGCTTTATTGCAATACTGGCAGCCTTTTACTTGTGTTGTTTCCGCACTGTGATCACTCTTCCTTTTAGGGGCATTTATGGCATGCCGAGCAGGAGCTCGTCCTCGGCCATTTCCTTAGACCGTCCCTGACTCTTATGGTAAGTCCTCGGCCCTGTATCTCCTCGGTGCAGGCCTTGGGCCTTAACGTGAAATGGGCTGGGGTCATAAACTCTCTGGCCCCACAATTATATATCCCAGATCAACCCAATATATGTCTAATGTGGGACTCGACACACACCTGCATAACACATACTTAATCAATATGCAATCAATTCGGAGCATCACAATTTTAGTCCAATTAAAAGATCCTCCTATATGCAGTATGTGCAAAAATTATAAAAAAATATGGAGAATATACAAATTTACTCGTAATAACTATCTTCTTTCTTTTTCCAGTATTTTTACTTCAACAATGTATATGAGAGACTAGTTCAGTACTACAAGGAATTAGATCCACGTCTACGCGCGGATTGATGACATGGTTCAAATTTTGTTTTTGAATCTAGTAAATAATAGTGTATATATTGTTAGGTCTTAATAACACGGTATTAGATACACCTATAAATTTTTACCATTTAAAGCAAGAAATTGATTCATTTCAAATGGATCCACAAATCCATTTAGGCCTACAAAAAATGACACTCATTACATATTTTGGGAATTTATCTTTTTTACAGTTTGAGCAAGAGAGAGGGCACGTTGTCTCGGGCATCGAATGTTACATGAAGCAATATGGTGTCTCAAAGGCCAAAGCAAGAGGTACAAGACGAATTTCGAAAGCAAATTGTGAATGCATGGAGGATATAAACAAAGAGTGTATTAGACCTACTGAAGTGCCAGTACCTCTCGTTACACGTGTTGTCAATCTTGCACGAGTTATGGATTAATTTACTCTACAAGGATGAAGATGCATACACACATCTTGGAGGAGTGATGGTAGAGGGTGTCACCTCAATGCTTGTTGATCCAGTACCAGTTTGATGATATTGATGTCAGTGCTCATTATGAGCACAAGATTATAACTAACTTGGTTCCTTAAATAAAGATTTGATAAACTATCCTATGAAGTCAATATAAAATAAATGTGTAAGTGTCTAGAGTGAAAATTTTACTTGAACTCCAAATTACTCTAAAAATTAGGAGCCCAATGTTTTTTCAGAATAAATATTGTTTCAATAGGTGATTAATGTGTGAGAATTATTTCTACATTACTTTTCTCATACGGTTCCATTTTGTAGAACTCTGCTTTGTTAATCCGCAATAATTAATATTCGTTTCTTGTGCATGTGTTCTAACAATGAACAAATTATTCAATGTGACAACGCACTCTGTCTCTTCTACATATTAATATTTATCGGTTTTTTTTTTTTTTTTTTTTTTCAGTTTTAAACTTGTTTTTATTTAGTTTATATTTGAGCTCTGAATTTCAATATGTAATTTAGAAAAAATAAGGATTAATTCTTTTAATTGTAGATATTGAAAATCCCAAAAACCTAAGGTGATAAAAAAAAATTATTTTATTCACTTAATCATTATTCTAATAGCTCCTCACCAATGTTGATTTAAACTCTCCGCACTAAGTAAGGCCTAAATTATGGCTTTTTTTAATTTTTGAGTAGGAAGTAGAATAGAGGCAAAATTCAACTCAACATCATTGTTTTGACAAAATAATGAAATATCGAGGAAAAAAAAGTAGATGAAAAGGAATCATTGCAGAAATTAACTAGATTCGGTCACTAAAAACTACATTCACAACATTTCATTGTTTCTTGTAATCTTTTTAACATTAAGCATGTGTTTTTTTTTTTTTTTTTTTTTTAAAAAAATTGTTAATGATCTAAACATGTGAATCTGGTCATGAAAATTGGAAATTTGACTAACTAGCTAATTAACAAGTACAAAAGTCATCAATGGCAAAGTGAATCATGAAGCATTAATAACAACACTTTCCAAACTTAATTAATGTAACATATCTGATGATGAGCGAAAATCATCAGTGATTTGATGGCTCTTGATCACACTGATGGATACCTGCAGAATAAGAAAACAAGAACCAAACAGAAGGCATTGGTGTGTTACTGACCAAAGACCCTCCGAAGGTTAAGTTAGTGAATGAAAAATCTCTAAGAACTCTATAGTAAGAAAGCTAGGGATTTTCTGCATACCTCAGAAAGGAGGAAGAGAACTGTTGTTTATATAGTGGTAGGAAAGAGCCCTAGATCCCAAGAATAGGGGGATTTTCCTTATGGGGAGAGGGTGAAGTTAATGCTATCAAAATCTTAGTGATATTCTCCATTATGGGAAGGTGAAATCATGTGATAAAGTCTTTGTACGTGACGTGCAAGATGTTTCCATATATGAATGTGCATAGACCACGTAGGGCTGCGTAAGGCCACGTAAGGCCACATAAGGCCACATGGGACCCATTGGTATTTGTCCCCGTCAGTTAGGGGATTCCGTCAATTAGGGGATCCTCTGTCAGTTACTATCCTCACGGCCGTCAGTTCCTAAGGAAGCCGATGGTTTCTATAGGGCCGACGATTTCTTTGAAGCTGTCAACCTCTCGATTCTCCTATGGGCCCCAATTTTATTACCAAAAACACCCTTATCAGTATTCGTAGCACATATACATTTATTTTTGAGATAGATAGAATTTTACTTTAGTCTAATCTAAGTATATATGTATGTGAAGCTCCCTCCAGGAGACGTAAACTCTACCCTTACCTCTCACATTCTACAAGTACTTACACTTGTGAAGTGACCACCGCACCAAGGGTGCGCAATGGTGTAGCACATGTACATTGACACTTAGAGATTGATCAATATGATTGAATGGGCGGTGCTATGTATAGTTTAGGGGTTCATTTGAACCCCTGAGTTGGCAATTGTTTTTTTTTTTTTTAGTATATAATTTATTTATTTACTTTTATTTAACCCTCATAAAATAAAAATTTTAACATCTTGGCCTTAAATTTTTTTTAAGCCTAACTGAAATAAGCTTAAATTATATAATCTTCTAAATAAAATCTTGGTCTTTTTAAATGTAAAATAAAAATTCCAACAACAAATCAATTTTATCTAAAATCTAGAGGATAAAAAATAGTAAGTCAACAATAAAAGTAGAAATTTGTTCATCTTAAAACTTAGAAAAAACTCATTTAAATCTTAACAAATTTAAAATAAACTAATGGAAAGTTCTTAATATACATTGTATTATCAATGTAAAATTTACATTGCCTCTAAACAAATATGTATAACATTGTACACTTTTATGCAAATGTGTATAATATTGTACACTTCTTGCAAATGTGTACAAAATTGTACACATTTATTTAATCTACAATGTAAACCTTACATTGATAGTACAATGTAAACATATAATTATCCTAAACTAATATGATTAATTTAATTTTTAGTAACAATAATCAGTATAGTCATTGTATTAAGAAACAATATGCTTAATGAACTTGTAGTATACCTCTTATTCTCTTTCTAGTACATCCTGTGGAAAAATTTGTAATAAGAAAACCACATATACTGTAAAATTTATATATCTCTAACCTAACATTCATTTTCTTACTGGCCTCCTTAGGAAAAAAAAAATCCTAAAACCATTATCAGTTGATAAATGACGCCAAGTGTTTAATCGAACTCTTCGCTTTCAAAATATAAAACATGTTTTATATCATCTACTAATGGTTAGTGCATGTCTTGTGTGGGGTGGTAAAGTAGATGTCTTCAATAAATTCAAGGACAATAGGGGAAACTTCAAGGAATCTCTTATTAAAGATGTGCGAGGAATGTTATGCTTGTATGAAGCTACACACATGAGGGTGCATGGAGAAGATATGCTTGATGAAACACTTAAGTTTACTACCACTCACCTTGAATCGATGGTGATTAATTTAAGCCCTCCTTTTGCCACACAAGTAAGTCGTACCTTAAATCGGCCTATTCTAAAATCCTTGCCAAGGGTAGAGGCAAGACATTACTTTTCTATCTACCAAGAAATTGCTTCACGTAATAAACTTCTACTAAACTTGGCAAAATTGGATTTTAACATGTTGCAAAAACAACACCAGAAGGAACTTAGCCATATCTCAAGGTAAGTTCGTTAGCTATATCTCACTATGTTGGTGTTGTAATTAAGCTTTCTGTTGTGAAATTTTAAAGTACTCGCAAGTGTATGAACCATACCGAAGTATAGTTTGACAAGAGCGAGATCGAACCCATAGAGACTTGTATGAACGTAGGAAAATTAATCAAATCTTAACCAAATTAATCCCAATCTAGTTTAATAAAAATTGATTGTTTTGAAATTAAATAAAGCTAAGCAAATAGTTAAACTAAGCAAAAGATATAATACAAAAGCAATAAAGAGATTAAACAATTTAGAGAAATGAATTAAATTTTTGGAATCCACCTTATAAATCATATCAACATATATTTATGATCTTTAATTTTTCCCAACTATTGCATGATAATCTAAAAATCATTCTTGCTATCATGGAAAATATCTCATTAAAATCCTTATTTTAAAAATCTAAAGCATGCTCTTCTTCGCTTCCTAAGTATAAAATTAAATCATCAATTGTATCTGTATCTAATTTTATAATAAAGTAATAATAAATCAAGCATTCAATTAATTAAGATAAATCCAAAATCATGAAAAAAAAACATGATTGAACTCATATTAAGAATCCTATCTTAGTTAATTGTAATAAAGTAAGAACAATTTAAATCATTAAAGAACAACCATTTTGGGAAAAATCAAATCACATAAATAAAATTGATAATCTTTAAGAAGGTTTCATCCTCAACTTTAATTGAAACTTTAGCTACTCATGGTAGCTGAAATAAAACACAAAAACTAAATATTGAACATTAAACTAGACAATTAAACTGCTAACTAGAATGAAAGAGAAAAATTACAGTGCTAGCATAGAGAAAGGGTGAAGAAAAAAGCCACATGCGGCTCCTGCGTTTTAGCCTTCGCGGTCCTCTGTTTCAGCTTTCTTCTAGCCTGCGTTTCAGCTCTCCTCTAGCCGCCCCCAATATTTCTTATTTCCCTCTATTTATACTAAGACCTAAAAGCTCATTATTAAAACCAACGTGGCCCAAAAGTAAGTACTCCCTAAGTAGATCTTTTGGTGAACAAATCAAGAGGCCCATAACAACAATTCAATTACTGATTTGGACCCTAAAGCCCACCACGTTGACTGTGTAAGAATTGCTTGATTTGAGTTTTGTTTCCTTGCACACTTCATTCACGTTGGATTGAATCTTGGGCTTCTTTTTATTTTTCTTTTTTTCTTTCTTTGTTTTTGTCTTCTCTTGAATTCACGCCTGGGCTGGATCTTTACTTTGGGCTGAATCTTTCCTTCGTGCTTCACATCTGGGTCTTAAGTTAGCTTGACAATTGGCCTGGTGCCACTTTGTATGTAAAGCCTTTATTACCTATAAATCAAAGACAACTTCCCATCAAAAAAAAAAAAAGACAACTTACCATCAGTCACAAATTAATACAAAAATGTAGCTAAATATGCAAATATGAAAGTATTTTATTGTATATATTTCATGATCATCACTTTCATAAGACATGATTTGACCAGACAATTTTTGTTGAAATTATAATTTAGGTGGTGTAAAGGTATAGATGTTGCCACAAGCCTATCTTTTGCAATAGACAAGGTGGTGGAGTTATACTTCTGGATTTTGGGAGTGTACTTTGAATCCCAATACTCTCTTGCTAGGAGGATACTAACTAAAACAATTTGCATGACATCAATTATAGATGACATATATGATGTACATGGCACACATGAAGAAATCATGCTCTTCACAGATGCAATTAAAAGGTTTAGTAAAAGCATATATGATTCTCTTCATTTGAAATGGATTCATGTCATGGTTCATTCTAAATATTATAAATTTAAAGATGTATCTAGTGCCATGTCATTTAAAATTTTAATTAATGTGGCATTTTATACATACTGCCAGATCAAGAAAATAAAGTATTAACTGTGACAAAGATTCTCTCAATTTCAAGTTAGCTGGGGAATATCAGGGGGGGCGATCGTAGGGTTAAAGTCAACATTACACACTTCATTCCAACGTTTAAATTATAGGTGGGATATCAATTGCATAGACCAACTCAGAGATTACATGAAAGTTGTGTTATAAAGCAGTCTTGGATGTTTTTGAAGAAATTGAGGAAAAGATGTGCAAAGAAGGAATATTATACGTTCACTATGCAAAAGTTGCGGTATGAGGCTATTAATTCACTTGAAACCATTTTTTCCCCATATGTGTTCATTTTATAGTCATTATATTTTATGTTTTAATGTAACTAGATGAAAAAACTTGTTAAAGCCTACTTTGAAGAAGCCATATAGTTGAAAGAAAAATATATTCCCACAATGGAGGAATATATGAGTAATGCACTAATATCCTGTGGTTACCCCATGCTTAGCACCAAATCTTTTGTTGGCATGGGAGATATCGTGACCAAGGAAGTGTTGGAGTGGGTCTTCAAGGAGCCAAAGATTGTTATTGCAGCATCAATCATAAACAGGCTAATGGATGACATTGTTTCCAATGAGGTATGTTAGTGTATCATACTCTCTGATTTCACAAATGTTATTTAGCATATATTGTTAGTGGATCTTATTGAGCACATGTTAGCTCTTGATTGTGACTAAAATCAAGGAACATTAATTATTGACTCGAGGAAAAAAGCTAGTTACATCTATGTTGTACTCTAAAAAGATTAGTCTAATCACAATTGGAGCCTTTTGTAGTTGTTAATGAATCTCATATTAACCCAATATAAGCGTGATGTGGTGTTAATGAATCTCATATTAACCCAATATAAGCGTGATGTGGTACTCAACAAAACCCTATACAGTGCAGAATTTTATTCCAATTAAGAGATTCTTCACATGCAGTCTTGTCACTGCCACATGTACTGAAATTATATATAATATAGAAGATATACAAATTCAGTCAAAATAATTATCTTCTTTCTTTTCCCAGTATCTTTACTTCAATAAGGTATATGAGACATTAGCTTAGTACTGCAAGGAATATGATCCTTGTCTATGGACTTATTTCATGGTTCAATTTTTACTTTATTGAATCTAATAGTGTATAGAGTGTAGTGTATTTTAAAATTTTAAATAACATGTTTTTACAGTTTGAGCAAAACAAAGAGCACGTTACCTTAGGCATCTAATGCTACAAGAAGCAATATAATGTCTCAAAGCAAGAGGTGCATGCCGAATTTCAGAAACAAACTGTGAATGCATGGAAATGGAAGGATATAAACAAAGAGTGCATTAGACCTACTAAAGTGCCAGTACCTTTCGTCACACATGTTGTCAATTTCGCATGAGTCATGGATCTACTTTACAAAGATGAATATGCCCACACAACTTGGAGGAATGATGGTTGAGCGTGTCACTTTAATGCTTGTTGATCCAGTATCAATTTGAAGATATTGATGCAATGTCTCAATATGACTTCAAAATTATAACTAAGTTGGTTCCTTAAATAAAGGTTTGATGTCCTACCAACTCAATAATAAAATAAATGTGTGACTAGAGTGAATCACAAATTTATGTGGACTCCAAATTACTCTTAAAATTAGGAGCTCAATGCTTTTGAACTTTTAAGTAAGTGTTCCGTGGATTATATATGTATGTGTTGGTACTTTAAAAAAGGTATAGTTTCCATAAGTGATTAACTTACAAGTATTATTTCTACATTACTTTCCACTTGTGCATGTGTTCTAACAGTGAAGAGATTATTCAATGTGCCAAGGCTCTCTCTTCCACATATTTATATCTATATTTACTTTTGTTTATAGTTTTAGCTTTGTTTTTATGGGTGAGGTTTGGGTCCAGTGTTCAGTTGCACTAGACCCGTTGAGATTATAACATGTGTCCACTTTTGAACACATGTCACCATCTTAACGGGTCTAGTACATGCCCTATTTTTATTTACTTTTATTTTAAGCTCAATATGAATATGCAATCTAGGTTTTTTTTAAAAAAAAAAAAAAAGAAAAAAAAGAAAAAGAAAAAGAAAAGGACTAATACTTAAAATGGGAAGTATCGCCAATTCCTAAAGCTTGATAAAAAGTATGAATTTAATCACAAATCATTGTTTTAATACTCCCTGACACGTGGGTATAAGCTTCCTTCACTAAGTGAGACCTACTATGCGAAATTTTTAATTTTTAAATGGGAGTTAAAATAGAGACAAGATTCAAACTTGGTATCATTGCTTTGATACAATGATAAAGTGAAATATCCTGGGAAAAAGAAGTAGATGGAAATGGAATTGAATAAATTAATGTGATTTGGTCATTAAAACCTAACACCAAATTTGGGAGAATGATACCACTGACAATATAGAAAAATGGCAATACAGGTTGCAATTAGTGAACGATGATATTTAGCCAAAATGATTTAATTCCAAAGAATATAAATTTCTTTAGCATCCCTTGACATCCACCCTCTGAACTTCTATGTAACTGACAAGAGAAAGTGAATAAGAAAGCGTTCTCCATGCATCAAGAAAATGAGATCCCATATGTTGAATAAGTATTCAACTCAAACGAATATTATGAAAATGGTTCTCAAACCACAAACCTGCCTAAACAGCACCAATAGATAAACTAAAAACCCAGAATGATTATTTGCTTAAGAAATCCACTAAATTTATAGCTCTTAGGTAACAAAAGAAGAACCGTGAAAGCACACGTTTAGATAAAAATAGAAAGAAAGATATGTGCACCACACACTTCAAGGATTGTGTAATTTATCGTGATTATCCATGAACAACCCCTACATGAAAATTGCCAAAAGTTCTTCATGGCCATAGTCACTCAGTGAATATTATCTTCTTCACAGAACTTGGTGTACTGATCTGCATCCATCAAGCTCTTCAATTCACCACTATCGCTCACCTCAACCTTAATTATCCATCCTTTGTCATATGGGCTTGAGTTAATCTACATCAAGACAGATACATCAGAAATAAGCATAAAAGAAACGAAGGAAGAAACATATTCTTGATGGCAGAAAATATGTCAAACTTCACCAATTAAAGGAAACTGGAATTGTGAATGAATTTTTTAACACAATGAAGGTGGTTAACCAAGATTTTCAGAGACATATACATGTATTCAGATGACTACCCGTATCAGCCTTAAGCTGAATAAGTTTAGTAGCATGAGAGTTTCCCTTATGATCTATTCTGCTCTTGATTGTTCCAAATATTGGCTACTAGGGACATTGCATAACAACCTAAATAATCCTGAGCATGGTTGGTTACGCCAACAGTAGCAGAATTCCCCTCAACGTTAATCCACTCATGAGAGTCAAGATACTTAAGATCCTTCACAACTGCATGTAAAATGCAGAAGAAAAGTTTTTAAGAACAATAGGTAGGTCAATTTTCAAAGAATCCAAGAAAGATATGATATCCACAATTCCCAAAATCAATATTAAATAAAGTGATTCTGTAACTAGAAATGAAAAGATATTGCTGAATGCTACAAAATCAATGAACTAGATTATCATTTATATGGGAGAACCATCTATATTCTATATGGATATATCGATTAGAAATTTGATTGAATAGCTTCATATGAGAAAACAAAACTCCAATAAAAAAATTGAGAGAGAGAGCTGACAGTGCACTGACAAATGAAGAATGTTGCTTGTTGAGCTTGCCGAAGCATTCAAAACCCTTTAACATTTTCTTTACAATACTCTTGATACCCCACATGCTGTTGGAGCATCATAAATAATAGTAGTTTATGGTTACATTTTCATTAAATAAGCTGCTTTTTCATATAAGCAAATACTTGAACTAAGATGGAGAGGTCCTTGAAATAAGAGTATGACCACCTAAAAAATAACAGCCTATTGTCTTTACATAAGTTTATCCAAACACTCGTGTGTGCAAATGATGAAGTGAGATGAACCAAATTGTAAGCACACTGTGCAACCTGAGCATAATTCACCTTTTACTATTATTGACTAGTTACTAACACACACACTCAGCGGGTCTTAAACCCACAAACTTACCCTCCACCATGATCTTACAAGGGAAGGAGGTATCATTTGGGTTAGGGTTCATTGGGCCAAAAGAAATATGACACCTACTTTTTTCCAAGTGCAGGAAATAAATAAATAGAGTTGAAAATAGCTGAACGTAGACAGTAGAGGAAAAAATTGCTGCAAGTGCCACTTTTGCCCTGGCGAGGACCATTTAGAATTAGAGAAACAGAGGACTCAGTGAAAGATTTGAAATGGGGGTGGAGATGATACTGAGAAAAATTACAGCTTTTTGGTTTTCTTGTGTAACAACCTGTACAGGAAATTTCAACTGACCTTCATATAGATGATCTAACAATAACAATAATAAGAATATCACAATGATAGGAACCCACTGGTTCTTAAGAGTTAAGACAATCTAGGGTGATAATTGGCCTAACATTAATCACAATTCCAGCACAACAAGAAACTGAACACACTATAAAAAGTATAGCTTTCACACACACACACACACCCAGATTATATATTGATAAATGAATGCCAAGATTCAAGAAACGATTGATCTCAGCAGTAATTTAATAATAATAAAATAATAAATAAATAAAACTTGGTATATATGATACCAATGACAAAAAAGAAACAAACCCCATTCCCAAAAATCAAGAACCCATTGATCTCAGTAGTAACAAAAACCAAAACTTGGAAAATAAATATGATACCAATGACAAAAACAATCAAACCCCATTTCCAAAAACCAGTATTCTGATCAAAGAATCATAGATCAACCATTTCAACCAACTAACATATAAATGAGAGATCCATATCCACATCTCAGTCTTTCTGATTAATATATACATCTAAAAGGCAAAAAAAGAACAACCCATCAAAGCAAAGTCTGATACATACCAGAAGCAAAGCCTCTCTGGAACACAGGGATCCTGAGGTATGAGGCAGCCATTGAAGCCATGTTTGAATGAAACTTTGAACCCAAAAACCAAAAAGACCTTGCCATTTCTGATTCTCTCTCCTCAAAAGTCAACACACACACTACATTATTTGGGTGGTTTAGAATTTTCTATAAGGAAGGGGAGCCCATCGCCATGGCCATCTTCAATTCTGAATCACACATATATTGAATATGTAAACAGAGACACAAGCGAAAATCTAACTACTTCTAATCTAACTACTTCTAATCCCAATTCCTCCAATAAAACCTTAAAATTCAAAAATCCCAAAGTCAAAAAAATAATAATAAAAACAAAGCCCGAATAAACTAAACGGTCAACGAAATAGAATAAGACCAAAAAACCCCTGCAAACAAAAGTACACATATTTGGACAGTCATTGTTATCTTTATCTTGACTCGAAGTTAAAACAAGTAAACAAATATGACACCGTCAGTGTGGCGCGCTTCTCAAACGTAAGTTTGGGTTTCAACAGGCCTTTTTTTTTTTTTGTTTTTTTTTTTTTTTCCAAGCGCTTATAAAATACTAGCTCTGATCACGTGCTCACGCGCATGCTCAGAGACTCTTCTATTTTTTGAGTAAGGGTTAATTTAGAACATTTATTATAATTTGGAATTATTACATTTTTCAATCACAAAAAAAAACCTAGGGGTGTAATGAGTGTGTGGAGAAATAATTTTCCAATCACACCCCTAGATTTTTTTGTGATGAAAAATTATTGTGATTGGAAAATTATTTCTCTACACATGACACTCATCACACCCCTAGGTTTTTTTTTTGTGATTGAAAAATGTAATAAATTCAAATTATAATAAATGTTCTAAATTAATCCTTACTAAAAAAATAGAAGAGCCTCTGAGCACGCGTATGAGCGCGTGCTCAGAGGCTAGTTTTTATACTATTGAGATGAGAAAAATAAAATATGGGATGCAAAAAAAATTCACAAAAAAACTATTTTAAAAGTCCGACTAAAAAATTGAGAACTTGTGCCCATTCCGATTCTTTGTCCGTTTCGGTTTTTAAAAACGTGCAAAAAACTGTAGAGAAGGAAAAGAGTTTTTGTGAGACTTGGCTTGGGGAAGTGGATTCTTAGCTGGAAAGTGTAGAAATGTATGCTTCGACTACATACGTGGCCCCTTTTATATTTTTTTTCTTTTACTTTTTTTTTTTCTCCCTCTTTCCCAATAAACTTTGTGAAAATTCACACATCACTGACAGCACAAAGCATATGCCAGAATGTTCCTTTAATGTTTTTTTTTTGATATATCCAGAAGAAGAAAAGATGAAAAGGAAGGAAGATATAACATGAAACTTAAATAAAATAAAATAAAAACTGGATAAGCAAAAGAAGTTAAAGAGAAGTCAAAATTTTTAAATTTAATAGTAAAGCAGTTTCTTAGGAGTAAAACATGGGAGAGTGGAATTCAAACAATTTGTTAGGAGTAAAATGTGGGAGTGGAATTCAAATGTGTTAAGGTTTGTTTGTTTTTTTTTTTTTTTTAAAACGTAGGATTTTTTTTTTTTTTTTCCAAATAGAAATGTGGTAGATAATTTTTTTGATACAACGTGGCTTTTTTCATTAGGTTTTTTGTTTTCAATTTTTATCAATTTAAGATTTTAAACCATTTCTTATGATTTAGAGATAAAGATAAGTTTATTAAATTAAGGGTTTTTTTTTTTTTTTTACTGAACGTGAGGTTTTTTCTAAGAATAAAATATTAGAAATTTTACTATTTAGTTGTGTTTTTTTTTTTTACTCAACGTGAGGTGTTTTTAAGAATATAATATTAGAAACATGTGTTAGAATAAGTGGTTTAGTAGAAGTGTTCCTATTTTGTAGGTAATGTTTTGTCAAATTTATCTAAAATTTAGGACTTTTTAAATTGATAATTTTACATGTTTAACCCTACTATTTTACATGTCCATTTCAATGACTCCTCAATGCAATCCAAAAAGTTTGTGCATACGTGAACCTAAGAGAGATAAAAGAATTAGGGTTAAACCAAATATTTTTTTTTTTTTTAAAAACTTTAATTACATTTAAAAAAAAAAGAAAAAAAAAGGATAGTTAACGTGATACATTAAAAAAAAAAAAAAATGTAGAACTCAAGGTTGCTACATACCTAAATAAAAAAATTTAACGCCAAAAACATATACAATGATGGTAAAAATATATATATATATATATGAAGAAGGAAAAAAAAAAAGAAGTGAAGTGAGGAAGGAGAAGGAAATAGTAAGGGAAGTCATACTGTTTAACTGTTTATAAATGATTTTGAATGCTTCTTTTGTAGTATAAGGCAGTCCCGTCTTTGGATCACAATACCTACAACATGAAATGACAATTCATTAAGAAGTACAATGGTAGAGCATATGAAGGAACCATTTATTTCAAAATTACATTTAAAAAAAAAAAGAAGAAGAAAAAAAAGAGTTAACGTGATACATATAAGAAAAAAAAAAAAGAAGAATTAAAGAAAGTCAATCATAAACAAAAGAAAAGAAAATAAAGAGGAACTTGCAAAAAATAGAACCTGAAAATTTGTTGAAGCCTCTGACAGTAAATGCCTTTAATCTGAAGAAAAAGAAAGGAGGCTGAAGAAAAATGAGAGAGAGAAAGTGAGATAGAAATTGCAAAGTGTACGTGAGTTTGTGGTTTTAAAGTGTAGGAGTTTTAATTTACATATCTATCCCCGGTAGTTGAAAACTTGTAAGTGAGTATGATGAGGGTATCTTAGGCATGAAAAATGTAGAATCCAAACAGGGAAAGCCCCTTAAATAATAGTATAGAAGAATCCAAACAGAAAAAACCCCTTAAATAATAGTATAGATAACGTGGATGGTCTCCGTCAAGAGATAAACGGTATCAGAATCTGCACACTCCTCATCAAAAAAAAAAAAAAAAAAAAAAAAGAATCTGCACACTCAAAAAGAACAAAGTGCCACGTAACACTTTGGCTTGGCATGGAACACCGTCCCCTAGAAGATGCCACAGAGAAGTACTGAAACTTTTTGATAAACACGACTGAAAAACACACCTTCCCTGCTCACTACATAGTACATAGTCGGTAATAGCATAGTAGTACTACACACACAAGTCATAACTACGCACTCACATATTCACACACGCACTGTTCCTTTTTTCTGTTTTTTTAGTTTTGTTTTTTTCATTTATCATTTTCTCGGTTTGTGTGTGTGTGTTCTGTCTCTGACATCTTTGCTCTCTCTCACTGGCTGGCTCACTCTGCCTTTTCTCTAATAAGCTGAGCTGAGAGCATTGTTTGGATTCTTGAGCTCACCTCTCACTCCAACACTAGATGTGGATCCTTAACTTCTTCATGTGATTTTGTCTCCCATTTTAGCTTAACCTTTATTTCTCTCTCTATCTTAAGATACTTTTTTTTTTTTTTTTACTGAACGTGAGGTTTTTTCTAAGAATAAAATATTAGAAATTTTACTATTTAGTTGTGTTTTTTTTTTTTTTTACTCAACGTGAGGTGTTTTTAAGAATATAATATTAGAAACATGTGTTAGAATAAGTGGGTTAGTAGAAGTGTTCCTATTTTGTAGGTAATGTTTTGTCAAATTTATCTAAAATTTAGGATTTTTTAAATTGATAATTTTACATGTTTAACCCTACTATTTTACATGTCCATTTCAATGACTACTCAATGCAATCCAAAAAGTTTGTGCATACGTGAACCTAAGAGAGATAAAAGAATTAGGGTTAAACCAAATATTTTTTTTTTTAAAAAAAAACTTTAATTACATTTAAAAAAAAAAAGAAAAAAAAAGGATAGTTAACGTGATACATTAAAAAAAAAAATGTAGAACTCAAGGTTGCTACATACCTAAATAAAAAAATTTAACGCCAAAAACATATACAATGATGGTAAAAAAAATATATATATATGAAGAAGGAAAAAAAAAAAAGAAGTGAAGTGAGGAAGGAGAAGGAAATAGTAAGGGAAGTCATACTGTTTAACTGTTTATAAATGATTTTGAATGCTTCTTTTGTAGTATAAGGCAGTCCCGTCTTTGGATCACAATACCTACAACATGAAATGACAATTCATTAAGAAGTACAATGGTAGAGTATATGAAGGAACCATTTATTTCAAAATTACATTTAAAAAAAAAAGAAGAAGAAAAAGAAGAGTTAACGTGATACATATAAGAAAAAAAAAGAAGAATTAAAGAAAGTCAATCATAAACAAAAGAAAAGAAAATAAAGAGGAACTTGCAAAAAATAGAACCTGAAAATTTGTTGAAGCCTCTGATAGTAAATGCCTTTAATCTGAAGAAAAAGAAAGGAGGCTGAAGAAAAATGAGAGAGAGAAAGTGAGATAGAAATTGCAAAGCGTACGTGAGTTTGTGGTTTTAAAGTGTAGGAGTTTTAATTTACATATCTATCCCCGGTAGTTGAAAACTTGTAAGTGAGTATGATGAGGGTATCTTAGGCATGAAAAATGTGGAATCCAAACAGGAGAAGCCCCTTAAATAGTAGTATAGATAAACAGTAATAAATACGGTTTATATACTAAAAAGAAAATAAATTTTACTGTTTATGTGCGATTAATAGGACCTATAACTACTTTATTTCGGAAAAAAATATTAAAAATAGAACTTACGATATTATTAACAAAAATGGGCTTTCATGTATGGATAATTTTTACATTTTTCTGAAGGGGTGATATTAGGTGTAGGTACCGGAATACTCCACACCGCGAGGCGTTTGTCCGCTTTGGGGAGCCAGGCCCGCACGGTTTTGTCCTCGGCCCCGAGTGTGGTATTGGGGGTTTTTGCCTTTGAGGTGATTGACACCTAGGCTCACCTAAGTCCCACATCGGTTGGAGAACCCTCCCACTCATGGTTTATAAGCTTCTGGAGCGACCATGAGTGTACCACTACTACACATGTGTAGTAGTGGTACACTCATGGTCGCTCCAGAAGCTTATAAACCATGAGTGGGAGGGTTCTCCAACCGATGTGGGACTAAGGTGAGCCTAGGTGTCAATCACCTCAAAGGCAAAAACCCCCAATACCACACTCGGGGCCGAGGACAAAACCGTGCGGGCCTGGCTCCCCAAAGCGGACAAACGCCTCGCGGTGTGGAGTATTCCGGTACCCACATTAGGTATTCCAGATGAATGCATATTAGGTTTTTAGGATGAATTTCATCAAAAATAAATAAAAATAAATAAGAGTATTCCGGGTGAATGCCATGGAGTGGCTCATGAGCAAAATGGCCAAAAAATTCGACCAAACCGTGCGTAACAGGTGGGAGTAACGCAAACCGGTGGGAGGTCCCACCACATGACTGTCGAAATATGTGTAAATTTGTTTGCATTAGGGATTTTTTGGTCCCACCACATGGGAAATTTTTTCCTCATGCACGCAATGAGAACTCTTATTCCATAATTACGCACGGTTTGGTCGAATTTTATGGCCATTTTGCTCATGAGCCATTTCCTCTTGCCCCCCTGACCTTGAGGAAAAAAAAAAAATTTGGATTTTGTAGAATTCGAAGCACTTTCGAAAACAGTTTCTATTCTAAGTTAACCCGTTTGCTGCATCGGTTCCTTCTGGAAAAACTGCAAAATATGGCAACCAAAACGAAATCATATGCTTTAGTAGTGAAAATGGATTCTTCTAGCTCTCAAAAAGAGGTTTCTAGTTCTACATCAACCTCTCCAAGCATGAGACAACGTGAACTAGAGACTGATCGTGCATTTCAGAAGGGTTCAATGCCTTTGTCCACCTCTTCGAGTAATCTACCTCATTTCCATGCTTTTCTCTCTCTCTCTCTCTCTAGATAGATAGATATATAAACTTTTCTTTTTCCTTTTCTTGACAGCTCTACCAAAGAGTACTTTGCGAGAACCTGTAGTGGTAAGATTTCCTCTTTTATGCTCCATTACAAATGTGGTAATATTTCCTTTTTCATGCTCCGTTAATATATGATTGATTTTGATTTGCCTATTACAGTTAACTTTTTTTTTTTTTTAAATATAAAACTAGTTAACGTAACTGATGCTTCAATAATTACTCTATCACACCATATTGGAAACAAATTACTTATAACAAATGTATTAAAAATGAATTACCCCTAAATGTAAGACTATATACAAATATCCCTTCAATTTCTAAAACGCCAATTAATTTTTTTTGGGTTACTTTGGGAATTATCATATATAAATTTTATAGTTGACATTTTCACACTCCCATTTTTTTAAATTAAAAAAAATTTATTGAATTACACTTCTTATTCTTATTTGCATGTTTGTGATTTTACTATCATTCTTACTATACATCAAAATTCTGAAGTGAAATGTTAGTTTTTTTTCTTCCTCTTGATAAAGTTTTTTTGGGAAATGCACATGTCTGTAACTCAAATTTAGCCCACTTTCATATGATTGTCCATCATATTGATCTATATTTCTATTCATATTAAACCAAAATGCATATCTAAAAAAAAGAAAAAGAAAAAATTCATAAAACATCTTTCTTTAAATGCATATTGGTAATTGATTAATTAACTTATCTTGTGCTCACCACACTAGCTAAATTGTTGCTTTGCTTTCTACTTTAAATTGAAAGTTGTGTATTCTTCTCTATTTACGACAGGAAAAAGGTACAGTAACACTTGAGTACGAAATTTTAGACACTGGTGGAGATGTTTGTCATGGTACCTTGAGTGGTGATTTTGTATCATTTATTCGATATGATACTATTGAAAAATCTCAGATGAGCAAAAGTCTTCTCCAAAGACTTAGCACGGATGAATTTGTTAATCCTCCCATGGTTATAATTTGTAGTAAACCCAACGTTTGGCTAGTGGTGCCGAAAATAGATTACACGTTAGGCCAATTTAAAAAGAAAAATACCGGGATTTGGTCTTGTGATGATCTATTGGATGATAAGTACAAGATCATTGTAAGGTATGAAAATAGATATATAATTAATTATTTTCTTGATCTTTGAGCCTACCGATCATACATGATCCCACCAATCCTATATGCGATCTTTAAAAAGTACACTATCCTACCACGATCTTAATCATTTTGGCCTAGTATATCCTACAATCCGACTCCTGATTCTAATAATCATGTTTTAAATGCAAATTGATAGTTGATTAACTAATCTTCTGCTCACTACACCTCCCTAAATTGTTGCTTTGCTTTCTATTTTACTACAGGAAAAAGGCAGAGTAACACTGGAGTATGAAATTTCAAACTCTGGTGGAGATGTTTGTCATGGCGCATTGAGTGGTGATTTTGTATCATTTATTCGATACGATACTGTTGAAAAAGCTCAGATGAGCAAAAGTCTTCTCCGAAGACTTAGCAGTGATGAATTTGTTAATCCTCTCATGGTTATAAGTAACCACAACGTTTGGCTAGTGGTGCAGAAAATAGATTCCACGTTGGACCAATTTAAAAAGAAAAATACCGGGATTTGGTCTAATTATCAATTGGATGATAAGTACAAGCACATTGTAAGGTATGAAAAGAGTTTGTAATTTATTTTCTTGATCTTTGTAAAATTATCATGTGATATAATGATTTATTGATTGCTTTTTTAAATTTTCATATTTGAAGGGGCATTATTGCTGGTGTTACTCAATTGGGGAATCAAGGATATATGGGAGAACTAAAGATTGGAGACATTGCTATAATAAATGGACATCCCAAATTGATGAGAGTCTCAAATGAACTTGGAGTAAGTAAGCTAAGGCCACAGTTACAAAATCTATTGGAAAACATATTGGGAAATGATCATAACAACAAGGAGTTGAACCATTTCTACTCTCATATGAAAAGAATGCTAATGTAAGTACTCATTTACATTTAAACCCGTTTGGCTATAAAATATTTTCTTGAAAATATTAACTGAAAACACCAATAAAATTATAGGAAATGGTAAAACATTTTCTATTTTCAGATAGAGATCTTTTATCTTCACTTTGAAAAAATTTTCAACCCAACAAAATCAACTACAACTCTTCTTCCACTTGAAAAAAACTTAATTTCCTTCAACTGAAATTTTTCTTATGTGCATAAAATTATGTTTTCAATGTCTAAGTCGATTTCTTTCATGATTATTTTTACCTTTTACTTTTTAAAGGCACCAGCTTATTCATTTGAGAGATCATCCGATGCTGTTGACGTCTCAAGAGAGATTTCAATTCCGAGTATTATCACTTCTCTCACTAAATAATAAGAAATTGTCATCAATTTGGACACTTTCATATGATAAACTGTACAGCGACCAAAAAATTGACATAAAGAAAAGAGTTGAGAAAGATCCAGAATATAAGAAGATGTTCAATTACAGAAGTTACTCAGGCAATCCATCGAGCCAGATTTATTTCTCAAGGAATGTCACGGTACACATTAATGATGATAGGCAATGTGTATGTCCTCTTATCTATCTATCTATCTATTACTATCATTGTCATTAGTTGATTCTCCTTTAATTTTCTTTTACCGATTTCTTTTGTAGAAGTCGTATGTAGATTAATATTACATGTGGCAGTGAGAGTGAGAGAAGTTTTTCAAAGTTTTTTTTTTCTTTTTTGGTTTGCTTATACAAAAGTAGTTTGAATCTTTTTAGTAATAAGATTTAAAAAAAAAGGATTTTTATTTTATTTTTTTATGCATGTTTATCACTTTATAAATACTATACATTGAAGTTTGTTTCTATTGTTACAGAAAACTAGTGAGCAAGTTGAGAAAGAGTTGAATGATTACTTCCCAAAATTGTTGACAAGTTTGTACTCATTTTTGATCGATGAGAGAATATATGTTTGGGATCAACGCAAGTAAGTGTTCTTGTAATTAATTGTAAGAAACATGATTCAATATTTGTAGATTTATATGTGTATCAAAAGTGTTTTGTAATATATATGGTCTCTTGAAGAATACCTTCCTAGGAAATAGATAAATGTACCCACTGTTGGAAGAACAACATTAATAAGGTGTTAAATCCATCAGATTGAGTTATGAGATATTCTTTAATAAAAAGCATTTGTTTTCTTGTATTAATTAATTGATAATTGTATATTAATATATTAGTGAGAAGTATGGAGGAGATCTACTCAGCAATTGTAGAGCTACTTTGAAGCTTTGCATCTTGGAAAATGATGATTTGCATTTCTTGAAAATCTGGATATTATTTCTTTCCCTTATAGGTATGGTAGTTCATCTCTTGATGATACTTTGTGATGTGTGTGTGCCATGTAAAACATCCTCTATCAGGCAGTTAAGAAGAAAGGATCAGAGAATAAGAAGAAAGAAAAGAGGAGCTAAACGACATGTAGTTTTAGTTGTTAATTTAATTCAGATTGTGTCACACGTGTGTTGTAACTGATTCCTACACGTGCTGTAACTAATTTCCTTATACTTTGGTCAATTAGTTAGACTCTGTTTTGGGTGTTTAGGTTCAGAGATTGTGTACAGATTCATGATCATATCAATTAGAGAAAGTTTCTCATCTTTTCTCTCAATTTCTCTCTCTGTGTTCATACATCTTTTCCTTTCCTTAGTCTCTATTTCGTTACATGGTATCAAAGCTCGAGCCTTCTTCAATGGCATCGAATACTCAGGCTACTCAGACTGGTTCATCTTCCTCTTCTCAACGAGAACTGACTCCGATGGAGGATCCACGAAGTCCATTTTTCTTGCATCATGGTGAAACACCAGGTGCGATTCTGGTTACTCAACCATTAACAGAGGATAACTATCCTATGTGGTCCAAAGCAATGAGAATGGCTTTGGATGCCAAAAGCAAACTTGGATTCGTTGATGGTACTGTTAATGCATCAATGGCTATCACACCATTAGAGAAGCAAGCCTGGTCCAAATGCAATTCAATGATCTCCTCTTGGATCTTGAATTCAGTCTCTCCTCACCTTACTGCTAGTGTGATTTACAGAGACACTACATTCAAAGTGTGGAATACTCTCAAGAAACGATTCTCTCAAGCAAATGGACCAAGGATCTCTCAGCTTCAGAAACAAATCTCAACTATGATGCAAGGTGTTGCTACGGTAACAGGTTTCTTCACTGATCTTCAAGCTGCTTGGGATCAACTATTGAATTTCAGGCCTTCACCTTGTTGCTCATGTGGAAAGTGCACCTGTGGTGTGAATGATAAGATCACAACCTTCCAGCATCAAGATTCTCTCATGCAATTCTTGAACGGCTGGAATGATTCCTATTCTCAAGTTAGAACACAAATACTCATGATGGAGCCTAGTCCTTCCATTGATAAGGCATTTTCTCTAGTGATCCAAGAGGAAAGGCAAAGGTATTCAGGATTTACTGTTGCTCCTTCTATTGAATCAACTTCTCTTGCAGTCAAGAATCAAGGATTCAATCAAGGAATTTCATATCTAGGATACAACAAGAGCACCAAAGGAATCAATGCAAAAGGGAGGCCTGTGTGTAGTCACTGTGGCAAGCTTGGTCATGTTGTAGAAAAATGCTACAAATTGGTAGGATATCCTCCAGGTTACAAGCAAAAAGGCAGAGTGGCTATGGCCAATCAAGTCTTGATTGAAGATGATCAAGGCAATTCTGGAAATTCTGGTAATCAACAGGTCAATTCATTTCCTTTTACATCGGAATAGGATCAACAACTAATCTCAATGCTCAGCTCTCATCATGCATCCACATCTGGTGCTGCCAATGATGCATTACACTCAGCCAATTCTGCTCTTTTAGGTAATGCGTGTAATACTTGGTCAGATTTTGTTTCCTTAGATTTGCAACATTCAGTTTTTGTTGTTAATAAAAATGCTTATGGTACTGATGTTTGGATCCTTGATACCGGAGCCACAGACCACATAGTTCATTCCTTATCTTTGTTTACACATATCACTAGCTCCATTTCCACATTTGTTCAATTACCTAATGGTGAAAAGGTCACTATTACACATATAGGTACAATTCAGGTTACTTCAACATTGAAACTTGAAAATGTACTGTGTGTTCCCTCTTTCACTTTCAACCTGATTTCTGTCAGCCAATTAACCAAAACACTTTCATGTTGTTTTATTTTTCTGTCAAATTTGTGCTTTATACAGGACCTTACTTGTTGGAAAACATTTGGAGCAGGTGAATTACATGACAATCTGTATCTGCTGCACACTGCATCATCTTGCAAATCTGTTTCAGAAGATTCTTCAATTCTTGAGTCTATTTTTCAATCTTTTGTCAACTCTGTATCTGATTCTATGTCCATTCCTAGTGTTACCAAGTCTTATCTTTGGCACATGAGGTTAGGACATGCCTCTGATAATAAATTTCATGCTTTACACAGTTATATCGCTGATGTACAAACTTTTCATAGCAATAAAAATTGTGTTCTTTGTCCAATTGCAAAACAGAAAAGACTTTCATTTCCATCTTTTAATCACATTTCAAATGATGCTTTTGATTTGATCCATTGTGATGTTTGGGGACCATTTGCCAAGCTCACTCATGATGGTTTCAAATTCTTTCTTACCATTGTGGATGATGCCACAAGATCCACTTGGGTTTATCTTATGAAATCAAAAGCTGACACTAGACCTTTGCTGATTTCATTCTATAACATGATAAATACACAATTTCATGCAAATATTAAGATCATTAGAACTGACAATGCCCCTGAATTTTTCTTAAAAGACTTTTATGCAAACAAGGGAATTATTCACCAACATTCATGTATTGCCACTCCACAACAAAACTCAGTTGTGGAGAGGAAACACCAGCACATTTTCAGCATTGCAAGGGCATTGAAATTTCAATCTAATGTTCCTATTTCCTATTGGGGTGACTGCGTATTGACTGCTGTCCATATAATCAATAGATTACCTTCCAAAATCCTAAACCAAAAAACTCCTTTTGAAAAACTCTATGGCAAACCTCCTTCCTTTTCTCATTTAAAAGTTTTTGGTTGCCTTTGTTTTGCCTCCACTTTATCCCATAACAGATCAAAATTTGATCCTAGATCATCTCCTTGTGTTTTTCTTGGTTACCCATTTGGAGTTAAAGTTTACAAATTACTTGATTTAACTACCAAAAGATTTTTTGTCTCAAGGGATGTCCATTTTCTTGAGACTATGTTTCCCTTCATTTCACCTCCCCATTCTTTTTCTCCACACACAAATATTCCTTTATCTCACCTTTTCCCTTCAGTGGCTGAACCACCTGCCTCCTTATTTGATTTTCCCACCTCTGGCACTCCTTCTTATGTCCCACAGGTTCCTATTACTGATAATCTTTCCAATCATGATGTTCCTTTAGGTAGTTTACCTACTGAAATTTCAGTTTCAGCACCTGCAGATTCACTTGTTGAAAATTCTGCAAAATTACTTGTTGAAAATTCTACAGAATTACTTGTTGCCAATTCTGCAGATCCTTCACCTTCTAATCTCTCTCAATCTATCCAACCTATCATCCCTTCCACTCTTCCATCTTCTATTCCCTTAAGAAAGTCTTCCAGAATCTCTAAACCACGTGCATACTTGACTGACTTTAAATGCAGCATAGTTGTCAATGCTAATCTACCTTCTCTTTCTGCCAACAAGTCAGGTACACTCTTTCCCTTGTCTAATTACCTCACTTCTTCCAAAATTATCCTCCAATTATGCACATTTCTGCTCTCTCATATCTGCCATCCCTGAACCTACATCTTACCATGAGGTAATCGAAGATCCTAATTGGCAGAATGCTATGGCATCTGAAATTGCTGCTTTGGAGGCAAACCAGACCTGGTCCATTACACTTTTACCTCTTCATAAAAGGGCCATTGGGTGTAAATGGGTCTATAGAGTTAAGTATAATGCTGATGGCTCTTTGGACAGATACAAAGCTAGGCTTGTTGCGAAGGGATTCACTCAACAAGCTAGTTTAGACTTCACTGATACATTTTCACCTGTTACTAAGCTCACTACTGTCAAAACTTTGCTTGCAACTTCTGCTGTGAGAGGTTGGCATTTAGTTCAACTTGATGTGAACAATGCTTTTCTTAATGGTGATCTCCATGAAGAAGTATATATGCAATTACCTCAGGGATTTCACTGCAAAAGGGAGAACCTAGTTTGCAAGCTTAACAAATCTTTGTATGGTCTCAAGCAAGCATCAAGGCAGTGGTACTCCAAGTTCTCTACAATCATTTTAAAATATGGTTTCAAGCAATCCAAATCAGATTACTCCTTATTCACCAAGAAGTGTAATCAGACTTTCATAGCATTGCTTGTTTATGTTGATGACATTCTAATTGCAAGTAATGATGTTCAAGCAGTTGAAGATCTTAAAACTTCTTTAAATCATGAATTTAAGTTGAAAGATCTTGGTAATTTGAAATACTTTCTTGGTCTTGAGGTTGCTAGATCAGAAAAAGGAATTTCATTATGTCAAAGGAAGTATGCATTAGGGGTTCTTAAAGATGCTGGAATGACAGGTTGTAAACCCAGCAAAGTGCCAATGGAACAGAACTTAAAGCTAAGCAAATATCAAGGAGAATTGTTGACTGACCCGGGTGTTTATAGGAGATTAGTTGGAAGGCTTCTTTATCTGACCATAACAAGACCGGATATCACCTATTCAGTTCATAAACTAAGCCAATTCATGGCTAAGCCTAGAAAGCCACATCTTGATGTAGCCTATAAGGTATTACAGTACATTAAAGGTTGTCCTGGTCAAGGCATTCTACTGTCATCAAAGTCAAATTTACATTTGAAGGCTTACACGGATGCAGATTGGGCCTCTTGTGTAGATACCAGAAGATCCAATACTGGATTTTGTGTGTTTTTAGGAGACTCATTGATTTCATGGAAATCTAAGAAACAATCTATAGTTTCTAGATCCTCAGCTGAAGCTGAGTATAGGGCAATGGTCTTGACTGTTTGTGAAATGACTTGGCTATTGGCTCTATTGAAAGATTTTGAAGTTGATCATCCATAACCTGGCATGTTTTTCTGTGATAATCAGGCAGTAATCTATATTGGTGAGAACCCTATCTTCCACGAACGTACAAAACACATAGAAGTAGACTGTCATTTGGTTAGAGATAAAATGCAAGAAAAGGTGATTCGTTTATTCTTTACTCCTACACATACACAGCTAGCAGATCTGTTTACCAAGGCATTATGCAGTCAACAGCTGAAGTTCTTAATTTCCAAGATGAATGTACTAAACATACATAGTTCTGAGTCTCATCTTGAGGGGGAGTATCAGGCAATTAAAAAGAAAGGATCAGAGAATAAGAAGAAAGAAAATAAGAGCTAAACGACACAACAGATAAGCTACAAGTTTACTTAGACCTGTAGCTAAATGACATGTAGTTTTAGTTGTTAATTTAATTCAGATTGTGTCACACGTGTGTTGTAACTGATTCTTACACATGCTGTAACTAATTCCCTTATACTTTGGTCAATTAGTTAGACTCTGTTTTGGGTGTTTAGGTTCAGAGATGTATATAAGCATAGATTGTGTACAGATTCATGATCATATCAATTAGAGAAAGTTTCTCATTTTTTCTCTCAATTTCTCTCTCTGTGTTCATACATCTTTTCCTTTCCTTAGTCTCTATTTCGTTACATCCTCTTTGAAGTGAGAAAGATGCAATGACATGTAAGTAATCTTTTTAACCTAAAATTGCCTACTAGGAAAATGAAAAAATTAGGAGGACAGAGCTATGTAACAAGTTATTATAGAAAACAAACAGAATTGAGTTTATTATGGTTTGCTTGATTAATCTTCCATCACCAAGTGTTTGAACTTTGAACTTATGTGACAAATAGTAAAAGCGAGAAGTAGACTCTATCTATATCTATGCATTTTGGAGTATGAATTCCTTGAGGTCGAGTTTGCATTTATTCAAACTCTACCTATATCTATATGATAGATATGAAGGCTGATAAAAGTGAAGCTATTTCAAGTCTTGTGACCACGATCAAGGACCGAATTCTTGTAAGTTCATCCCATTGACTATTGAAGCTCAAATTATGGGTCTAGATTTAAGCCAAAAATCAATAACGTGATGTTAGTTTTCTTCCTTGTTGTAGACTGTGGAATCAAAGTTTCTACAAGATCAATTCAAATACAGGAAATTGGAGTGGATATTCAAAGATGAGTCAGATGACAATGTCAGCAGCACATCTACAAATTGCATCAAATTTTTAATGAGGTAACTATGATTGGTAAATTGCTTTTTGCCAATACACGCTCATATACCACTCATAATATCTGTAACATATTTCAGGTTTTTCAAGTTCATAGCTCTTTTTCTAGACAAGTATGCTCTGAATGCTGATGGTGATGTAAAAAGAATGTTTGAAACTGCCTATAGCAGCTTATTAAAGGCCCATCTAGACTTGATAAATCTAAAGAAACACAGTGTATGCTTCCATCGAAATTCTATCCCTAACTGTCTTCTTTCCTTGCATACCTATCTAGCATTTGTCTTATCATTGTATATATTGACTTTGCAAAATTTACTTGAAAGTGTTCCTAGTAATGAAGAATTCAAGTCATTGCTAGGAAATCCTAAAAACATCAAAGATTGTGGGAAAAGCGTAGCAGAATCCCTTATCATTTTGACAAATCATTGGCATAAGTTATCGGTAAGTCCTACTTTATTGTAATAGGGTCGTGCTAACGAGTTAAAAATCCATTTTAGGAAAGTTTTGACATCTCTTTTATGGGAAATGAAAAAAGCTGTTAAAATATGATTTTTTTTTCCCATCAAAATTTTTTTTAACTAGATTCTTAACCAGTGTCTTAAGGGCACTCGTTAGCATTTCTCATTATAATAAGCATTAATTTTGTGCAGTGTCCTGTCTTTCTTAAATATACCAATTTATTCTTCAATCCATAAAATGACATTATTTGGATGTTTTATGTTTTAACACAAAGTAGCAATGTTTGACTTTTGAAATAAATGAAACTAGTCACTAACCCATGCGATGCACGGAATATATTTCACTTTGCTTGAAATAAAATTTAAAATGAAAAAACATCATAACTTATCAAGATAAACATAAAATATACAATATTCATCGCAAAATATTATTTGAGAATAAAATTACCATCAAAATGATATAAAGAAAAATTTCATGTCCAAACAACTCATCAAGGTGGAATTTGGTTATTACTAAGATCCTATATGTAATTTTCCGAAAAGATATCATGTCAGTTTTGATCTTCATTCTCTTTTTGCATATTAGTTACTACTTTTAGCTTCTATGTAAAATTTTGCTTTAACTCAATTGTTATCTTGATAAATCTATAGTTATCTCATCTTTACTACTGGTAATCATCCCACGTCTATCGTCATTGTAACCGTAAAACATAAAATCATACCTATTGAAGAAGAAATTCAAAGTAGTTCATCTGGCATTACACCAACAACATTCAAGGCAAAATCCTTCTTGTGAAGGGGAAAAAAAATCAATCAACCATGAAAACAAAGATTCATAAACTGAAGAAGCTCAAGATAATTTTAGAACTTGTCAAGATATATAACCACATACCAAAAATTTTAAGAACCAAAAGGGGATTATCATAAGAAATAAATGTGCCTTAGTTTGTATATGAATTTAATTTGTGGAAAATTTATAGCCACATACCAAAGGATTTAAGAACCAAAGGGGGATTATCATAAGAAAAATTTGTGCTTCAGAATTTGTAGAGATTTATTGGAAATTCAACGGTGATTTATGAATAGCACACCTGATTATCAAAAGCAAATTCCTAACTTCAAATTAAAGGGTTGCATGTTCTCTAACTCAAATTCCTATATCACAACTGCAAATAATAATTATATAAAACTGATACAAACCATGCACAGACAATCAGTAGGCTTTGTTGCTGGTCTTTAGCACTAAGATTTAATCGCATCGTAATCATAACTGCATAATACATAATTAGATGTCAAGGCTTTCTAGGGCTTCACATATACTTCTTTAGGATCGTCTACAACACTTGTAACAATGCAAAAGTTAAAAATTAAAAATAAAAATAAAAATAAAAAGTAGTAGAGATTGCAAACAGAGAAGAGAGAGTACCAAGTTTTTGTTGGGTTTTATGTTTCCGACTGTAATTATCAATAAAAGCGTATAAAAGCGTGAGAGGAGTAGCTAGGTCTTGTGGTCGTACAGTTTTAGTCAAATGAAACTTTATTTTTTTTAAACAGATTTAATTTTTTTTTTTTTTAACTTTAGGATTAAGGAAAAAAAAAAAAAAAAAAAGAAAGGCTCTGGTTAGGACTATCTCACTATTTAGTTTTAAAAATTAAAATTTTTTATAAATTAAAATGATGATGTGGAAAATTATGGGAACTTCAGAGGCTTCGATTTTATATATATATAGACTGGGGAATAGATAATTTTTTGAGAAATTACATTTTATCCAAACACATTAATCCATTCAATAATTCACTTAATTTGGGTGAGCCTTTACCCAATCTAATTAAATATTGGGATTAAATGGATAAGACAGATCTAAATGGGCAAAATTTAAAGTTTAATCCTAAAAAAAAAAGAGCTAAAAACCTAAAACGTAAAACCTAAAAAAATTAAAACAAAAATAAAAATAAAACATGCTAACCAGCTGTGACTTTCTCCACTTCTTGCATCTAACAGAAACTTTTCTCCTTCATTTTCTTGGGCATTTTCTCAACTACCAAACAGAAAAAATCTAAACCCTCTCTCTTCAACTCTGTCCTGTAGAACACACCACAAAAACTCACTCACTAACAAAGAAAGAAGGAAATCATATTATGAAAATCGTTGGCAAATCATTGGACTATGATTCGGATTCCAAGGCATCAAAAGCAACATTGAAGGGATCCAAAACGTCGTGCTCTGATTCTGACACTCAAATCCGCTTACCGATCTGTAATTACCCTATATTTTTCTTAATTCTTTACTAATCCTATGTTTGGTTGCCAAGAAAATTTAGGGGAAAGGGAAAAATTGTTAGACTAGGTTTAGTTTGGCGGTTGTGTATTTGCTATTTTGCTCTGTTTTAGGGCAAAATTTGTACTGAGGGAAAGTATTTTCTGGGAAAATTTGAATTTGTTTTTGATTGAAAATTTCATGTGGCTTGCACATTTTAGATCAAGATGGATAGATTTGAGAATAATTACTCAATTCTTATGATATAATTTTTTTTTTTTTACTTATCCACTGTTTAGTTGTCAAGAAAGGTTAGGAGAAAAGAAAATCTGCAAGTTAAATTCAGTTTCGGTGTTCTTATTTTTGTTCTCCTAGCTCTGGTTTTTTTGAGAGAAAGGAGAATTAGTTTTTCCTTAAAAAAAATAAATTCATATGATTTGCGGAGATATCAGGGGAGTTAATTCTGTACCGTACTGGTCAGTACTGCCGGAATATACCGTACCGGCAAGTAAACTGGTACATATAACCCACCTATTTTTTACCAGAAAAAATACCGATGTACCGGCCGTATCGGCCAATTTCAGGCAATAACGGCCGGTATAGAAAAAAGTTTTTATTTTTTTTTATTTTTTTTAAGTTTTGTAATTTTTGAATTTTTGTTAAGACTGAATGGTAACTTATTTGCATTAACTTATTAGTATTATTTGTTTTCTTAGTATGCAATGGTAACTTTTAAGCTTTCTATTTTTTATATTGTGGTTTTTTTTTTTCTTTTAATTGATACTAAAGTCTAAAACCATGAATAATTAGTTCTGAATTGAGGAAATGTTTTATGGTAAACTTTTAGATTTATTGTAATACACACACACACACACACACACACACACACACACACACACATATATATATATATATATATATTAATTTTGAGAAAAAGCTATATTAGATGTACTTAGAGCATCTCCAATAGGCTTTCTAAACACAAAATGCTCTCTATTATAGAGAGTAAACCCACAAAATGACTCTCCAATAGACTCTCTATACCTGAAATTTTTTTTGACTCATGAACAGTAGCTCATCAAGTCTAATGAGCTACTGATCATTCTTCAAATATATTTTTTCTATTATAATAATATGGTATTGAATAAAAAATTTTTGGAAGATATGTAGTTTTTAAAAAATAAATAAATAATGAATGAAGAAATAATATTTAAATGAGATAGAGAATCTATTGGAAAGTGTATTTGAAAAAGTGGATAGTTAAAAGGTAAAAGTTACTGTTCATTCTCCAAACAGTACAAAAATTTGCCTAATCTGTTGGAGATGCTCTAATAGCCTAGGTAAAAGCAAAATAATCTCTATAATAGAGAATGAGACTCAAAAAATGGTTTCCAATAGATTCTCTAAATCATGATTTTTTTTTTTTTGCTCATGAACAGTAGCTCATCAAATCTGATGTGCTACTGTACATTAGAAAAAGAATAAAACTAAATAACAAATTAGCAAAGAAAGGAGTGGGGATGGGGGTATGGGAATATGTGTGTTAAAAAATGTATAAATAATGAATAGAGAAATAATATTTAAATGAGATAGAGAAATGATAGAGAATCTATTGGAAGATGTATTTGGAAAAGTAGGTAAGTAAAAGGTAAATATCACTATTCACCATCCAAATAGTACAAAAATGTACAAAAATATAGAGAAGCTGTTGGAGATGCTCTTACACATACGGTAGATTGAGATTCTTCAAAGATGTCGTATATAGGAGAGCTCATATGTAAGACCATGATGGCGTAGCAGTCCTAACGTACCATGATAGCTATATAAGATTAAAATTTGATAGTATTAAAAAATTGGGTAAATTTCATATAACTACCCTGAGGTTTGGGTTAATACCAAACACATCCAAGACAATTAAAAAGCAACCATTTTAGTCCTTAAACATCAACACCGTTACATGCCATTTGTTCACTCCACCTAAAACAAAAGTTGTACGACTTTTTTTCCATTTCCAAGACTAAATGTTCAGAAAGGTACCCCACATTTATTTGTTCTTGCCAGCCTAAATGCATTTTGCAAATGCAAAGCTTTCTAGTTTTAATGCATTTGAGTCCGGCTATAGGACCTATTGTTTGATAATAAATAAATGCAATTTTATTCCAAACAAACTTAATTAAAATGCAAATGGTCTAGTAAATCACTTGTGATGAATAAGTTGGATATATACAAGATTCCAAAATTCTATATAAATCATAAAGCAAACTTCTATTTAATCGGATTACATATGTATATGAGAGATTTAAGGAAATATGTTTTCCTTTGATGAAGCCGTTGTAAACATGTGTACTACATTTCCTCGATAGCAGTAATCTATGAGATGTCCAATTGATTAGTTGTGGACTTTGTGTGAGAAGAGGATTCTTCAATCAATCCCATGATATTTGCATAGCCTCTAATATTTGAAATATTTTTGTTACCTGATATATCAACACTCCTAATGTGGGAATTTTCTTTGATCTAGGAATTTTCCTTAACAGCAACACCTCTTACATATAGTAGGATAATTCATGATTGTACAACCATGTCAATTGGTTAAATAATGTTATGTATAAGATAATCCACTTTCACATTCCTATGATATGAAAACATTAACAAAAAAAAACAAAACAAAAAAAAAAAAAACTATTTTCACAAAATTAACAAAAATAGTTAAGTAACAAGTGTAGACAAGTACCGTCTCGAAAAAAAGTATAGGCAAGTTTAAATTTTCATATGCATTCCCATTAAGTTTATAATAAATATTCATTGACAGCATTGTCAAATTTATATATATCATTAGTTACATTCACAGCATTGTACCATGTATTAGTTACAAAAGCTTACAGTAATAACTATCAGTCTAAGTTAATATGGGACATAAAAAAGAAACCAAAAAGGCAAAAACTGTCCAAGACCCACCAGGTCCATTGTGTATGTAAGCTATTCACATTATGTCCACTTTGCTGTGCATCACTTAAGAAAAACTATCTACACAAAGTTGTCCATTGTGATGTCTATTTTGCTGTCAATTTGCTTTTCAAAAAAAGAAAACACACCATCTAAACCAACATTGACAGCCACCAAAACAACAACAAATATAATTATCCAAAAATGGTTCCAAATTCCATCAACTTCAAAAGGTAGCATAATCACTTCCACTAGGCTCATCATTAGCCAATGGAGTAAAGTCATTCATACCAGTAGCAGCAACATTTACACTTTGTTGTGTAGTAGCATCCAAACCATCCTCAACAACATTTTCAACAGCATTATTCATCATATTAGCACATGCCCCTACACTAGAGCTTTCCCCAGTCCTTATTACCTACAAAATTAAGAGAGAATTAGAAACTCAAATACTAAAACACATACAACTACAATTAAAAGAAATAAAATTACTATTTACAACCTTGGTACCCCTTATATTGCCAACAGTTGAATCTCTTTGACAAGTGCATTTGTTATGACCAAACCTTTTATAAGTTTGACATCTTAAAGTATTTGACCTCCTAGCAACATTCAAACTTGTTGGTTGCTCTCCTGGCTCTCTCCTCCTATTTTTCCTTGGTCTACCAGGCAACCTACAAAGGATAGAAGGCTCCACATCTTCATTAGCATTGATAACATTCAAATTAGGTAAGGGATGAATGATTTCACCATATGCCTTCAAGTAGGTGAACCTTGTCAAGTATTCATCACAATAAGTTTCTATATTTGCCCTTTTATGCACAATACATGCTGTTGCATGCTTGCATGGCAGCCTTCTTATCTTCCAATAACCATAAGCACATGTCTTCACAATCAAATTCACTACAAATGTAGTAAAACCATCAACAACCTGGTACTCATCATCACCAGTTGCTATTACCTTGCAAAGCCTTGAATTTTGTTGGATCAAGTCCAATGTTTTCTTTATCATGTTTTCTTTATCTTAGGAGTAACCAAAGAATCTGATGTATTGGCCTTCTCAAACCTTTTACTTAGTCTTCCCATAATCTTGATCCGGATTCTATCTAACATGGTAAGAGCTGGTTTAGCTCTAAGGTTTCCAACCCATTGATTAAATGATTCTATCATGTTATTAGTTACATGGTCAATCTTAATTCTTGGATCATATGCATGTCTAGCCCACATTTCCTTGGGCTTACACATCAACCAACATAGGCTGCCTCATTGTTCACTCTTATATGCTGCATAGCTTTGTTATACAAAAATTCATTATATGCTTTTTGCTGTAGCCCAAAAATTTATCTTAAGCATGAGGCCTGGAAATTACTATATATGTGCCTACAACATAGCCTATGACTTGCTCCAAGGAAGACTTGAGCTACTGCATCAGTTAAATCCTAAGAAATCATAATGACAAAAAAATGATTAACAACTTAACTTTGAAAAATGCAATTCTTAAAAATAGAATATGTTCATAGCATAAACATACAATGTATATTTAAAAATACTAACTCTTAAAAAATAAAACAACTTTACAAAATAACATCTAACTAGATTACCTTGTGGCAAATGCTAGCATTAAACTATGATAGACTAAACAAAGGAAAAAAAATAAAGACTATATCAAATAAGATCAAAATTATCAATGTTCAAGTCACTCTATAAAATAAAGACTATATCAAATAAAAACTTCTAGCATATTAGATGCATTTGACATCCTCAAAAAAAAAAAAAAAAAAAACCCTTAGGGGTTTAAAAATTTGATACATTAAATTAAAGTATTAAAATAATCAATCTACATACTTTTGGCTGATCATAAATAATACAAAGCGGCTTATCAGTCATGCTAATCAATCCGGCATCTAAATGGTGCAAGAAAAATAGCCAACTATCCTTGGATTCAACCTTTACAATGGCGATTGCAACTGGAAATAAGCCATTGTTGCCATCAAGAGAAATGACAACAAGTAGAACACCCCCAAATGGCCCCTTGAGGTGGCAACCATCAATTCCTTCTTCATAGCATCAAAGCCTTTCTTCATAGCATCAAAACCATTGATAAAGCCTTTCTTCATAGCATCAAAGCATAAAAAGAACCTTTTCAAGGTAGGATTCATTGCAATGTCAGGTCTCTCATACTGAATCTTTGCTATACTACTAGGGTTGGTTTCCAAGACCACATTAGCATATGCTGGTATTTTCTTATAAGACCTAGCATGTTTGCCATAATCCTCTTCTCTAGCTTTTCTCTTTGCTCGATATAACCTCCTTTGGATTACTTGAACTCCAAACTTCTCAAGCAGATGTTGTTGCATACTAGAATACCTCAAGTCAGGGTTTGCATAAAGTTTGCTCCTTAATTTCCTAGCAACCCAAGTGGAGGTTGCATTTGAATTTTTGGAGGACCTAATACATTTGTGCCATGAATCATAGGTTTTAATCCTAAATGTAATCTCATCAGGTGTTATAGCAGCATGAATCTACCATGGACATCTATCACTGGCACAATGTACAATCACTCTAGCTTTATCATTCTTCACCATAACAAGTTCAAATCCTTCTTGAATTGCAAAATCCCTTAATGCTTCCCTAAACTCATTCACATTAGTAAATACCATGCCATTTTCTAGCCTTATTGAACCTTCTTCTATAATGAACCTTCTTCCTTGAATAGCCCTATCCACATGAATTTGCTCTATGTCAACATCAGAATTAGGCCCATCCATATGAACTTCTTTAGAGCCATATTCTGAGAGGCCATCATCCTTACCTTCAGAATTTTTCTCAACCACAGACCCATCTACTTCATACTCACTATCACTGTCAATTTCTTCTTCACTTCCAACTTTCCACTCTTCATCAAAAGCATTAATATGTAATTCATCTTCAGGATATTCAAAATCTAACCCATAGGAGCAAGAATCTCAAAATCCTCAAGAACACTAGCCAATGCCAATAGCATTTCATTAGTAATCTCTTTCCCCTTAACAGCATTAATGTCATGGCTAAAATTCATAGCAGCCCTACCCAAAAGATCATTGCCAAAAAAGTCACTAAAATCAGGATCTTCAGATAAAGAAGTCGTACCAACTATAGCTTGTTCTTGACTTGGTTGAGAAGTAGTGCACTGAGGATCACTAAGTGCAAACGAAACACGAATGTGAATTTTATGACACCCTTCATCTTCATATGCATCAAACATACGTAGCATATCAATATCATTATTCACATTCATCATGTACATTGAATTTGGTATTTCACACTTGATGTTGATGTTTGCACTTATCTTTGCAGGCAAGTCCACAAGTGCAGTCTCTAATACATCTATCCATATATAAATACCAATTTCTATCAACATCGTGAATGATCGATGTTGTTGGACCATGAGGGACAAGCAAAGAAAACAGAGTTGGTATTGTTGCCATTGATATCTATAAAAAAAGTTTGAAAAAAAAATCAGTAACTAAGATACAAAGTGGCCTTGAGCACACTGGGTTTCTTGGCATAAATTAAACTTAAAAAGGAAAAAAAGAAAACAATAAAAGACTCTATAACTGTTATGTGCATAACATATAGATATTTTGTGTAATTTAGGATCATAATAATTTGTTGCATGATATTAGGATTTATTGCATTTTAGTAGGATAAGGGAATATGTTAGTCATTTGATTGTATTTATTAAGGATATTTCAGAATCAAATTTTATTGACTATTGATCAAGCACACGTGAGTCAAAGGATCTAAATCAAGCAACTACACCAAGCCTAGCAGCCAAAGTCAAATATGTGCTAGATAAAAGAAATACTTAAATGATATCCTTTAGAATATCATTTCATCTAAATGGTATTCATGATGAAACTTTGATTCCAAAATATCCTCAATATGATTGAAACGGCTAGTGGAGATCTTTGATTTTTATTAAGATAAGTTGTTCCTAAAATGCAGGGGTTATCTTGTATAAAAGTAGTAGTAGTTTATTGGAATAAAATCATTAGAAAAACCATTTATGCAAAATAATCTGTTAAGGTCAAGGATTCCTTAGTTGATCCTAATTTCTTTTTCTGTTTATCCTTTAATTTCCATAAAGATCAAGTTCTTTATGTACCAAAAACTATAACTTAGAGAGAAAAAAAAAATTCCAAGATTAGATGCTAGAAGAGTCGAAATTACCAAGCAAAAGAGCCAAGTTGCAAAAAGAAGAACCTACAAAAGAAACCAGAACAAAAACTAAATCAACTATGTTTCAAGTAATTAATACTTCTTCCATTACAAGAAGTTTAGCTATATTTTGATATCAAGAACTAATTTGTACCTTTCTTAAGATTAAAACTTGAACAAAAGCCCTCTTTCTCTTTGTTCAGTCCAAAATTTTTTATTTGAGTGAGAGTTGAAATTCTAACTTTGATGAAGTCTAAAAAGAGCCATTGAACCAGCTGACTTGGGTTACTTTCTTCTAGTTTATATTAAGAGCCCTTTGTTTCTCTTGGGAAGGGCAAAAATGATGAAAATGTGTTGGACTAAAATGTGATGATTTTGGCCTGGCAGGAACAGATGGTGTGGGGTACATTTTCTGAACTTGCTACCTTGGAAATGAAAAAAAAAAAAAAAAAGTTGTGCAAATTTTGTTTTGTGTAGTGAACAAATGGATTGTAACGGCGCTTGTCTTCTTGGACTAAAATGGTTGATTTTTAATTATCTTGGATGTGTTTGGTATTACTCCAAACCTCAGGGTAGTTATCTGGAATTTACCCTAAAAAATTTTACTGTTATAATATATCATGTGCCTGGACTAGACAAAATTTTTCCATACCTCATATAGCATCTCCACGAGATAGTTCAGTCTCAAAACCATTTTAATGGCCTGTTTGGAAGTTTAAAAAAGGAGATGGAGTAGAGTAGAGGGAGGGAGAGTAATTCAATTACCTTATTTGGAAGTTTTTTAAGGAATGAATGAGAGGGGTTTGGAGGGGTTTCAACTACCTCTAGCCCCTTATTTTTAATTCCCCCAAATTAGAGAGATTTGGAGGGAAAATAGAATAGATAAATTATTGAACAAACGAATTCTCCAATTTACCCTTTCTTAATTAACAAAATTACAAACCAAAAAATTAACATAGATCCTTCTCTTTTTTTTTTCTTTTTTCTTTTTTTTTTGGATAAAACATAGATCCTTCTTTTCTTTTCTTTTCTTTTCCTAATATTTTCCTCAGTAACTACTAATTAAAAATTATTTTCCTCAGTAAGCAGACAGAAGATCAATTATTTGACTTTGAAAACTTTTCAAAACATATTCTGAGGAATCAAACACAGCACCAGGTCGTTGTATGTTATTTTTAATTGATCAACATGCTGCTTCATGATTGAAGATACAAACAAAACAAAATTGATCAATTTTCAGAATCCAAGAATAGGAACCAAAACAATCCAATCGGATAGAGTAAAATTCACAAATCTAGTACACCTATCCCTCGTTTGGTTGCTGAGAAAATAGACAAGGAAAAAAAATACTCCTCAGTATTCTCTCAGTCATTTTCCTCTCTCCCCCACCATTGATGGAGGGAAGAACTTTATATAAAATCTCCCACCAAAGTTAAAAAAGCTACAGCCCCTCCTTTGCCTTCCACTTCCAGCGCCACTTCCACAAATATAAACACAACGACAACAGCTACAACAGCAACGACGACAACCCCAGTGAGCAGTGGTGATTTGTTAGGGAAAAAGAAGAGAGGGAGACCAAGGAAATACGATGCAGATGGGAACTTGAGGGTGTCGTATACGGTGGCACAACCACCTCCTGGTTTTACTTTGTCTCCTTTTGATTTTTCTTCTTCAAAAAGAGGAAGAGGAAGGCCTCCTGGCTCTGGAAACTGGCAGCATCTTGCTTCTTTAGGTGAGTTTTTTTGTCTATTTTTAGGAAAGTGCCACACAGCTGACTGTAATTACTATTTGGTTGCAGAGAAAAAAGTGTAGGAAAATCTAAAGAGTAGATTTATTAAGGTTTTGTTTGTGGTTAGTGACCTGTAGTTGCAACTTCCTTTTGTTGTTGGTCAACAAACATCAAGTTTACTTACCCACCCTTTTGTTTTCATGTTTTTTTATTTTTTTTATTTTACTATTTGGTTGCTGAGAAAAAAAATTATTAAAAAAAATATTGCATGCTATAGTCATAATTATTTAATCTAACAAATTAATCATAAATCAATGTTGCAAGTCCATTTTCAAATAGGGGTAAATTTGTCTATTTAAATCATTTCCTCTCTATTCCATCTTAATTTTTAAAACATCCAAACAAGAGGAATGACTAATTACTCCCTTTCTCCTTACTAATTTTAAAAACATCCAAACAAGATGAAGGATAACCATTCCCCTCTACTCTCCTCTCCTCTATTCCCCTCTACTCTCATTCCTCTCTAAACTTCCAAACGGGCCATAAATTTTATCTTATCTTTCTTTCTGTCTTCTTAAACCAACACACACCTCTTATGTTTTAGCTAACACGAAAAATAACACAACCACATAGTCACACATAGCTTTTTTATTTCCATTCGCATAATACTAAACTGTGCGCACTGAACCGAGTCATCCCATAGCCTAGCCAACTTGCATTCTTTTGGGGAGCTTTTGGTTTTGCTTTTGTATTTTTGTTTTTGACAATGGATTTTGAATGGATGAAGGACTTTCTTGAGGGCATGTTGAAACCTTTGACTGCGATTATGGTAGTAATTTTTATCCATATCCATAAACTCACCCATTACTTATCTAATCTGGATAAGTCTTAACCTAGCCATTTGAACATTTAGGTTAAATGGGTAAAAGCCCATTAGGTTATTTAATTACTTGGGTCTTAATAGATAATCCACTAAAACCCATCTAAAATTTAAATTGACAACATAAAATCTAAATTTCTAGAAAATGACCAAAATGCCCCAAAAACTTAAAAAATAACCAAAATACCGCAATGAAAATGAAAATAACCAAAATACCCCCTGAAACATTAAAATTACAAAATACCCTCGTAACATACAAAATGACCAAAAGACTCTTGAAACCTAAAAATGACCAAAATACCCCCAAACCTAAAAAATGATCAAAATATCCCCTGAAACCTAAAATGACCAAAATACCTCTAAACCTAAAAAATGACCAAAATACCTCTAAAACCTATAAAATAACCAACATACCCCCAAAACCTAAAAATGACCAAAATACCTCAAAATCTAAAAAATGACTGAAATACTCCTAAAACCTAAAAAATTACCAAAATACCCCCTAAACCTAAAAGATAACTAAAATACCTCCGAAACCTATAAAATATCCAAAATACCCCTGAAAACTAAAAATGACCAAAATACGCCCTAAACTTAAAAAATGACCGTAATACTTTCGAAACCTAAAAATGACCATAATACCCCCAAAACCTAAAAATTACCAAAATACCCCCTAAACCTAAAAAATGATCGAAATACTCCCAAAACCTATAAAATGACCAAAACCCTCGAACCTAAAAATTACTAAAACACCCCCTAAACCTAAAAGTGACCAAAATACCCCCCACCCCCCAAAACCTAAAAAATGACCAAAACACCCCCAAAATCTAATACAATTACCAAAATATCCCCCCCCCCCTAAACCTAAAAATTACCAAAATACCCCCATAAACCTAAAAAAATGACTGTAATACCTTAGCAACAGAAAATTACCAAAATACCCCCAAAACTTAAAAAAAATCCGAAATACCCCCCCAAAACATAAAAAATGACCAAAATACCCTTAAAACCTAAAAATTACCAAAATACCTTTGAAACCTAGAAATTTAACGAAATAGCCCAAAAATCTAAAAATTACCAAAATACTCCTAAAACCTAAAAGATTATAGAAATACCCTCATAACCTAAAAAATGACCGAAATACCTTAGAATCTAAAAAATGACCAAAATAACCTTGAAAACCTAAAAAATTAGCAAAATTCCCTTGAAACCTATAAAATGACCGAAATATACTTGAACTTTTAATTTGTTGAAAATATCCTCGAAACATCTAAAATACCCCAAACCACTATTTTGGTAATTTTAGATATTTTAGGGGTATTTGTTAGTCATTTTTTTAGGTTTTGGGGGTATTTTGGCCTTTTTTTAGGTTTTGGGGGTATTTTAGTCATCTTTTTAGGTTTTAGGGTATTTCAGTCACTTTTTAGGTTTAGGGGGTATTTTGGTAATTTTATAGGTTTTGGGAGTATTTTAGTCATTTTTGAGGTTATGGGTAATTTGGTAATTTTTTTAGGTTTCGGGGTATTTTAGTAATTTTTTAGGTTCCAGAGGTATTTTGGTCTTCTTTTAGGTTTCGGGGGTATTTTAGTCTTTTTAAAGTTTTGGGGCTATTTTGGTCATTTTTTAGGTTTTGGGGGGTATTTCAGTCATATTTTAGGTTTCAGGGTATTTCAATCATTTTTTAGGTTTAGGGGGTATTTTGGTAATTTTATAAGTTTTGGAAGTATTTTAGTCATTTTTGAGGTTACGAGTAATTTGGTAATTTTTTTAGGTTTTGGGGGCATTTTAGTCATTTTTTAGGTTCCGAGGTATTTTGGTCCTCTTTTAGGTTTCAAGGGTATTTTCATCATTTTTAAGTTTTGGAGGTATTTTGGTAATATTTTTGGTTTTGGTGATATTTTGATTATTTTAGAGGTTTTGGAGGGTATTTTGCTCATTTTAGAGATTTTGGAGGTATTTTGGTCATTTTAGTGGTTTTTAAGCATATTTGGTAATTTTAGAGATATCATAGGTATTTTGCTTATTTTAGATATTTTGGTCATTTTAGTGGTTTTTGAGCATATTTGGTAATTTTAGAGATATTGGGGGTATTTTGGTCATTTTCTTAAGTTTAATGGGTATTTTGCTCATTTTTATAGATTTTGGTAATATTTTGCTCATTTTAGAGATTTTGGAGATTATTTTGGATGTCTAAGGGTATATTGGTAATTTTGGAAATGTAGGGGTATATGGGTCATTTTAGGTATTTAATCGTATTTTGATAATCTTGGATGTCAAGAGGGTATTCAAGTAATTTCAGAGGTATTTAGGTCATATTGGGTTAAATGAGTGGATTACTAATTAAATGGGTTGGGTTGGTAATGGGTAATTAATTTATATATAAACGGGTCATAAATAGATAAATGGTTAATTACACACTCAACTGATTATGACCCAACTCACATATTTGTCGCCCCTAATACAGGTGAGAAAATTTATAATATGAATTTTATAATTGCTTAAATGGGTGGGTAATGGATATTTAATTTTTTTTTAATGGATAATAAATGGTTAAATGGGTAATTATAAACCCAACTCATTTATGACCCAACCCAAAAGCTACCCAATCCACCCAATTGCCACTCCTAGTTGTAGGTTATATTGTAGGTTTAATATCAGTAATGCAATTGTTATAATGCTAGTTTAAAAATAGTTTAATGTGGTTGTTGTTTACTCAACTATAACTAATATAATGTTGTGATGCAGAATGAGAAGAATTCTAACAAAAAGTAAGGTGCTGGAGGTGGAATTGTTGCTACTAAAAGTGTTGTTGCTGTAAATGAAATAGTTGCAAGGGTTGGAGAAGCAAGGGTTGTTGCTGCAAGTTCTGGAGATTCATTGGTTGCTGCTACAAGTGTTAAAGATTCAATGGTTGCTACAAGTTCTAGAGATTCAATGGCTGCTACTACAAGTGTTGGAGATGCAATGGTTGTTGCAAGTTCTGGAGATTCAATGGCTACTACTACAAGTGTTGGAGATTCAACGGCTGGTGGTGGTACTTACAGTCAACATGTGGTGGTGCCAACTGTGGAAAACCCCAATCAAAGGGTATAGCCCAAGAAGAAGAAGAAGAAACCTTAATTTGAGCACATATAATTGGGCATTAACAATAATATGTTTTATGTAATCCACATACATTTGGTAGTGATAATTCTGGAGCTTTAAGTGATATAGATTCTGCAACTAAAGATAATTCTAGAATTATTTTTTTTGTCTTGAATATAATTCTGTAGCTTTATATGCTGCATGTTTGCAGTTTGCATATTTAGGTGATATATCTGCCTATACTGCTACATCAATAGCATGAGAAAATCTTTTGGGAATGACTATTTTGTTAAACTTGAAACTATAAGTCATTGCAGAGTGAAATACTTATTATGTCAAAGCTCAATAAAGATTTTTATAGAAACATTTCTTGAATTTAGATTATATACAATGTGTTGTTGTTGCTTGCCTTAATATCTGGGATTTAGATTATATAAAATGCAACAGTGTGTTGTTTACCTACCTAAATCATTGCTGTTGTTGTTGATATAGATTTTGTAGGTGGTGGTAACCAATGATTATCAAAGGTAATATTAAGCTAAATTGTTTGGTAAACCAAAAGCTAACATAAAAATGTAACATTTTTTGATACACCAAAAGATGACATAAAGCTACATTTTCTGAGGCACTTATACATCACTATCATTGACATCAATATCCAAAAGGTTACATCAAGGTAGCATCATATAGGCTGCTTTTGTTTTGTCAGCATTCATAAACACACCAAAACAAACTAAAAAATAATCCAAGACCCTGTTGATGACAGCTTCAGTTTCTTCACAACTCCTTTGTATTTGCCTATTTCAACATCCATCATCAACTGATACTTCAGAGCTTCAATTTTTCTCATTGCTTCGTATTTGACATCTTCGTCCTTTCTAACCTCGCTTCTTCTCTCACAAACCTTTCATGTCGATTTTTAGACAATTCAACACTTGTTTTCCATACACAATTTTCAAGGTCACACCAATAAAAAAAACTTACATTATTGATGACCCCCCCCCCCCCCCCTCTCCCCCAAACAACAATCCAATAAGAAACAAAATTCTAATCAGTGTAACAAACAACAATACCAAGATTTTTTTTTTTTTTTTTTTTTTTGTTTGATAGGTAAATAAATCTTCACTCCAAATATGATGAAAAGGTACAAAGGAAAAGACAAAGCAGACAAGCAATTTGCTAAGAACCATAAAAGCAGCAAACTAAGATATAAGAAAAGTACAACTATCTAGCAAAGCAGGTAGGGAATTGAAAGTAAAAATTTCCAAAGTACAACTATCTATTTTGGCAGCTCAGGTTAGCATTTTATTTTGAGCACTACTATCATGAGTGTTCATAATTTTGACATATGATATATCCATCTCTGCTTAGGAATCTTTTGAATCAAAGCAAGCAAACATGTTTATTGCTTTAGATAAGCTGTTTGCTCTGCACAATGCCATGCTGCTTGAATCGCGATAAATTAAAGCTTTCTTTGTGTATTATTATCTATTAACCTTTATCATCTACATTTTCACTAGCACAAAGCAAAGGCCAAATTTGCCAAATAGCACAATGTTAGCAAAATTTTAGGAAAACAATCACCCCGATAAAGTTATTTAGTTATGTAGCACATTTTTGGAACTTGAATTCCAAGTTCCAACTCAAAATCGAGTTTGGCAAACTCAAAGTTCCAAGCAGTATGAGTTCTATTGCTTGGTGCGCCACGCGAGTTGCTTGGAACTCGAGTTTGACATACAAACTCAAGTTCTAAAAATGTGCTACATAACTAAATAACTTTAGCAGGATGCATTTCTCCTAAAATTTTGTTAAAATTGTGCTATTTGGCAAATTTGGCCCAAAGCAAACACGCAAAGTCAAACCCTGGCTATATATCTGTATGTCTACTAGTTTTCTACATTTTTTTTAATTTTTTTTATTTATTTGGAAACCAATATTACCATAAAATTAATTAATTTTTATTTTTTCAGGGCTTTGCACTACAATCGTCATAGAAGTTGACAAGTGATAATATCGAATGAAAATCATGGATAATAAATTTGTCCAAGTCACTCTTTGTACTTATTGCCTCAGTTCATATTATCCATGACATATGCACATACATGTATGTTGAATTGAAGAAAAATGACCTAAAAAAACACAAAATCATTGCTTCACACGAACTGGAATTGAGGGAGAGACTGAGTTCACGTTTTCAATTTGGGGTAATTTCTGTCTAAGTGTTTTTTAGGACTAGGATCTGGAACTGAGGGAGTGAGCCGAGAAGTTGAAAGGGATTGAAGGAATCGAGAGACTGGAGAGGAACTAATAAATTACTACTTATGTAACAGATGAAAGCAAAAGATTGACAAATGAGGGTCAAGTGATGTTTTAAGAGATTAAAATGGGGGCAATTTAGTCATTTGATTATTATAATGAGTCTAAATTAGCTAACTAAAAGGTGGGATGTAAATTTTGCAAATAGTTTAGGGGGATTAAGCATAAATTCTCATTGTTGTGTAACCATCATACTTGTGATGCACCAACACTAGTTGTACTTGGTGTAGGTGTCTTCTGAAGTTCTGACCATTGGTAAGACAATGTATCCCAAATTATAACAAACAAAACAATATATACATAAGCATCAAGAAATTAAACATAACATAAAGAACAAAACTAACCTTCTCCTTTTTTTCTTTTTTTCTTTTTCTGTTTTGTTCATCAAAAAAAAAAAACCTTGTCTTTTTTGGATTTTAAAGGACATGTTTTGCTATTACGTCCAACCCTTCTTACACTTAGAGCACTTGATGATGGTACCAGCTTTGCTTATCCTATATTTGTTTTTGGGTTCCGAAGGATCTCTCTTCGTCTTCTTCTTGCGTCTGCCAAGTTGCACCTGATCCTTGGGTGGTGCCAAAAGGATCTATTAATGTCCTTTTCCACTGGTCCATGCTAGCCACGTCTTCAGGGGTAGTTCGAAATTTGTATATATATACAAATCACAGATTCAAGAAAAACTTAACACACAAATTCAACCAACTCTCAGCATCTTCATCATCACAAACACAAATACAAACATAATCGCTACAACAATCACTTTTTTCCCATCCATAGAAAAGTGGAAGTGAAAAGTGGTATAATTAGTGAAGCAAAGTTTGTGTAATGTCATCAATATTAACAGAACTTTGTTTCATTAAGAATTTATTGTGTATTCTGCTTGAATGTTGTGAGATTTTTTTTTTTTTTTTTTTTGAAGGAAGTCTTGTGAAACTAATTATAAATTATTTGATAAGATATTTTTCTTCCTAAGTTTAAAATTTATTATTTTGACAAATTTCTGTATAAAAATATCTCAACAAATTTCTCATCAAGTTTCAATGGCTGCTACTCAAACCCAAAATTCAAATGCCACTGTACTTCATGGCTCAACAAATTATTGTCCTACCTTTGGGGAGAATTTCCTCACTTATTCTAATGACTCCAAGGTATACGTCTTCCACCTCACATTTTAGACCATATAATAACACTATTTTTCTAATATAATAAATTCATTTATTTCATATTTTATATATATATATATATATACACACACATATATATTTTATACAAAATAGAAATTCTACTCTATTCTAATCAGTGTGTGAACCTATAAAAAAATAAGTGTATATACGTGTGAAACTCTCTCTTGGAGACTTGAACTTCGACCTTTACTCCACACACCCCACAAGCACTTACACTTGTGGAGTAACCATCGCACCAAGGATGTGCGGTGGTATTTCATATTCTATATTCAAATCTCCTAGCTTTATATATCATCTTTAAATGATAATTAATTAGTAAAATCTTTGATAGTTGAATAAGAGATTTATGATTCGATCCTAACTTATATAAAAAATCAATTAGTATCTTAGTCTGATATTCTCAGATAACAAAGTTATATATTCTTAACCGTAAACCCACTTTTGGTTGGGTGTTTTTTTTTTTTTTTTTTTTTTTTAAAGAAAGTTTTCAATTTGAATTCACAATCCAGTTAAAAAACTAAGGATGTGTATTCCAATTAAAAAAAAAATTAATTTTTTAAATGAGAAGTAGCACCAATCCCAAAAGCTTAAGGTGATAAAAAAGTAAAAATTTAAGAATGGAAGGTAGCGCACTTCCAATAAGTTTGTAGCCTAAAGGTACAACTTTATTCAGTATCTCTTTTATTATATGTGAATTTTGACAAATTCACTGTTAAGTTACATTTTTTTCGTATATTCTTCGTGCTTGCAAAATTTCCAAAAAATTAAAGATTTACAACTGTCATTAATCAATTATTTAAATTGCAAATTTTTGTAGTATAAAATTATGCATAAAAAGTAAGTTTATAGATCATATAGTAAATAAAACTTGGTAATTTTAATGGTGGCGTCTAGTAATTTTAATCCGGGCCCACCAAAATGCATCCCTTCGAATTGGAGAGAAAGCCAGGTCGAAAATTAGAGAAGAAGCCCAAATGGTAAAGTGAACCATCCTAGGAAAAAGAAGCAGATGGAAATGGAATAATTGAATAAATTAATGTGATTTGGTCATTAAAACCTAACACCAAATTTGGGAGAATGATACCACTGACGAGATAGTAAAATGGAAATACAGGTTGCAATTAGCGAACGATGATATTTAGCCATAATGATTTAATTCCAAAGAATATAAATTTCTTTAGCATCCCTTGACATCCACCTTCTGAAATTCGGGTGAGTTTGGTTCAGCTTTTTGTAAAAGTGTATAATGAAAAAGTGGAGTTTTCAAAAAGTGCATAATTGAAAAAGTGCATTTTCAAAAAGCTAAGTGTTTGGTAAAAGCTGTTAAAAAGTGCTTTTTGAAAAAGTTGAATATTTGGCTAACACTTATAAAAGTGACAGTTTGAGAGATAAATTACCAAAAAAGATAATGTATATATAAGAGCATCTCCAGCAGGTTAGACAAATTTTTGTACTGTTTGGACAATCAACAGTGACATTTATCTTTTGTCTATCCACTTTTTTAATTTTTATTTTGTAATCAAATTTATTCTTTTTTAATATTTCTTTTTTCTTTTTCTATTCATTCTCAACAATTATATTTTTCAACAAAAAGTGTTACATCCAAAATATTTTTTGCAATACTTTCACAAGAATCATAACAAAATCTTCTATGAAAAGTTGTTACTAGTTCTAATTTGAACCCATTACTGAAATTATATTTTTACTCATCAATATTAGCTAATTACTTAAAATTTATTGTGAAAATATTGTGAAAATATGATGGTAATATTTTTAAATTGTGATTTCTAATATTTTGCCTTTTTTTTTCTCCATACGTTTTCCTTTTCCTTTTTTTTTTTTTTCTCTTGTATTTTGTCCACTACACGTATACATTATTTTGTCCACATCCTCTCCTTTTTCTTTTTCTTTACTTCCATACCTCCACTTTTTAGAAGGCTCTCATTCTTTCATTCTTTCCTCTTTTATTTTTCCTTTACTTCCACTTGATGATTCCAAAGCTCTCTAGCTCTCTCAATTTCTTCTCTCTCTTTTTTTTTTTTTTTTTTTTTTTTTTCCCACTTGATTTCCAGAAGCTCTCCACTTCTGCTTCTTGACTTATATGAAGCAAATTGCTCACGGACCTGAACTGAACATTGAGAAGCCTCACGACCTGAACTGAACACTGTGGGTTCGGTCTTTCTTCATCTTCCTCTTCTTCTTCCTCTTCTTCTTCTTTCTTTCTGTGTGTTTATGGTTGTTTGGCCGTGGGTTTGGCCATGGGTTTGTGCTATTTGATTTCTGTAGTTTTGGATTGTGGTTTGTGTTTTGGGTAATGATTTTTCTGTGTGTTCTTTGGGTTGATTTCTCATGGGTATGGGTTGGTTATGATTTCTCTGTTCTTTGGGTTGATTTCTCACGGAAAGGGCAGAGCAGAGAGACTTACGGAGAGGGCAGAGCAAAGCAGAGAGAAGAGATGGGAGGCGTCGTGCAAAGGGAGAGCAGAAATGAGATGAGGGGCGTGAAAGAACTGAATAATTGAATGGGTATTTCTGTAATTCTACCGTAGCAACGGTAACCCATCCAAAATGCGCACTGCGCGTTTTCATTTATGGACCCTCAGAGATCCATAAAAATTTCCGCTTTTGTCCGCGTTTTTGGTCTATGCCCAAAACACAACTTTTATCAAAAAGTTGCGTTTTGGGCTTAACCAAACGCAAATTTAGGTTTGGCTTTTTTCAAAAAGCCCTTTTTGGGCTCAAAATGTGGAAACAAGCGGGCACTTCATGTAACTAACAAGAGAGAGTGAATAGGAAAGCGTTCTCCATGCATCAAGAAAATGAGATCCCATATGTTGAATAAGTATTCAACTCAAACGAATATTATGAAAATGGTTCTCAAACCACAAACCTGCCTAAACAGCACCAATAGATGAAACTAAAAACCCAGAATGATTATTTGCTTAAGATATCCACAAAATTTATAGCTCTTCGGTAACAAAAGAAGAACCGTGAAAGCACATGTTTCGATAACAATAGAAAGAAAGATATGTGCACCACACTTCAAGGATTGTGTAATTTATCGTGATTATCCATGAACAACCCCTACATGAAAATTGCCCAAAGTTCTTCATGGCCATAGTCACTCGGTGAATATCATCTTCTTCACAGAACTTGGTGTACTTATCTGCATCCATCAAGCTCTTCAATTCACCACTATCGCTCACCTCAACCTTAATTATCCATCCTTTGTCATATGTGCTTGAGTTAATCCACATCAAGACAGATACATCAGAAATAAGCATAAAAGAAATGAAGGAAGAAACATATTCTTGATGACAGAAAATATTCAAACTTCACCAATTAAAGGAAACTGGAATTGTGAATGAATTTTTTAACACAATGAAGGTGGTGAACCAAGATTTTCAGAGACATACATGTATTCTAACCGTATCAACCTTGAGCTGAATAAGTTTAGTAGCATGAGAGTTTCCCTTATGATCTATTCTGCTCTTGATTGTTCCAAATATTAGCTACTAGGGACATTGCGTAACAACTTGCATACTAGAAGCCAGAAGGAACTATATATAACTATAGGCCATTTAAGGTGGTAAGGTGAAATAGAAAAAGAAGGATTTTTTTTCAGGGAGGCAATTAAAAAATAATAATTAAAGAAGAAAATGAAGAAGAAGAAGGAAACTTGACTTAGAAGCCCTACCCAAAAGAAAGGGAAAGAAGAACCATGCAAAAATTTAGACAAAAAGCGCCGTGGGGACAAGACATGCGGGAAAAGATGAAGATAACAAAGAGAAATAGTAAATATGCCCAGCTTTAATAGCTAGCACACAATTCAGGAGGCAAAATTTGCTCATAGTCAGACCTCTCTGAATTCAGAGCATTCAAACAGAGACAAAATTTGAGCCTCTGACATGTTTCATTTAAGCATAGATGTCAAAAGTTGAAGATTGGACACGGTTCAAATCAGTTCATAACCACTCCTCTCCCCAAAATCTTAACTTTTTAAGTGCATTAGCACAAAATTCAATTTTGAAATTGGAAAACCAGATTCCTTTTGTTTTAATAGATATTTTTAGTTATCTTAAAATATTATCAAAACCACTTTTTGCAAGTTCTAAGATTACGAATATTGAACATTAGCTACATTAAATAAAGCCAAACAAGGTATTTATCAGAACCACCAATTAACTGTTAGTAACAGAAATGAAAGGCAGAAAACTTAATTGTAAGATTAGTAACATTTTAGGGGCAGTGGTATCTAGCACAAACATGGAGAAAACTAGTGTTGGATTAACCTACCACAAGCAATTGCAGCCCAGTGGTACCTCTTCCCCTTAATGGGAAGGCTATCAATAGGAAAAAGGCACAAGAGCACTTGCATGTACAATAAACGAACAGAACATCAGGTATCACAACCTTAAGAAATGCAAAACCAAGTTCAAATTGGCTGGCACTGTACTGAAACTCTAGTGTAGCTCCTAGTCTCAGATGATCCACAATATTGAGACATTCATTTTCAGTCAACCATGAAAAAGAAAATATGGTTATCTTTTCTCTCCTGTTCCATTCTGCCTTGTTAATCCAGACCCCCCCAAAAAAAAAAAAAACAAAAACAAAAATTAAATAAAAAAATAAAACAAAAACAAGAACGAAAAACATACAGGACTGAAACTCGAATTAGAAAAGGAGACTCACCGTACCAAGGGAGTCATTGAGCTCTTCGTTTACTTCAAGCACTTTCCCTGAAATGGGAGAATTAATATCATTAGTAACCTTGACACTTTCAACCACACCAAAGCTGCTGCCCTGTGATACTGGAGCTCCCACATATGGTAATTCAACGTAGACAACATCACCTAAATGATCCTGAGCATGGTTTGTTATACCAACGGTAGCAGAATTCCCCTCAGCTTTCACCCACTCATGAGAGTCAAGATACTTAAGATAGTTCACAACTGCAAGTAAAATGGAGAAAGCAGATCAATTTTCTAATAATCCATGAAAGATCACATCTCAACATTTTTTTTTTTTTTTTTTTTTTGATAGACAAGAATAATTTATTTTAAAAAAGAAAGCACAAAGTAGCCAGAAGAATTACGCCAAAAAAACAGAAGCTATATACAGCAAGATAGAGGCTCCAAAAACATGGGAATGGAGTCACTAGATGTGAATCCCTAAGCATGAGACCAATCAAAGAAAGTGCCTGCAAATGAGGCAATGAGCTTGTCCCCCGTACTCTCCAAATCCTCAAAAGTAGGCTTGTTTCATTCCCTCCGGTCTCCGGATAGTCCATGTCAAGCATAATGGCACCAAGTTCCAAATAACTGAGGAGTGCTTCCCAACCAATTGCACCTCCCAAACAAAAGGTCAACACTCTCTCAGGTAAAACCCACGAGACGCCAAAAGATCTCAAAGCAAAACTCCACAATTGGTACACAACCTTGCAGTGAAACAAGTGATCCAGTGCCTCCCCACTACACCAACACACACAACACCACTCCACTATAGTAAAGCCTCTTCCCCTTAAGTGATTCTATATATAGAAATGAAAAGATATTGCTGCATACTACAAAATCAATGAACTAGATTATCATTTGTTTGGGAGAACCATCTTTATTCCATATGGATATATCAATTAGAAATTTGATCAGATAACTTCATATGAGAAAACAGAACTCCAATCAAAGAATTGAGAGAGAGAGCGAGCGAGATGAGAAATGCACTGACAAATTAAGAATTCGGTGTGTTAAGCTTGCAGAAGCATTTATAACCCTTTTACAGCTATAAAATTCCTCCTCTGTTCTTAGAAATTATCTTAAAAAATGAGCCACATGTATCTTAGTCCCATAACATTTATTTTTTGATGAGTAGTCCCATGACAATTTTAAATCTCAAAGAAGTGTGTTCAATATGTCAAATAATAATCTTGGTATTAGTGTGTTCAGCAATCAAATTACATTTGAGATATCACAAATCCTTATTTAATTAAACAAATATGCACCCCACTTTCCACCACTGTAGCACCACAGATTATCGTCCATACTGACAACAACTACTTCCAAACAAACACACCTGGACTCCATTTTTCAACAAATTATATGTGACAGACAATGGCTTAGGTTTCATTTTCATTATAAAGAAAAAAAAATTATAGGAATAATTGACCTAAGATTAATCACAATTCCAGCACAACAAGAAACTGACCACACTATAAAAAGTATAGTTTTCACATACACAGAATATATTGAATTATGAATGCCCAAATTAAAGAATCCATTGACCTCAGCAGTGATTAAAAAAAAAAAAAAAAAAAAACTTGGTAAATATGATACCAATGACAAAAACAAGCCAAGCCAATTTCCAAAAACGAAGCATTCTGATCAAACAATCATAGATCAACCATTTTAACTAACTAATATATAAATGAGAGATCCAAATCCAAATCTCAGCTTTTCTAATTAATATATAAATATAAATAAATAAAGAACAAGCCATCAAAGCAAAGTGTGATATATACCAGAAGAAAAGCCTGTGGAACACTGAGACCTTGAGGTATGAGGCAACCCTTGAAGCACACAACAACCTTGAAGCTATATTGGAAACTTTGAAGTTTAAACAAAAAAACACTGCCTTTTTTGTTTATCTCTCCCTCAACACACAAAACACAATACAAAAAATATTTGTTTCTCTTATAAATTATAAAAATACTTAAGTGGGGTTTGGACAGTTGGTGGGGGTGTTCCAAACTTCCAATCACTATATTGTTAAGCCACAGGCAAGAAGAATTTTGGAGCCCGTTGAGAATTTTAAGTTGTTTAGAATGTTCAATAAGGAAGGGGAGACCATCACCATCACCCTCAATATGTGCAACTCTCTTCAATTCTGAATCAGAACATCCTTTGCTTCAGAAAAACTTTCACTTTGGCTTTGGGCTAAAGTTGATGTTGGGGAACCCAGAACTGCAAGATGGTAGTATATCATTCAATTTGATGGAATGGATGATATAAGAGGCAATGCCCTTGTAAACAGATGCACAAACATACAGAGACTTGCTAAGATCTACTCCTAATGATGGCAGTCACAATTCCTCCAATAAACCCTAAAATTCAAAAATCACAAAATCAAAAAGAATAATTAAAAAAAAAAGCTGATTAAACTAAATGGTAAATGAACTAAATTAACCCCAGAAACCCTCATACAAAACCATCTAGCCGAACCCAACTGCATGATAAACCCATAATATTATTCCTTTAACTGCTAGTAATTTATCATGAGAGCAATTGAGAAAACAAGAAATGAAAGGCAGTAAACTTAATTGTAACATCATCAGGTATCACATCCTTAACAAATGGAAAAGCAAGTTCAGATTGGCTGGCAATGTAGCTTCTAGATGATTGGCAATAAAGAGACATTCAGTTTCAGTCAACCATGAAAAAGAAAATATGGTCATCTTTTCTCTCTAGTTCCAATCTATAAATTTACTTGTGGATCCAGACCCAAAAAAAAAAAATCCACAAAACATAAGGCACTGAAATTCAAATGAGAAAAGGAGACTCACCAGACCAGGGGAGTCATTGAGCTCTTAGTTTACTTCAACCACTTTCCAAAACGTGGGACAATAAATATCACTAGTAGCATTGACACTTTCAACCACAACAAAGCTGCTGCCCTGTGATACAGGAGCCCCCACTTCTAGTGTTTCAACATAGACAACATCACCTAAATCCTGAGCATGGTTGGTTATGCCAACAGTAGCAGAATTCCCCTCAACGTTAATCCACTCATGAGAGTCAAGATACTTAAGATCCTTCACAACTGCATGTAAAATGCAGAAGAAAAGTATAAGCACAATAGGTAGGTCAATTTTCAAAGAATCCAAGAAAGATATGATATCCACAATTCCCAAATCCATATTAAATAAAGTGATTCTGTAACTAGAAATGAAAAGATACTGCTGAATGCTGCAAAATCAATGAACTGGATTATCATTTATATGGGAGAACCATCTATATTCTATATTCAATTAGAAATTTGATTGGATAACTTCATATGAGAAAACAAAACTCCAATAAAAAAATTGAGAGAGAGAGCTGAGTAGTGCACTGACAAATGAAGAATGTTGCTTGTTGAGCTTGCCGAAGCATTCAAAACCCTTTAACATTTTCTTAACAATACTCATGATACCCCACATGCTGTTGGAGCATCATAAATAATAGTAGTTTATGGTTACATTTTCATTAAATAAGCTGCTTTTTCGTATAAGCAAATACTTGAACTAAGATGGAGAGGTCCTTGAAATAAGAGTATGACCACCTAAAAAATAACAGCCTATTGTCTTTACATAAGTTTATCCAAACACTCGTGTGTGCAAATGATGAAGTGAGATGAACCATATTGTAAGCACACTGTGCAACCTGAGCATAATTCACCTTTTACTTTTATTGACTAGTTACTAACACACACACTCAGCGGGTCTTAAACCCACAAACTTACCCTCCACCATCATCTTACAAGGGAAGGAGGTGTCATTTGGGTTAGAGTTCATTGGGCCAAACGAAATATGACACCTACTTTTTTCCAAGTGTGGTAAATAAATAAATAAAGAGTTGAAAAATAGCTGAATGTAGATAATAAAGGAAAAAATTGCTGCAAGTGCCACTTTTGCCCTGGTGAGGACAATTTAGAATTGGAGAAACAGAGGAATCTGTGAAAGATTTGAAACGGGGGTAGAGACGATACTGAGAAAAATTACAGCTTTTTGGTTTTCTTGCATAACAACCTGTACAGGAAATTTCAACCGACCTTCATATAGATGATCTAACAATAACAATAATAAGAATATCACAATGATAAGAACCCACTGGTATGGGATTCAAAGAGCTTCAAAAATTTAATGAAGCCATGCTTGCTAAGCAGGTGTGGCGGCTGTTGGAAATAAGGACACACTATTTCACAGGTTTTTCAAATCAAAGTTCTTCCCAAACGGGTCCATTCTTGATGCCAAGGAAGGTAACGGATCGTTTGCATGGAAAAGTATCTTGAAAGGTAGGGCTGTGATTAAGAAAGGACTGCAATGGAGAGTGGGCAATGGTGCCTCAATTCGTATTTACCATGATGACTGGCTCCCAACTCCCCGTCCGCAAAAGGTAATTTCTCCTCCAGGCTTTCCTGATATTGATGCCCAAGTCTGTGTTTTGATTGACCATAATAAAAGATGCTGGCTTGAAAATGTGGTAGAAAACACCTTCTTGCCTCATGAAGCCGCTTTGATCAAAGCTATCCCACTTAGCCTTGAAAACTGTGAGGACAAGCTATTTTGGTCCAGGAATTCTAATGGGGTTTATTCCGTCAAATCCGGCTACAAGCTGATCATGGAGTGTGAGATGATTGACTGTCCATCTACCTCTGATTTGTCCTTGACCAAAAAAGTTTGGAAGGGTATTTGGAGCCTACGTATTCCAAATAGAGTGAAAACTCTTATGTGGAGAGCTAGTTCGGAGGCCCTACCCACTAGAGTGAACCAAAGGAAGAGAAGACCATTGACTGATGACTCCTGTCCTCACTGCAATTTTGACAAAGAAACCTCATTCCATGCCCTATGGTCTTGCCCAAGTTTGCTTCCTGTTTGGAAGGTTCATTTTAGTTGATTAATCAAGAAAGCTGTGAATTGCACATCCTTGCTGGATATCATACAACTCAGCCAGGAACAAAGTAACCTCTCGGATTTATTTGCTATGACAGCATCGCTGATTTGGGCTCATCAGAATCAGATCCGAGTTGGTGAAGCTGCACTTCCAGTTGAAACAATTAACTCAACGGCTTTTGACAATCTCCAAGAATTTCAGCTTGCTTCCGCCCCTCCCCAACAAGCTTCGCCCACAGTCAGGCCATCCAAATGGTCTCCTCCCCCTCCGGGCTGGCTGAAGGTCAATTTTGATGGCGCAACCTTCTCTTCCAAAAGCCTAGCCGGTTTGGGAGCTATTATTCGAAATGACAAGGGTCTTGTTATGGCTGCCTATTCACATTCTATTCCACTACCTACTTCTGTAGAGACAGTGGAAGTGTTGGCAACGCGTAGTGCCGTCAGTTTGGCAAGGGAACTGAACTTTGACCAGGTGATCTTCGAAGGTGACGCGGAGGTTATCATCAAAGCCATAAACAGTGGGGGCTTTTCGTCCTCAAGCTTTGGTCACATTCTCAAGGACATTAAACTCCTATCTACGGCCTTTCACAAAGTGTCCTTTTGCCACACTCGCCAGCAAGGGAATAGAGTTGCTCATGGTTTGGCTCGAAGGGCTTGTAATTTTTCTACTTTTCAAGTCTGGATGGAGGATGTTCCTCCGAACTTAGCCTCTGTGTACCTTTCTGACTTTCTTGAATGAATTGCTTCCCCCCGCTTCCTGGGGTGGTTTCTCAAAAAAAAGATTCAAGAATTGATTGATCTCAACAGTAATTTAATAATAATAAAATAATAAATAAATAAAATTTGGTATATATGATACCAATGACAAAAAAGAAACAAACCCCATTTCCAAAAATCAAGAACCCATTGATCTCAATAGTAACAAAAACCAAAACTTGGAAAATAAATATGATACCAATGACAAAAAAAAATCAAACCCCATTTCCAAAAACCATTATTCTGATCAAAGAATCATAGATCAACCATTTCAACCAACTAACATATAAATGAGAGATCCAAATCCACATCTCAATCTTTCTGATTAATACATACATCAAAAAGGCAAAAAAAGAACAACCCATCAAAGCAAAGTCTGATATATACCAGAAGCAAAGCCTCTCTAGAACACAGGGATCCTGAGGTACGAGGCAGCCCTTGAAGCCGTGTTTGAATGAAACTTTGAACCCAAAAACCAAAAAAAACCTTGCCATTTCTGATTCTCTCTCCTCAAAAGTCAACACACGCACACTACACTATTTGGGGGGTGGTTTAGAATTTTCTATAAGGAAGGGGAGACCATCGCCATGGCCATCTTCAATTCTGAATCACACACATATTGAATATGTAAACAGAGACACAAGCGTAGATCTAACTAGTTCTGATCCCAATTCGTCCAATAAAACCTTAAAATTCAAAAATCCCAAAGTCAAAAAAATAATAATAAAAACAAAGCCCGATTGAGTAAACAGTCAACGAAATAAAATAACCCCAAAAAACCCTATTGCAAACAAAATTACACATATTTGGACAGTCATTGTTATCTTTATCTTCACTCGAAATTAAAACAAGGAAACAAGTATGACACTCTCAGTTAAAATTACACATATTTGGACAGTCATTGTTATCTTTTTCGTTAGTTTAAATAAAAGTCTCTATTTTGGTATATACGCAACAGTTGAGTCTGAGAAGAATGGGTCGGGTGGAAGGGAATCTTCTGGAAACTTGTGCTTTTTATTTATTTATTCTTAAGGCTGTCATGTGCATCCTTTTGTACCTGCATTATGTCAGCAGGACAAACCCAAGATTTCAAGCCGGATGTTAAATATAATTATGATGTAAGAGTGGATGCGGAAGAAGAAGCATAGAATAGGAATATTAAAAACACGAGGGTTACATAGTTCAACCTTGACGGCATGCATCCACGGAGGAATCCCTTAAGGGTTACATCTTTATTGTGTAAGAGTGTAATACAATTACAATGAGTCATAACATAAGTATATATAGGTGACTAAACACTAGACTACTAGCACAAGTAGGACTGGGCTTGGACCTATTACATTGGGCCAATATGTCTAATATATATCTCTAACACTCTCCCTCAAAGTCAAGGCGAAAGCTCGATAAAGGCTTGAGATTGGATAAGCATGAGAAGATTCCTTGGAGATGCCTTGAAGAATGCCTTTGAAGAAATCTCAGTGAAGAATATGCCAATTGACCAATTTCAGAACTTCAAATGAAGAAACGGAGTCCAAAATTGGAATCTACGCGAAAAACTGAGCAAGATAGGCCCTTTTTGGAAATTTTGACTTTTGGTCAAAGGTCAACACAAAAGTCAAAGTCAGCTCACGAGTCAGAACCGGGTGGTCCAAGTCAACGGCCAGCTAGGTGACATGGTGCTGACAAGGCGACACTGCTGACGTGGCTAACTGACATGGCTGATGATGTGTCTAGGGCTGACGTCATGGATGACATCAGCTACAATTTTCAGCGGTTGTGGCGCGTGCGAGTACTTACCAGCGCATGGAGGAGAGGCCCGAAACTAGGGAGGCACGTGGTGGCACTTGTGAGCTCGGATGGAGGCCTGAATCTCAGGTTCTGTAGATCGGTGGATGAGGAGGCCGATAGGGCGGCGCGTGTCACTAAAGATGATCTGCGAGTAAGAATTCCGATGTGGTGCGTGGGAGATATTCCGGAGCTAACTGCGGCGCGTGGAGGCGCGTGGCTAGTTTTCAGTTGACCGGATTTCTAGGTTTTCCTCACGGGAGGCCGAGGAGCACATCTGTGGGGTCGGTTTCGACAGGCGAAGGCTTGATGTGCACAGATCTGAAAAATTAAGTCACAATTTGCTTGGTTGGGGATTTTGACACAGCACAGAGCCATGGTGGCTACGAGATGTCGTGGAGTCTAGGTCCAGCAGCAAGCATGTGTGACTTTAGATGATGGTGTGCACGTGACTATCTTTTTTGCTTGCTAGAGTGTTTGTTTTGTCTGATGCTAAGGACGGAGTTTGGCTCTGATACCATGTGAAATATAATTATTATGCAAGAGTGGATGCATAGAATAGGAACATTAAAAATACGAGGGTTGGATCATTGCTACCAATAGATGATCTAGTAAGACAAAGCCTTGAACCGGGTAACCCATCATGGGAAACCACCTTTTACATAAAAATAAGGGTAAAAAGCAATTTTATCCATATCTGAATGTACACCCAATGGATTATTTGATCCATATTGATGCAATGCGGCCAGATGAAGAAGACTAGCGCCTACTAAAATAAAGGGGAGTAAATGATGAAGACTAAAAACGGAAGAATCCCTTAACGACATCTTTATTATATAAGAGTGTAGTGCAATAACCTGTGTTACAATGAGTCATAACATAAATATATATAGGCGACTAAACCCTAGACTTCTAGTACAAGCAGAATTGGACTTGAGCCTATTACATTGGATTAATATGTCTAATATATATCTCTAACACCGGAGAACCAGAGATAAGCGGGAAAAAAAAATTCAAATACGCATCTATATAGTATTAATAAACTATTAACTAGGACAAATACCCAAAAATCATTGTTTCTTAATATATTAAGATACAATCATCAACCAACAAAAGCAAAAAAACACGAAGCACTATTATTTCTTAATACAATCATCTAAATACAATCATCTATGAAAAGAGAAGTCGATGCTAATTCAAATCTTCAAAATCATCTCTAATTGAATCCAAACTTATTAGAATCCAAACTAAATGTCGAAACTATATCTTTCTCAATGTATAACATCAAAGAGTCTATCAAAAAAATCATTTTCCCTACCCAATCCTACTACCGGCACCATGTAAACTCTCTTTTTTTTCCTGTTGCTTGTCCCTGTTATTGCCCAACTATCGATCAACAGTCAAACAATACCGTAATATATATTCTCTAATCTTTAAAAACTTACTCTCTGTCTCTACCTCTGTTGTCTATATAATATAAAAGAGAGAGTCACAAAGCCAAAAGGCCAAAAAATAAAAAAGGGGTTACAGATTCAATTGACAATCAACGACTCAGTTCATCACTCATCAACAAACACCACAAGTCCACAAGCACAGATTGTTAGATTCTGAGATTCACAAATATTATATTAGGTTTCGAAGAAAATGATAGATTAAATACATGCGAGTTGACCTGGAGCAGTGAAGTTGGGCTGGGCAAATCGAGCAACCGGCGGCAAGATGGGTCTCGCGGGGGCGTGGCGACAGTGGCGGCGTTGGTGTGGCCGTTTCCCGTTTGGGTGTGCGACCGTCAATAATGGTCCTGACCCAGAGATGCCCGAGGAGGAGATATCCCAATATCTCCCGTCTGGCGTATCCTTTGACGGAAGGAGATCATATGCCTCAGCAGTGAAAATGGACTCTTCTAGTTCTACATCAACCTCTCCAAGCATGAGGCCACGTGAAATTGAGACTGATCAAGCATTTCAGAAGGGTTCAATACCTTTGTCAACCTCTTCGAGTAATCTACCTCATTGCCATGCTTCTCTCTCTCTCTAGATAGATAGATAGATATATAAACTTTTCTTTTTCCTTTTCTTGACAGCTCTACCAAAGAGTACTTTGCCAAAACCTGTAGTGGTAAGATTTCCTCTTTTATGCTCCATTACAAATGTGGTAAGATTTCCTTTTTCATGCTCCTTTACAAATATGGTAAGATTTCGTTTTATGCTCCGTTACAAATAAAATTTCATTAGTGTAATAGGTTGAGAAAGATATCATTCTTTTTCTTTTTTTTTAAGTATTTTTTAGGTAGATGTATGATTGATTTTTTTTTTTTTTTTGGATAGGAATATATGATTGATTTTGATTTGCCTATTACAGTTAACATAACTTTCTTTTTTTAATAAAACTAGTTAACATAACTGATGCCGCAATAATTACTTTATCACACTGTACGAGGCATGGCCTCAGGCCCATTGGGCCTCGGCCTGAACATTCACTAAGACCAAAATTGAGCCCAAACCTCTTACTAAGTCCACATCATTTCGACTACATGATAGGCAAACCCATGTCCGGTCCATTATGACTTGCTTGGGGGTGCATTCGCTCGGGACAGCCCGCGTCCCCTACAGCTCGGTACTTCCTTGAGGAGTATTGCTGCCGAGTGACCTTTTGGAGGCAAAAATTAGTTCCAATGCCCTTATCATTGTTTCCAATGGGGCATATTTCTTGTCAGGAATAATCAAATCAGACCCCACTCACACGAATGAGACCAAAATGTAATCATGAAACCTCCACCAACCTCAAGCTATAAATAGAAGAATTGAGTGAAGAGTGGGGGTTGGCAATTCTGAAGAGAAAATAGGGAGAGGGGGAGAGCTAGCAATACCAAGGGGGGAGCAACACAGAGAGGAAGTGTTCGCTGGAGCTAAGGGGTGTCATAGGGTCACTTGATGAGGCATTGCCCTTAGTAGGAAAAACTAGGCCCACTTTACAAGTAAGTTGTGAGCCCAACGCTAAGCCCGATCCGTTAAGAAGAGGTTGGGTACGCACACACACCATATTGGAAACAAATTACTTATAGCAAATGTACTAAAAATGAATTACCCCTAAATGTAAGACTATATACAAATATCCCTTCAATTTCTAAAACACCAATTAATTTTTTTGGGTAACTTTGGGAATTATCGTAAATTTTATAGTTGACATTTTCATAGTCCCATTTAAAAAAAAAAAAAAAAAAAAAAAAAATTATTGAATTACACTTCTTCTTCTTCTTATATGCATGTATGTGATTTTACTTTCATTCTTACTATACATCAAAATTCTGAAGTGAAATGGTAGTTTTTTTTTTCTTCATCTTGATAAAGTTTTTTTTGGAAATGCACATGTTTGTAACTCAAATTTAGCCCACTTTCATATCATTGTCCACCATATTGATCTATATTTCTATTCATATCAAACCAAAATGCATATCTTAAAAAAAAAAAAAAAAATCATAATACATCTTTCTTTAAATGCATATTGGTAATTGATTAACTTATCTTGTGCTCACCACACTAGCTAAATTGTTGCTTTGCTTTCTATTTTAAATTGAAAGTTGTGTATTCTTCTCTATTTACTACAGAAAAAAGGTACAGGAACACTTGAGTACAAAATTTTAGACACTGGTGGAGATGTTTGCCATGGTACCTTGAGTGGTGGTTTTGTATCATTTATCCAATATGATACTATTGAAAAAGCTCAGATAAGCCAAAGTCTTCTCCAAAGACTTAGCACGGATGAATTTGTTAATCCTCTCATGGTTATTAGTAGTGAACCCAACGTTTGGCTAGTGGTGCCGAAAATAGATTACACGTTGGACCAATTTAAAAAGGAAAATACCGATATTTGGTCTTGTGATGATCCATTTCTATTGGATGATAAGTACAAGATCATTGTCAGGTATGAAAATAGATAATTAATTATTTTCTTTATCTTTGTAAAATTACCATGTGATATAATGATTATTGGTCACTTTTTTTTTTTTTTAATTTCATATTTGAAGGGACATTATTGTTGGTGCTATTCAATTGGTGAATCAAGGATATAGTATGAGAGAACTAATGATTCGAGACATTGCTATTATTAATGGTCGTGCCAAATTGATGAGAATCTCAAATAAACTTGGAGTGAGTAAGCTAAGGGACCAATTACATAATATATTGAAAGACTTATTGGGAGATGATCGCGACAATGAAGAGTTGCAAGATTTCTACAGTCTTATGAACGGAATGCCAGTGTCAAAAAAAAAAATGTACAGAATGCCAATGTAAGTACTCATTTACATTTAAACCCGTTTGGCTTAGTATATAGTACTGTATTTTCTTGAAAATATTTTTCTTATTTCTCAATATTTGGTACACTGAAAATCATAGTCAACAAAAACATTTTTAGGATTAATTGAAAACACCAATAAAATCTTAGAAAATGGTAATAAATTTTTTTTAAACAGTGATCTTTTATCTTCGTGTTGTAAAATTTTCAACCAAACAAAATCAACTAAAACTCTTCTTCCACTTGAGAATAACATATTTTCCTCATAAAATTTTAGTTGAAAGCATTTTTTGAAGGGAAATATTTTATGTTGAAACAAATAGTTTTTCTTATGTGCATAAAATTATGTATTCAATGTCTAAGTCAATTTCTTTTCTGATTATTTTTACCTTTTACATTCTAAAGGTGCAAACTCTTTCATTTGATAAATCATCCGATATTGTTGACTTCTCAAGAGAGATTGCAATTCCCAGTATTATTACTTCAGTTGCTAAATTATGAGAAAAAATCGTCAAATTGGAAAACTAACTATGATATTCGATATGAAGAGGAAGAAGTTACGAAAGCGAAAGGACTTAAGAAAGATCAAAAATATAAGGTGGTGTATGAGTACAAAAGTACCCAAAAGGGGGAAGTTAAATTAGTTAATTACATTGCAACAAAAGTTGAGAAAGATGAAGCATATAAGAAAGCGTACTACCACGAGAACAGAGTTTACCCAAATACTGCATCCAGCCAGATTACTTTCTCTCGGAATGTCATAATACACATTAACGATGATAGAAAATATGTATGTGTTCTTATATATCTATCTTTTTTTATTCATTATTAAATGCACGTTAGTTGATTACCCTTTAACTTTCTTTCATCAGTTTCTTTTGTAGAAGTGATATGTAGGTTAATATTACATGTGGCAATGAGAGTGAGAGAAGTTCTTTAAATTTTTATTTATATTTGTTAACTAAATGCATATTATGTGAGTGTCCTTTAACTTTCTTTCAGCAATTTCTTTTGTAGAAGTCATATGATAGATTAATATTACATGTGCCAGTGAGGGTGAAAGAAGTTCTTCAAATTTTTTTTTTTTGTTTGCTTATGACAAAAGTAGATAGAATACTCATCAAATTTCCAAGAGATGTCCAGGTTGATTTGGGGGCGTGTGGAAGGGCTATAATAAGACTTTATTTGGAAGTTCGTAAATGAATGAAATGGAATGATCATAAAGGAATGATTTAAACTGGACTATTTTTAGTAAGAATATTTTTTTATCATTTTTTAATGCATGTTTATCACTTTATAAATACTATACATTGAAGTTTGCTTATATTGTTACAGAGAACTTGTGAGGAAGTTGGGAAAAAGTTGAAGAATTTCTTCCCAGATTTGTGGACGAGATTGTTCTCACTTATGATTCGTGAGGGAATAGATGTTTGGGATCAACGCAAGTAAGTGTTCTTTTAATTAATTGTAAGAAACATGATTCAATATTTGTAGATTTGTATGTGTATCAAAAGTGTTTTGTAATATATATGGTCTCTTGAAGAATACCTTCATAGGAGACAGATAAATGTACCCACTGTTGAAAGAACAAAATTAATAAGGTGTTAAATCCATCAGATTGAGTTATGAGATATTCTTTAATAAAAAGCATTTGTTTTCTTGTACTAATTAATTGATAATTGTATATTAATATATTAGTGAGAAGTATGGAGGAGATCTTCTCAGCCATTGGAGAGCTACTTTGAAGCTTTGCATCTTGGAAAATGATGATTTGGCAACAGAGCATTTCTTGAAAATTTGCAGATCATTTTTCTCCCTTATAGGTATGGTAGTTCATCTCTTGATGATACTTTGTGGTGTGTGTGCCATGTAAAACATCATCTTTGAAGTGAGAAAGATGCAATGACATTTAAGTAATCTTTTTAACCCAAAATGGCCTACTGGGAAAATGACAAAATTAGGAAGGACAAAGCCATGTAACAAGTTGAGTTTATTATGGTTTGCTTGATTAATCTTCCTTCACCAGGTGTTTGAACTTATATGACAAATAGTAAAAGCGAGAAGTAGACTCTATCTATATCTATGCATTTTGGCGTATGAATTCCTTGAGGTCAGTTTGCATTGATTATTCAAACTCTATCTTTATCTATATGACAGTTATGAAGGCTGATGAAGTCGTAGCCCTTTCAAGTCTTGTGGACACGATCAATAAACAAATTAATATTAGTTCATCCGATTGACTACTGAAGCTCAAATTATGGGTCTAGATTTAACGTTGTTTCATATGGGCCAACTCATTTTGCATAGCAATTTCTCATCTAGCATACGATTGGTCCACCTTCCCCCCATGAGAAGCATCAAACCATATCGTGCCAAATACATCCTATTAATTCTTATTCCAAAAGTCTTCTATTAATTTCTTCTTGTATCAAAGTCAAAACCTTCCATCAAGCATACTCATCTGTTATTTTTGTTACCAGTCATATCCTACATTAATTAGATCAGCTCTAGCAAAATGCCATTGATAGAATATAAATGAACAATCCAGTCAACAACCAGTGGAACTCCACTAAACAAAATTGACCCTGTCATTCACCGTTGGAAGAGTTGAGTATTAGTGTTCTTCCTTATTGCAGACAATGGAATCAAAGTTTCTACAAGATTAATTCAAATACAGAAAATTGGAGGGGATATTCAAAGATGACAATGTCTGCAGCACATCTACAAAGTTAGCGGAGAATAGTTGTACAAATTGCATCAATTTTTTAATGAGGTAACTATGATTGGTAAATTGCTTTTTGCCTATACACGCTCATATACCATTCATAATAATAATATCTGTAAAATATTTCAGGTTTTTAAAGTTCATTGCACTTTTTCTACACAAGTATGCTCTGAATGCTGATGGCGATCTAAAAGGAATGTTTGAAACTGCCTATAGCAGCTTATTAGAGGACAATCCAGACTCGAAAAAGAAAAGAAAAGAGGAAAGTCTAAAGAAACAGAGAGTATGCTTCCATCAAAATTCTATTCCTACCTGTCCTCTTTCCTTGTGTACCTATCTAGCATTTGTCTTATCATTTTATATTGACTATGCAGAATTTACTTGAAAGTGTTCCTAGTAATGAAGAATTCAAATCATTGCTAGGCAATCCTAAAAACATCAAAGATTGTGGGATAAGTGTAGCAGAATCCCTTACTATTTTGACAGATCGTTGGTATAAGTTATCGGTAAGTCCTACTTTATTGTAATAAGCATTAATTTTGTGCAGTATCCTGTCTTTTTTTATTTTTTAAAACAAAATAAAAAATTAACACGAAGTATCAATGTTTGACTTTTGAAATAAATGAAACTAGGGAATTGATAATTTTTGAGAAATTACATTTCCCAAACCCATTAATCCATTTAATAATCCACTTAATTTGGATAATCTTAACACAATCCAATTAAATATTTGAATTAAATAGATAAGACCAAACGGGTAATTCAAGTTCAACTAAATAAATCTTAATGGTTAAACCACTGAGTACTAAGTACCCATCTAAAAGCCTAAAACGTAAAACCTAACATGCTAAAAAAAAAAAAAATCATGCTAACCAACCGTCACTTTCTCCACTTCTTGCATCTAACAGAAACTTTTCTCCTTCGTTTTCTTGGGCATTATCTCAACTACCAAACAGACAAAATCTAAACCCCTTTCTTAGAACACACCACAAAACCTCACTCACTCACACAGAAAGAAGGAAATCATAGAATGAAAATCGTTGGCAAATCATTGGACTATGATTCGGATTCCACGGCGTCAAAAGCGACATTGGAGGGATCCAAAACGTCGTGCTCTGATTCAGACACTCAAATCCGCTTACCAATCTGTAATTACTCTATATATTTCTTAATTTTTTACTAATCCTATGTTTGGTTGCCCAGAAAATTTAGGGGAAAGGGAAAAATCTTTAGATTAGGTTTAGTTTGGCGGTTGTGTATTTGCTTATTATGCTCTGTTTTAGGGCACAATTTGTACTGAGGAAAACTATTTTCTGGGAAAATTTAAAATTGTTTTTGATTGAAAATTTTACGTGGTTTGCACATTTTAGATCATGATAGATAGATTTGAGAATAATTCCTCAATTCTTATGATATAATTTTTTTTACTTATCCTCCGTTTGGTTGCCAAGAAAAGTTAGGAGAAAAGAAAATGTGCAAGTTAGATTCAGTTTTGGTGTTCTTATTTTTGTTCTCCTAGCTTTGGTTGTTTTGAGAGAATGGTGAATTAGTTTTGCCTAAAAAAAAAAAAAAAAAAAAAAACCCATATGATTTGTGTAGTACTGAGAAATTTTATTATATGAATTTTATAATTGCTTAAATGGGTGGGCAGTGGATATTTAAAATTTTTTTAAATAGATAATAAATGGTTAAACAAGTAATTATAAACCTGACCCATTTATGACCCAATCCAAAAGCTGCCCAACCTGTCCAATTGCTATCCCTATAGGTTATATAGTAGGTTTAATAACACTAGTAGGGTTTTTTACTTCGGGGTTTTTGGGAAACACATATTCTACCTCCGATGGAAGATCTCACGAAGCAATGGATTGGTTTGTCCATTTCGAACAGAGAAGGACCAAAATTTAGATTGCATAATGAGTTGGCTGCTCCAGTTTTTATCATTGCTGCCAAGTTTCTTACAAAGAGAGTGTTGAATATTGACGCCATTGCTGCAACCTTTACACCCTTGTGGCGCTCGAAAAATAGATTTAAAATCAAGAACCTCGGAAACCATATTGTCCTATTCACATTTGAGAGTAAGACTGAGGTAGACAATATACTCGCTAATGAACCATGGAGTTTTGATAAACACCTCATGGTTTTGCAGCGGTATGATGGAGTTCGTGAGGTCCATGAACTTGAATTTACCCATACTCCTTTTTGGGTTCCAGTGCATGGAATACCTGCAAAGTTCATGACCACAGTAGTTGCAGAGAGCTTATGCGAAACGGTTGGACAAGTGCAGAAACAACCACAGACGGAGGAGTGTGGAGGGTTTATGCGAGTGCGAGTTTTGGTGGATGTGACTCAGCCCCTAAGCAGAGGAAAAGTGATATCGCTGGATGATGATAAAGAACTATGGGTGTCTTTCAAATATGAGAGGCTCCCTACTATATGCTACTAGTGTGGGCGCCTCAAGCATAACGATCGGGACTGTGAGACATGGATTGATAGTGAAGGAACTTTAACTGAGGCGGACAGAGAATATGGAGCATGGTTACGAGCACCCCTTATGCTATGCAACCGTAAATCAGTAGTTTCGGTGCCAGGTTTCTACACCAAAAAGGGAGGTATCTCGACAGAACAGGGGAAGTCTGGTGACCAAGGAAAAGCGCCGATCACCAAGGCTGATACAGCTCAACGGCGAACAAATATGGTAAGCGCTAATCATGGAAACGTTACAAATCTTTCAAATTCTGCAGTTACTTCCCATAATGATCACCACACGGTTGACCCAAATCACCAATGTCCGAAAATAACGCCCACCTTTATGTCCGAGAATCAGTTTGATAGCCATATTGAAGATATTGATCCTGAGTTACAGAAATTTGACTTACCCATACTTAATAAGGAAGCCACGTCACCCTCAAAAAACCACACCCTTCCTAAACCAAACACACACCTTCCCAATTGTCCTATGTCCTCTAACTCAGTTCAAACTTCACCCTTCAATAATCAACCTAACCATAACTTGGCCACATCATCCCCTAGTCCCACTCAAAATTCTAACCCGTCCCCACCTCCATCATCCAATACTCAAACTACCCTTAACTTGGCTACAACACCACTAAACCCCACTCAAAATTCTAACCCGACCCTATCTCAAACTACCCTTAACTTGGCCACATCACCACTCAACCCCACTCAAAATTCCAACCCGACCCCATCTCCATCCCCCAATATTCACACTACCATAAAATTGGCCACGTCATCACCCACCCCTAAACCCTCACCTACTTGGAAACGTATTCCTAGGGCTGCCATGGAACATACATCAACAGAAAGAGTAGTAAATGGCATGAAAAGGGCTTTACCAAGTACACAGCAACAATCTGAGTTACCCAAAAAAAGACATGTGGTTTCCCAGACTGATGAAGAAAACATCCAGATATTGGCGGAGGCTGGTGTTCAGCCCCGCCAAGAGCAATGAGTTTGATAGTGTGGAACTGTCGTGGGCTTAGGAACCTACGTACAGAAGATCAGCTTGCAAACTTGGTGTGGGCAAAAGATCCTTCTGTCGTGTTTTTGGCCGAGACATGGACAGATAAAGTTAGGCTAGAACAAGTACAAAGACGAATCCAATTTAAGAATTTGTTTGAAGTTCCAAGGAGGAATAAAGCAGGGGGTTTGGCGATTTTTTGGAAGGAAGGGTTTCCCTTGGACATTGAGACTTTCTCTGTAAATCACATCGACACCACGATTAACAAAAATAAGGAGAATGAGTGGCGTTTCACTGGATTCTATGGTGAACCCGAGACACACAAGAGATATGAATCATGGGCGAAGTTACGTTCTCTAAAAAACCGTGGATCATCTCCGTGGTTATGTGCTGGTGACTTCAACGAGATCACACGCCAATCAGAAAAACAGGGAGGGCGTTCACGTCCACACAACCAGATGCAATCTTTCAGGGATGTGGTGGATGAATGCGGATTCATAGACTTAAAATTTGTGGGCTTCCCTTTTACTTGGCATAAACACTACTCAGATTTCACTGTGTGGGAGAGACTCGATCGGTCTTTAGCTACCAATGAGTGGTTCCTAATGTTTCCGGGTACAAAGGTTCACCACCTTGATGTTACAACATCTGATCATAAGGCCCTTTGGATCTCTATGGAAGGTATGGATTGCAACTTTCAAAAACCCTTTAGATTCGAACAAATGTGGATGACAGAAAAAGGGTGCACTGAGACTATAGAGGCTGTGTGGAGTGCGAGAAATTCTGAACCGTGGGACTCAAGGGTGATAACAAAAATTGATAAATGTGGACAGGAATTATCTCGGTGGAGCAAGAAGTGTTTTGGCAACGTTCAGAAACAGCTTGAAGTAAAACATAAACAATTACAGAGGGCTGAACAGGCAGCTCTTCGAACTAGGGACTCAAGCCGGATGAAGTTCTTAGAGGATGAGGTAAATTTGTTGATTGATAAAGAAGCTATTATGTGGAGGCAGCGGGCAAAAACATTATGGCTCTCTGATGGTGATAAAAATACCTGATTCTTCCACACTAAAGCGTCCCAGCGACGCCGAAGGAACTATATCACAAAATTATATGATGCAGATGGGAGATGGTGCTCTAGCCAAGATCAAATATGTGATACAATTGTTAGCTTCTATAAGACACTTTTCACTTCGGAAGAACCAAGCAATTTTGAGGAAGTAATTGATACAATCCCACATGTGGTGACAAATGAAATGAATGTGAAACTTGAGGCAGATTTCACCATTGAGGAAGTAGAGGTTGCCTTGAAACAAATGGCCCCCTTGAAAGCACCCGGCCCGGACGGGATGCCTCCTTTGTTCTACCAGAGCTATTGGTCCTTGGTTGGTTCAGATGTCTCAACTACTATTTTGCACTACCTTAATTCTGGTATTTTACCTCAAACTCTTTGTCATTCTTTTATTACATTGATTCCCAAGGTAAAAGATCCAGAATATGTAACGGAATTTAGACCTATTAGCTTGAGCAATGTTTTGTATAGAATTTTTGCTAAAGTTCTAACCAACCGTTTGCAAGATATAATGCCTCAGCTCATTTCAGATCATCAGAGTGCCTTTATGTCAAATAGGTTGATCTCAAACAATATCTTGGTAGCCTTTGAAACTTTGCATTACATGAGGAATCACAATACGGGAAAATCGGGCTTTATGGCCTTGAAACTTGACATGACCAAGGCCTATGATAGGGTTGAATGGTCATACATGGAGAGAGTTTTGATTAAAATGGGCTTCCAAGATAGGTGGGTGCACCTCATGATGGCATGCATCACCACTGCCTCATACTCCGTGCTGATTAATGGGCAACCCCACAAACACATCACTCCTACAAGAGGTTTAAGGCAAGGGGATCCTCTCTCACCTTACCTCTTCCTCATGTGCACTGAGGGTCTTCATGGATTAATTAATAAGGCAGCCACAGAAGGTGCTATTCGTGGAGTTTCTCTTTGTCGTTATGGGCCTAAACTAACACACCTCCTGTTTGCAGATGATAGCTTAATTTTCTACAGGGCTAAGGAAGATGAATGTCAAACTTTGCTTGAGATATTGGCCAAATATGAGCGCGCTTCGGGGCAGCAAATTAATAGAGCTAAAACCACTCTATTTTTTAGCAAGTCCACTTCCGAAAAGGTGCAAGGGGTGATCAAGGACATGCTTGGTGTCAATGTTGTTCATCAATATGAGAAGTATTTAGGCCTTCCCTCTCTTGTGGGCCAGAGAAAAAAGGAGAGTTTTACACATATTAAACAACAAGTGTGGAAGAAGATTCAAGGGTGGGAAGCTAAATTGCTTAGCCAAGCAGGAAGAGAAATTTTAATAAAGGCAGTAGCACGGGCTCTCCCCACATACACCATGGCTTGTTTCAAATTGCCTATTTCACTTTGTAATGAGATTGAAGGCTTGATCCACAGGTTCTTTTGGGGACAACGTGGGGAAAATCGCAAAATTCATTGGGTGAAGTGGCTAGATTTGTGCAAGCCAAAAACTCAAGGAGGCTTGGGGTTTAAAGATCTCTCCCTTTTCAATGAAGCACTCTTGGCCAAGCAAACATGGAGACTTCTTCATGACACGAACTCCCTGTTTTACAGAGTTTTTAAAGCTAAATTTTTCCCTAATACATCTGTGATGGAAGCCAAAGTGCCAGCCAATGCTTCATATGCTTGGAAGAGTCTTATGAAGGGGCGTGATGTGATCAAGCGTGGTGCAAGGTGGAGAATAGGTTCGGACAGATCAGTATCTATCTAGGGGGACAATTGGTTGCCTTCCAAAGCTGCACCAAAGGTTGTCTCACCAAAGGTGGAGGGGAGTGGCCTAACTATGGTTAGTGATTTGATTGACCCGATATATAAGGTGTGGAATAAGGATGCAATTGACAGAAATTTCTTGGCTTTTGAGGTGACCACCATAAAAAACATGCCGATCTGTAGGTCCATTCAAGAGGATGTACTGCTGTGGCCCTTCAATCCGGATGGGGTGTATACGGTCAAATCTGGATATAGATTCTTGTATGATGAACAATGCAGGAAGCAGCCAGGCCCGTCTGAAGTGGAAGTTTTGAAGCCGTTGTGGAATAGGATTTGGGGTCTCCATGTTCCCAATAAAATTAAACACCTCGCATGGAAGGCATGCAAAAATGCTCTGCCCACTAAACTGAATCTAGTCCGCCGTAAAATCATCATGGATGGTTGCTGTGATGCTTGTAAAACACAACAGAAGGATGCAGTCCATGCCTTATTCCTATGTCCTGACATACGGCCCCTGTGGAGTTCAATGCCAAAGTGGAATCATGGCACGCTCAGGGCGTGCACCTCTTTTATTGACATCTTTGATTGTATTTTTGCAGGTAATAAGGACCCGGACTTGTTTGTGACTGTGATCTGGACGATGTGGAATCGGCGCAATAACCTACGACTGGGTAAACCTGCATTACCTCTCAATAAGGTAATTGAGTTTGCCCGGGAAAGGGTGACTGAAACTGCCACGAGTACACCTCTGTTTTTGTACTCTACAACAGGGGCACAAAGCCACAATTTGAATCCCGCTACTGAAGACGATGCCGAACTGCCCTTGCCCCATGCACAACGCACAGCAGTCACGTGGACTGCACCCGAGGCACACAGCTACAAATTGAATTTTGATGGAGCAACATTTGTCGAGGACGGTACTGCTGGAATAGGGGTGGTGATTCGCAATGGAGCTGGACTGGTCATGGCCTCACTCTCCTAACGGATTCCTCTGCCCGCTTCAGTCATTGAGGTAGAGGCCCTTGCAGCAAGAAGAGCCATGGAGTGTGCTTTAGAGCTTGGTTTTGACGATGTGATACTCGGAGGAGACTTTGAAGTACTTGTGAAGACCCTAAAAGATGGTACAAACACACTCACACACTACAGCAACTTGACAGCTGATATCTTTTTCCTTACTTCCCACTTCTCCAGGGTTTAATTTTCTTTTGTAAGGAGACAATGTAATACGTGCATCCATTATTCAACAAATGTCCGTCTGGATGGAAGAAGTACCACCAGACCTTACACCTGTATTCTTGGCTGACCTACACAGCCTTCCTTAATGAAACGCTTCAGCTTTGGATTCTCAAAAAAAAAAATAAAAAAAAAAAATAAAAAATAATACGGTTGTTAAAATGCAGGTTTAATATTAGTTTAATGCGATTGTTGTTTACTCAGCTATAACTAATATAATGTTGTGATGCAGAATGAGATGAATGCTAACAAAAAGCAAGGTGCTGGAGGTGGAATTGTTGCTACTGCAAGTGCTGTTGCTATAACTGAAACAACTGCAAGGGTCGGAGAAGCAGGGGTTGTTGCTGCAAGTTCTGGAGATTCAATGATTGCTGCTACAAGTGTTGGAGATTGTATGGTTGCTGCAAGTTCTGGAGATTCAATGGTTGCTACTACAAGTTCTGGAGATTCAACGGTTGGTGGTGGTACTAATAGTCAACATGTGGTGGTGCCAACTGTGGAAAAGGCCATTCAAAGGGTGCAGTCCAAGAAGAAGAAGAAGAATAAGGACATTAACAATATAAGGGCAAGACTTAGGTATAGTATTTAGGTGCTGTTCTTTAGGGTCTTCTCTTTAGATTCTACCATGTGGATTTTTTCTCATGGGATGAAAGTGTACTTTTTTGTTAAGTAGCCACATGGCTCAATCTTAAGTGGGGAACATAAAGAACAGCACCTATGGTATTGTACCTAAATTTTGTCTCAACAATAATATATTTTATGTAATCCATATACATTTGGTAGTGATAATTTTGAAGCTTTAAGTGATATAGATTCTGTAGCTAAAGATAATTCTAGAATTATTTTTTTGTCTTGAATATAATTTTGCAGCTTTATGTGCTGCATGTTTGCAAATTTTATATTTAGGTGATATATCTGCCTATTGCTACATCAATAGCATGGGCAACTCTTATGGGAATACTTATTTTGTTAAACTTGAAAATATAAGTCATTGCAGAGTGAAATACTTATTATGTCAAAGCTTGATAAAGATTTTTTTAGAAACAATTCTGGAATTTAGATTATATACAGTGTGTTGTTGTTGGTTGCCTTAATAACTGGGATTTAGATTATATAAAATGCAACAATGTTGTTTACCTACCTTAATCATTGGTGTTGTTGTTTGCCTTAAGGTGATGTAGATTTTGTAGGTGGTGGTAACCAATGATTATCAAAGTTAATATTAAGCTAAATTGTCTGGTAAACCAAAAGCTAACATAAAAAAGTCACATTTTTTTTTTTTTTAACACCAAAATATAACATAAAGCTACATTTTCTGACACTCATACACCACTATCATGGACATCAATATTCAAAAAGTTGCATCAAGGTAACATCATATAGGCTGCTTTTTTTTTGCCAGCATACATAAACACACCAAACAAACTACAAAAAACATCCAAGACCCTATTGATGCCAGCTTCAGTTTATTCACAACTCCTTTGTATTTGCCTACTTCCACATCCATCATCAATTGATACTTCCAGCTAGGGCTGTCCAACGGGCCAGAGACCCGATCAAACCGACCGAATCCGACCGAACTGAAGCCCAACGGGTGGATCCAAATGGCCTGGTCGGTCGGATACGGGTCTACTTTATTTGAAAACCGAAATTTCGGTTCGGGTGGCAGGTTGAAGAATCAGACACCCGTATAAACCGACCACCCGAAGTGCATTTGAAATGTTTTTAAAATTTCTCTCCCTCCATGTGTCTTCCTCTCATTGGTAGAGAATCTACCACCTTATCTTCCAAAAATTATAATTTTTTCAGCCCTCACCGATTTTAAGGCAAAGTGATAAGATTTAAAAATTTTCCCAACACATGTCTTTCTCTCATTGGTAGAAAATCTACCACCTATCTTCAAAAATTATTATTTTTTTCATCTCATTAGTTTCTAGGCAGGTTGTATACAGCTGGCTTGCACGTAAAATAAAAACATCAACTCAAACTAAAAATAAAAAAATCCGGATCTCTCACCTCCTATCTTTAGTTCCACTTTTCACTTCTCACTTTTCAAGCTCTCTCCAGTGCTGAGGGTCTCTTTCTTCAGCTGCGCCTTCATCACCGTGTCTCTACCTCACTATATTTACACCGTGTCTCTACCTCTATTGTCTTACTGACGGAGTACCAACGCCTTATGGCAACACAACGAAGCTCCTAAGAAGAGACTAGTGGTGGTCTTCCTTATAGTTGATTGCTGGCACGGTTTTAGCAGTTTCCTTTTTCATTTTGCTGGCATGGGGAAGTTTTTTAGGTGGGTTGTATTGTTTTTGAAAATGGGCCTCTCCTTGTAAACTTTTTCTATGTAAACTCTTTTTCTCTTTTAATAATATTCCTATCTTTTATCTAAAAAAAAAAATTTATAGTTATTGATTTGATTTGTTTAGTCATAGATTTGAGTTATCAATTCACTTAGCAAACTCAAAACATTAACTAAAAAAATTAAAACCCAAACTTAAAATAAATCATTTGTTTGATATATTTTATTGATAATTTGATTTATTTATTTTGTTACCTTATCTGTATTTCAGACCCGCCAAACCGACGGTTCCAACCCGCCCAACCGATGACCCGAAACGTCGGGTCCGACCCGTATGTTTGGTCGAGTACGGGTTTAATTTTTAGTCACCCGACTCCAACGGGTCGAGTACGAGTCAGCTCCAAACCCGATCCGACTCGACCCGTGGACAGCCCTACTTCCAGCACTGGTGGCCAAATGGGGGATGGCAATAACGTTAGTACCAGAAGCCAAATCAGTATCCAAATTCAGAATATTAATAATGACGACTCTGTTTAAGTCTCAGATTCAGTTTGAATATCTGGAGCTTCTACATGCATCTCCAGGAAAATGACGTTCCCGCTGTCACATAGAATTGCTCTTTTCCAAGCTTTCTTAGATAAGATGTGAGGGCATGGGCTGCCTGCTGTCAGAGAATTACTTGGGCCCAGTAGTGGGCTTTGTGCCCAGACCCTTTATTACGCAGTGTGTTTCTTTTTTATTTTTACTTTTCTTGGGAGAACAAAGCAGTGTGATTCCTTGTAGCTTCATTTGGTGAGTGTGTTGTGTTATTTGTATTTGCCATACACATAAATTTCAAGATCACAACAATAAAAAAAAACTTACATTATTGATGACCCCCCCCCCCCCCCCCCCCAATAAGAAACAAAATTCTAATTTTTTTTTTATAGGTAAATAAAACTTCACTCCAAATATGATGAAAAGGTACAAAGGAAACATGTTTATTGCTTTAGATAAGCTATTTGCTCTGCACAATGCTATGCTGCTTGAATTGCGATAAATTAAAGCTTTCTTTGTGTATTATCTATCAATCTTTATCACCTACATTTTCACTAGCACAAAGCAAAGGCCAAATTTTCCAAATAGCACAATTTTAACAAAATTTTAGGAAAAAAAATCACCCCGATAAAGTTATTTAGTTATGTAGCACATTTTTGGAACTTGAGTTCCAAGTTCCAACTCAAAATTGAGTTTGGCAAACTCAGAGTTCCAAGCAATATGAGTTGTATTGCTTGGCACGCCACGCGAGCTGCTTGGAACTCGAGTTCTAAAAATGAGTTACATAACTAAATAACTTTAACTGGATGCATTTCTCCTAAAATTTTGTTAAAATTGTGCTATTTGGCAAATTTGACCCAAAGCAAACACGCAAAGTTAGACCCTGGCTATATATCTGTATGTCTACTAGTTTTCTACCTTTTTTTTATTTGGAAACCAATATTACCAAAAAAATTAATTAATTTTTTTTTTCAGGGCTTTGCGCAACAATAGTCATAGAAGTTGACAAGTGATAATATTGAATGAAAATCATGGATAATAAATTTGTTCAGATCACTCTTTGTGCTTATTGCCTTAGTTCATATTACCCATGACATATGCACATACATTTATGTTGAAATGAAGAAAAATGACCTAAGAAAACACAAAATCATTGCTTCTCACGAACTGGAATTGAGGGAAAGACCGAGTTCAGGTTTTCAATTTTGGGTAATTTTAGTCTAAGTGTTTTTTAGGACTAGGATCTGGAACTGAGGGAGTGAGCCGAGCAACTAAGAGGGACTGAAGGAATCGAGAGACTAGAGAGGAACTAATAAATTACTACATCTGTAGCAGATGAAAGCAAAAAATTGACAAATGAGGGTCAAGTGATGTTTTAAGAGATTAAAATGGGGGCAATTTAGTCATTTGATTATTGTAGTGAGTCTAAATTAGCTAACTAAAAGGTGGGATGTAAATTTTGCAGAAATAATAGTTTACAGGGATTAAGCATAAATTCTCATTGTTGTGTCACCATCATACTTGTGATGCACCAACACTAGTTGTACTTGGTGTAGGTGTCTTCTGAAGTTCTGACCATTGGTTGTATCACACATTATAACAAACAAAACAATATATACATAAGCATCAAGAAATTAAACATAACATAAAGAACAAAACTAACCTTGTCTTTTTTTATCTTTTATCTTTTTCTGTTTTGTTCATCAAAAAAAAAAAAAAACCTTGTCTTTTTTAGATTTTAAAGGACATGTTTTGCTATTACGTCCAACCCTTCTTACACTGAGAGCACTTGATGATGGTACCAGCTTTGCTTATCCTATATTTGTTTTTGGGTTCCGAAGGATCTCTCTCTCTCTTCTTCTTGCGTCTGCCAAGTTGCACCTTATCCTTGGGTGGTGCCAAAAGGATCTATTGATGTCCTTTTCCACTGGTCCATGCTAGCCACATGACTTCAGGGGTAGTTCCAAATTTGTGTATATATATATATAAATCACAGATTCAAGCAAAACTTTTACATACAAATTCAACCAAATCTCAGCATCATCATTATCACAAACACAAATACAAACATAATCACTACAACAATCCCTTTTTCCCAATCATAGAAAAGTGGAAGTAAAAAGTGGTATAATTAGTGAAGCATAGTTTGTGCAATGTCATCAATATTAATAGAACTTTCTCCCATTAAGAATTTCTTTTGTGTATTCTGCTTGAATGTTGTGAGATTTTTTTTTTTTTTTTTTTTTGAAGGAAGTGTTGTGAAACTAATTATAAATTATTTGATAAGATATTTTTCTTCCTAAGTTTAAAATTTATTATTTTGACAAATTTTTGTACTAAAAAAATCTCAACAAATTTCTCATCAAGTTTCAATGGCTACTACTCAAACCCAAAATTCAAATGCTACTGTACTTCATGGCTCAACAAATAATTGTCCAACCTTTGGGGAGAATTTCCTCACTTATTCTAATGACTCCAAGGTATATGTCTTCCACATCACATTTCGGACCATAAAATAACACTATTTTTCTAATATAATAAATTCATTTATTTCATATTCTATATACAAATCTCCTAGCCTTAAATATCATCATTAAATGACAATTTCCACTTAACTTAACTAGTAAAATCTCTAATAATTAAATAAGAGATCTGAAGTTCGATCCCAATCTACATCAAAAAAGTGTCTTGGTCTGATATTCTTAGACAACAAGGTTATATATTCTTAGCGATAAACCCTCTTTTGGTTTATTTTGTTTTTATTTACTTTAATTTTAAGAGAGTTCTCAATTTGAATTCACGATCCAATTAAAAAAACAAGGATGTGTATTCCAATTTTTTTTTTTTTTTTTTTTAAAACAAGAATTAATTTTTGAAATGGGAGGAAGCTCCAATCCCAAAAGCTTATAGGGTGATAAAAAAAAAGTATAAATTTATGAATGGGAGGTAGCGCTAATTCCAATAAGTTTGATTACAAACTTGGTTATAGCTTAAAGCTACAACTTCATTCAATATCTCTTTTATTAAATGTGAATTTTGACAAATTCACCATTAGATTACATTTTCTTCATTTATCCTTCATACTTGCAAAATTTCCAAAAAATCAAAGATTAATAGCTATGTTATTAATCAATTGATTAAATTGCAAATTTTTGTAGTATAAAATAATCCATAAAAAGTAAGTTTATAGATCATATAGTAAATAATATCCAATTAATATAAAATTTGACGTGTATTAAAAGTGTAAAAAGCATGCAATTCAGCGATTAAAATTTCAAAATATATAGCAATGTTAATTCCTTTTAGTGAAGTTGTAGCCTCAAGCTACAACCAAGTTTGTAGCAAAATTTTATCATAAATTTAATCACTAACCATTGTTCTAATACTCCCTCATACATGTTGACCTAAACTCCCTCACTAAAGTATGTTTGGATTGGTTGAAAATAGGGAAGATGGAAAAGATAGAGATGAAAATTGAGGAGAAAATTCTATTTGCCCTTATTTGATTGAGTTGAAAACACGGAGAAAAGAAAATGGTGGCGCCCGGTAATTTTAATCCGGGCCCACCAAAATGCATCCCTCCAAATTGGAGAGAAAACCAGGTAAAAAATGAAAGAAGAACCCTAATGGTAAAGTGAAATATCCTGGGAAAAAGAAGTAGATGGAAATGGAATATTGAATAAATTAATGTGATTTGGTTATTAAAACCTAACACCAAATTTGGGAGAATGACACCACTGACAAGAAAGTAAAATGGAAATACAGGTTGCAATTAGTGAAAAATAATATTTAGCCATAATTATTTAATTCCAAAGAATATAAATTTCTTTAGCATCCCTTGACATCCACCCTCTGAACTTCCATGTAACTGACAAGAGAAAGTGAATAAGAAAGCGTTCTCCATGCATCAAGAAAATGAGATCCCATATGTTGAATAAGTATTCAACTCAAACCAATATTATGAAAATGGTTCTCAAACCACAAATCTGCCTAAGCAGCACCAACAGATAAAACTAAAACCCAGAATGATTATTCGCTTAAGATATCCACTAAATTTATAGCTCTTAGGCAACAAAAGAAGAACCGTGAAAGCACATGTTTGGATAAAAATAGAAAGAAAGATATGTGCACCACGCACTTGGAGGATTGTGTAATTTATCGTGATTATCCATGGACAACCCCTACATGAAAAGTGCTCAAGTTCTTCATGGCCAGTCACTCAGTGACTTCCATCTTCTTCTTCACAGAACTTGGTGTACTTATCTGCATCCATCAAGCTGTTCAATTCACCACTGTTGCTCACCTCAACCTTAATTATCCATCCTTTGTCATATGGGCTTGAGTTAATCTACATCAACCAATTTCCCTGAAATGGGAGAATTAATATCACTAGTAGCCTTAACACTTCAACCGCACCAAAGCTGCTGCCATGTGATACAGGAGCCCCCACTTCCAGTAATTCAACATAGACAACATCACCTAAATGATCCTGAGCACGGTCGATTATACCAACAGTAGCAGCATTCCCCTCAACTTTAACCCACTCATTAGAGTCAAGATACTTAAGATCCTTAACAACTGCATGTAAAATGGAGAAGAAAAGTATAAGCACAATAGGCATGACAATTTTCTAAGAATCCAAGAAAGAGCTGATCTCCTCAATTACCAAAATCAATATATATATTTTTTTTTTGATAAATACCAAAATCAATATTAACTAAAGTGATTCTGTATCTAGAAATGAAAAGATTAGAACCATCTTTATTCAATATGGATACATCGATTAGAAATTTGATTGGATAACTTCATATAAGATAACAGAACTCTGATAAAAAAAATTGAGAGAGAGAGAGAGCTGAGCAATGCACTTATAATTTCCACAATGGTAGAGTAAACAATTTCCACATCACTGATAAATATAACTGTCTCTTATAATGGTACACCTAAAGGTTATTCTATGTTGTTCTATACTCGTATTTGTCTGTGAATGTGACATCATGCAACAAAGTGAAAATGAACAGAACACATTAGATTCTCACAAATTGAAAGTCCAAACATCACACTATATCAACCAACTTTCCACCACTGTAGCACAGATCACGGTCCATACTGACAGCAACTACTTCAAAACATTCAAACTCGGGTTTGAATTTTTGACAAAGTATACGTGACAGACAATGGCTTAGATTTCATTTTCATTAAAATAAAAAATAAAAAAAAATTATAGAAATAATTGGCCTAACATTAATCACAATTCCAGAACAACAAAAAATTGATCAAACTATAAAAAAGTATAGCTTTCACACACACACACACACACACACATACAAAGTATATTGATATAAGAATGCCCTGTTTCAAGAACCCATTGATCTATGCTGTAACAAGTCCAAAACTTTGAAAATATGATACAATCACAACGACAAACAAACCCCATTTCCAAAATTCAAGAGCCCATCAATCACAGCAGTAATAAAAACCAAAACTTGGTAACTAAATATGATACCAATGACACAAAAAAACAGACCCCATTTCCAAAAACCAATATTCTGATCAAAGAATCATAGATCAACCATTTTAACTAAATAACACATAAATGAGTGATCCAAATCCACATTTTAATATATACATATAAAAGGAAAATAAAGAACAACCCATCAAAGCAAAGTCTGATATGTACCAGAAGCAAACCCTCTGTGGAACACTGAGATCCTGAGGTATGAGGCAGCCCTTGAAGACCACAACAACCTCGAAGACATGTTGGAAACTTTAAACCCAAAAACAAAAAACACTGCCCTTTCTGTTTCTCTCTCCCTCAACACACAAAACACACTACACAAATATTTGTTTCTCTTATAAATTCTAATAATACTAGGTGGGGTTTGGAGAGTTGGTGGGGGTGTTCCAAACTTCCAATCACTATATTTTTAAGCCACCAGCGAGAACTTTGGAGCCAGTTGAGAATTTTGGGTAGTTAAAATGTTCTATAAGGGGAGACCATCACCCTCAATATGTAAAGCTCTCTTCAATTCTGAATCAGAACATCCTTTGCCTACAGAACAACTTTTGCTGAGGCATTGGGTTAATGTTGATGTTGGTGCATTGCAAGATGGTAGTATATCACTCAATTTAATGGAATAGAAGATATAAGAGGAAATGCCCTTGTACACAGAGACACAAACGTACAGAGGCTTGCTAAGATCTACTCCTAATGATGGCAATCGCAATTCCTCCAATAAAACCCTAAAATTCAAAAATCCCAAAGTCAAAAAGAGTCATAAGAAATAAAGCCAATTAAACTAAACAGTCAATGAAATAAATTAAGCCCAGAAACCCTAATACAAAACCATCAAGCTGAACCCAATTGCATAATAAAACCCATAATATTTTGCCTTTAACTGCAAGTAATTTATCACGAGAACAATCAAGAAAACTAGAAATGAAAGGCAGAAAACTTAATTGTAACATTAGTTCTGTTTTAGGGGCAGTGGAACCTAGCACAAGCATGGAGAAAACTAGTGCTGAATTGACCTGCCACAAGCATTTGCACCCCAGTGGCACCTCTTCCCCTTCATGGGAAGGCAATAGATAGGTCTTGGATTGAGCTACTTGCATTGGAGAGAGAGAGAGAGAGAGAAGGAGGGGTAGGGAAGGAAATAACAGGCTATCAGAACGCGACCGTGTTTTAATGTTTCAACACATGCGAAGAAAAGAAGAACCTCCAAAAGAATAAAAGATGAGAGAGTCAGCTTAAATGTGGTAAGTAAAGCATGTTGACTGACCCTACAAACTTTGATTGGGAAAGAAAAAAACAGGCTCAAGAGCACTTTTGCTTGGATTCTCAAGTAAAATAAACAAACATAACATCAGGTATCACATCCTTAACAAATGCAAAAGCAAGTTCAGATTGGTTGGCAATGTACTGAAACTCTAGTGTAGCTTCTAGATGATTGGCAATATATAGAACATTCAGTTTCAGTCAACAATGAAAAAGAAAATATGGTTATCTTTTCTCTGCAGTTCCAATCTATAAATTTACTTGTGGATCCAGAACCAACACCCCCCCACACCCCCCACCCCCCCGCGCCAAAAAAAAAAAAAAAAAAAACACAACATAAGGCACTGAAACTCAAATTAGAAAAGGAGACTCACCAGACCCAGGGAGTCATTGAGATCTTAGTTTACTTCAACCACTTTCCAAAAAATGGGACAATAAATATCACTAGTAGCATTGACACTTTCAACCACACCAAAGCTGCTGCCCTGTGATACAGCATACAGGAGCCCTCATTTCTAGTAATTCAACATAGACAACATCACCTAAATAATCCTGAGCATGGTCGGTTATGCCAACAGTATCAGAATTCCCCTCAATGTTAATCCACTCATGAGAGTCAAGATACTTAAGATCCTTCACAACTGCACGTAAAATGCAGAAGAAAAGTAGAAGCACAATAGGTAGGTCAAGTTTCAAAGAATCCAACAAAGACATGATATCCACAATTCCCATAATCGATATTAAATAAAGTGATTCTGTAACTAGAAATGAAAAGATATTGCAGAATGCTACAAAATCAATGAACTAGATTATCATTTATATGGGAGAACCATCTCTATTCTATATGGATATATCAATTAGAAATTTGATTGGATAACTTCATATGAGAAAACAAAACTCCAATAAAAAAATTGAGAGAGAACTGAGAAATGCACTCACAAATGAAGAATGTTGCTTGTTAAGCTTGCAGCAGCATTCAAAACCCTTTTACATTTTCTTTACAATAGTCTTGACACACCACATGTTGTTGGAGCATCATAAATAATAGTAGTTTATGGATACATTTTCATTAAATAAGCTGCTTTTTCATATAAGTAAATACTTGAATTAAGATGAAGAGGTCCTTAAAATCAGAGTATGAACACCTAAAAAATAACAGCCTATTGTCTTTACATAACTTTATCCAACATTTGTGTGTGCAAATGATGAAGTGAGACGAACCATATTGTAAGCACACTGTTCAACCTGAGCATAATTCACCTTTTCCTTTTATTGACAACTTACAAACAAACACACTCGGCAGGTCTTAAACCCACAACTTACCCTCCACCATGATCTTACAAGGGAAGGAGGTGTCATTTGGGTTAGAGTTCATTGGGCCAAAAGAATATATGACACCTACTTTTTTCCAGGTGCGGGAAATAAATAAATAAAGAGTTGAAAAATAGCTGAATGTAGAAAATAAAGAAAAAAATTGCTGCAAGTGCCACTTTTGCCCTGGTGAGGACTATTTAAAATTAGAGAAACAGAGGTATCTGTGAAAGATATGAAATGGGGATAGAGATAATTATGAGAAAAATTACAGCTTTTTGGTTCTCTTGTATAACAACCTGTACAGGAAATTTCAACTATGACTTTCATATGGATGTTCTAAAAATAACAATAATAAGAATATCACAATGATCTATGATAGTAATTGGCCTAACAATAATCACAATTCCAGCACAACAAGAAACTGACCACACTATTAAAAAGCATAGCTTTCACAAACACACAGATAATATATTGATATATGAATGCCAAGATTCAAGAAGCGATTGATCTCAGCAGTAATTTAATATATAAAAAAATAATAAAATAAAATAAAATAACTTGGTATATATGATACCAATGACAAAAACAAACAAACCCAATTTCCAAAAATCAAGAACCCATTGATCTCAGCAGTAATAAAAACCAAAATTTGGTAAATAAATATGGTACCAAAGACTTGAAAAAAAAAAAACCAATATTCTGATCAAAGAATCATAGATCAATCATTTCAACCAACTAACACATAAATGGATAGATTCAAATCCACATCTCAATCATTCTGATTGACATATACATACAAAAGGCCAAAAAAAGAACAACCCATAAAAGCAAAGTCTGATATATACCAGAAACAAAGCGTCTGTGAAACACAGAGATCCTGAGGTATGAAGCAACCCTTGAAGCCATGTTTAAATGAAACTTTGAACCCAGAAACTGAAAAACCTTGCCTTTTCTGTTTCTCTCTCCTCAAAAGTCAACACGCACACTACACTATTTGGGTGGTTTAGAATGTTCTATAAGGAAGGGGAGACCATCGCCATGGCCATCTTCAATTCTAAATCGCACAAATATTGAATATGTAAACAGAGACACAAACGTAGATCTATGAATTCTGCTCCTAATGATTATAGACCCAATTCCTCCAATAAAACCTTCAAATTTAAAAAAATAATAATAAAAAAAAAAAGTAAAGCAGATTTTCTTAAAGTCATCGGTCGACAAAATAAAATAACCCCAGAAAACCGAATACAAACAAACCATCTAATCCAAACTCTAATTGTATAATTAAACCCATTACATTATACCTCTCGATTTCAAACGCCAACCAAGAAAAATTCCTGGTCAATCAAAAAGTTTTGTAGAATAAATGTTCGGACAGCCATTGATATCCTGACAAACAATGCGACAACACTTACACTCTTAGTCTCAGTAAAAAGTAAAAACAAAACAAAACGAATACGACAACACTCAGTCTCATTGTCACAAAATTTTTATAACTCACTAGCCTCTGAGCACGCGCTCACGCGCGTGCTCAGAGGCTCTTCTATTTTTTGGGTAAGGGTTAATTTAGAACATTTATTATCACGCGCGTACTCAGAGGCTCTTCTATTTTTTGGGTAAGGGTTAATTTAGAGCATTTATTATAATTTGGAATTACTACATTTTCCAATCACAAAAAAAAACCTAGGGGTGTGATGAGTATTATGTGTTTGCAAGTGAAATAATTTTTTCATCACACCCCCTAGGTTTTTTTTTTATGATTGGAAAATGTAGTAATCCCAAATTATAATAAATGCTCTAAATTAACCCTTACCCAAAAAATAGAAGAGCCTCTGAGCATGCGCGTGATAATAAATGCTCTAAATTAACCCTTACCCAAAAAATAGAAGAGCCTCTGAGCACGCGCGTGAGCGCGTGCTCAGAGGCTAGTACTCTCTAATATGCTTTCCATGTTGCAAGAGTAATGCCTCTAAATCATTGAGAAGTTTATTTGTACGATGTGTCTCTGTTGTAACAGATGTTGATGGGTAATCTTCTACCATATATGGATAGAACTCATTCCACAATTCTCTTACTCCAATTGGTAAACAAAATACCAATATTGTTGCAAACAATCTTCTTAAAGCTGAAAACACAATCTAGTGGGCCTCTGTTGGGCCCCACCCACGGCCTGCTTTCCTCCCTCCAAATCTGAAAAGCAATGTCCCATTCTCTCTCTCTCTCTTCTGTGAAACCCTAAAAACTGAAACTTTTCTAATTCTCTTTCTCTCTTTTTTTTTTTTTCTCTCTGAATCTCTATAAAAATTCAAGAGCAATTTTATGTCACGCCGCCTGTGTGTGTGTCACAATAAATAGGTGAAAGATATTACGCGTTTGGCGGTTACGGATTCTGATTTCTGCTTGTTACGTGAATGTCGGTATATATATACTAGCCTCTGAGCACGCGCTCACGCGCGTGCTCAGAGGCTCTTCTATTTTTTGGGTAAGGGTTAATTTAGAGCATTTATTATAATTTGGAATTATTATATTTTTCAATCACAAAAAAAAAAAAACCTAAAGGTGTGATGAGTGTCATGTGTGGAGAAATAATTTTCCAATCACACCCCTAGATTTTTTTGTGATGAATTGTGATTGGAAAATTATTTCTCCACACATGACACTCATCACACCCCTAGGTTTTTTTTTTTTTTTGTAATTGAAAAATATAATAATTCCAAATTATAATAAATGCTCTAAATTAACCCTTACCCAAAAAATAGAAGAGCCTCTGAGCACGCGCGTGAGCGCGTGCTCAGAGGCTAGTATTCCATATTTATTATCCATTTTTGCCACCAAAAAAAATTTATGCAGTAATCAACGTGTTATTGATTGGGAGATAATGCAATAATTTAGTATTAAATTGACTATTATCAATTTCCACTTTCTATCCCACGTTAAACATCTGAAGTTTTCATTTTTTTTTTTTTTAATACCTTTTTGGTGGTGTTGATGTTGTTTTTTTTTTTTTTTTTTTTTTTTCAAATTTTATATATGACAGTTATCATTTTTTGTCATGTACTATTGTTCAAAATCGCACTTTAAATTTAGACCAAAGCATTAAACTAAGTATATACTCCTCTCTTAATTTAATCTTTAATTTACTTTTTGAAATAAATAATACGTTTTTTTTAATGAAAAATGAAATCGTTTTTATTGTTTTCTCATTTTCGAAAATTCAAAGTATTTACATCTTGTACTTTGTCTTTTTTTTTTTTTAATATATATATACACACATCTATCCATTTACTATTTTAAAAATCCTACTTTTTAGCATCTCACGTTTTCCTTTTTTATTTTTTTAATCTCTTCCATATTTTATTAAAAAAAGACTCCTACAATAAAACTACTACTACAATTTCTCCTTCCATATCCTTATATTTAGGCACTAACATAATTGATTTTGAAAGAAAATAAAATGCTAAATTTTAGGGAAAAAAATTTTAAATCTAATATTCCATTCTTGTAAAGTCTCTCACGTTCTCTCTCTCTCTCTCTATCTATGTACTGTTTAAAAAATTTCCACTTTCTATCCCACATTAAACATCTCAAGTTTTCCCCTTTTTTTTTTTTTTCAAATTTTATGTATGACAGTTATCATTTTTTGTCTTTTCCTAAAATGTAGTTTTTTTAATCCTAAAATTTAGTCATTTACTACACATCCATAACATAAGTAAATAAAACTTAAATTGGAAATTTTATGTGAAGAGATACATGTTAATTGTATACAAAATAAATCTCACGTTTTCCTCTCTTTTTTTATCTCACGTTTTCCTATTTTTTTTCTTTTTTTTTTAATGTCGTCCATATTTTGGAAAAGAAAGACTCCTACAATAAAACTACTACTATAATTTCTCCATCCATATCCTTATATTTAGGCACTAACATATCTGATTTTGAAAAAAAATAAAATGCTAAATTTTAGGGAAAAAAAATTAAAAGTCTAATATTTCATTCTTGTAAAGTCTCTCACGTTCTTGGTGTTGTTGATGTGGGTTTTTTTTTTTTTTTTTTTCAAATTTTATGTATGACAGTTATCATTTTTTGTGTATTCGTAAAATGTAGTATTTTTAATCCTAAAATTTAGTCATTTACTACACATCCATAACATAAGTAAATAAAAGCTTAATTTGAAAATTTTATGGCAAGAGATACACGTTAATTGTGTAATAAAGAAATATAGTTTCTATTACAAAAGAAATTTTTTTACAACAGTTTCTTAGATAACAACCACTTTATGTGAGGTTTAATACATATAATAATTCTTGTAAAGTCTCTCACCCGAACTTATCTAATATTCCATTCCAATGACTCCTCAATGCAATCCAAAAAGTTTGTGCGTATGTGAACCTGAGAGAGATAAAAGAATTAGGGTTAAACCAAGTATTTAAAAAAAAGAAAAAAACTTTAATTAACAAACCAACGTTTGAATGTATATGTTGTTAAAGATAATAGCTTAAGTTTGTTAGAGTTTGTGTTTGAAATTTTTGAATTCAAATAGAAATAGAAAATTCTTCTCCAAAAAAAAAAAAAAAAAAAAAAAAAAGAGAAATAGAATGAAGCAAACATTTGAATAAAAAAGTAGTTATCCGAAAATGTTGGTAGTGAGAGCATATAAGGATAAAAGAGATTGTGATAGAGAACATGGTGAGATTTTACTGGAAATTTGAATTTCGAAAATTTGCAGTTATTTAGGAAACGTTTAGTGGTTGTAGCCTTGCATTGTGTAGATAAAAAAATAATAGTCATAAATTATGTGGATAAAAAAATTATGGAATAAAAAATAATAGTAATGAAATTGATAATTTCTCAACAATCAAAGCAACGCAAATAAGATTCTAGGTCGAATACTAATAAAAGGACAAAATTTATATACAATTTCTTAAATTACTTAATTACATTTAATTAAATAATCACATTAACCAATAAATTACATAGTTGATTTTTTTTTAATCATTGAAACGACAGAAATCACACCATTGAATATAATTTTTTTTTTTATTTTAGATTTTATTTTTAGTACTGAATTGCTGAAAATAAATAATTAATTATAACAATTAAAAAGCGAAACCTAAAGTTTAGACTTTAGACTTTTAAATTGAGGATTTTTTCTTCTTTGTTGAACCCACCTGATGAACAAATGCATGTGGACCCATAAAATTGAGATGGATAACTTTTTTTTTTTTTTTTTTTTTTTGAGATGTAGACAACTTTAATTGGATAAAAGTTACACAAATGAAAAAAAAAAATTCTATCTAAAAAAAAAAATTTAGTAGCTATTTAGTAGTGATAGACGTGTAGAGGATTGTGGTTAACCTTTTGATAAAGTTGGATGTATTTAGTGCAAATGCAGTTAGAAATAGATAATTGTGGTTAACCTTTTGATAAAATTAAAAACCTTTTCTAAGAAAGAATAAAATAAAAAACCTAATAAGAGAGTGATGGACGTTGTTGACCTTATTTTTTTTTAAAAAAAACACACTATCTATTCATGAGGTGATCATGGTTATAATTTTTAAAATGTAAACAAAGACTATTAAAAGAGGTAAAGGAAGCCATACTGTTTAACTGTTGGAGAATGATTTTGAATACTTCTTTTGTAGCATAAGACAGCCCTATCTTTGGATCTCAATACTTACAACATGAAATGACAATTCATTAAGAAGTACAATGGTGGAGTATATGAAGGAACCATTTATTTCAAAATTACATTTTAAAATAAAGAAGAAGGGGAAAAAAAGAAAAGAAAAAAGAGTTAACGTGATACATATAAGAAAAAAAAAAAAAGTAGAACTTAAAGAAAGTCAATCATAAACAAAAGAAAACAAAACAAAGAGGGACTTGCAAAAGATAGAACCTGAAAATTTGTTGAAGCCTCTGACAGTAAATATCTTTAATATGAAGAAAAAGAGAAGAAGATGTAGAGCTAAACTAAATGTCTTTAATTTGAAGAAGAATGAGAGAGAGAAAGTGAGATAGAAACTGTAGGAGTTTTAATTTACATATCTATCATCGGTAGTTGAAATCTTATAAGTGGGTATGATGAGGGTATCTTAGGCATGAAAAATGTGGAATCCAAACAGGGGAAGCCCCTTAAATAGTAGTATATACTCCCAACAAATATGAGCCCGGTGGAAATGGCCCAAATGGGTAGGGCAGAAATGTAATATTCTTCATGAATCTTTAGGCCAATCACGTGCGCGTTCTTTATTTATTTATTTTATTTATTGAAACTCATGCCGTTATTTTCTTTTTCGCTGAATACATGCAGTCACTTTCATTCTCTACATGATAAGGACGTCCATCACTTTCATAACACAACAAAAGAAAATGAGCTACTGCGGGAAAAATAATGAACAGTGTTCAGAAAAACTTAACAAAAATATAAGGAAATAACAAAACCGGTACCCTATTCGATCTTTTTGTGAGTCTCTACTCTATCTATATTTCTTCATCGATTCCTTCTGGAACAAGAACGAAAATGGAACACAAAAATAAGCCTTCGTATGCCTCAGTTTTGGCGTCTACTTCACAAAAAAGGCCTTCTTCAACAACCTCTCCCAGCGTGAGACAACGGACTACATCTCCGGCATCGACGAGGAGTTCAATGCCTTCTTCTTCAACCCTTTCAAGTAAAGCAAGCCCATTTTACCCATCTTCAATTATATATACTTGCCTGCTAGCTTATAAAAAACTGACAGTCATTTTCTTTCTTTTTCTTCACAGATCTACCAAAGACTTCATTGACAGAACCTGTAGTTGTGGTAAGATTTTCTTTATGAGAAAGATATATATCATACAAGTGAGACGTAATATTTATAGTTTTTAGTGAAACCCTTATTGCACAAGCATGCACTTTGTACACAACCAATTTGATCATAAAATTTATGGCATATGATTCACATAATGATCTTGTTTGGACACGATGCTACTTAGTTTAAACCATTCAAAGAATTGGAAAATTGTTGAGACCCAAAAAAAGGGTCTACAATCCATGACATCCTACATCGCCTGAGAAAACACATGAAATGTGTGTAGAAATTAAGGCATTTTCTCCCCACTGCTAGCTAGCGGTGTGTTTTGGAGGGAAAAAACAAATGCATGAGAGGGAGAACAAATTCATGAGGGGTATGGAGCTCCAAAGTAGACAATATCTACATAATTGGTGTGAAATTATTACGGCCACTAAATCGAGTTCTTTTTCATATATTATATAGTTCACGTTTTCAAAATCTTGATTTTTTTTTTTACGTATTCTTGGACTACACTTCTTATATGCATCTGTGATTTTACTTTTATTCTTACAATACATCAAAATTCTGAAATGAAAAGGTAGTTTGTTCTTCCTCTTGATAAACTTTTTTGGAAATATACCCCATTGTAACTCAAATTCGGCCAACTTTCATATGATTGGGAATCGTGGTGAACTCTATTAATTGCTAATCACATCAAATCAAAATGCACATCTAAAAAAACTCATAAGAGATCATTCTTTAAATGCATATTGATTAACTCATCTTGTGGTCACTACACCTCCCTAAATTGTTGCTATGCTTTCTATGAAGGGGTGAGCTCCCTTAGAAGGTAAACTACACCTCCCACCCCTTATATATAAGCAGTGAGTCTCACATGATTGGTACACCCCTTCGTAAGTTCAATGCATATATGTCAGGGGTGGGAGGTGTAGTTTCCCGACGTGGGACAAAACCGTGAGGGTCTTTATCCAAAGCGGATAGTACCTTTTAAGGGAGCTTACCCCTCCACAAAAAGGCCAATCATGTGAGCCTTCTAAGAGAGCTCACCACTCCACACTTTCTATTTTAAATTAAAAATTGGGTATTCTTCTCTATTTACTGCAGGAAAGAGGTACAGTAACACTTGAGTACGAAATTTTCGAGTCTGGTGGAGACGTTCGCCATGGCTCCTGGAGTGGTGATTCTGTATCATTTATTCCATATGATACTATTGAAAAAGCTCAGATCAGCAAAAGTCTTCTCCAAACATTAAGCACTGCTGAATTTGTTAATCCTAAAATGGTTATAAGTAAAACCAACGTTTGGCTAGTGGTGCAGAAAATAGATTCCACGTTGGACCAATTTAAAAAGAAAAATACCGGGATTTGGTCTGGTAATGATCTATTGGATAATAAATACAAGATCATTGTAAGGTATGAAAATAGCTTATAATTTATTTTCATGATCTTTGTAAAATTTTCATGTGATATAATGATTTATTGATCACTTCTTTTTTTTTTTAATTTCATATTTGAAGGGACATTATTGCTGGTGTTATTCAATTGGGGAATCAAGGATATATGGGACAACTAAAGATTCAAGACATTGCTATTATTAATGGTCGTGCCAAATTGATGAGAATATCAAATGAACTTGGAGTGAGTAAGCTAAAGGACCAACTACAAAATCTATTAGAAGACTTATTGGGAAATGATCCTAACAATGAGGAGTTGATCAATTTCTACTCTCATATGAAAACAATGCCAATGTAAGTACTCATTTACATTTATACCCGTTTGGCTTAGTATATAGTACTGTATTTTCTTGAAAATATTTTTCTTATTTTTCAATATTTGGTACACTGAAAATCATAGTCAACAAAAACATTTTTAGGATTAATTGAAAACACCAATAAAATCTTAGAAAATGGTAATAAATTTTTTTTAAACAGTGATCTTTTATCTTTGTGTTGTAAAATTTTTCAACCAAACAAAATCAACTAAAACTTTTCTTCCACTTGAAAATAACATATTTTCCTCATAAAATTTTAGGTGAAAACTTTTTTTGAAGGGAAATATTTTATGTTGAAACAAATAGTTTTTCTTATTTGCATAAAATTATGTATTCAATGTCTAAGTCGATTTCTTTTCTGATTATTTTTACCTTTTACTTTCTAAAGGTGCAAACTCATTCATTTGAGAAATCATCCGATATTGTTGACATCTCAAGAGAGAGTGCAATTCCCAGTATTATTACCTCAGTTGCTAAATTATGAGAAAAAATCGTCAAATTGGAAAGCTAAATATGATGATCAATATAGAGATGAAGAAGTTAAGAAAGTGAAAAGACTTGAGAAAGATCAAGAATATAAGGTGGTGTACGACTACAAAAGTGACCAAAAGAGGGAAGTTAATTACATAGCAACAAAAGTTGAGAAAGATCAAGCATATAAGAACGTGTACGACCACAAGAACAGAGTTTGCCCAAATACTGTTTCCAAAAAAAAAACAGGTTACCCAAATACTGCATCCAGCCAGATTACTTTCTCTCGGAATGCCATAACACACATTAATGATGATGGGCAATATGTATGTATTCTTATATATCTATCTATCTTTTTTTTATTCATTATTATATGCACATTAGTTGATTACCCTTTAACTTTCTTTCATCAATTTCTTTTGTAGAATTCATATGTAGGTTAATATTACATGTGGCAATGAGAGTGAGAAAGTTCTTCAAATTTTTATTTATTTTTGTTAACTAAATGCATATTATATTATTTTTCTTTAACTTTCTTTCAGCAATTTCTTTTGTATAAGTCATCTGATAGATTAATATTACATGCGGCAGTGAGAGTGAGAGTGAGAGAAGTTCTTAAATTTTTTTTTTTTTGGTTTGCTTGCTTATGACAAAAGTAGATAGAATGCTTATCAAATTTCCAAGAGATGTCCAGGTTGATTTGGGTGCGTATGGAAGGGTTGTAATAAAACTTTATTTGAGAGTTCATAAGGGAATGAAATGGAATGATTATAAAGGAATGATTTATACTTAGACTATTTTTAGTAATAATATTTTTTTTATCATTTTTTAATGCATGTTTATCACTTTATAAATACTATACATTGAAGTTTGCTTATATTGTTACAGAGAACTAGTGAGGAAATTGGGAAAAAGTTGAAGAATTTCTTCCCAGATTTGTGGACAAGATTGTTCTCACTTTTGATTCATGAGGGAATCGATGTTTGGGATCAACGCAAGTAAGTGTTCTTGTAATTAATTGTAAGAAACATGATTCAATATTTGTAGATTTATATGTGTATCAAAAGTGTTTTGTAATATATATGGTCTCTTGAAGAATACCTTCCTAGAAGATAGATAAATGTACCCACCGTTGAAAGAACAAAATTAATAAGGTGTTAATATGAGATATTCTTTAATAAAAAGCATTTGTTTTCTTGTACTAATTAATTGATAATTGTATATTAATATTAGTGAGAAGTATGGAGGAGATCTACTCAGCAATTGTAGAGCTACTTTGAAGCTTTGCATCCTGGAAAATGATGATTTGGCAACAGAGCATTTCTTGAAAATCTGCAGATTATTTCTTTCCCTTATAGGTATGGTAGTTCATCTCTTGATGATACTTTGTGATGTGTGTGCCATGTAAAACATCCTCTTTGAAGTAAGAAAGATGCAATGACATTTAAGTAATCTTTTTAACCTAAAATGGCCTACTAGGAAAATGACAAAATTAGAAGGACAGAGCTATGTAACAAGTTATTATAGAAAACAAACAGAATTGAGTTTATTATGGTTTGCTTCATTAATCTTCCTTCACCAGGTGTTTGAACTTTGAACTTATATGACAAATAGTAAAAGCGAGAAGTAGACTCTATCTATATCTATGCATTTTGGCTTATGAATTCCTTGTGGTTGAGGTTGCATTGATTCAAACTCTATCTATATCTATATGACAGATATGAGGGCTGATAAAAGTAAGGACATTTCAAGTCTTGTGACCAAGATCAAGGGCCGAATTATTGTAAGTTCATCCCATTGACTTTTGAAGCTCAAATTATGGGTCTAGATTTAAGCCAAAAATCAATAATATGATGTTATGCGGACAAATTGCACTGAATGCACTTTACTGAAAAGTCTTAACGTTGCTCTTGTTCATACTCATTTTGCATGGCAATTTCTCATCTAGCATATGATTGGTCCACCTTGGGCCTATGAGAAGCATCAAACCATATCATGCCAAATACATCCTATTAATTCTTATTCCAAAAGTCTTCTATTAATGTCTTCTTGTATCAAACTCAAAACCTTCCATCAAGCATACTCATCTCTTATTTTTGTTACCAGTCATATCCTACATTAATTAGATCAGCTCTAGCAAAATGCCATTGATAAAATATAAATGAACAATCCAATCAACCACCAGTGGAACTCCACTAAACAAAATTGACCCTGTCATTCACCGTTGGAAGAGTTGAGTATTAGTGTTCTTCCTTATTGCAGACAGTGGAATCAAAGTTTCTACAAGATCACTTCAAATACAGAAAATTGGAGGGGATATTCAAAGATGACAATGTCTGCAGCACATCTACAAAGTTAGCGGAGAATAGTTGTACAAATTGCATCAATTTTTTAATGAGGTAACTATGATTGGTAAATTGCTTTTTGCCTATACACGCTCATATACCACTTGATAAGGATAAAAGAGTGGCCAAATAAAGGATACGGTTGACGGTACCAATTGGGTCATCGGGCTTTGTTTAGCGACTGACGGCGCGACAAAGTGAAGGGTCCCATAGGCCGACGAGATAGTAAAGACTGAAAGTCATCCTGAAGCTGACGGTGTAAAGACCGAAGGCACAACATAGACTAACGGCACTAGTCAAGGAATGCTTGCTAAACACGCTCGCGTGTATAAGTAAATGACTTGCTCTCCAAATTTCGTGAAACATTCCTATATGGAAAGGATCTCGCGAATTACGCCCAAGGAGACTTCTATAAGGAAAGGACTTCTACCCCAAGGAAAAAAGAGTCATGCCCTACTACTATAAAAACCAAGCACCCTCACGAATCAAGGTACGCATAATTTACCCTCTCTAGCACTCTAGAGCAGTGAGAATAGTTCTGACTTAACCTTCGGAGGGTATTTGGCCGGTACCACACCGGTGCTCTCTGCTAGGTTCTTTCTTGTTGCTGTGCAGGTGCTATTTGGAGCGCGCGAGGACCGTGTGACTTACTGGTGGTATTTTCGGCATCATCAGTTGGCGCCGTTTGTGGGAATCGTGGTGTAAAGTCATAATACCGCTTCCCGGACAAAGGTTGCATGGTGCTTACCCGCTCAATGGCAACCACTAACGACATCCAAGAAGAGGAACCACCCACGACCGCCCTCGAGAAGCAAGTTAAGACTCTCGCCGCGGCCATGGAATGCCTCAACCAACAAAATCGAGACCTGGAAGAGTAGCTGTGCCAGAAAAACGCAGCACCGGACAACCAAGGAGCCGATCAAGAGGGAACCAGCGCTGACAGAAGAAACCAAGAGGGACCCCAAGCCAGTAACGCCCCGAGCAAACCGGAGCGACAGAATGTGAGCCTCCCTTCCCTCGCTGATACGGCTTCGCCACCTATCATCGCAGAGATGCAGGCAATGAAAGAACAAATGGAGGTTATGATGAACGCTCTCAAAGGGCGGGTATCCAGTGATCTTGACAACCTTGTCAACCGAACTGACTCGCCATTCACAGCCCCTGTCAACTCCTTCCCCCTGCCGAGTAAGTTCCGCATGCCACAAATAGACAGTTATGACGGGGTCAGGGACCCTCTGGATCACCTAGAGACATTCAAGGCCCTGATGCACCTTCAAGGAGTAGCAGACGCGATTATGTGTAGGGCCTTCCCTACAACGCTGAAGGACGCGGCGAGAATTTGGTTCAGCCGACTGGCACCAAACTCCATCAGCACCTTCAAAGAACTTAGTGCTTAGTTTACCGCGCACTTCATCGGAGGCCATCGGTACAAGAAGTCTACGGCTTGCTTGATGACTATCAAGCAGCGAGAGGAAGAAACTCTAAGAGCCTACATATCCCGCTTCAATAAGGAGGCACTCTCGATCGACGAAGCCGACGATAAGATACTTGTCGCAACATTCACGAATGGGCTGAAAAATGGTAAGTTTTTGTTCTCCCTATATAAAAATGACCCAAAGACCATGTCGAAAGTACTTTACCGAGCCACAAAGTATATAAACGCTGAAGATGCGTTGTTGGCACGAGATAAGAGGCCAAAGAAAAGAGAGAGGCAGGAAGACTCTCGGCAGGACCAAGGCCGAAAAAAGGCAAGAACGGGAGACTGAAGGGATGAGAGGCGCCCTAAGCCCCTGGGGGGAAGATTCACCAGCTTCACTCCGTTGACAGCCTCGATAGATCAAGTCCTTATGCAAATAAAGGACGAGGAGGCTCTGATGTTCCCAGGAAAGCTAAAAAGTGATCCCAACAAGCGTCCCAGGGATAAGTATTGTCGTTTCCACCGCGACCATGGTCACGATACGACTGATTGCTATGACCTCAAGCAGCAGATTGAGGCTCTTATCAGACAAGGAAAACTGCAGAAGTTCGTTAGCAAGGAGAAAACAGATCCACCCGCACAAGACCAACACCACCCCCGACGGGATAATGAGCGACCGAGACCCCCGATAGGGGACATAAGGATGATCGTAGGAGGAACAACGGTCGCCAGGTCGTCCAAAAGGCCCGCAAGACCTACCTTCGTATGATACAAAATGTCCAGCTGACGGGGAGTCGTGCCAAAGATAGCACGAAGAGAAGGCCCCATAATTGGGTTCTCAGAGGAGGACGCACGATACCTTCACCATCCACATGACGATGCGCTCGTCGTCAGCTTACGGGTAGAAGACTACAACATGCACCGAGTGTTGGTTGACAACGGCAATTCAACAGATATTTTATACTACCCAGCGTTCTAGTAGAGGAGGATCTACAGGGAGCGATTGATCCCGACAAACGCCCAGCTCGTAGGCTTCGGAGGGAGCCGAGTATTGCGATTACCCTCAGCAAATAACCAAGGACGTGACGTTCTTGGTGGTCGATTGCTCGTCTGCCTACAACGCTATCCTCGGACGGCCCACGCTCAATTCATGGAAGGCAGTAACCTCAACCTACCACCTGATGATCAAGTTCCCTACTGACTACGGGGTAGGGGAGCTGCGCAGAAGTCAGATGGCCGCGCACGAATGCTACATAGCCATGATGGAAATGGAGGATCAGGTTCAGGCTTTAAGCATAGAAGAGCACCGGACGGTAACAGAGCCAGTAGAGAAGTTAGAAAAGATACCCCTTGACAGTTCCGATCCTGGCCGAACGACCAAAATTGGAACACTCGCTAACCCCGTGACCCGTCAGGAGCTCATAACCTTCCTCAAAAGCAATCGAGACGTATTCGCCTGGAGTCATGAAGACATGCCAGGAATAGACCCATCAGTCATGGTGCACAGGTTGAAAGTATCGCCCGCCTTTCCACCTGTCCGGCAAAAGAAGAGAGTGTTCGCCCCCGAACGAGATAGGGCCATAGCAGAAGAAGTCCGAAAGCTACAGGAAGCAAGCTTCATTAGGGAAGTATATTATCCCGATTGGCTAGCAAACGTAATAATGGTCAAAAAAGCTAGCGGGAAATGGCGGATGTGTGTGGACTTCACCAACCTTAACAAAACCTGCCCCAAAGACAGCTACCCTCCCAAGGGTCGACGTCTTAGTAGACTCAACGGCTCGACACCAGTTGCTGAGCTTCATGGACGCTTTCTCAGGGTACAACCAAATCTGGATGCACGAAGCTGATCAGGAAAAGACGTCATTCGTAACCAGTCAGGGCCTCTTCTGCTACAAAGTGATGCCCTTCGGCCTGAAAAACGCAGGCGCAACATACCAACGACTTATGAACAAAATGTTCGCACAACAGATTGGGAGGAATGTCTAGGTTTACGTTGACGATATGCTAGTAAAAAGCAGAAGAGAGGAAGATCATCTGGAAGATCTCAAAGAAACATTCAACACCCTTCGCTCCTATAACATGAAGCTCAATCCAGGAAAATGTGCCTTTGGAGTGACGGCGGGAAAATTCCTAGGATTTATGGCGTCACAAAGGGGAATCGAGGCAAATCCGGACAAGATCCACGCTATTATGGAGATGGCGCCACCAAGAAATGTGAAGGAGGTGTAAAGCCTCAACGGAAAGATAGTGGCACTAAACAGGTTCGTGTCAAGGGCGATGGACAAGTGTTTGCCATTCTTCTGAACTCTGAAGAGATCGTTCGAGTGGACCTCCGAATGCCAGCAAGCGTTCGAAGAATTGAAGGCTTATCTCTCCTCCCCACCATTGCTAAGCCCGTCACAGCCAGGAGAAGAGCTTTTTCTCTATCTAGTCGTCTCCCCCGCAGCCGTTAGTGCTGCCTTAATCAGAGAAGAAGAGAAAGTACAAAAGCCCGTATACTACGCAAGCCGAGCGCTCCGCGGTGCTGAAGAAAGATACCCGCCAATGGAAAAACTTGCCTTTCCATTAGTGACAGAGGCCCGCAAGCTCAAACCATACTTCCAAGCACATACGGTGAACGTCCTGACTGACAAGCCCTTACGACGGGCGATGAGCAATCCTGAGGCTGCGGGACGATTGGCGTTATGGGCTATAGAACTGAGCGAATTTGATATCCAGTACCGCCCACGGATTGCCGTCAAGGGACAGATCCTCACAGATTTCATAGCCGAATTCACTCATGACGAAGACAAGGGGGCAGAAGAGTCCCCTCATTGGAGCATATATACGAACGGGTCGTCCAACAGACAAGCCGGAGGAGCCAGTATCATGCTACTATCGCCCGAATGAGACACCATTGAATGTATGGTCCATCTCAACTTCCCCGCTACCAACAATGAATCAGAATATGAAGCGTTGATAGCAGGGCTGGACCTCGCCAAAGCTGCAGGAGTCGCAAGGGTAGTCATCTACTGCAACTCTCAGGTCGTTACTAACCAAATAAATGGAGACTACGAATGCAAGGGCGAAAGGATGAAAAGGTACCTTGATCATGTAAGGGCGAGAGTGGATGACCTTGAAGCCAAGATCGTCCAAATTCCCAGAGGAGATCGCCTCGCAAAGGCCGCTTCAGCAGAACAAATGGTCATCCCTGGTAATGTACTCTCTTTTGTTCAGTTTTCTCCACTAATAGACCCCAGCAACGTGCAGGAAATAGGCTCTGATAGTAGCTGGACCACGCCGTTAGTATTATACTTGAGAGATGAGGTATTACCAGACGAAAAGGAGGCTGCAAGAAAACTGAAGATCCAGGCGGCAAGGTTCGTCCTAATAAAAGATATCCTGTACAAAAGAAGCTTCTCTCGACCATATCTGAGATGCTTGGGTACGAAAGAAGCAGACTACGTCATGAGAGAGGTACATGAAGGAATCTGCGGAAACCATTCAGGGTCTAGATCATTGGTACACAAGCTTGTGCGAGCGGGGTACTATTGGCCCACCATGCAGAAGAACGCCGAAGCCTATGTCAGTGCCTGTGACAAATGTCAAAGGTTCAGCAATATTATTAGACAACCAACCGAAGAGCTGACCCCATTGACGGCCCCATGGCCGTTCGCACAATGGGGGTTAGATATTATGGGACCATTCCCTACAATAGTATGACAGCTGAAGTTCCTGTTGGTAGGCATTGACTATTTCACAAAATGGGTGGAAGCTGAAACTTTGGCCACAATTACAGAGAAGAACATGCGCAGCTTTGTCTGGAGATGCATCATATGCAGGTTTGGCATTCCTAGAATCTTTGTCTCGGACAACGGGAGGCAATTCGACAACGACCCCTTCCGGGATTTTTGCTCACAGCTAGGAATAAAGAACCACTACTCCTCCCCCGCCCACCCTCAAGCTAATGGCCAGGTCGAAGTCACAAACCGATCCTTGCTCAAGATTATCAAACTCGGCTCGAGGGGGCAAAGGGTATATGGCCCGAAGAATTACCAAGCATACTATGGGCATACAGAACGATGGCAAGGACGCCCACAGGAGAGACACCGTTCCGACTGACGTACGGAGGCGAAGCGGTCATCCCGACCGAAGTTGGGCTCACGAGCTACAGGGTGCACAACCATGATGAGAACAAAAACGACGAGGCTATGCGACTACAGCTCGACCTAGTGGACGAGATCAGAGCAGCAGCAGAACAAAGGCTCGCTAGGTACCAGGACCGCATGGCCAAGCACTACAACTCTCAGGTTCGACACAAAGACTTCCAAGTTGGAGACCTTGTTCTTAGAAAGGTCATGGGCACCGCCAGGGACCCTACCCAAGGGAAACTCGGCCCCAATTGGGAAGGACCTTACCGAGTTACGTCGTGGCAGAGGAAAGGCACTTACCACCTGGAGATGTTGGAAGGACAGAAACTGCCGCACCCATGGAATGTCAATCACCTTCGAAAGTATTACTAGTAGAAGCGGCAGTGTGAAGACCAACCCTTTTTACTTACATTCCAGCAAATTCTAGTCTTACTCCTCAGATTTATTATTTACTTTAGTTTTTGCAACAATATCTATTTTTTTGTTTTAAGCCCAAGAGGCAGGATTCGGTTTTAGAATTACTTTTATCTACAAATACATGGCAATAAAAGGAGTTTATTAAAAATTGCTGAAGTATCTATTTTTTATCTACGGTTTAAAGTCCACAAAAGTGGGCAACTAAGTCCACAAAAGTGAACAACCAAAACAACCATGTCCATAACACACAGACTAAAAAGCTGATGGTCCCATAGATGAAGCCATCATCATATGGACAAGGTCTAAAAACCAACGGACCTACAAAAGATGACAGTTATCAAGACTAAGGCTAAAAAGCTGACGGTCCCATAGATGAAGCCATCATCATATGTACAAGGTCTAAAAACCAACGGACCTACAAAGATGACAGTCATCAAGACTAAGGCTAAAAAGCTGACGGTCCCATAGATGAAGCCATCATCATATGTACAAGGTCTAAAAACCAACGGACCTACAAAGATGATAGTCATCAAGACTAAGGCTAAAAGGCTGACGGTCCCATAGATGAAGCCATCATCATATGTACAAGGTCTAAAAACCAACGGACCTACAAAGATAGTCATCAAGACTAAGGCTAAAAGCTGACGGTCCCATAGGTGAAGCCATCATCATATGGACAAGGTCCTGAAACCAACGGACCTACAAAGATAGTCATCAAAGCCAAAACTAAAAAGCTGACGGTCCCATAGATGAAGCCATCATCATATGGACAAGGTCTAAAAACCAACAGACCTACAAAGATGACAAGGTCATCAAAGCCAAAACTAAAAAGCTAACGGTCCCAAGTGGTGAGGCTATCACCATACGGACAAGGTTCAAAAACCCACGGGCCTACAAAGGTGAAAAGTTCATCAAGCTCATAAAAAGCTAAAACAAAAAAACTGACGGTCTCACCAAACAGATTGGACCGGTATAGAGCCAACGGACTTACATTAAGCCCGTAAGGTGGCTAAAAATTAGGAAATTGACGACCTTAAAAAAAAAATATATATTTATATATATATATATATATATACTTGGACGATGCCACTAAGCTGACGGACCTTGGAAAAAGGCCAGAAATCCAAGCAGAAAACCCGTAAAACCGACGAGGTAAAGAGAATACGTTAGTCATGCCGACGGAATCTTCCAACAGTTCAAAAACTGTTGGTTCCCAAAGAGATGGGAATGTTTACCAAGATATCGTATGGCGCAATCATTGGTTAAGAGATATGAAAGCGACGGAAATAAACATGAGCACAGTTGTATATAAACAAAAGCCCAAGAAAACCAAAAAGACACTTTAAACAATTGTTTGCCAAGTAACTGAAATACAAGGTTGAAGTACAAATAATAAAAAAAAAAAAAAACTAAGGAACAGGAGCGTCAGCAAGATTCCCGTCAGCTTGCTGATCTTCAACATTTACAATTACAGTTGGGGTATTGGAAACAGGAGGAGAAGGGTTTGCACCAGGTTGGGCAAGAACAACAACACCGTCAGGCTCCGGAGTAGGAATAGGCTGAGAGGAGCCATCATTTTCATCATCCATGGTAATCCCGAACAGGTCCAGCTCTGGGAATGCTGACGCGACTTGCTTAAGGCAATCGTCAAAACCAGTGCCATAATACCCAGCACAATAGTCAATAAACGATTGTGTCACTTTAAAGTCTCGAACCGCGTCAGCCCCAGCCGTCTGCACCCTTTGGCCTAGATCCGTCACCTCCTCCCTGAGCTTGTGATTCTGACGGTCAGCTTCTTCCAGCTTCTCCCTGACTTCCTTCAGCTCTTGAATCAACGTACGGACGGCTTCCTTATACTGCCCTTGTTGATCCATCAGAGTTGCATTATGCTTCCGGACCCAAGTGACGACTCCCTTCTTCACAACGCAATGGTCTTGAAGGGCCGTAACACGCACCAAGGCCTAAGAAAAGAACACAGCCGTCAGTCAAAGTTCAAAGCAAAATGAAACCATTACGACAAAAGATAGCAAGCATACCCTGGTGAGATCAAAAGGGCTGACGCCCCTAAATCCTCTGTCCCTAGCTGGTCACAAGGCTCTATGTCCGTCGGCTTTATGAAGGACTTAACCTCCCCGACGGCATAGTCCTTGTGGGTCAGGAGGCGGCAGGGGCCCTCACTGACGGGACCCATGGAGGTCATTACCCCTTTGCCCGCACCGTGGCTTGGCTTGGGAGGTGATTTTTCCTTTGCAGCAGCATCTCCAGGAGTAACGGCGGCCTTTTTAGCCGGACGGCCATCACTCCCGTCAGACTTCCTCTTTGCCTGTTTTGTGAAGGCCTTAGGGGTTAGCGACGTCTCCTCCCCTGCCTCCTTTGCCTGCTTCTCCGCCTTCTGACGGGCGGCAGCAGCCCTTATCCTTTGTTTGGCAGATTCCATCTCTACAATACAAAGAAAAGTCTAAAATAAGAGACGGAGGAGTAGACTGACGAAGCCAATGAAAGATCTACTCACGTCGATGTAAAAATTCCTCCAACCTCCGAGCTTCAGTTGACGGCTCTAGACCCCCACAGTACAAGTGAATTGTGTCAAGGGTGATCAAATCCCTACACTTACGTTCCTCCAAAGGGATTTCCAGAACCTGACGGATGAACTCCTCCTGTTCGTCGGTTATGTGTGGACGGGTATAAGCTGAAAAAAAAAAAAAAAGAAAAAAAAAAGGGAGTGCTGTTAGTAGCGTCACTTAGAAAATGAAAAGAACACGGTCGACGGGATTAACCTGAATCCCTGACGAAAGCCCAAGTGTTGTCAAAATAACCATGGGGCATCGTCGCCCATTCCTCCTAACGGCAAACCCAATCCGTCCCTTCAACAAAAAAGTATCTACTTTTCCAATTCCTATTGGAGTCTGGCATATCTGATACCGGCCTCAAACTTTTCTCCCGGGCATTAAAATAGTATGTCCCCTTGGACGAGGCGATATGATGGGGCCTATAGTAGTAAAAGAATTCGTCTAAGGTAAGCTAACGGTTTCCACCACTTAGACGGCCCCACAATATCTCAGCTCCTATGAAAGTCCTCTAGGCATTTGGGGCAATTTGAGTGACGAACAGGCCCAGGAAGTCAGCTAGCTGACGGTGTAGGGCCGTCAACGGTAATCTCAGACCTGCAGCAAACATGGCATCATACATGCCCACGTCAGCTGTTCTCCCTGAGTAACAACTCTCATCATCCTCAGGGAGACGGATCGGGATATGATCTGGGATTTGGTAACGAATTCGCAACTCCCTAAAAACCTTATCACTCATCCTAGGTAAAAATTTGTTGACAGCCCAATCCTCGGGAGTATAAAAGGACGGTTATCTCCAGGACCCTCTGAATTTTCTTTACTTGGTCCCTCATCACCGTCACTATCACCTTCGTCGCTATCGTCGCCGTCAACGTTTATATCACCCCCCTCACCTTCATCCTCTCCTCTTCTCTCTTCTACTTCGTCCTTATCTCCCTCAATGTAACTCTCATCACCGTCAGGAGATCGGGCCAACGTCTCTCTCTCTGACAAAGGCGAGAAGTCGTCTGACTCATCGCCGGAACCAAAGGTCTCGTCGTAGCCCGCTCCTTCGCGGACTGACGACGCCTGACATGAAACGTCACTTGACATCTGACTACCTACAATTGACGAATCCAATCTAAGTACCTAGGCTGACGTCCTCACAAATGAAATAGACAAAAACAAAAAAGGAGAGGAGATGAAACTTACTAGTAAGATGACCTTCTGGAGAAGTAATTGCTTCAAGAATAGTGACGAATAAGATTGACGGAAGGAAAGGTTGCAGTGATGAATGTAAGGGCGACGGTCTCTCTCTCTCAAAGATCAACGAGAATGAAATAGAGAAAAATGGGGAGGAAGTGCTACTTATATATGGAATGGAAGGGCGCGGAAGACGAAGCGACGCCCTCGTCAAAATCAAAACCAATAAGAACCTACCACCTGTCCAAAGCATTAAGTGCGCAGCGGCTCGAGGAAACCCTTGCACACAATTTTCCCGCCTCTTTAAAAATAACGCTATTGACAAAAGCATGTACTCCATAACCCGTCAGTATAAAAAGTGACGGAGATATGGAGTAGGGGGCAACTGATAAGGATAAAAGAGTGGCCAAATAAAGGATACGGTTGACGGTACCAATTGGGTCGTCGGGCTTTGTTTAGCGACTAACGGCGCGACAAAGTGAAGGGTCCCATAGGCCGACGAGATAGTAAAGACTGAAGGTCATCCTGAAGCTGACGGTGTAAAGACTGAAGGCACAACATAGACTGACGGCACTAGTCAAGGAATGCTTGCTAAACACGCTCGCGTGTATAAGTAAATGGCTTGCTCTCCAAATTTCGTGAAACATTCCTATATGGAAAGGATCCCACGAATTACGCCCAAGGAGACTCCTATAAGGAAAGGACTTCTACCCCAAGGAAAAAAGAGTCACGCCCTACTACTATAAAAACCAAGCACCCTCACGAATCAAGGTACGCATAATTTACCCTCTCTAGCACTCTAGAGTAGTGAGAATAGTTCTGACTTAATCTTCGGAGGGTATTTGGCCGGTACCACACCGGTGCTCTCTGCTAGATTCTTTCATGTTGCTGTGCAGGTGCTATTTGGAATGCGCGAGGACCGTGTGACTTACTGGTGGTATTTTCGGCATCATCACCACTCATAATAATAATATCTGTAAAATATTTTAGGATTTTAAAGTTCATAGCACTTTTTCTACACAAGTATGCTCTGAATGCTGATGGCGATCTTGAAGGAATGTTTGAAACTGCCTATAGCAGATTATTAGAGGACAATCCATACTCGAAAAAGAAAAGAAAAGTGGAAAGTCTAAAGAAACACAGAGTATGCTTCCATGAAAAATTCTATTCCTACCTGTCCTCTTTCCTTGTGTACCTATCTAGCATTTGTCTTATCATTTTCTATTGATTTTGCAGAATTTACTTGAAAGTGTTCCTAGTAATGAAGAATTCAAATCATTGCTAGGCAATCCTAAAAACATCAAAGATTGTGGGATAAGTATAGCAGGATCCCTTACGATTTTGACAGATCGTTGGTATTAGGGGTGTGCAGAAAACCCACCGACCCGCCAAACCTGACCCAACCCGACCCGACCCACCGGGTTGGGTCGGTTTTTAAGGCTTGGTGGGTTGGGTTGGGTTACAAAAATTTTTTTTATAGTGGGTCGGGTTGGGTTTGGGTCATAAAATTACAAACCCACCAAACCCGACCCGACCCACCCATATTTAATATATATTTAAAATATATTTTATATTTAATAATTTTTTTAAAATCAATTGTAGGGCACTATATATATATATATATATATTATATTTAATAATTAAAAAAAAAAACCAGTTGTAGAGCATTTCCTTAATTCTTCCTACTAATACTAATTTAATATATATAAATATATATATATATATTATATAATTAATAAATTTTTTTAAATAGCCAGTTTTTCTCATCCTATATAAAAGCCAATTAGTTCACACAAATTCTAATAAATTACTATTGTTGTTTAGTCATTAGTGTTATTTGCCTTTAAGGAGTTACATTGATACTAATCTTTAGGTTTTTTTAATATATTAATATATTTTTTTTCTACTCATTTTAATAATAATAATAATAAAAAGTTGTCAAACCCATGGGCTCAACCCGACCCAACCCGACCCATGTGGGTTGGGTTGGGTTGGGTTGGACTTATGTGATGGGTTGGGTTGGGTTGAATTTTTTTTGACCCACCATGGTGGGTTGGGTCAAAAAGTCCCCTCAACCCGACCCAACCCGACCCATGCACACCCCTAGTTGGTATAAGTTATCGGTAAGTCCTACTTTATTGTAATAAGCATTAAATTTTGTGCAGTGTCCTGTCTTTTTTTATTTTTCTTTATTTTTTTAAACAAGATAAAAATTTTACAATAATATATTCTAAGTGTATATATATATATATATATATATATATGTATGTGTGTGTGTGAAGCTGTCTTAGAGACTTGAATTTCAGTTCTTGTCTCTACACTCTACAAGTATTTATATTTGTGAAATGACCATCGCACTAAGAATATGCGGTGATTCAACTAAATAAATCTTAATGGTTAAACCACTGAGTACCAAGTACCAATCTAAAACAGCTAAAAGCCTAAAACGTAAAACCCAACATGCTAAAAAAAAAAAAAAAAAAAAAAATGCTAACTAGCTGTCACTTTCTCCACTTCTTGCATCTAACAGAAACTTTTCTCCTTCATTTTCTTGGGCATTTTCTCAACTACCAAATAGACAAAATCTAAACCCCTTTCTTCGAACACACCACAAAACCTCACTCACTCACCCAGGAAGAAGGAAATCATAGAATGAAAATCGTTGGCAAATCATTGGACCATGATTCGGATTCCATGGCGTCAAAAGCGACATTGGAGGGATCCAAAACGTTGTGCTGCTCTGATTCAGACACTCAAATCCACTTACCAATCTGTAATTACTCTGTATTTTTCTTAATTTTTTAAATAATCCTATGTTTGGTTGCCGAGAAAATTTAGGGGAAAGGGAAAAATCGTTAGATTAGGTTTAGTTTGGTGGTTGTGTATTTGCTTATTATGCTCTGTTTTAGGGCACAATTTGTACTGAGGAAAACTATTTTCTGGACAAATTTGAAATTGTTTTTGATTGAAAATTTTACGTGGTTTGCACATTTTAGATCAAGATAGCTATTTGAGAATAATTCCTCAATTCTTATGATATAATTTTTTTTACTTATCCTCTGTTTGGTTGCCAAGAAAAGTTAGGAGAAAAGAAAATCTGCAAGTTAGATTCAGTTTTGGTGTTATTATTTTTGTTCTCCTAGCTTTGGTTGTTTTGAGAGAAAGGTGAATTAGTTTTGCCTAGAAAAAAAAAAAACTAATATGATTTGTGTAGTACTGAGAAATTTTATAATATGAATTTTATAATTGCTTAAATGGGTGGGTAGTGGATATTTAAATTTTTTTTAAATGGATAATAAATGATTAAACAGGTAATTATAAACCTGACTCCTTTATGACTCAACCCAAAAGCTACCCAACTTGCTCAATTGCCACCCCTAGTTGTAGGTTATATTGTAGGTTTAATAACAATAATGCGATTGTTATAATGCAGGTTTAATAATAGTTTAATGTGATTGTTGTTTACTCAACTATAACTAATATAATGTTGTGATGCAGAATGAGAAGAATGCTAACAAAAAGCAAGGTGCTGGAGGTGGAATTGTTGCTACTACAAGTGCTGTTGCTGAAACTGAAACAATTGCAGGGGCTGGAGAAGCAAGGGTTGTTGGTGCAAGTTCTGGAGATTCAATGGTTGCTGCTACAAGTGTTGGAGATTCAATGGTTGCTGCAAGTTCTGGAGATTCAACAGTTTCTGCTACAAGTGTTGGAGATTCAACAGTTGATGATGGTACTAACAGTCAATGTGTGGTGGTGCCAACTGTGGAAAAGGCCATTCAAAGGGTGCAGTCCAAGAAGAAGAAGAAGAAGAAACCTTAATTTGAGCACATATAACTAGGCATTAACAATAATATGTTTTATGTAATCCACATACATTTGGTAGTGATAATTTTGGAGCTTTAAGTGATATAGATTCTGTAACTAAAGATAATTCTAGAATTATTTTTTTGTCCTGAATATAATTCTGCAGCTTTATGTGCTGCTTGTTTGCAAATTGCATATTTAGGTTATATATCTGCCTATTGCTAGAGTGAAATACTTGCAGAGTGAAATACATCAATAGCATGGGCAACTCTTATGGGAATGCCTATTTTGTTAGACTTGAAAATATAAGTTATTGCAGAGTGAAATACTTATTATGTCAAAGCTTGATAAAGATTTTTTTTAGAAACAATTCTGGAATTTAGATTATGTACAGTGTTGTTGTTGTTTGCCTTAATAACTGGGATTTAGATTATATAAAATGCAGCAGTGTGTTGTTTACCGACCTTAATCATTGGTGTTGTTGATATAGATTTTGTAGTTGGTGGTAACCAATGATTATCAAAGTTAATAATAAGCTAAATTGTCTGGTAAACCAAAAGCTAACATAAAAAGGTTACATTTTTTTATACACCAAAAGATAACTTAAAGCTACATTTTCTGAGACACTCGTACATTACTATCATTGACATCAATATCCAAAAAGTTACATCAAGGTGGCATCATATAGGCTGCTTTTGTTTTGTCAGAACACACCAAAACAAACTACAAAAAAAATCCAAGACCCTATTGATGCTAGCATCAGTTTCTTCACAACCCCTTTGTATGGAGCTTCAATTTATCTCATTGCTTTATATTTTACATCTTCATCCTTCTTCATTGCTTCTAACCTCACTTCTTCTCTCACAAACCTTTCATGTCGGTTTTTAGACACCTGTTTGCCATACACAAATTTCAAGGTCACACAAATTATAAAAATAAAAAATAAAAATAAAACTTACATTATTGAAGACCCCCCCCCCCCCCCAAAAAAAAAAAAAACAACAATCCAATAAGAAACAAAATTCTAATCAGTGTAACAAACAACAATACCAGGATTTTTTTTTTTTTTGTTGTTTGATAGGTAAATAAAACTTCACTCCAAATATGATGAAAAGGTACAAAGGAAAAGACAAAAGTAGACAGGCAGTGTGCTAAGAACCATAAAAGCAGCAAACTAAGATATAAGAGAAGTACAACTATCTAGCAAAGCTGGTAGGGAATTTGTGGCGGGCAAAAAAGCGAAGAACAACTTTAAGTATGTGTTTGGATTCCACATCCGCGGCTATGTTTCGCGTTTCAGCGTTTTCTCTTTTTTTTTTTTGGTTCAGCCCGTAATTGCTGACAAGTCAACTGTGAACATTGCATCTGTACACTATTCACAGGTCCCACAAATTACACTTTTCAGCAACTTTTTCATTAAAAATGGGTCCCACAATACTATTTACGCATTTAAAAATTATTTCGCTACAGTGTTTTCAGTTTCAATTTTCAATTTCAGCAAAAATAAATTGTATCCAAACGAACCCTAAGTTTTAAATGATGAGTTTGCTATTTGCTATCACAATTAATTTCTTTAGAGATGGGATATCAAGTCTATTTCTAAATACCTAATACAAAGATCAAGAAGGCTTTTGTCCTAGAGTTAAGAGAGAAGTGGCATTTATTTCATTGATGATCAGTCTAGAAATTGATTAAAAAAACAGATGAACTCTCTTTCTTTTCTTTTTCTTCCTTTTTCTCTTGTCCCCCTTCTAGATGTTTTATCTTACTTTATATATCCAGCTTAAATGCATCCGGATTCTACACTTGGAGGGTTGGGATCATACTCCTAGAATTCTTGTCCCATTCGGAACATACCAATAAACTTTACACTAAAATCTTAGTTGTGTCACCACTGTTCATGGTCACTTCGTCATTAATGCGGCCAGAGAAGTGGTTGTCTTGTATTTAATGTGGAGGGGGGTGGCTTTTATACCCTTCTTTCTTCATCCTTCTCGCATTTCGTGCCAAGTCTGTTTTCTTTCCTTTTGGTGGTTTAGCTCCATGCCCTTTATACAACTAGTGCTCGTCCGTCCGAGGTTTGAAGTATGTCCATGGAATCTTCATCAAGTAAGTTACCCCAATCTCTCTTCAAGTTGTGAGATCTCCACCCTAAATCATTTTATGGATTTTAGCTCCTCGGAAATAACTTTGACCGCCTGTTTACCTGTTTTGGATCCTCGTCCCCCCACAGAATTAAAAGTACAAATTTCCAAAGTACAACTATCTATTTTGGCAACTCAGGTTAGCATCTTCATCTGAGCACTATTATCATTAGTGTTCATAATTTTGACATATGATATATCCATCTCTACTTAGGAATCTTTTGAAACAAAGCAAGCAAACATGTTTATTGCTTTAGATAAGCTGTTTGCTCTGCACAATGCCATGTTGCTTGAATGGCGATAAATTAAAGCTTTCTTTGTGTATTATCTATCAATCTTTATCATCTACATTTTCACTAGCACAAAGCAAAGGCCAAATTTGCCAAATAGCACAATTTTAGCAAAAAAATCACCCCAATAAAGTTGTTTAGTTATGTAGCACATTTTTGGAACTTGAATTCCAACTCAAAATGGAGTTTAGCAAACTCAAAGTTCCAAGTAGTATGAGTTCTATTGCTTGGTGCACCATGCGAGCCGCTTGGAACTCGAGTTTGACATACAAAATCGAGTTCTAAAAATGTGCTACATAACTAAATAACTTTGTCTGGATGCATTTCTCTTAAAATTTTGTTAAAATTGTGCTATTTGGAAAATTTGGCCCAAAGCAAACACGCAAAGTCAGAACCTGGCTATATAATTGTATCTCTACTAGTTTTATACCTTTTTTTTTTTTTTTTAGAAACCAATATTACCTTAAAATTAATTAATTTTTATTTTTTAAGGGCTTTGTGCTACAATCGTCATAGAAATTGACAAGTGATAATATCATATGAACATCATGGATAATAAATTTGTTCAAGTCACTCTTTGTGCTTATTGCCTCAGTTCAAATTATTCATGACATATGCACATACATGTATGTTGAAATGAAGAATCATGACCTGAGAAAACACGAAATCATTGCTCCACACAAACTGGAATTGAGGGAGAGACCAAGTTCAGGTTTTCAATTTGGGGCAATTTCAATCTAAGTGATTTTTAGGACTGGGATATGGAACTGAGGGAGTGAGCCAAGAAGATGAGAGGGACTGAAGGAATCGAGAGACTGGAGAGGAACTAATAAATTACTACTTCTGTAGCAGATGAAAGCAAGAGATTGACAAATGAGGGTCAAGTGATGTTTTAAGAGATTAAGATGTGGGCCATTTAGTCATTTGATTATTGTAGTGAGTCTAAATTAGCTATCTAAATGGTGGGATGTAAATTTTGCAGAAATAATAGTTTAGGGGGATTAAGTATAAATTCTCATTGTTGTGTAACCATCATACTTGTGATGCACCAACACTTGTTGTACTTGGTGTAGGTGTCTGCTGAAGTTTTGACCATTGATAAGATAATGTATCCCACATTATAACAAACAAGACAATATATACATATGCATCAAGAAATTAAACATAACATAGAGAACAAAACTTTTACACTCAAATTCAACCAAATCTCAGCATCATCATCATCACAAACACAAATACAAACATAATCGCTACAACAATCCCTTTTTCCCGACCATAGAAAAGTGGAAGTGAAAAGTGGTATAATTAGTGAAGCAAAGTTTGTGTAATGTCACCAGTATTAATAGAACTTTCTTTCATTAAGAATTTCTTTTGTGTATTTTGCTTGAATGTTGTGAGTTATTTATTTATTTATTTATTTATTTTGAAGGTAGTGTTGTGAAACTAATTATAAATTATTTGATATGATATTTTTCTTCCAAAGTTTAAAATTTATTATTTTGAAAATTTTCTGTACTAAAAATTCTCAACAAATTTCTCATCAAGTTTCAATGGCTGCTACTCAATCCCAAAATTCAAATGCTACCGTACTTCATGGCTCAACAAATTATTGTCCTACCTTTGGGGAATATTTCCTCACTTATTCTAATGACTCCAAGGTATATGTCTCCCACCTCACATTCAGACCATATAATAACACTATTTTTCTAATATAATAAATTCATTCATTTCATATTCTATATTCAAATCTCCTAGCCTTATATATCATCATTAATTGACAATTACCAGTTAACTTAATTAGTAAAATCTCTAATGGTTGAATAAGAAATTTAGGATTCAATCCCAACTTACACCAAAAACCGATTAATGTTTTGATATGATATTCTTAAGAAAAAAGGTTATATATTCTTAGCAGTAAACCATCTTTTGGTTGGTTTTGTTTTTATTTACTTTAATTTTAAGGGAGTTCTCAATTTGAATTCACAATCCAGTTAAAAAAAAGGGATGTGTATTCCAATTAAAAAAACAAGAATTAATTTTTGAAATGGGAGGTAGCGCCAATCCCAAAAGCTTAAGGTGATAAAAAAGTATAAATTTAAGAATGGGAGGTAGCGCCAACTTCATTCAATATCTCTTTTATTAGATGTGAATTTTGACAAATTCATCATTAAATTACATTTTTTTTGTGAAAAATGATATGTGTACAATATTTTTACAACAAATCCTAAGTGGCAAGTTTTACTAGTTGTTATTGTTGGGACAAAAAAATAATCTTAGCGTTAATTTGAAATTTGAACCAATAACAACTAACCACTTGTAATTTGTTGTAAAAATGTTGTAGACATAGATAGCATCTCTCTTTTTTCATATATCTTCCATGCTTGCAAAATTTTCAAAAGATAAAAAATTAATAACTATGTCATTAAATAATTGTTTAAATTACAAATTATTGTTGTATAAAATTATACATATAAAAAAGTAAATTTATAGATCATATAGTAAATAGCATCCAATTGGCGTAAAAATTGACATGTGTATTAAAAGTGTAAAAAACATGTAATCCAACAATTAAAATTTCAAAATATATAGCAAATTTAATTTCTTTTAGTGAAGTTGTAGCCTTAAACTACAATTAAGTTTGTAGCCAAATTTTGTCATAAATTTAATCACTAACCATTGTTTGGATCAGTTGAAAATAGAAAGGATGGAAAAGATAGAGACGAAAATTGGGGAGAAAATTCCATCTGTCCTTATTATTTGGTTGAGTTTAAAATAGGGAGGATAGAAAATGGTGGTGCCTCGTAATTTTAATCCAGGCCCACCAAAATGCATTGCTCCGAATTGGAGAGAAAACGTAGAAAATGAGAGAAGAAACCCAAATGGTAAAGTGAAATATCCTAAGAAAGAGAAGTAGATGGAAATGGAATAATTGAATAAATTAATGTGATTTGGTCATTAAAACCTAACACCAAATTTGGGAGAATGATACCACTGACAAGACAGTAAAATGGAAATACAGGTTGCAATCAGTGAACGATAATATTTAGCCATAATGATTTAATTCCAAAGAATATAAATTTCTTTAGCATCCCTTGACATCCACCTTCTGAACTTCATGTAACTAACAAGAGAAAGTGAATAAGAAAGCGTTCTCCATGCATCAAGAAAATGAGATCCCATATGTTGAATAAGTATTCAACTCAAACGAATATTATGAAAATGGTTCTCAAACCACAAACCTGCCTAAACAGCACCAATAGATGAAACTAAAAACCCAGAATGATTATTTGCTTAAGATATCCACTAAATTTATAGCTCTTAGGTAACAAAAGAAGAACCGTGAAAGCACATGCTTGGATAAAAATAGAAAGAAAGATATGTGCACCACACACTACAAGGATTGTGTAATTTATCGTGATTATCCATGAACAACCCCTACATGAAAATTGCCCAAAGTTCTTCGTGGCCATAGTCACTCAGTGAATATCATCTTCTTCACAGAACTTGGTGTACTTATCTGCATCCATCAAGCTCTTCAATTCACCACTATCGCTCACCTCAACCTTAATTATCCATCCTTTGTCATATGGGCTTGAGTTAATCCACATCAAGACAGATACATCAGAAATAAGCATAAAAGAAATGAAGGAAGAAACATATTCTTGATGGCGGAAAATATGTCAAACTTCACCAATTAAAGGAAACTGGAATTGTGAATGAATTTTTTAACACAATGAAGGTGGTTAACCAAGATTTTCAGAGACATATACATGTATTCAGATGACTACCCGTATCAACCTTAAGCTGAATAAGTTTAGTAGCATGAGAGTTTCCCTTATGATCTATTCTGCTCTTGATTGTTCCAAATATTGGCTACTAGGGACATTGCATAACAACTTGCATACTAGAAGGAACCATATATAACTATAGGCCATTTAAGGTGGTAAGGTGAAATAGAAAAAGAAGGATTTTTTTTAGGGGAGGCAATTAAAAAATAATAATTAAAGAAGAAAATGAAGAAGAAGGAAACTTGACTTAGAAGCCCTACCCAAAAGAAAGGGAAAGAAGAACCATGCAACACTTAGACAAAAAGTGCCATGGGGAAAAGCCATGCCCAAGATGAAGACAACAAAGAGAAATAGTAAATATGCCCAGCTTTAATAGCTAGCACATAATTCAGGAGGCAAAATTTGCTCATAGTCAGACCTCTCTGAATTCAGAGCATTCAAACAGATACAAAATTTGAGCCTCTGACATGTTTCATTTAAGCATAGATGTCAAAAGTTGAAGATTGGAAACGGTTCAAATCAGTTCATAACCACTCCTCCCCAAAATCTTAACTTTTTAAGTGCATTAGCACAAAATTCAATTTTGAAATTGGAAAACCAGATTCCTTTTGTTTTAATAGATATTTTTTAGTTATCTTAAAATATTATCAAAACCACTTTTTGCAAGTTCTAAGATTACGAATATTGAACAGTAGCTACATTAAATAAAGCCAAACTAGGTATTTATCAGAACCACCAATTAACTGTTAGTAATTTATCACAAGAGAAATTGAGAAACCCAGAAATGAAAGGCAGAAAACTTAATTGTAAGATTAGTAACATTTTAGGGGCAGTGGTATCTAGCACAAACATGGAGAAAACGGGTGTTGGATTGACCTACCACAAGCAATTGCAGCCAAGTGGTACCTCTTCCCCTTAATGGGAAGGCTAACGATAGGAAAAAGGCACAAGCACTTGCATGTACAATAAACGAACAGAACATCAGGTATCACAACCTTAAGAAATGCAAAAGCAAGTTCAAATTGGCTGGCACTGTACTGAAACTCTAGTGTAGCTCCTAGTCTTAGATGATCCACAATATTGAGACATTCAGTTTCAGTCAACCATGAAAAAGAAAATATGGTTATCTTTTCTCCCCTGTTCCATTCTGAATTGTTAATCCAGACCCCAAAAAAAAAAAAACAATAATAATAAATAAATAAACAATAATAATAATAATAATAAATAAATAAATAAACAAAAACGAGAACAAAAAACATACAGGACTGAAACTCGAATTAGAAAAGGAGACTCACCATACCAAGGGAGTCATTGAGCTCTTCGTTTACTTCAAGCACTTTCCCTGAAATGGGAGAATTAATATCATTAGTAACCTTGACACTATCAACCACACCAAAGCTGCTACCCTGTGATACTGGAGCTCCCACATATGGTAATTCAACGTAGACAACATCACCTAAATGATCCTGAGCATGGTTGGTTATACCAACGGTAGCAGAATTCCCCTCAGCTTTCACCCATTCATGAGAGTCAAGATACTTAAGATAGTTCATAACTGCATGTAAAATGGAGAAAGCAGATCAATTTTCTAATAATCCATGAAAGATCACATCTCAACAATTATTTTTTTGATAGACAAGAATAATTTATTTTAAAAAAGAAAGCATAAAGTAGCCAGAAGAATTACGCCAAAAAAACAGAAGCTATGTACAGCAAGAAGAGCCTCTAAAAACATGGGAATGGAGTCACTAGATGTGAATCCCTAAGCATGAGACCAATCAAAGAAAGTGCCTACAAATGAGGCAATGAGCTTGTCCCCCGTACTCTCCAAATTCTCAAACGTACGCTTGTTTCGTTCCCTCCGAATAGTCCATGTCAAGCATAATGGCACCAAGTTCCAAATACCTGAGGAGTGCTTCCCCAACCAATTGCACCTCCCAAACAAAAGGTCAACACTCTCTCAGGTAAAACCCATGAGACGCCAAAAGATCTCAAAGCAAAACTCCACAATTGGTACACAACCTTGCAGTGAACCAACAAGTGATCCAGTGCCTCCCCACTACACCAACACACACACAACACTACTCCACTATGGTAAAGCCTCTTCCCCTTAAGTGATTCTATATATAGAAATGAAAAGATATCGCTGCATACTACAAAATCAATGAACTAGATTATCATTTGTTTGGGAGAACCATCTTTATTCCATATGGATATATCAATTAGAAATTTGATCAGATAACTTCATATGAGAAAACAGAACTCGAATAAAAGAATTGAGAGAGAGAGAGCGAGATGAGAAATGCATTGACAAATTAAGAATTTGGTGTGTTAAGCTTGCAGAAGCATTTATAACCCTTTTACAGCTATAAAATTCCTTCTCTGTTCTTAGAAATTATCTTTAAAAGTGAGCCACTTGTATCTTAGTCCCATGACATTTATTTTTTGATGAGTAGTCCCATGACAATTTTAAATCTCAAAGAAGTGTGTTCAATAAGCCAAATAATAATCTTGGTATTAGTGTGTTCAGCAATCAAATTACATTTGAGATATCACAAATCCTTATTTAATTAAACAAATATGCACCCCACTTTCCACCACTGTAGCACCACAGATTATCGTCCAACTGACAACAACTACTTCCAAACAAACACACCTGGACTTCATTTTTCAACCTAGAGATCTTGGCTTGTTGGCAAGGAAAGTTTGGGAGGCATCGGAATTCTGCTATTTGGATGGTTGTGCCCCATTGTTTGATGTGGTGCATTTGGAGGGAGAGGAATAACCGGCATTTTGAGGATTTAGAGAGTTTCAGATCTTAAACTCTTCTTCCTTAAGACTCTTCTGGATTGGGTTACAGTGTTTGGCTTTCGTTCTTTTTCTTCAGTCCATGGTTTCATGGACTTTCGTACTTTATGCACTTGATTTGTTTTTGTCCTTGATGTATACTTCTTGTATACTCAGGTGGCTCCCCTCTTCTTTTAATATATTCTTATTACTTATCAAAAAAAAATTTCAACAAATTATATGTACAGACAATGGCTTAGGTTTCATTTTCATTATAAAGAAAAAAAAATTATAGGAATAATTGACCTAAGATTAATCACAATTCCAGCACAACAAGAAACTGACCACACTATAAAAAGTATAGTTTTCACATACACAGAATATATTGAATTATGAATGCCCAAATTAAAGAATCCATTGACCTCAGCAGTGATTAAAAAAGAAAAAAAAACTTGGTAAATATGATACCAATGACAAAAACAAGCCAAGCCAATTTCCAAAAACAAAGTATTCTGATCAAACAATCATAGATCAACCATTTTAACTAACTAATATATAAATGAGAGATCCAAATCCAAATCTCAGATTTTCTAATTAATATATAAATATAAATAAATAAATAAAGAACAACCCATCAAAGCAAAGTCTGATATATACCAGAAGAAAAGCCTGTGGAACACTGAGACCTTGAGGTATGAGGCAACCCTTAAAGCACACAACCACCTTGAAGCTATGTTGGAAACTTTGAAGTTTAAACAAAAAAACCTGCCTTTTTTGTTTCTCTCCCTCAACACACAAAACACACTACAAAAAAATTTGTTTCTCTTATAAATTATAAAAATATTTAGTGGGGTTTGGACAGTTGGTGGGGGCGTTCCAAAATTCCAATCACTATATTGTTAAGCCACAGGCAAGAAGAATTTTGGAGACGGTTGAGAGTTTTGGGTTGTTTAGAATGTTCAATAAGGAAGGGGAGACCATCGTCATCGCCCTCAATATGTGCAACTCTCTTCAATTCTGAATCAGGACATCCTTTGCCTTCAGAAAATCTTTCACTTTGGCTTTGGGCTAAAGTTGATGTTGGGAACCCAGAACTGCAAGATGGTAGTATATCATTCAATTTGACGGAATAGATGATATAAGAGGCAATGCCCTTGTAAACAGACACACAAACATACAGAGACTTGCTAAGATCTACTCCTAATGATGGCAGTCGCAATTCCTCCAATACAACCCTAAAATTCAAAAATCACAAATTCAAAAAGAATAATAAAAAAATAAAGCCGATTAAACTAAATGGTAAATGAACTAAATTAACCCCAGGAACCCTCATACAAAACCATCTAGCTGAACCCAACTGCATGATAAACCCATAATATTATTCCTTTAACTGCTAGTAATTTATCACGAGAGCAATTGAGAAAACAAGAAATGAAAGGCAGAAAACTTAATTGTAAAATTTGTCATGTATTAGGGGCAATGGTACCTAGCACAAGCATGGAGAAAACTAGTGTTGGATTAACCTACCACAAGCATTTGAAGCCCAGTGGTACCTCTTCCCCTTAATGGGAAAGCTATAGATAAGCAGAGGGTTTTGATAAAAAGAAGATAGGTGTTGGATTGAGCTACTTGCATTGGAGAGAGAGAGATGAGGAGGGGTGGGGCAGGAAATAACAGGCTATCAGAAAGCAACCATGTTTCAATGGTTCAACACGTGAAGAAAAGAACCTCCAAAAGAATAAAAGATGAGAGAGAGAGAGAGAGAGAGAGAGTCAGCTTAATGTGGTAAGTAAAGAATGTTGACTGACTCTACAAACTTTTATTGTGAAAGAAAAAGAAAGGCTCAAGAGCACTTGTGGTTGGATTCTCATGCAAAATAAACAAACAGAACATGAGGTATCACATCCTTAACAAATGCAAAAGCAAGTTAAGATTGGCTGGCAATGTACTGAAACTCTAGTGTAGCTTCTAGATGATTGGCAATATAGAGACATTCAGTTTCAGTCAACCATGAAAAAGAAAATATGGTTATCTTTTCCCTTGGTCAACCATGAAAAAGCAAATATGGTTAGCTTTTCTCTCCAATTCCAATCTATAAATTTACTTGTGGATCCAGACCCCCAAAAAAAAAAACTACAAAACATAAGGCACTGAAATTCAAATGAGAAAAGGAGACTCACCCGACCAGGGGAGTCATTGAGCTCTTAGTTTACTTCAACCACTTTCCAAAACATGGGACAATAAATATCACTAGTAGCATTGACACTTTCAACCACAACAAAGCTGCTGCCCTGTGATACAGGAGCCCCTACTTCTAGTGTTTCAACATAGACAACATCACCTAAATAATCCTGAGCATGGTTGGTTATGCCAACAGTAGCAGAATTCCCCTCGACGTTAATCCACTCATGAGAGTCAAGATACTTAAGATCCTTCACAACTGCATGTAAAATGCAGAAGAAAAGTTTTTAAGAACAATAGGTAGGTCAATTTTCAAAGAATCCAAGAAAGATATGATATCCACAATTCCCAAAATCAATATTAAATAAAGTGATTCTGTAACTAGAAATGAAAAGATATTGCTGAATGCTACAAAATCAATGAACTAGATTATCATTTATATGGGAGAACCATCTATATTCTATATGGATATATCGATTACAAATTTGATTGAATAACTTCATATGAGAAAACAAAACTCCAATAAAAAAATTGAGCTGACTAGTGCACTGACAAATGAAGAATGTTGCTTGTTGAGCTTGCCGAAGCATTCAAAACCCTTTAACATTTTCTTTACAATACTCTTGATACCCCACATGCTGTTGGAGCATCATAAATAATAGTAGTTTATGGTTACATTTTCATTAAATAAGCTGCTTTTTCATATAAGCAAATACTTGAACTAAGATGGAGAGGTCCTTGAAATAAGAGTATGACCACCTAGAAAACAACAGCCTATTGTCTTTACATAAGTTTATCCAAACACTCGTGTGTGCAAATGATGAAGTGAGATGAACCAAATTGTAAGCACACTGGGCAACCTGAGCATAATTCACCTTTTACTTTTATTGACTAGTTACTAACACACACACTCAGCGGGTCTTAAACCCACAAACTTACCCTCCACCATGATCTTACAAGGGAAGGAGGTATCATTTGGGTTAGGGTTTCATTGGGCCAAAAGAAATATGACACCTACTTTTTTCCAAGTGCAGGAAATAAATAAATAAATAAATAGAGTTGAAAAATAGCTGAACGTAGACAATAGAGGAAAAAATTGCTGCAAGTGTCACTTTTGCCCTGGCGAGGACCATTTAGAATTAGAGAAACAGAGGACTCAGTGAAAGATTTGAAATGGGGGTGGAGATGATACTGAGAAAAATTACAGCTTTTTGGTTTTCTTGTGTAACAACCTGTACAGGAAATTTCAACTGACCTTCATAAAGATGATCTACAATAACAATAATAAGAATATCACAATGATAGGAACCCACTGGTTCTTAAGAGTTTAGACAATCTAGGGTGATAATTGGCCTAATATTAATCACAATTCCAGCACAACAAGAAACTGAACACACTATAAAAAGTATAGCTTTCACACACACACAGAGATTATATATTGATAAATGAATGCCAAGATTCAAGAAACGATTGATCTCAGCAGTAATTTAATAATAATAAAATAATAAATAAATAAAACTTGGTATATATGATACCAATGACAAAAAAGAAACAAACCCCATTCCCAAAAATCAAGAACCCATTGATCTCAGTAGTAACAAAAACCAAAACTTGGAAAATAAATATGATACCAATGACAAAAACAATCAAACCCCATTTCCAAAAACCAGTATTCTGATCAAAGAATCATAGATCAACCATTTCAACCAACTAACATATAAATGAGAGATCCATATCCACATCTCAGTCTTTCTGATTAATATATACATCTAAAAGGCAAAAAAAGAACAACCCATCAAAGCAAAGTCTGATACATACCAGAAGCAAAGCCTCTCTGGAACACAGGGATCCTGAGGTATGAGGCAGCCCTTGAAGCCATGTTTGAATGAAACTTTGAACCCAAAAACCAAAAAGACCTTGGCATTTCTGATTCTCTCTCCTCAAAAGTCAACACACACACTACATTATTTGGGTGGTTTAGAATTTTCTATAAGGAAGGGGAGCCCATCGCCATGGCCATCTTCAATTCTGAATCACACATATATTGAATATGTAAACAGCGACACAAGCGAAGATCTAACTACTTCTAATCCCAATTCCTCCAATAAAACCTTAAAATTCAAAAATCCCAAAGTCAAAAAAATAATAATAAAAACAAAGCCCGAATAAACTAAACGGTCAACGAAATAGAATAAGACCAAAAAACCCATAATGCAAACAAAATTACACATATTTGGACAGTCATTGTCATCTTTATCTTGACTCGAAGTTAAAACAAGTAAACAAATATGTGAAACGCGCTTTTTCGTTAGTTTAAGTGTGCGTTCGGGGAAACGCGCTTCCCAAACGCAAGTTGGGTTTCAACAGGCCCTTTTTTTTCTTTTTCTTTTTTCTTTTTTTTCAGCGCTTATAAACGGTAATAAATACTGTTTATATACTGAATAGAAGATAAATTTTACTGTTTATATACGGTTAATAGGACTCATAACTACTTTATTTTTAAAAAAAATATTAAAAATAGACCTTACGATATTATTAACGAAAATGGGCTTTCATGTATGGATAATTTTTACATGTTTCTGAGGGGGGTGATATTAGGTGTTATTAGGTTTTCAGGATGAATTTCATCAAAAAAATAAAAATAAATATAAATGAGAGTATTCCGGGTGAATGCCTTGGAGTGGGTTCCACATTGGAAATTTTTTTCCTGTTACACGCACGCAGACGCATTTAACGCAAACCAGTGGGAGGTCCCACATTGGAAATTTTTTCCTCATGCACGCAATGAGAACTCTCATACCATAGTTTGGTCGAATTTTAAGGCCATTTTTGCTCATGAGCCATTTCCTCTTGCCCACCTGAACTCGAAGAAAATTTTTTTTTTGGATTTTGTAGAATTCGAAGCACTTTCGAAAACAGTTTCTATTCTAAGTTAACCCGTTTGCTGCATCGGTTCCTTCTGGAAAAACTGCAAAATATGGCAACCAAAACGAAATCGTATGCTTTAGTAGTGAAAATGGATTCTTCTAGCTCTCAAAAAGAGGTTTCTAGTTCTACATCAACCTCTCCAAGCATGAGACAACGTGAACTTGAGACTGATCGTGCATTTCAGAAGGGTTCAATACCTTTGTCCACCTCTACGAGTAATCTACCTCATTTCCATGCTTTTCTCTCTCTCTAGATAGATAGATATATAAACCTTTCTTTTTCCTTTTCTTGACAGCTCTACCAAAGAGTACTTTGCGAGAACCTGTAGTGGTAAGATTTCCTCTTTTATGCTCCATTACAAATGTGGTAATATTTCCTTTTCATGCTCCGTTAATATATGATTGATTTTGATTTGCCTATTACAGTTAACTTTTTTTTTATTTTTTTTTATTTTATATAAAACTAGTTAACATAACTGATGCTTCAATAATTACTCTATCACACCATATTGGAAACAAATTACTTATAACAAATGTATTAAAAATGAATTACTCCTCAATGTAAGACTATATACAAATATCCCTTCAATTTCTAAAACACCAATTAATTTTTTTTGGGCAACTTTGGGAATTATCATATAGAAATTTTATAGTTGATATTTTCACAGTCCCATTTTTTTAAATTAAAAAAATTTATTGAATTACACTTCTTATTCTTATATGCATGTTTGTGATTTTACTTTCATTCTTACTATACATCAAAATTCTGAAGTGAAATGTTAGTTTTTTTTTCTTCCTCTTGATAAAGTTTTTTTGGGAAATGCACATGTCTGTAACTCAAATTTAGCCCACTTTCATATGATTGTCCATCATATTGATCTATATTTCTATTCATATTAAACCAAAATGCACATCTAAAAAAAAGAAAAAGAAAAAATTCATAATACATCTTTCTTTAAATGCATATTGGTAATTGATTAACTTATCTTGTGCTCACCACACTAGCTAAATTGTTGCTTTGCTTTCTACTTTAAATTGAAAGTTGTGTATTCTTCTCTATTTACGCCAGGAAAAAGGTACAGTAACACTTGAGTACGAAATTTTAGACACTGGTGGAGATGTTTGTCATGGTACCTTGAGTGGTGATTTTGTATCATTTATTCGATATGATACTATTGCAAAAACTCAAATGAGCAAAAGTCTTCTCCAAAGACTTAGCACGGATGAATTTGTTAATCCTCTCATGGTTATAATTAGTAGTAAACCCAACGTTTGGCTAGTGGTGCCGAAAATAGATTACACGTTAGACCAATTTAAAAAGAAAAATACCGGGATTTGGTCTTGTGATGATCTATTGGATGATAAGTACAAGATCATTGTAAGGTATGAAAATAGATAATTAATTATTTTCTTGATCTTTGAGCCTACCGATCATACATGATCCCACCAATCCTAGATGCGATCTTAAAAAAGTACACTACCCTACTACGATCTTAATCATTTTGGCCTAGTAGATCCTACAATCCGACTCCTGATTCTAATAATCATGTTTTAAATGCAAATTGATAGTTGATTAACTAATCTTCTGCTCACTACACCTCCCTAAATTGTTGCTTTGCTTTCTATTTTACTACAGGAAAAAGGCAGAGTAACACTGGAGTATGAAATTTCAAACTCTGGTGGAGATGTTTGTCATGGTGCATTGAGTGGTGATTTTGTATCATTTATTCGATACGATACTGTTGAAAAAGCTCAGATGAGCAAATGTCTTCTCCGAAGACTTAGCAGTGATGAATTTGTTAATCCTCTCATGGTTGTAAGTAACCACAACGTTTGGCTAGTGGTGCAGAAAATAGATTCCACGTTGGACCAATTTAAAAAGAAAAATACCGGGATTTGGTCTAATTATCAATTGGATGATAAGTACAAGCACATTGTAAGGTATGAAAAGAGTCTGTAATTTATTTTCTTGATCTTTGTAAAATTATCATGTGATATAATGATTTATTGATTGCTTTTTTAAAATTTCATATTTGAAGGGGCATTATTGCTGGTGTTACTCAATTGGGGAATCAAGGGTATATGGGAGAACTAAAGATTGGAGACATTGCCATAATAAATGGACATCCCAAATTGATGAGAGTCTCAAATAAACTTGGAGTAAGTAAACTAAGGCCACAGTTACAGAATCTATTGGAAAACATATTGGGAAATGATCATAACAACGAGGAGTTGAACCATTTCTACTCTCATATGAAAAGAATGCCAATGTAAGTACTCATTTACATTTAAACCCGTTTGGCTATAAAATATTTTCTTGAAAATATTAACTGAAAACACCAATAAAATTATAGGAAATGGTAAAACATTTTCTATTTTTAGATAGAGATCTTTTATCTTCACTTTGAAAAATTTTTCAACCCAACAAAATCAACTACAACTCTTCTTCCACTTGAAAAAAACTTAATTTCCTTCAACTGAAATTTTTCTTATGTGCATAAAATTATGTTTTCAATGTCTAAGTCGATTTCTTTCATGATTATTTTTACCTTTTACTTTTTAAAGGCACCAGCTTATTCATTTGAGAGATCATCCGATGCTGTTGACGTCTCAAGAGAGATTTCAATTCCGAGTATTATCACTTCTCTCACTAAATAATAAGAAATTGTCATCAATTTGGAGACATTCATATGATCAACTGTACAGCGACCAAAACATTGACATAAAGAAAAGAGTTGAGAAAGATCCAGAATATAAGAAGATGTTCGATTACAGAAGTTACTCAGGCAGTCCATCGAGCCAGATTTATTTCTCAAGGAATGTCGCAGTACACATTAATGATTATAGGCAATGTGTATGTCCTCTTATCTATCTATCTATCTATTACTTCATTGTCATTAGTTGATTCTCCTTTAACTTTCTTTTACCGATTTCTTTTGTAGAAGTCGTATGTAGATTAATATTACATGTGGCAGTGAGAGTGAGAGAAGTTTTTCAAAGTTTTTTTTTTTCTTTTTTGGTTTGCTTATACAAAAGTAATTTGAATCTTTTTAGTAATAAGATTTTTAAAAAAGGATTTTTATTTTTTATTTTTTTTATGCATGTTTATCACTTTATAAATACTATACATTGAAGTTTGTTTATATTGTTACAGAAAACTAGTGAGCAAGTTGAGAAAGAGTTGAGTGATTACTTCCCAAAATTGTTGACGAGTTTGTACTCATTTTTGATCGATGAGAGAATGTATGTTTGGGATCAACACAAGTAAGTGTTCTTGTAATTAATTGTAAGAAACATGATTCAATATTTGTAGATTTATATGTGTATCAAAAGTGTTTTGTAAAATATATGGTCTCTTGAAGAATACCTTCCTAGGAGATAGATAAATGTACCCACTGTTGGAAGAACAAAATTAATAAGGTATTAAATCCATCAGATTGAGTTATGAGATATTCTTTAATAAAAGGCATTTGTTTTTTTTTTTTCTTTTTCTTTTTTTTTGGCTGAAAAAAGGTTTTCTTGTATTAATTAATTGATAATTGTATATTAATATATTAGTGAGAAGTATGGAGGAGATCTACTCGGCAATTGTAGAGCTACTATGAAGCTTTGCATCTTGGAAAATGATGATTTGGCAACAGAGCATTTCTTGAAAATCTGCAGATTATTTCTTTCCCTTATAGGTATGGTACTTCATCTCTTGATCATACCTTGTGATGTGTGTGTGCCATGTAAAACATCCTCTTTGAAGTGAGAAAGATGCAATGACATGTAAGTAATCTTTTTAACCTAAAATTGCCTACTAGGAAAATGAAAAAATTAGGACAGAGCTATGTAACAAGTTATTATAGAAAACAAACAGAATTGAGTTTATTATGGTTTGCTTCATTAATCTTCCTTCACCAGGTGTTTGAACTTTGAACTTATATGACAAATAGTAAAAGCGAGAAGTAGATTCTATCTATATCTATGCATTTTGGCGTATGAATTCCTCGAGGTCGAGGTTGCATTGATTCAAATTCTATCTATATCTATATGACAGATATGAGGGCTGATAAAAGTAAGGACGTTTCAAGTCTTGTGACCAAGATCGAGTGCCGAATTATTGTAAGTTCATCCCATTGATTATGTGTCTAGATTTAAGCTTAAAATCAATAATATGACGTTATGCGGACAAATTGCACTGAATGCACTTTACTGAAAAGTCTTAACGTTGTTCTTGTTTATATGGGCCAACTCATTTTGCATGGCAATTTCTCATCTAGCATATGATTGGTCCACCTTGGGCCTATGAGAAGCATCAAACCATATCATGCCAAATACATCCTATTAATTCTTATTCCAAAAGTCTTCTATTAATTTCTTTTTGTATCAAAGTCAAAACCTTCCATCAAGCATGCTCATCTCTTATTTTTGTTACCAGTCATATCCTACATTAATTAGATCAGCTCTAGCAAAATGCCATTGATAGAATATAAATGAACAATCCAGTCAACCACCAGTGGAACTCCACTAAACAAAATTGACCCCGTCATTCACCGTTGGAAGAGTTGAGTATTAGTGTTCTTCCTTATTGCAGACATTGGAATCAAAGTTTCTACAAGATCAATTCAAATACAGAAAATTGGAGGAGATATTCAAAGATGACAATGTCAGCGGCACATCTACAAAATGCATCAAATATTTAATGAGGTAAATATGATTGGTAAATTGCTTTTTGCCAATACACGCTCATATACCACTCATAATATCTGTAAAATATTTCAGGTTTTTAAAGTTCATAGCACTTTTACACAAGTATGCTCTGAATGCTGATGGTGATGTAAAAGGAATGTTTGAAACTGCCTACAGCAGCTTATTAGAGGACGATCCAGACTTGAAAAAGAAACACAGAGTATGCTTCCATCAAAATTCTATTCCTATCTGTCCTCTTTCCTTGTGTACCTATCTAGCATTTGTCTTATCATTTTATATATTGACTTTGCAGAATTTACTTGCAAGTGTTCATAGTAATGAAGAATTCAAGTCATTGCTAGGCAATCCTAAGAACATCAAAGATTGTGGAAGTGTAGCAGTATCCCTTAAGACTTTGACAGATCGTTGGGATAAGTTATCGGTAAGTCCTACTTTATTGTAATAAGCATTAATTCTGTGCAGTGTCCTGTCTTTTTTTTTTTTTTTTTTTATAATACAAGATAAAAAGCGTTTGATCTACTAATAGCGGCATAAGAACAGCATTATACTGGCATTTGCTTCAACTTAAGTGCATATATGTGTATATATGTGTAAAATTATCTTACCTCCACAGCTTTCAAATACTTACTATTTAGATGATTTATGTCTTAACACGTAGTATCAATGTTTGACTTTTAAAATAAATGAAACTAGGGAATAAATAAATTTTTGAGAAATTACATTTTCCAAACCCATTAACCCATTTAATAATCCACTTAATATGGGTAAATCTCCCAATCTAATTAAATATTCGAATTAAATGGATAAGACCAAACGGGTAATTCAAGTTCAACTAAATACCCATCTAAAACAGCTAAAAAGCCTAAAATGTAAAACCTAACATGCTAAAAAAAAAAATGCTATCCAGCCGTCACTTTCTCCACTTCTTGCATCTAACGGAAACTTTTCTCCTTCATTTTCTTGGTTATTTTCTCACCTACCAAACAGACAAAATCTAAACCCCTTTCTTCGAACACACCACAAAACTTCACTCACTCACACAGAAAGAAGGAAATCATAGAATGAAAATCTTTGGCAAATCATTGGACCATGATTTGGATTCCATGTGTCAAAAGCGACATTGGAGGGATCCAAAACGTTGTGCTGCTCTGATTCAGACACTCAAATCCACTTACCAATCTGTAATTACTCTATATTTTTCTTAATTTTTTTACTAATCCTATGTTTGGTTGCCGAGAAAATTTAGGGGAAAGGGAAAAATCATTAGATTAGGTTTAGTTTGGCGGTTGTGTATTTGCTATTTTGCTCTGTTTTAGGGCACAATTTGTACCGAGGAAAACTATTTTCAGGGAAAATTTGAATTTGTTTTTGATTGAAAATTTTATGTGGTTTGCACATTTTAGATCAAGATGGATAGATTTGAGAATAATTCCTCAATTCTTATGATATAATTTTTTTTTTTTTTTTACTTATCCTCTATTTGGTTGCCAAGAAAAGTTAGGAGAAAAGAAAATCTGCAAGTTAGATTCAGTTTCGGTGTTCATATTTTTGTTCTCCTAGTTTTGGTATTTTTGAGAGAAAGGTGAATTAGTTTTGTAATATGAATTTTATAATTGCTTCAACGGGTGGGTAGTGGATATTTAAAATTTTTTTAAATGTGTAATAAATGGTTAAACAGGTAAATATAAACCTGACTCATTTATGACTCAACTCAAAAGCTACCCAACCTGCCCAATTGCCACCCCTAGTTGTAGGTTATATTGTAGGTTTAATAACAATAATGCGATTGTTATAATGCAGGTTTAATAATAGTTTAATGTGATTGTTGTTTACTCAACTATAACTAAAATAATGTTGTGATGCAGAATGAGAAGAATGCTAAAAAAAAGCACTAAAAAAAAGCAAGGTGCTGGAGGTGGAATTGTTGCTACTACAAGTGCTGTTGCTGAAACTGAAACAATTGCAGGGGCTGGAGAAGCAAGGGTTGTTGGCGAAAGTTCTGGAGATTCAATGGTTGCTGCAAGTTCTGGAGATTCAACGGTTTCTGCTACAAGTGTTGGAGATTCAACAGATGGTGATGGTACTAACAGTCGAAGTGTGGTGGTGCCAACTGTGGAAAAGGACATTCAAGCGGTGCAGTCCAATGAGAAGAAGAAGAAGAAGAAGAAGAAGAAACCTTAATTTGAGCACATATAACTAGGCATTAACAATAATATGTTTTATGTAATCCACATACATTTGGTAGTGATAATTCTGGAGCTTTAAGTGATATAGATTCTGTAACTAAAGATAATTCTGGAAATATTTTTTTGTCCTGAATATAATTCTGCAGCTTTATGTGCTGCTTGTTTGCAAATTGCATATTTAGTTTATATATCTGCCTATTGCTAGAGTGGAATACTTGCAGAGTGAAATACATCAATAGCATGGGCAACTCTTATGGGAATGCCTATTTCGTTAGACTTGAAAATATAAGTCATTGCAGAGAAAAAATACTTATAATGTCAAAGCTTGATAAAGAATTTTTTAGAAACAATTCTGGAATTTAGATTATATACAGTGTTGTTGTTGTTGGTTGCCTTAATAACTGGGATTTAGATTATATAAAATGCAGCAGTGTGTTGTTTACCTACCTTAATCATTGGTGGTGTTGTTGATATAGATTTTGTAGGTGGTGGTAACCAATGATTATCAAAGTTAATAATAAGCTAAATTGTCTGGTAAACCAAAAGCTAACATAAAAAGGTTACATTTTTTTTATACACCAAAAGATAACTTAAAGCTACATTTTCTGAGACACTCGTACATTACTATCATTGACATTGTAAGGTTGAATTTATTCAACCATCTAATTGGCTTTATTCCATGCCAAATTTGCTTGTAATTCAGCATTTAGTAACCCTGTATTTAGGTGGGTTTGATGTAAGGGTAGTGAGTGAGATAGAGTGAAGATTGCTCAAGAGTGTGCAAGAAAACAGAGACTCGCGGCTGGGACTCGCGGGTGACTCGCGGCTGGGACTCGCGGGTGACTCGCGGCTGCAAGCCGCCAGACGCAGCACACGTGCCAAGCATGCTGGAAGGTGAACAGTCATGCAAGCTGGAGCACTACAGGACAAAACAGGACAACTGGCCATACGATTATCTCGCGACTGGATCTCGCGACTTAGTCAAGCCGCGAGCCACCCCTGTTTTGTAAAACCTGACGTTTCACATTCCTCTCCCACTCCAGTATAAATACCCCTTTTACCCACGATTGTGAGAGAGCTTCCAGAGAGAATTTTGAGAGAGAAACCCTAAAGAAAAACAAGATTGATTCACTCACAATCTATACATTAGAGTCTCTTCAAATTCCTCATCTCTCTTCCTCTCCATTGCCAAATCCTTGAGAGGCCTTTATACCAAACCTGGTTCTCACCATCATCATCACTGTGAGACAGCTGTTTGGATTTCTGGGAAGCAGTTAGGAAGGAACCAATCTTCATTGGTTGATGCTACGGTGTAGTAGCGGAATCCGAGAAGCTAGAAAAGAAAAAGGTTCGGCGCAACCTCGTTGGAGCAAGAAGCTTGGAGGGCTTAGGTGCACTGGGTAGATTAGGCTTGGAGGGTCTATTGCTGTCCATGTATCCCAACTGTATTTTCTAGTGGATTGTTTACCGCTTGGAGGGCGGCGGAGAGCTTTTACGCCGAGAGTTTCGGTTTCCTCTTCGATAACACATCGCGTGTTGTCTTTGTGTTTGCATCTTCCTTCCTCTCTATCTTTGCCTTTTTATTATCTGCTGTGGATTATCTTTTGTTTTGGCTTAGATAGTTTTTACCAATTCCATATTATAGCATATGTTAAGTTTCCGCACACTAGTTGTTTGACATATTGCTTGAATTGGATAAGTTGTAATTTGGGGGTCTAAACGTTCAAAGATGTTTATACACGTTTTTTGAACTTTCAATTGGTATCAGAGCGGGTACATTTGTTGTGGTTTTATTACCTTAGTGTGATCCTAGACCCCTGTGTTGTGGTTGTTGTTATGGAAAATACCATGCTGAATTGTAGCTTAAGTGTTTGTGAAAATGACTCTATGCATATGTCTGAAAGGTGTTTTACTAATGATCTCGTAGAGTTGTTAAAAACTAAGAAACATGCTAGAGTATTTGTTCATATGCTGGAATATCTTGAAAATCAGAATCATGTCTTACACAGTAGCATATCTGAATCCAAATCATTGATTAAAAAATATAAAAGAAAGAATAGAATGTTGTGTGAGATGATTGAGAATCTGAAAATGAAAAATCAATCTGAAAGAAGCATGAAAACTGATGATGAGTTTGTGTTTGAAGGTCAAGAATGTTTGTCACATGTGAACCTATTTGTGCATACCTCATTGAAGGTGTTTAATGCGTGTTTGTGGTATCTTGACAGTGGGTGTTCTCGCCATATGACAGGGGATAAGTCAATGTTTAAGACACTCAAAAAAAAGGTTGGTGACTATGTGACCTTTGGTGATGGAAGTCATGCTCAAGTCCTAGGCAAAGGAACCATTGAGATACCTGGTTTGTCGTTGTTGAAAGATGTGCTGTACATAAAAGGGCTGAAGGCGAATTTGCTGAGCATCACTCAAATTTGTGATGATGATTTCCTGGTACAATTCTCTAAGAAGGGATGCTTGATCATCAATGAAGAGGGGATTCAGGTTTTGGAGAGAAATCGGACTACAGATAACTGTTATGGAATAGTTCCCACGGCACCCATATCGTGTAGAAGTACTCGTGTGGATATGTTGGAGCTGTGGCATCACAGATTTGGGCATGCCAACTTCAAACAAGTAGCAAAAGTCTCCAAACTTGAAGCAGTCGAGGGACTTCCTAAGTTTGGAAAAGTGAAGAAGACCGTTTGTGGTGCATGTCAAATGGGGAAGCAAACTAAGGCAAGTCATCACAAGGTGAATGTGATTGCCATTTCTCGGTGCTTGGAGTTACTTCATGTTGATCTAATGGGGCCTACCAGAACTGAAAGCCTAGGGGGGAAGAGATACATTATGGTCATTGTGGACGACTACTCAAGATACACTTGGGTTGAATTCCTTAGAGAAAAATCAGAAGCATGTGAGAGGTTGGAGATTCTGTGCAAGAAACTACAAAACGAAAAAGGGATTCCGATTGCCAAAATTAGAAGTGATCATGGGAGGGAATTTGAAAATGCAAGATTCGAGTCCTTCTGTGAGAAGAATGGAATTAAAAGAGAATTTTCAGCTCCCAAAACTCCACAACAAAATGGAGTGGTAGAGAGAAAAAATCGTGTGATTCAGGAGATGGCAAGAGTCATGTTGCTTAACAAGCAAATACCTCAAAAATTTTGGGGAGAAGCTGTCAACACCTCGTGTCACATTGGCAATAGGATTTTCTTTCGAGTTGGTACAAAGAAGACTGCCTATGAGATATGGAATGGGAAGAAGCCTAAAGTGAAGTATTTCCGGGTGTTTGGAAGTAAATGCTATATCCTAAATGATCGGGAGAATCTTGGGAAGTTTGATGCGAGAAGTGATGAGGGTATTTTTCTTGGGTACTCTACTACAAGTCGAGCGTATAGAGTGTTTAACAAGAGAACAAAGACTGTGATGGAGTCCATAAATGTCAAGATTGATGATGCCTTATCTAAGGTGGAAATGATTGATGATGTAGAAGGGCTAAGCACCAAAGAGCCCGATGTTGAGGTAGAAGCTTTGGATATAGAAGGTGAAGAACCTATACCAGAAGTAGAATCGACTCCCATCAACCCAAGAATGGAAACGAGATCGATGTCTAGAACATCAAGTCCTCTTACACCTCCGGAAGTTCATCCTCCTATCTCTCGAAGTGATGAAGTTTCCACTTCAAAAGGGCCATCTTCAAGAGTTATCAAGAATCATCCGGAAAGTAACATCATAGGATCTCTTGATGACGGTCTTCGCCTCAGGAAAGGAAACATTCTGCGAGCCAATCATGTAACATATCACTGCTATCTTGCACAGTTTGAACCAAAAAGGGTTGAAGAGGCTCTTCAAGATGAGAATTGGGTTGAGTCAATGCATGAAGAGCTGAATCAGTTTGTGAGGAATGATGTGTGGGAACTTGCTCCAAGGCCTGAGAACGTTCATGTTATAGGCACAAAATGGATTTTTAAAAACAAAACTAATGAAGATGGAGAGATAATTCGAAACAAATCTCGGTTAGTAGCTCAAGGATACACTCAAGTAGAAGGAGTAGATTTTGATGAATCTTTCGCTCCGGTGGCAAGACTCGAATCCATTCGAATCCTCATGTCCATTGCGTGCACTTTGAATTTCAAACTTTATCAAATGGATGTAAAGTGCGCATTTCTGAATGGATATCTAAATGAAGAAGTATTTGTTGAGCAACCAAAAGGATTTGAGGATCCTCATTTTCCAGATCATGTATTAAGATTGAAGAAAGCCCTCTATGGCTTAAAACAAGCGCCTAGAGCCTGGTACGATTGTCTTACACATTATCTTCTAGATAGAGGTTTCAAAAGAGGGTATGCCGACCGAACTCTGTTTGTCAAAAATGATGAAGATTATCTCCTTGTGGCACAAGTCTATGTTGATGACATAGTGTTTGGGGCAACCATCGAAGATCGTGCTACTGAATTTTCTGAGGAGATGAAGAAGGAGTTTGAGATGAGTATGGTGGGGGAACTCACATTTTTCTTGGGTCTTCAAGTCAAACAACAGAAGGAGGGTATATTTGTATCTCAAGAGAAGTATGCCAGAAACATTGTCAAAAAGTTTGGACTAGACTCCAAAAAACATGCCTCCACTCCCATGAGCTCATCCACTAAACTGAATGTTGATTCGTCTGGAGTTGAAGTAAGTCCTACATTGTATAGGAGCATCATAGGGAGTTTGCTCTATCTTACAGCCAGTAGACCGGACATTGCTTTCAGTGTTGGCGTTTGTGCCAGGTACCAAGCTAATCCGAAGGAATCTCACCTGACTACTGCTAAGCGAATCATTCGGTATGTGAATGGTACTTCAAACTATGGTCTGTGGTATTCAAAAGACTCAAATGCTTGTCTTGCTGGATATTCAGATGCTGACTGGGCTGGCAGTGTAGACGATCGGAAAAGTACTTCAGGTGGCTGTTTCTACCTTGGTAACAATCTTGTCTCGTGGATGAGCAAGAAGCAGAATTCCGTATCTCTATCTACTGCTGAAGCAGAATACATCGCTGCTGGAAGTTACTGCACTCAGCTTCTTTGGATGAAGAAATTACTTCATGACTATGGAATTCCTCAAGAAACGATGTGTGTCTTCTGTGACAACACCAGTGCCATCAATCTTTCCAAGAATCCTGTCCAGCATTCAAAATCTAAACACATAGAGATACGTTACCATTTCATTCGGGATTTGGTAGAGGAAAGAGTTGTGTGTCTTGAGTTCATACACACCGACAATCAAAAGGCGGACATCTTCACCAAGCCTCTCGATGGTCCACAGTTTGAATCACTCCGTAAGACCATTGGTGTTGGTACAATTCCTTGACTCTCTTGTGTGTTGTGTGCTTCACATATTTATAACATGATAAGTTTGTTTGTGTTGGGGCACACACTTCTTTGTTAGCTCTTTGTGCAACATGTTTATTGTCTGTTTGTCCATTTGTGAATACTGTTGCTTCTTTCTATGTTTGTTCAATCATTTTCTTCTTTTATGTCAAAAATCCAAAAATCACATAAAAATTAGAAAATCAAAAGTTTGATTGACATTGTTGAGTTTTTGTCTCAAAACATGTTTTGCCTTGTACCTTTGTGCAAATGGTTTTGTGCATTTTCGAGCATTGCTTGTTTCTTTGCACTCATATCTCTGTGGGAGAAATCTTGAAATCTTTGTGATTGTTGTAAATAGATCTTCAAACTTGTCATGAATGATTAGTGAATGGTTTTGTTGATCTTGAGACATGCATAGACTTGTGTCTATATATCTTCCCACTCTTTATTTTTGTTTTGCTAAAAAGAGCTCACCAAATGTAAATCTCCAAATGAAAAGAGATATTGAGCTGCAAAAGCCTGTCGCACATACTAGTATTCGACTAGGAAAAAGGGAAAGCGACCAAAAATTAAAGAGAAATGTTTATTCAAAAGGCCAAAGGCTTGTTCATTAAAGAGATTTATCAAATATCACTCTCTCAATGAGAGGTGTTGTCTCAAAAGGATCAAAAAGATCATTTGTTATGATTGAAAGTGGAGTCAAATGTAAAGCTCCAAGTTATGTTATCAAGTTTTGTGGGAGGTCATATATACATATTTCTATAAGTGAGATAGATCACATGATCTAGTGCATATTGTGTATGCCTTGGTTGAATTGATCATTGAAGCTTCACATTAGACTAAGGACTATCTCATTGTTGATATCCACACACAACACACAAGTTTATGTTCAAAGAATGCCATAATCATTTGTGTAATTGTACTTGATGAAATATGTTTTTCACATGCTCAATCTTTGTTGTTTCAAGCACAAAAAGATTTTTGAGTGTTTTAGGTGTTTTTGGAAAGTATTTTGTTGAAAAATCTGAAAATTTCAAAAATCCAGTTTTGCCCTGTTTTGGCGGCTTAGTCGGGGGTATGTCAAGTCGCGAGCCTCAGTTGCATGTTCGCGGGTCCATTTTGGCGACTTGTTCGCGAGTGAAAGGCCTAGTCGCGAGGGTTACTCAGAGATTTTCGCGGCTCAGCTCGCGACTCACTCGCGGGTAGACCTTCCAGTCGCGAAAAACACTTAGAAAAATTTTTTCAAAATTTTTCCTTTGAGGGTCTTGGCGGCTCAACCTGGCGACTTGCTGGCGACTCACCTCAGTCGCGAAAAACGCGTGTTTGGCAAAAATAGGGACAGTTTTAAAAGCATTTTCCAATGTTTTCCCTCGAACATTTGTGAACTGTTCATCTTCTCTCTAAAATATCTCTTACCCATCCACACCGTGCCTCCATTTTCGATCTCCATTGTTTGCCTCTTTTCAGCTCAAAATCATCGAGTAACAGGTATGGTTTTTCTGTCTTGAACTCTATTCTACTTGTTGTTATGGTTTTCCCTCTGGATTATTCGCATTTGATTGTGATTTTGAGATGGGTTTTTAGCTCAGCTACTACTCTTTGTCCATGCTTAGCTTATGGAAGCTTTTGTTTTTGTTTTGAGCCATTTTATATTGTTGGTTTTGTTCTTCATCATGTGCTTAGCTAGGGTTAGCTATTTTTGTCTGATCTGCTGTTGATGTGGTGTTTCAAAATGATCCTGTGTGGTATCCTGTTGATGTGTTGTTGAATATGGGTCCTTTTTTCTGCTGATTGTGTGGTTTTATTTTGACTCCCTCTACTGTGTAGTTCAATTTGGGCCATTTGTGTCCCTCATTGCTATTGTCTGGCCATTTTCATCCAGCTATTAGGGTTTCTTCATTATCCCTAAATTTCCACTAACCCACTGCTAATAAAGTCTGTTGGATTGTGTTCTACCATTTCCCTTGTTCATAATACAGACTAGTCATGTCACCATTCAAGAAAGCTGCTGTGAAAGGAGGTAGTTCCAAAGGGAAGGAACCAGTAATTGATCTTGATGATTACCCACTGTCCAACACTACATTCATCAATCTTGGGAGAGCTCTATTCCTTTGTGATCTTATTACGGGAGCCTCCATTGATATATGTGCTCACATCTACTACACCTTGAGGAAGACCGCTTGTCGAACTGCAGCTTGAGGAATCATCCCATTTTGCAGTCTCATCATGAAGCTCATTCTTCGTGAAGGCATTATTCCCCCTGCAGATGGAAAGATGTTGACCCGTCAGCGTCCTATTTCCATGTTCACTCTTCAAGCTAGCAGAAGTCACTCCTCTAAAACACCAAGGAGTGCTCACATCTCTCCGGTTACTCCATCTGCCCCTGAATCAGAGACACCTGCACATACCACATCTACTTCGCGTGCTGCTCCTAAAGCTTCACAGGCTAGTATTCCGCAAGCACAGACTGCTCCTCATACTGATAGAGTGGGCAGTGTACTTAAGCATATTCAGAAACACATTGATGAGATTGTGGCCCTTCTCTACTCCACAAACAACCATGTACAAATGCGTCTTGAGACTATGGAGAATCAGCTAGATGCTATTCAACAAAGGTTGGACGAGAGCCTTTAGCTATTCGTGCCAAAAAGGGGGAGAGCATTCAGTAAGGGGGAGAAAGTTCAAAGGGAAGTGAGCATAAGTGTGCATAGTGATAGGGGGAGTTCACACATACTTTTGTCATACTTTTGTTTTAAGTCTTATTCTCTAAACTTATAGGTTTAGGTTTTGTTTGTTGGACTTTTAGTGTTTTTATGGGTTTGATACACTGTGTTTTTGGTGTATAGTTGTTTTTAACTCTTATCTATACTCTTGGTTTAAACTTTAACATATTTTGATGATGTTATTTAGGATTTTTTTTGTCTATACCCATGTTGCTTTTGTAAGCTTTTAGGGTTATTGTTTTATGCATAGTTTGTAGGCTTTATGGTATGTACCTTGCTTAATTGCAGCCTTTATGCTATGTTGAAATCAGTACTTTAATCTAAATGTCTTGCATTTTGATTTATGTACCGTCACTCTTGTGCCCTTGTAGGATTGTTCCTAGATGCATATACCTTGTGTACTATGCATTGGTTGAGTGATGAACATACAAGTGTCTTGCCTTGTGCTTGTTAACTTATATGTCCTTGTGTTCATTCCAAGTGTGAATGAGCACTGTGATCACTACCTTGTGGTGTTCACTTGGTTGATCAAGTCATGGTTTGTTTCTTAACTCCATCTTTGCTTGATCACATATTGCCTGTTTCATATGCATTTTATGATTTTCTGCTTACAATGATCATGGTGTATTGTTGTGTTTCAGGAGTATTATGTTCATATGATTCAAGTGCTTCATAGCTTCTAGAGTTAGGTGTGAGTGAGTTTTGTTCAACTGTTCCCAACTCACATGTTTAAGTCTAGAGTCTGTTTTAGGGTTTTGTCACGGAATAGCCAAAGGGGGAGATTGTAAGGTTGAATTTATTCAACCATCTAATTGGCTTTATTCCGTGCCAAATTTGCTTGTAATTCAGCATTTAGTAACCCTATATTTAGGTGGGTTTGATGTAAGGGTAGTGAGTGAGATAGAGTGAAGATTGCTCAAGAGTGTGCAAGAAAATAGAGACTCGCGGCTGGGACTCGCGGGTGACTCGCGGCTGCAAGCCGCCAGACGCAGCACACGTGCCAAGCATGCTGGAAGGTGAACAGTCATGCAAGCTGGAGCACTACAGGACAAAACAGGACAACTGGCCATACGGTTATCTCACGACTGGATCTCGCGACTTAGTCAAGCCGCGAGGTCAAGCCGCGAGCCACCCCTGTTTTGTAAAACCTGACGTTTCACATTCCTCTCCCACTCCAGTATAAATACCCCTTTTACCCACGATTGTGAGAGAGCTTCCAGAGAGAATTTTGAGAGAGAAACCCTAAAGAAAAACAAGATTGATTCACCCACAATCTATACATTAGAGTCTCTTCAAATTCCTCATCTCTCTTTCTCTCCATTGCCAAATCCTTGAGAGGCCTTTATACCAAACCTGGTTCTCACCATCATCATCACTGTGAGACAGCTGTTTGGATTTCTGGGAAGCAGTTAGGAAGGAACCAATCTTCATTGGTTGATGCTACGGTGTAGTAGCGGAATCCGGGAAGCTAGAAAAGAAAAAGGTTCGGCGCAACCTCGTTGGAGCAAGAAGCTTGGAGGGCTTAGGTGCACTGGGTAGATTAGGCTTGGAGGGTCTATTGCTGTCCATGTATCCCAACTGTATTTTCTAGTGGATTGTTTACCGCTTGGAGGGCGGCGGAGAGCTTTTACGCCGAGAGTTTCGGTTTCCTCTTCGATAACACATCGCGTGTTGTCTTTGTGTTTGCATCTTCCTTCCTCTCTATCTTTGCCTTTTTATTATCTGCTGTGGATTATCTTTTGTTTTGGCTTAGATAGTTTTTACCAATTCCATATGTTAAGTTTTCGCACACTAGTTGTTTGACATATTGCTTGAATTGGATAAGTTGTAATTTGGGGGTCTAAACGTTCAAAGGTGTTTATACACGTTTTTTGAACTTTCAGACATCAATATCTAAAAAGTTACATCAAGGTAGCATCATATAGGCTGCTTTTGTTTTGTCAGCATACATAAACACACCAAAGCAAACTACAAAAAAATCCAAGACCCTATTGATGCTAGCTTCAGTTTCTTCACAACTCCTTTGTATAGAGCTTCAATTTATCTCATTGCTTCATATTTTACATCTTCATCCTTCTTCATCGCTTCTAACCTCGCTTCTTCTCTCACAAACCTTTCATGTCGGTTTTTAGACACCTGTTTGCCATACACAAATTTCAAGGTCACACCAAAAAAAAAAAAAAAAAAAAAACTTACATCATTGATGACCCCCCCCCCCCCCCCCCCCAAAAAAAAACCACAATCCAATAAGAAACAAAATTCTAATCAGTGTAACAAACAACAATACCAGGATTTTTTTTTTTTTTTTTTTGGTTTGATAGGTAAATAAAACTTCACTCCAAATATGATGAAAAGGTACGAAGGAAAAGACAAAAGTAGACAGGCAGTGTGCTAAGAACCATAAAAGCAGCAAACTAAGATATAAGAAAAGTACAACTATCTAGCAAAGCTGGTAGGGAATTTGTGGCGGGCAAAAAGCTAAAGAACAACTTTGAGTCTTAAATGATGAGTTTGCTATTTGCTATCACAATTAATTTCTTTAGAGATGGGATATCAAGTCTATTTCTGAATACCTAATACAAAGATCAATAAGGCTTTTGTCCTAGAGTTAAGAGAGAAGTGGCATTTATTTCATTGATGATCAGTCTGGAAATTGATTAAAAAACAGATGAACTCTCTTTCTTTTCTTTTTCTTCCTTTTTCTCTTGTCCCCCTTCCAGATGTTTTATCTTACTTTATATATCCAGCTTAAATGCATCTAGATTCTACACTTGGAGGGTTGGGATCATACTCCTAGAATTCTTGTCCCATTTGAAACATACCAATAAACTTTAGACTAAAATCTTAGTTGTGCCACTACTGTTCATGGTCACTTCCTCATTAATGTGGCCAGAGGAGTGGTTGTCTTATATTTAATGTGGAGGGGATGGCTTTTATACCCTTCTTTCTTCATCCTTCTCGCATTCCGTGCCAAGTCTGTTTTCTTTCCTTTTGGTGCTTTAGCTCTATGCCCTTTATATAACTAGTGCTCATCCCTCCAAGGTTTGAAGTATGTCCACAGAATCTTCATCAAGTAAGTTACCCCAATCTCTCTTCAAGTCGTGAGATCTCCGCCCTAGATCATTTTATGGATTTTAGCTCCTCTGAAATAACTTTGACCGCCTATTTACCTGTTTTGGATCCTCGTCCCCCCACAGAATTAAAAGTTCAAATTTCCAAAGTACAACTACCTATTTTGGCAGCTCAGGTTAGCATCTTCATCTGAGCACTGCTATCATTAGTGTTCATAATTTTGACATATGATATATCCATCTCTACTTAGGAATCTTTTGAAACAAAGCAAGCGGACATGTTTATTGCTTTAGATAAGTTGTTTGCTCTGCACAATGCCATGCTGCTTGAATGGCGATAAATTAAAGCTTTCTTTGTGTATTATCTATCAATCTTTATCATCTACATTTTCACTAGCACAAAGCAAAGGCCAAAGTTGCCAAATAGCACAATTTTAGCAAAATTTTAGGAAAAAAATCACCCCAATAAAGTTATTTAGTTATGTAGCACATTTTTGGAACTTGAATTCCAACCCAAAATGGAGTTTGGCAAACTCAAAGTTCCAAGTAGTATGAGTTCTATTGCTTGGCGCACTATGCGAGCTGCTTGGAACTCGAGTTTGACATACAAAATCGAGTTCTAAAAATGTGCTGCATAACTAAATAACTTTGCCTGGATACATTTCTCCTAAAATTTTGTTAAAATTGTGCTATTTGGAAAATTTGGCCCAAAGCAAACACGCAAAGTCAGAACCTGGCTATATAACTATATCTCTACTAGTTTTATACCTTTTTTTTATTTGGAAACCAATATTACCTTAAAATTAATTAATTTTTATTTTTTAAGGGCTTTGTGCTACAATCGTCATAGAAATTGACAAGTGATAATATCAAATGAAAATCATGGATAAAAAATTTGTTCAGGTCACTCTTTGTGCTTATTGCCTTAGTTCAAATTATTCATGACATATGCACATACATGTATGTTGAAATGAAGAATCATGACCTGAGAAAACACGAAATCATTGCTCCACACAAACTGGAATTGTGGGAGAGACCAAGTTCAGGTTTTCAATTTGGGGTAATTTCAATCTAAGTGTTTTTTTAGGACTGGGATATGGAACTGAGGGAGTGAGCCAAGAAGATGAGAGGGACTGAAGGAATCGAAAGACTGGAGAGGAACTAATAAATTACTACTTCTATAGCAGATGAAAGCAAGAGATTGACAAATGAGGGTCAAGTGATGTTTTAAGAGATTAAGATGTGGGCCATTCAGTCATTTGATTATTGTAGTAAGTCTAAATTAGCTAACTAAATGGTGGGATGTAAATTTTGCAGAAATAATAATTTAGGGGGATTAAGTATAAATTCTCATTGTTGTGTAACCATCATACTTGTGATGCACCAACACTTGTTGTACGTGGTGTAGGTGTCTATTGAAGTTCTGACCATTGATAAGATAATGTATCCCACATTATAACAAACAAGACAATATATACATATGCATCAAGAAATTAAACATAACATAGAGAACAAAACTTTTACACTCAAATTCAACCAAATCTCAGCATCATCATCATCACAAACACAAATACAAACATAATCGCTACAACAATCCATTTTTCCCAACCATAGAAAAATGGAAGTGAAAAGTGGTATAATTAGTGAAGCAAAGTTTGTGTAATGTCAGCAGTATTAATAGAACTTTCTTTCATTATGAATTTCTTTTGTGTATTTTGCTTGAATAATGTGAGGGTTTTTTTTTTTTTTTTTTTTTGAAGGTAGTGTTGTGAAACTAATTATAAATTATTTGATAAGATATTTTTCTTCCAAAGTTTAAAATTTATTATTTTGAAAATTTTCTGTACTAAAAATTCTCAACAAATTTCTCATCAAGTTTCAATGGCTGCTACTCAATCCCAAAATTCAAATGCTACCGTACTTCATGGCTCAACAAATTATTGTCCTACCTTTGGGGAGAATTTCCTCACTTATTCTAATGACTCCAAGGTATATGTCTCCCACCTCACATTTTAAACCATATAATAACACTATTTTTCTAACATAATAAATTGATTCATTTCATATTCTATATTCAAATCTCCTAGCCTTATATATCATCATTAAATGACAATTACTAGTTAACTTAATTAGTAAAATCTCTAATGGTTGAATAAGAGATTTAAGGTTTAATCCCAACTTACATAAAAAACCGATTAATGTCTTAGTCTGATATTCTTAAGAAAAAATGTTATATATTCTTAGCAGTAAACCATCTTTTGGTTGGTTTTGTTTTAATTTACTTTAATTTTAAGGGAGTTCTCAATTTGAATTCACAATCTAGTTAAAAAACAAGGATGTGTATTCCAATTAAAAAATCAAAAATTAATTTGTGAAATGGGAGGTAGCACCAATCCCAAAAGCTTAAGGTGATAAAAAAGTATAAATTTAAGAATGGGAGGTAGCGCCAACTTTATTCAATATCTCTTTTATTAGATGTGAATTTTGACAAATTTACCATTAGATTACATTTTTTTCATATATCTTCCATGCTTGCAAAATTTCCAAAAGATAAAAAATTAATAACTATGTCATTAAATAATTGTTTAAATTGCAAATTATTGTTGTATAAAATTATACATAAAAAGTAAGTTTATAGATCATATAGTAAATAACATCCAATTGGCGTAAAAATTGACATGTATATTAAAAGTGTAAAAAACATGTAATCCAACGATTAAAATTTCAAAATATATAGCAATGTTAATTTCTTTTAGTAAAGTTGTAGCCTTAAACTACAATTAAGTTTGTAGCCAAATTTTGTTATAAATTTAATCACTAACCATTGTTTGGATCAATTGAAAATAGAGAGGATGGAAAAGATAGAGAAGAAAATTGAGGAGAAAATTCCATCTGCCCTTATTTGGTTGAGTTTAAAACAGGGAGGAAAGAAAATGGTGGCGCCTGGTAATTTTAATCCAGGCCCACCAAAATGCATTGCTCCGAATTGGAGAGAAAACGTAGAAAATGAGAGAAGAAACCCAAATGGTAAAGTGAAATATCCTCAGAAAAAAAAGTAGATGGAAATGGAATAATTGAATAAATTAATGTGATTTGGTCATTAAAACCTAACACCAAATTTGGGAGAATGATACCACTGACAAGACCGTAAAATGGAAATACAGGTTGCAATTAGTGAACGATAATATTTAGCCATAATGATTTAATTCCAAAGAATATAAATTTCTTTAGCATCCCTTGACAGCCACCCTCTGAACTTCCATGTAACTGACAAGAGAAAGTGAATAAGAAAGCGTTCTCAATGCATCAAGAAAATGAGATCCTATATGTTGAATAAGTATTCAACTCAAACGAATATTATGAAAATGGTTCTCAAACCACAAACCTGCCTAAGCAGCACCAACAGATGAAACTAAAACCCAGAATGATTATACGCTTAAGATATCCACTAAATTTATAGCTCTTAGGCAACAAAAGAAGAACCAAGCACATGTTTGGATAAAAATAGATAGAGAGATATGTGCACCACGCACTTTGAGGATTGTGTAATTTATCGTGATTATCCATGGACAACCCCTACATGAAAAGTACCCAAAGTTCTTCGCGGCAAGTCACTCAGTGACTTCCATCTTCTTCTTCACAGAACTTGGTGTACTTATCTGCATCCATCAAGCTGTTCAATTCACCACTGTTGCTCACCTCAACCTTAATTATCCATCCTTTGTCATAAGGGCTTGAGTTAATCTACATCAAGATAGCTACATCAGAAATAAGCATAAACAAAATGAAGGAAGAAACATATTCTTGATGGCAAAAAAGAAGTCAAACTTCACCAATTAAAGGAAATTGGAAATGTGAATGAGTTTCTTAACACAATGAAGATGGTTAACCTACATTTTCAGAGACCTATAAATTTATTCAGATGACTACCAGTATCAACCTTAAGCTCAATAAGTTTAGTAGCGTGAGAGTTGCCCTTATGGACTATTCTGCTCTTGATTTTTCCAAATATTGGCTACTCAGAAACATTGCCTAAAACCTTGCATGCTAGGACTATAAGGAACTATATATAACTATAGGCCATTTAAGGTAAGGTGAAATAGAAAAGGAGGATTTTTTGGGGGGAGGCAATTAAAAAATAATATATAAAAGAAGAGAAGAAGAACGAAACTTGACTTAGAAGCCCTACCCAAAAGAGAGGGAAAGAAGTACCATGCAACAGTTGACAAAGAGAGCCATGGGGACAAGTCATGCAGGGCAAGACGAAGACAACATGAGCAATGGTAAATTGCCTTCAGGTTGCAAGCACACAAGTCAGGAGGCAAAATTTGGTCACGGTCAGACCTCTCTGAATCCAGAGCATTCAAACAAACAGAGACAAAGATTGAGCCTCACACAAGTTTCATTGAAGCATTTATGTCAAGAGATGAAGATTGGACCCAGTTCAAATCACTTCATAACAACTCCCACCCCCTACCCCCCCTCTCCCCTTACCCCCAAAAATAAAGCTTAAGTGCATTAGCTTAAAATTCAATTTTGAAATGGGAAAACCAGATTTTTTTTAGAATATCGTCTATCAAAACAACTTTTAGCAAGTTCTTAGATTATGAAAAGGCCACACAAGGTATTTTATCAGAACCATGAAATTAACTGCTAGTAATCTTTCACAAGAGCAATTGAGTAAACCAGAAATGAAAAGAAGAAAACTTAATTGTAAGATTAGTAACATTTTAAGGGCAGTGATACCTAGCACAAGCATGGAGAAAACTAGGGTTGGATTGACATACCACAAGCATTTGCACCCAGTGGTACCTCTTCCCCTTAATGGGAGACCCATGGATAAGCGGAGGGTTTTGATAAATAGAAGATAGGTGTTGGATTGAGCTACTTGCATTGAATATATATATATATATATATATATATATATATATAGAGAGAGAGAGAGAGAGAGAGAGAGAGAGAGAGAGAGAGAGAGAGAATAACAGGCTTTCAGAAAGCTTGGGCTTGAAGCCGACATAAATAAAGATGGACCATGTTTCAAATTTCAAAGTTTCAACACATGCGAAGAAATGAAGAACCTCCAAAAGGTTAAAAGATGAGAGAGAGATAAAGAGAGTCAGCTTTATGTGGCTAGTAAAGCTTCATGACTGACTCTACAATCTTTGATTTGGGGAAAAAAAAAGCTCAAGAACACTTGTGCTCAGAATCTCATGTACAATAAACGAACATAACATCAGGTATCACATCCTTAACGAATGCAAAAGCAAGTTCAGATTGACTGGCAATGTACTGAAACTCTAGCGTAGCTTCTGGATGATTGACAACATTGAGACATTCAGTTTCAGTGAACCATTAAAAAGAAAATATAGTTATCTTTTCTCAACTGCTCTAATCTATGAATTTACTTGAGTTGATCCAGACCAAAAGAGACACTACATAACATAAGGCACCGAAACTCAAATTAGAAAAGGATACTCACCAGACCAGGGGAGTTATTGAGCTCTTCATTTACTTCAACTACTTTCCCTGAAACGGGAGAATTAATATCACTAGTAGCCTTAACACTTTCAACTGCACCAAAGCTGCTGCCATGTGATACAGGAGCCCCCACTTCCGGTAATTCAACATAGACAACATCACCTAAATGATCCTGAGCATGGTCAGTTATACCAACAGTAGCAGAATTCCCCTCAACTTTCACCCACTCATGAGAGTCAAGATACTTAAGATCCTTCACAACTGCATGTAAATTGGAGAAGAAATGTATAAGCACAATAGGCAGGACAATTTTCTACGAATCCAAGAAAGATCTGATCTCCACAATTTCCAAAATCAATATTAACTAAAATGATTCTGTATCTAGAAATGAAAAGATTTTGCTGAATAATACAAAATCAATGAACTAAATTACCATTTATAGAGGAGAACTATCTTTATTCTACAAGGATATATCGATTAGGAAATTTGATTGGATAACTTTATATGAGAAAGTAAAACTCCAATAAAAGGATTGAGAGAGAGAGAGAGGGTGAGCAAGTAGAGCAATGCTCTGACAAATCAAGAATGTTGCTTATTGAGCTTGCAGAAGCATTCAAAATCCTTTTTCATTTTCTTTACAATATTCTTGACACCCCACATGCTGTTTGGGTGTCATAAATAATAGTAGTTTGTGGTAACATTATCATTAAATAAGCTGCTTTTTCATGAGTAAATACTCGAATCGAGATGGAGTGGTCCTTGAAATCAGTACGACCACCATAAAAAAATAACAGCCTATTGGCTGTACATAACTTTGTACAAACTCTTTCGTGTGCAAATGATGAACCATAGTACTAGCATACCGTTCAAACTGAGCATAATGTATTAATAAAATAAAAAAGAGGACAACTTTTAATTTTATTGATAACTGATAAGTTACACAAATTCAGTGGGTCTACTCTTAAACCCACAACCTTAACCTCCGTCATGACCTTACAAGGGGAGGATGTGTCATTTGGGCTAGAGTTCTTTGGGCCAAAAGAAAATATGACACCTACTTTAGTGCAGGAAAAAATAATTACGTCTTGAGAATAGCTGAAAGTATACAATAAAGAAAAAAAAAAATGCTGCAAGTGCCACTTCTTCTTGGTGAGGACCATTTAGATTTAGAGGAACATAGGAATCTGTGAAAGAGTTGAAATGGGGCAGAGCTTATTATCAGAAAAATTACATTTTTTCGGTTTTCACAACAATCTGTACAAGAAATTTCAACTATGATTTTAATATAGATGATCATAACAACAACAATAATAGGAAGACTACAACAAAATGCAAACATATAGTTCTGTTCACTGTTCGTGCGACAAAATCTATCAAGTACAATGCATGCCAATAGAAAATCATCCATTACCAATAAACAAAAAATGTATTGATTACGAAAATATTATTTAAGCTGAAGATTTCAGATTCATTACATCATTTTGGACACCCTTTAATGTTGAAACTTATTAAAAACTAATCAATATATTTCTCCACTGACAAGTCAAGTTAACTTTCTGAATTTGGTAGTATTTCAAAATCATCCTCCTCTTTTCTTACAAAAATAGTGTGCGGAACCCTAAAATATTGTCCATATAAATTGTTAATAAACAATAACCCAATAAAGTGCATTACTTGAAGTTGAAGGTAATTAAAATTATTCGATTTGAAATCCCATTCCATTTCTTGGTAGTCATATTATGCAAGATTCTAAGCCACCCAAACTTGTCAACTGGCTTTTATATGAATAAAAGGATATCTACGCCGGAAATAAAGATTGAAGCTTAAATTCTGTCTGGAAAATCTCACCATTCAACAATGGTAAAGAGTAAACAATTGCCTCATTGACGACAAATAAAACTCTCTCTTATAAGTTCTAATCTCTATTCTTGTACTGGTCTATGATTGTGAATGTGAAATCGCGCAACAATGTAAAAATGACCAGAATGCATTAATTTGTCACAAATTGTTAGTCCAAATAACTCAATATTGGAACCACACTGTCCACCACTGTAGCACAGATCATCGTCCAAACTGACAGCAACTACTTCAAAACAATCAGACTTGGGTTTGAATTTTCAACAAATTATAAGTGACAGACAATGGTTTAGATTTCATTTTCATTAATATATATAGAAATAACTGGCCTAACATTAATCACAATTCCAGCACAACAAAATACTGACCACACTATAAAAAGTATAGCTTTCAGAGAGAGAGAGAGTATATTGATATATGAATGCCCAGATTCAAGATCACATTGATCTCTGCAGTAATTAAGTCCAAAACGTTGAAAATATGAGACCAATGACAACGACAAACAAACCCCATTTCCAAAAATCAAGAAACCATTGATCTCAGCAACCAAAAGTTGGTAAATAAATATGATACCAATGACAAAAACAAACAAACCCCATTTCCAAAAACCAATATTCTGATCAAAGAATCATAGATCAACCATTTTAACTAACTAACACATAAACAAGAGATCCAAATCCACATCTCAGCCTTTATGATTTGATATATACATACAAAAGGCAAATAAAGAACAAACCATCAAAGTAAAGTCTGATATATACCAGAAGCAAAGCCTCTGTGGAACACAGAGATCCTGAGGTAAGAGGCAGCCCTTGAAGCCCACAACAACCTTGAAGCCATGTTTGAAACTTTGAAGTTTGAACCCAAAAACACAAAACCCTGCTATTTCTCTCTCTCTCTCTCCCTCAACAAACACAGACACAGTCACACACTACACTATTTTTTGTTTCTCTTATAATAATACTTGGTGGGGTTTAAGGGGTTGGTGGGGGTGTTCCAAACTTCAACTCACTATTTTTTTTTTTTTTTTTTTTCTCTCTTTATATATTTTTGGTTGTTGGTATCTCAAATGAAAACTAAAACATAGGAGGCCAAAATGTGGGACAAAATTGAGAATTGAAAATAGTATAAGGTGGTGGGTCAATGTGTCAACAAACCCATTAGGCAGAAGTTGGTGAGTGGCCCTGTGGTGGCTTTTGATGGCGATGTCACGTGGTATAATCACAGTTTTATGGAATTTTCAAGGTACCTATGTTCTCTTGAGCCAAGTTTTATAAGATAAGCAATTTCTCTATCATTTCATTTAGAGATTTTTTTATATATAAAATTTAGAATTTTTTTTTTTCCTTTTTTAAAGTTAGGTGCATTAGAATTTTGAAATTAAAACTATGACCTTTGTTATGTGATGATTGATTTTTTGTGTTTATAAATTGAATTAATTGAAATTTTATATTTAATGTGATTTTATTGGTTGAATCAATTGGAACTTGAATTTAAATATATTTTAAATATTACCTATTTTGTAAAATTTCAACATAAGATTTGGACCATTTTTCTTTGATTCTTCAATAAAATAATTCCAAACTCTTCATCAAAAATATGAGATAGAACCAATATATCACTTTCCATACTAACTCTTTTGTTATTTGAAAAATCAATACTCATTTCAAAGGTAATTCCTAAATAATGTTCCTTCCAAGAGTTGAAGTGGAAAAACCAAAATGGAACTAAGAGAAAGAGAATAATTACCACCGCGTACCCTTGGTGCGGTGGTCACTCCACAAGTATAAATGCTTGTAGAGTATGGGGGGCAAGGGTCGGGGTTCAAGTCTCCAGAAGGGAGTTTCACACACATATACACTTAGATTAGGTTAGAGTAGAAATTCTATCTTATATCAAAAAAAAGAGAAAGAGAATAATTATTAATTCACTTTTTCCTTTAAATAGGAATGTTAATAAATTCTCAAATTAGTTCATTATTATCTTATAACTAGCTTGTAACCCTATGCATATGCATGGATACACTTAAAGATATACAATAAGATGCATAATATAATTCCTATATATATAATTTAAATACTATTGATAGTCATTTTTATATTTTGTTAACTCTTTAAAAAAATTTGTATAGATATTATTAGGTATAAAATGTAAATTGTCCATTTTTTATAATTATTGTGACTTTTTTTTTATGATTCATTTATTCTAGATTATTTGATTTTTGTACTTAATAACTCACCTAGATGAATATTTATGATATGGTCTCACATTTAATTCTAAAATTAAGAAATAAAACTCTTTAAGAATAAGTAATTTATGACACGTAACACAAAATTGGAACTCTAATTTGAAATTTTAATCTAAGTTTCTCTCAGTTTCACCTATTATATATATATATATATATATATATATATAGATTAGTATTAGACAATGGTCAAGTTGGTCTCCAATCTAGGTCAAGTTGATCGCAACAAAGTGATAGATTATTGATTTGTTTCACAAGCTAAGCACATGCTTTATGCTAGACTCCATGGTTAAAAATATTCATTTTTTTTATAATTTTTTTAACAAATGTACATTATACATTTTTCATTATACTTATATAAAAATACTTTAATTTAACTGAAATTTTAATAGTTTTATCAATATTTTAATTATTTATTATGTCAATTTTTTTATAAATAAATAAATTCACTAAAAGCAACAAAAGCACAGAAACTCTATAGTGGCAAGCACATGGTACAAAAACAAAAAGCACACATGTTTACAAAAACCTATCTAGCACGTAGCCACAAACTGGCTTGACCTCATCCAATCTCTAACAAAATTATAGATATATTTTAGGGTAAATTTCACTAACATATCCTGAGATTTTGGTTAATGCTAACTAGGTCCAAGACTTTTCAAAACTAGTCAATTTAGTCCCTAAAACCAATTTAGTCCCTAAAACAATTGTGAAATTTTTTCACAACTGTTTTAGGGACCAAATTGGTTAGTTTTGAAAAGTTTTAGACCTAATTGGAATTAGCCCAAACTTCAGGAGGTGTAAATGGAATTCACCCTCTATTTTAAGCTGCACCAACGGCAAAAGTATATCTTCTTTGCAAGTTGCAACCAATACATAAAAGGACACCCATTAAAAAAAAGAAAAAAAAGAAAAAGAAAAAAAGAGAGAGAAAAAAGAAGAAGTTATATTTTCATTTACAAATTAAGTTAACATTCTTTTTCTAAAAAAAAAAAAATTAAGTTAACATTCTCTCTATTTCATTTTATTTCACTTTTGGAGTGAAATCTTCATGAATTGCTCTCTCTCTCTCTCTCTCTCTCTCTCTCTCTCTCTCTCTCTCTCTCTCTCTCTCTCTCTCTCCCCCTCTACGAGTAAGAAATTTGTTCAATCGAAGATACAGCAAGTAAAAGACTAATCAAAACTGCAAAAACAACAAATTCATTAGTCGTAATCTAGCTAAACACTTTGGAAAAAAAAACTCCTCCAGCTAGCTAAACACTAATCAGAACTTTTTTTTTTTGTTTGAGAAAGGACTAATCAAAACTTAATTAAGCAACTTTCAAATACAACATAAGGCTTTATTCTAAATTTAGTTTCTAATTGCTACAAATATTGAATCATGCTGAACCTAAACAAGTATGTTCATAGTGGGTTAAGTATAGTTTATAACAAATAGTTATGACTCTAGATGAAAGGGTGTGACACATTTGGTGCAAAAGTGCGACTCTTGAAGAGGGGTTACAACTTTAGGTTGTAACTATAAGGATGAATGCAAGCATCAAGTGTTCTAAAAAAATGCTATTTTGATACATAAAAAAGTTACTTTATATATTTTAATACACCACTTTACAATACATCCTAAATCACATATTCTATTATTTTACCATTTTATTTAAATATTATTTCTTTCTTCTTTTTTATTTTTATTTTTTGAAGTCCCAACGGTTATATGTGAGAGAGAGAGAAAGAGAGAGAGAGAGAGTCCAACTAGTCAGTTAATGATAAAAGAGAGAGAAGTTTGAATAAAATAAAAAAATATATATATTTATAGCACATTTTTCCGCACAATTCTTGGAACATAATTGTAGCAAATGCCATATTTATTTAGCATTTGACACATCTTATTAAAGTGATTTTTTGCATTTGGAATGCTAAATACTAAAAATTTAGTATCCAATGCTCTAACCTCTCATGAAATGATGGATAGTGCTATAAATAGCACATTACACATTGTTGTTAGATAATCAAATTTTAGTGGTATTTTCAAGAACAATACTCAAGAAAATATCCCTCTCTGTCTTTTCCACAATTTCTATTAGTGCATTTAGACTGCAGATATTGTGTGTTTTGTTTTTGTAACAAGCACCACCGTATAATAAAGAAAACCTAACAAGTTGCTTGAATAACAATGAATGTACGAGCTAATAACCTTGTGCCCCTGTGCGTTGTATAGAAAATTTTGTGAAGAGTATATGTATATAATTAAGAAAAAGACTTAGGTACAGTATTTAGGTGTTATTCTTTATATTCATTTTTTAAGATTTTGCCATGTGGCTTTTTTCTCATGGATGGAAGTGTATTTTTTAAGTTAAGTAGCCACATAACAGAATCTTAAGAGGGAAATCTAAGAAATAGCACCTAAGGTACTATATATAAGTTTTGTCCTATAATTAATATGTAATTGATAGTATTAATAAATGAATATTTAAACCAGAGAATTTGTAGAAAAGAGTAAATGTAGTATTTGATTACTTTAATAAGAACTTTCAAAGGTGATGTTGCAAAAAATTCCAAGAAAAAATATAATGTGTTGTGAACATGAATTTTATTGGTTGCTTTGAGGGAACAAAAGCTTCTTTAATTTGAAAATTTGACTTTTTTGAGGGACCTTCAAAATAAAACTTCTCTCAATAATAATATTTTTTAGCTTGTTTATTATTCAATATCAATCCATATAATTTATGGCCTTACAAGATAAAGCTAATATTTAAAAGATTTTGTTAATAAATACCCTAAGGGCAATGGTTAAGGTGCATTAAATATTTAATTAAATAATATTTTTATACATTTTTCAAAAAATAAAGTTAAATTGTTTAGAATTTGTGCATGCAAGTTAATGAATCATTAACAAGTGTATTTTCTTCTTTGAAAAAGGTGCATTACAGCTCATAATTGAGCATTTATTAATCTTTAACTTATGCCCTTTAGTCACTTGTTAACAAGCGATGATCACTCCACAAGTATAAGTGCTTGTGGGATATGGGGGACAAGGACCAAAGTTCAAGTCTTTAGGTGGGAGCTTCACACATACATACATTTAGATTAGACTAGAGTAGAAATTATTAAAAAAAAAAAAAAAAGTCTTATATTTAAATTCAAAAGAAACCTAAGCTTTATCTACTACAATTCAAAAATAAAAATAAAAAACTAATCTAACAATTTATCCCACCATATCAATTTACCCAAACTAATAACAAAAACTCAATTTTAAAATGATAAAAAGACATAAGATAAAAAGCACATACCATCAACTGCTTCCATTGAATAAATAAATTGATCCAGATCCTATAAACAACACTGCTTTAGAATCAGCCTACTCAAGTCCAATCCATTATGATCATTTACGAGTTCTAACCAGGGAGCATGCAAATCCTAAAAACGCATAGTTTCTCCCTCAAAAATTACTTGTCTTCCATTTCACTAGTAGATTATGGTAATATAATTTGACTTTCTAAACCTATGGAACAAATTAAAATAAACTGGAAGTTGGAAAAGGAAGAATGAGTGATCCATACATATTTAATGATTATATTATGAGGTCGCTTTCATAATACATTCTTCATCAAAACTCAAAAGCACCATATAGAAGAGTTCCTAGATCCTATAAGTTCAATGATTCTATTCTATTGGTATTTTAATAAGGTTTTTAGTCAACTTTATATCTCCTATAAAATAATGAAAAACTTTGGTTTGCCTTAATTCAGCATAAAATCCAGTAGTATAAAATATTTGGGACTTTCTCTGTCATGATGCAGCAAAAATATTTGTAAGTTAAAAATTAAGCTGAAAGAGTTCGTCTTAACCTACAAAACAGAGGCTGCTTCAAGAACTATATCCTCTACACTCTACAGTAAAGCAATGCAAGAATGCAATGTTGATTGCTATCTAACAGCAGTATTTAACAAATAGAAAGGTCTTTACAGGTTTTAACTTTATGTGTTTATCTAAATGGAAACTTTCATTGAAATACAAATAGATGGCCATAATGTTTGGGGGAACCTGCTGGCTACAGAACTGTTAATAACTACTTCTTTGATCTAAACCTTTAAAAAAGCATCCATCAAAGAGGCAAAGCAGTTTTCATATTCTTGTGAATTGTTCTAATTACAGTAGTAGCCTGCTCAATCTGTTCTTGGCTTGAACATGCCGAGAGGAGTACTTTAGCAGTGCCTCCATCAGGATAACAACCAGAATCAATCATTTCTTCAAAAATTTCAAAGCACCTTTTGTATAGTTTCTTTCTTGAATATGCTCCAAGCCGAGAAGTCCAAGTAATCACATCAGGTTTCAAACTCTTTGTGGGAAGTGACTGAAAAAGCTCTTCCATTCTGTCCAAAAACCCTGCACGTCCATATACATTTATTAAGATGTTATATGTGCTGATATCAGCTACATATGGTCCTTTATCCATTGCAGTTAAAACTTCCTCCATCTTTCCAAATTGGCCCAACCGGCCATACAGGTTCATCATGCTATTAAACACAAACGTGTCAGGTTCAAGCCCGGATTTTTGCATTTGGTTCACAATGCCTTCACATTTAGCAACATTGCCAGTTCTGGAGTAGGCAGATAAAAGTAGCATGTGGGATTTCATGGTTGGACTTATCCCCAATCGCACCATCTCTTCAAATACAGCTTGTGCATCTACACGTTTAGAAAAAAGGAGTTATTTAAACAGGGGCAAATAAACACGATGGAAGGATGAGAATGCTAAGGCAAATATAGCATAAGAAACATATCAGCACTGAATGGAATAGGCTTTGGTCAAAAGACTCAGAAAGGTGAAGTTGCCATTAAGCGGTTACTTGTTTTTTTTTTTATTAGTAATAAGCTTTATTGATATAAAAAAAGGGACATCGTAGTACACAGAGAGTGTATAGGGGTCAACAATCAAGAATAAAAATTACAAGAATCTAGAAAAACAAGAAGAGAAGAGAATGATTAGTTTCGCAAAGCAAACAACTAATCCAATAAAGTTCTATAGAAAAATAGCTAACTTCATCTTAACTCCATCTGCGGTGCTTATAAATTATAACTAAAATGTGGGCAATTTGGACAGGTGTGGAACAATATGTAAGTAGAATTGTAGGCAAGAATGTTAAGTGGTAAAACAGAACATCTTGGCAGTTAGATTTTAGCAATTGTCTTAGATGCAACATTTTTTATTCCTCTAGCCTCTCTAATCAGTAATCCCCTAACATCCCTCCCTACCCATTCTCTTTTTCTTTTTCCTTTTTCATCTCTTTGTATGTCATTAGATCCCAAGTCTTTGGTATGATACCAAAAGACTTAACCAGCTATTATAGTGAAGATTCTACTGTAAGGTTTTTGTATATTTTCTCATAAGACATCCTATACATGTATTTGAGTTAGCAGAGTAAAAGAGGTTTGTGACATCCAAAATGTCTTATGACAATGGAAAAGTTCATCATCTTTACCTCATAATTCCTTTAGAAATATTCAAATGAGCTACAAAATGCAGAACAAAGTAATAATAAAATAAAAATGAAAAACTAACCATCAAAACAATTTATTTTTATAATTTTATTTCATGCCTCTGAAATACACAGCATTTTTGGTGCTTATGATTGTCCAAATACTGCAATATTCAATCCTTATATTATAATTATATACTAGTAAAAAAAAATCAACAAAAAGAATGACTCCATCTATGGAAATACAAGTATGTACTGAGTTTTTACACTAGGTCTTTTCATTTCTTGGTAGTTAGTTAATTTTGTTGTATATATTTATGGATCATATAATGGTAAAATATAACATAATATAATCTTGAAAAGAATAAAATAGCATACTGTCAATGAGAATTCAAATTGAGTAGTTTTTTTTAACTAACCCATTTAGCGAAAAGACAACTTTTCAAAAAGGTGTCTATTGGTCTATAAATAGAGATACAAAAAGAGAGTTTAAGGCTTTTCTTTTTCCTCTCATATTGTTTTACTTTCATATTTGTTACTTTTAATATGCTTTTGGGTTGGGTTCCTGGTTGAAGACAACTGATCAGTGCAAGTGTGCAACCTTAATTGTTCTTGTGTTAGGCAATGTATCCTAGAGGTACTAGTTAGATCTATCTGCTTTCATAAATTATATTTAAAAAAGGAAAGTCTGATTAGATTATGACAGATCTTAATAAGTATTGAGGACAGATGTCATAGATATTGGCAACAACCCACAAGCATGCAAATTGATTTTTGGCTGTTAATCAAGGCAAACAATAAATGCTGATCAATTTCTTAATATTAAGTATTTACCTTCATGAAGACCAGCTCTCCCATATGCATCTACCATGATATTGAATGAAGCTCTATCTGGTTCACACCCCATGTGCTGCATGAGTGAAAAGATTTCGGCTGCCCCATAAGGAAAACCTGCACGACTGGTGGGAGAAAGAAAGTTAAAGAAATTTATGTGCACCTCAAAACTATTTCTAGGAAATTTTACTTTTAACGGCAGCTATACCAATTTCTAGTTGTCCATTCTAGAGCAAGGATGAAAACATATGGTTTGAGCACTTCCAATAGCCTTCTTCTACCATTGGAATGGGCCAAAAAGGCAATACATGAGCCTTTTTGGAAAATTTTTTCCACAGTTATCTCCAGCTAACCCTTTGAAACACTATTTCCCAGCCAAATTGGAATATTATTTCTGACTAAAGTGAATTACAAGATTAGCTGGCCATTAGACTCCCTAAAGAAATTATAGTCAACAAAGTTTTTCATTAATGTATTTGATGTGTCTCACATAGCATATAAATTAGTCTGTTTCTTTTTATCACTAACTGTTTAGAATAGTCCTTTTTAAAAATAAAAATAAAAAACCTTTGGTGAATTTTACAGCAAGAACATCACACACCAAAATGTCTGATTTGGGCCAATAATTTCCTTATGAATCTTCCTATTTGATTGTGTCACCCTATGTCACTTCTTGAAGAAAATTGTTTTACTTACTCATAATGAATGCCACTTGGTCCCAACCAACTATTGCATCAATTTTTCACATATTCTTAATCAGCATTTCAGTGTAAAACCAGTATGATTGTCCATGTTCCAATTCTCATTATGACTGTTAACAGTAACAACACTGCCAACTGTTATTCCAATCTGTGCATATCTGGTATGCCATCCATCTTTGGATAGCTATTATTCTCAAAAGCTCAATAGCCCATATATCCTCCTAGACCATCAGAACAACATTGCCAAGTGCCGCATACTCATCAACTCAAGTCTTTCTAGTTTTCCTTCATAATGGACCTTCTTGGTCTTAGTTGTAGTCTTAGATATGCTGCAACCCTCTCAATAAAGAAATTTTTAGTTTTTATTCTGTTTTTATTTTTGGCTTCCACAATAGTTCAAGAAAGATGAGTAACCTCACTATAGCATTTAATGACACCACCTTGGACCACACACCTTACCTGTAACAGCAGTACTAAAAGCTTCAGAGAACCAATGGTTTCTAAACTCTTAGGCCCCGTTTGGTACACCCACTCAAACATATGTTTTCAATTTTTAAACAATATTACACGTATTTTCACACATTTTTTCACCCACATGTATGTTCACACATGTTTTCAAACAACAAAACACATGTTTTTAAGTGCGTGTACCAAACACCCCCTTAGTTTCTTTATCTCACATGTTTGTTGAAATTCAAGATGCTACCCTCACTGCAGCTTAAATCTAGATTATAATTTAAAATTGGTAAAACTTCTATTGATGTTCTAATACTTAAAAAATAACTTGTTATCCAATTTCTACTATTGATTAAGATTCTTATATTGAATCCTTCCCATGGAGCTTCATCATTAAAGTCTTCAAACAGGGACTCCAAAGGCTATCTTTATTCACTCCATTCCACGATTTACTCCACCAATAGTGGAGAAATGCAGGTTCCTATTACACCTTGACATTTTGAAATTAGGTCATTCATACTCCAAGGTTCAACTTCATTAGGTATATATGTATATGACCGGACAAGTTTTTACTGAAATCTTGGATATCAATAGAGTGACTAGCTTTATATGGCTAAAAATAATATAGGTCCTTTTATTTTTCATTGTATTCTACCATGCCATTAAATCTTATACAATCTGAAGGGTGGGGCCCCAAGTTACATTGTTTGTCATTTCATTCCCACAGTATGTTAATGACTTCAGTAGATGCACATAGTTGGATAATCAAATGTCCCCAACAGGTCATGTTATTCGGGAGTGGGTCAACAATATATATCAAGTTCAATTCAAACTTACAATTCTCCTCAAATGCAATCTTGCTCAAGATCCTTAACATGATGGGGGCATTACATATGCAAAATAGAAGGATTTACCAAGGGGATTCCAAGGATTTGAACTGAAGACCTCAAAGGCAAATAGGCTTTGATAACTTATAACAACTAGGAGAACATTTCTAGAAATTTCAAATTATAGCAACTGGGCCAAACATGTTTGTGAAGCTTGACACACTCTTAATGCACCTTTTATCCTTTAAACCTAAATTGGATGCATTAATGATTAATAAAAGCAACATTGTCACGGCATGATTTGCAATCATGACCTCCTTTCCAACTAATTATTACCACTCTAGTGATCAAAAGTCATATTGGTTACACCCTTTTTCCATCACTAAACTTTCTCTATGGCTCTGCAATAATAAAGATGAAAATTCCAAACTAAACTCCCAACTAAGCCAAAGGAAAAAAAAAAAAAATTGTTCCCCATTTGCCACAACACTTCTCAACAATCAAATCAAATAATTAATGATTTTGATATATTATTAAAAATATATCCTTCATAATAATAAACCCAATAACTATAGTAAAATAATAGAAAGTCACATATTTGTGGAACATCAAGTTAAAAGATATTTACCTGTAAGCTTCCATAAGGGCATTATAAGCATACACATCTGGCTCATGTCCAGCTTCTTGCAGCTGCTCAAATATTTCTTCTGCTTTCTCACAATTTCCCTCTCTAGCAAATGCATTCACCAAAGCAGTATACGTGCAGATATTAGGTTTACACTTCTGACTTCTCATTTCATCAAACACCTTCAGGGCCATATAGGATTTATTTGCCTGCATAAACATCATTTTGAGGAGGGAAAACACTGATTAAAAAATTAGGGGAAACACTGGATGTAAGTTATTTCTTTTTTTTGATAGGTATTGATTGATTTCCAATGACAACCTAAATTGAAAGGAGGAGTACAAGCAACGTATTTAGAAGGCAATGCATAAATTACTATAATAAGGTATGATAATTTGATTAAGTTGTCAAAATGGTGGAATATGCTTCCTATATAAAACAGGGAGAGACAAATCTGCCTCAACCATTTGAAGCACTCATCTTCCGTTAAACATGCTCATAAGTAAAGAACCAAAGCAAACAAAAAAATATCTCACTAAAGAAATTTTCATTTTGAAAATTTAAACATAGTGGGATGACAAAATAATATTCTAAAGTTAAAATGGATAATTCTTCATATAAGAAAATCCAATATACATGGATCATTATAGTTGGCACTAGTAGCCTCCCAAATAGAATGGTACAACCATTTTAGTTATGTTGCTTGAGTATTAATTCTTAATGAATGAGTTTCCCTTGCAGGTTGAAGGAGTTACAAATTGGACAAGTTGAAACTGAACTGGTCTAGGTCCAGCCAGACCAGTTCAATCACTTTCATTTACAGTGATTGTGGTAATATATGCTCTAATGTAAATGTGGTCAATGGAACTCAACCCATGCTATGATCATGTTTTCTTTTGGTTGGCTTCATATGTACCAAACCCAAAGCAGTTGCAACCTAAGACCAGGTGTCTTCCCTAAGTTATTGACAACATTGATGAAATTCTCTAAAGAATTTGAAGCACCACTTTCCCTATCAGGGTTATCAACATTAAATACCAAAACACCTTTCAATTTGAGTTTAAATATATATTTGATAACTTGATACTTCACCGTCCAATTGAACTGAATGGAGGGAAACAGCACCTAGGGTGATAAAGAATATCAAAAAATGTAAGAGATTTGAATTGATGATGAATAAATACTTATAAATAAATAAAAATTGATGATGAGTAAAATTGAAAACACCTTTCCATATAAGTTGATCAACAATGTGTAAGTATCAACAGATGGTTCGCAGCAATCTTTCTTCATTCTCTGGAAGATCTCTTCTGCTTTTTGAGTTTTTCCTCCCTTCATTAATCCATCAATAAAAGCATTGTAGACAACTGCACCTGAATACATTTAAAGATATTTCTGCATAAATTCACATTCTATATAGTCTAGGGGTAAGCATATCAATTGTGTCCATTGAAAACAAATCTAATACGTTCAAATAAATTACCCAGGAGTCAGGACCTAATTGCAAAAGAAAGTAAGTAAATCAAGTAAACATACAACAGGATGACAGGGTTTGGCAGTGTGCCTAGCCAGCATGAGATCGCAATTATTCTCTTACATGATCTCTCAAAACCTATAAAGGAATGTCTATGATTTTTATCCAATCCAAATCAATGTCCACTGCAGACAAATGCCTAAAAGACATGGCATGAAGTAGTTAGAACTCCCTTATGACCATGATATTACCTCTATTAATTGAGCTCTGTCAAAAAGGAGGAAGCCCAGCCCCCAAGCAACTTGACTCAACAAAATGAGTTGAAGAACTTGAAGGTAGGGCACAAGTACACAGTACACCCTTGGTGAATAGATATACTTTTTTGACAAGAGAATAGGTATACCGTACACAAGACATATTCACAAGAATCACTCCCATATTGCATTGCAAAACTTGGGAAGGTAGAATCCATATATACAAGAACATGCCCTTCTACTTAGCATACACTTTTAGAGTCATTGGTTAGATCTACTCATGAAAATGGAAGGCCTAATAACAGGGAGTTCACTTAGCAGAACTATTCTCAAAGAAAAGTGACCACCTTGCATATTTTGTAATAGCCATACATTTCAATGGGATTTTGCCCTTTCCATGCAATAAAGGCATTGGGCATACTTCTTGATTTCTCTCATTGTTACTAATTTCAAAAATTTACTATAACTCATGAAGGACATAAAAAGTTAAAGAGAAGGAACTTTTTAATCTTTCTTTTTGAGTGTTGGGGAACAGACTCTTGGTCACCCTATACTGATGGTCAACCCCTAATTCCAGAGTAACAAGCCAGGTCCAATGGATGATAAAGTTACTAGTCATAGTCTCAAAATCAAGTGGTTTAAATCTTGTAATAATGTACTTCTTGGCCTTTTGGCTAATATGATAGTAGTTGTAATATTCATGACTGAAATTCCATTAAGAATTTTAGGTATTTTTCTTCTACATGTATAGGGTATCCACCAAAAATATTATTTATATAGTATTAAGATTACAACTGTTAAACATACATCAAACAAATATTTTGAGCACCAAATACACTGATATGATGTTAAACAACTTTACTGAATAGTTTTGATTAGAACAATAAGCATATTCAAGTATCAGTGCATCACAGATTAGATTTGAACTGGACATGATATTCCTGAGGAATTTCAGAGATTTTAAGGATAGTTACTCCTTTGAGTGTATTTTATAGTTGAAGTAGTTATGGTACAGGTTTTTTGTATGCATAGTTATTAAAGATATTGATTATGAACTCATTAATTAAATTCTCAAAGTTCTTGACAATTTACAACACCATCTATCCTAAAATATAAACAGCTATAAGTCGATACAGAAACATACTTGGGGGAAGCCCATATTTTCGCATTTCAGAAAATACAGCTTCAGCTTTCCCTAGTAGCCCCGATTTGCAGTAGGCCTTTAGAAGAAGGGCATAAGTGTCTTCAGTGGGGATGCACCGGTTTTCAATAAGTTCTAAATATGCAGATTCTGCATCCTTACACAGTGATTTCTGCCCATAAGCATCTATAAGCAAATTGTAGCACATTACATCTGGTTTGAAGGAGCTCTTGTGCAAGATCCATTCACATATCTGAACATGAGTTAATTATTTTAAAGTTAAAAATGTCAAGGAATAAGTCAAATGTCATTTAATGTAATTTAGCTATGGATAGGAAGAAACAGAAAGGGCATGCCCAGTAGTATTATGACAATTGAATTGCTAAAATTTTATTTCATGTGGTATCTTATGTCTGATGTAAGTATTCAGTTGGAAAAACATGAAGATTTCAATGTGGATTTAGCTTGACAATACCCACCTAGAATAAAGAGCTAAGAGAAATCAACTAAAATGACACAGTTCTGAACTTGAAAGAAATATTATCAACTTGTTTCTGTATCAATTTGAAGAATGGAAATACTTAGGCTTTTAAAATTCAACCACATCCAAACCAAAAGAGGGGGGAGGGGGGTGTGTGGGGAAGAAATCAACCATGCAAATGTGTTTTTGAGTATTTGTGTTACCAATTTTAAAAAGTAAGGGAAGAGGTACTACTTTCTCACCAACACAATTGAGTCCCACTTTTTATTTAGCCGAAGCTGAACAACTACATTGATGATATCATCCCATGTGGTATAAGTGGCAGGGAGAGTATCAAGAGAACGCCAAAGTTGATTGGGATCCAGGTCATTCAGGGAAAAGTCCAAAATTTGCTGAGCAATGGGACTCAGTACTGGAAAAATTCCATCAACAAAACCGGATCCATATTTCCATCCTCGTCCTCTTAAAGAACCACCTATACAAAGACGACGAAGACCTTAATACTTCAACATATATCATGAATCAAATAAAGATGAGTTTAAAGTTTTGTATTACATCGTTTCCTAGACAACTTCTTCGGTTCAAAGCTTCTCCATTTGCCATCTTTGTCAATATAAAATCCTTCATGCTTGCGCTTCTCAACAGCCTCACCACTTAAATTTTTGTCAATATGAAGCCCTTCACGTTTGCTCTTCTCAACAACCTCACCACTTAAATTTTTCTCAATATAAAGCCCTTCAGGTTTGCTCTTCTCAACAGCCTCACCATTTAAATTCTTGGCTTCACATCTGAAACCACTCCTATAGCTTCTTGGTTCTACGAATATATATTTAAGTGTGCAATCAATAATCAACCTATAAAAGTTCAGCTAAGATTAATACAAGTGATCACCATTCCTCAAAATCTCCCAACATGTTCCTCATAATGTATACCTTTAATCAAAAGCCATTACCTAAGAGGAGGCAACAACAGTGCAACCATATAAAGAATGGTCTATGCTGCACAAACTGAATTGGAAGAGGTTGTGAAACCTCTTTCAAACTAAAAGGCAAACATGTGGTATGAGACACCATAAAACATATAAATAGAACCTCCTGGTTCAAGTCTCCTAGGCAGCATTTTGGGGCTACTACCAAGGGTATTCCTCCCTATAATTACCAAGTGTGTGCAATCTATCACACACCTAGTCAGGTGCTCAAAGAGCCCTGGACACTCATGTTAGCCAAAACAAAAAACCCTATAAGATCCACAAATAGATAGTACACATCACTTATTAATTGTTTTGAGAAATCAAAGTAAAAGGCTGCTAAAAAAACAAAAAACCAAACCTGAAGTAACACATAAACATATGACCAAGGTAATTAAAGAAGATAAATTCTTGAAATTTTATATTTTGTGTGCTGGATTTTGTGACTATTATGAGAACCCAATTCCTGAAACAAAGCAAAATGCTATTAAACTTAACAAAAACAATGCAATACATAACTGAAGTTCCCATTAAATCAGTATTGGGTACCTCTCAGTGTGTGAGGAAATTATAAAGCTTACATGGACTAAGCACAAAACCCACTAAGCAAATGCCATAAAAAAAACACATTTCCCAGAACAGAGCAAATGCCATAAAAACCAACAGACTAACATGACAAACAAACAGCAAACTGCGCAGAAAGAATGAAAAGTGAAGACGGAGAACTAACAATACATTACGAAAAAGCAGAAACAGAATGCATGGAGACTGTACTGAGAGAAGAGGGAAGGATTAGAGTCTTACATGAATGCATGGAAGAGTAGTTTCCAGTTGGTTAATGTGTGTGAGCCTTGGCGCATTACAAACCAGAAAGATATATGTAACTGATAATGTACGGAAAAAAAACAAAAAACAAATTCAAAATATCTTACGCATGTAGACAACATGGGACAATTATGATCTATTCTAGTTTTGCCTTTTTTAATATAAAGAAAATTAATGTAACGTTTATCATAATAACACTTAAATTTTTTGGGTGAATTGCAAAGTTCATTTGGTATTGTTTGGATTTTATATTTTAAAATTTGAAAAACCGTTAATTTAAACCGATAAGTGACATGTTAGTTTTTTTTTTTTTTTTTTTCTTTTTTCTTTTCTCTTTTGGGTCCAAATCAGTTCTACAAAACGATGCCGTTGCAAAGAAAAAAGGCACGGTGAAGTGAACCATCCAGGTATTATGACGACACCGTTTTGGATGCAACTCAATTCCTAAATTATTCAACTCACTCAAAAGTCAAAACGACAAAATCCAAAGAAGGAAACCCACGAACCCTTACCTGCTGAAGGACCCAACGAACCCAGCTCATGCAGCTCAAAACCCAACCCAGCCCTCAGAATGTGGATCTGCCACTACAGTCTTCTAGTCTTTACTATGATGGGAGTTTTGCTAATTGAATCAAATTTCATAGCGTAAAATCCAGTTTTTAAATCACTAGGATGCAAAATCAAAATATACTCAAATTTCAGCCGTGTATTTTGCAATTTATTATAATTTTTTTTATAGATGAATAATTGGGGAGAAAAAGGTGGGTCTGAACGATATCACAAAGAATATTATTATTGAACTCTCAATTGAACCATATAATACAAAGTTTCATGTCTGGACAGGGACGGAGCCAAGACTTTGAGTTAAGAGAGGCGATTCTAATCTCTAACTTGGCGGATTCTTAGCTGTTGAGGGTTTTTTTTTTTTTTTTTTTTTTTTTTTTTTTTTGAGTTTTTGATGTTTGCCTCTACTGGTTAAAGACAAAATTATTCTGTTGAAAACTTTTTAAAGGGTCAGTTATTTGTTTGAGTGAAATTGGTTAATTGGACTTAATTTTTTTTAGCTTTGCTATTGGTGATTTTTGTCGTTGCACAAATGTCTTTGGGCTGGTATATATTGTTTTAGATTTATGAATTTTTTAATGGCCTTTAAAATGAGGAAAATGCTAGAGGTATATTGTTGATATATTAAGTAATTATTGGTAAGTAAAAAAGTGATGTAGATAATAGGCCTAGATGCGAACCAATAAGAATTTGTACCTTAACAGTTTGTAAAAATGTTGTAGATAAGTTTATAACTGTAATGTTACTCTAAAAAGAATCAATGATATTGTTAAGGGGGAAAATGTAATTTTATAGAACAAAATAGTTAAAATTAATGCATACATATATACTAAAAAATATATAAATATATATATATATATATATATATTTTTAAATTGAGGTGGGGCCATTGCTCCCCATGGTCAATGTATTATGCCTCTGTCCCTATGTCTGGACAATTTTTATTTATTTTTAATTTTTTTTCTTATAGCATATAGGTAGGAGAAATTTAAATCCAAATTCCTTTCTAGAGGAGTGAGAACAATATCCAAGAAGTCTTTGGTTAAGAGAATAAGAGTGTGTTATGGTATATAAATTTTAGGGATGACCATGGATCGGGTTTGAGTCGGGTATACCCAAACCTGACCTAAACATTTTAACTATGGATATCCAATTCTAATATCCAATTAGCACCCATATCCGAAATATATTATCCATTAATATGCATACCCGATCCAATTTTTTTTTTTTTTAAGTGATGGAAATTTAAATTGACACTTAAAAAAATGATAGTAATTTTAACCCCTTCCTTAAAATATTCATAAATAAATAAATAAACCTTCCATTTTTACATTACTTTTACTTGGTTGTATCATAAGGACAAATTAACAATAACCCATTAATAACTCTTGTGTGGGCCTAGGGTTGTGCATGGGTCGGGTTGAAATTTTTTTTCAACCCAACCCACCATGGTTGGTTGAAAAAACCCAATCCAACTCAACCCATCATAGGGGTCCAACCCAGCCTAACTCACATGGATTGAGTTGAGTCGAGTTGGCCAATTATTATAATAATAATAATAATAATAATAATAATAATAATAATAATAATAATAATAATAAAAAATTGAACATTAAAATAACACCACTAAAAATAAGAGCAAATTTATAACCAAACAATCATAAGTATAACACCAAACAAACACAAACTGTATGAGGAGAACTTAGGATATGGGTTTTATTTAGAAAGAAGGGCATAAAAATAAATAACAAAATTGTATAATATTTTTTTAATATTTTTTTTTAATTTTAATATATATTAAATATACGTGGGTCGAGTCAGGTTAGGCGGATTTGTGAATTTTATGACCCAACCTGACCCATTGCTAAACAAAATTCATAACTCAACCCAACCCACCAACCCTTTAAAAACTGACACAACTCGATGGGTTGGGTTGGACCGGGTCAGTTTTGGCAAGTTCATTACAAACCCCTATCTGGGGCAAATATTGTCTAAAAAGTTTCATTGTTTGTTTAAAACATTTGATTAACTATCTATTTTACATTGACATTAGTCATTATTTTTAAAATTTTCAAATTAAAATCAAACCTTATTTATTGCTCTTACTTGATATCCAATTGTTATTAGTCTATTATTTAAAGAATCAAATACATGTTTTTCTTTTTTAAATTTAAAATTTCTAAGCTATAAATAGAAATTCTAATTAAAGTGTCTAACAAACTAATTTAAACCTTCTAAATATGCACAAATGATCAAATAAGTTAAGGAAATAAAAAATACATGATTGATGCAATCTTGCAAATAACTTCAATATGCATCTTATAGGAAGGTCGAAATGCACGGACAAACAAAATCAATTAGTAATTAATAGGAAGATTGATATAATATGTTCTATTTAACATATTTGTGTTATTAAAATTTTCTAATAGATTATTGATAAAATTACATTTTTCTAATGTTATTAAAGTTTTGTATTTTTTTTTTTTTTTTTTTACAAATATAAGTGGTGGATTTACTTATATTTACTTCTTCTTTAGGTCATTCAACATGTATAGAGGATGAACTATTTGTAAGAAGCACTATAAACAAATTCCACCCACACATTACAGTATATTTCCTTGGGAAACAAAAGAACTTACAAAATTTAAATATTTTCATATAACAAATATAGATAGCTTAATTTAGAAAATTTAGGGCATATTACAACTTACCCACTTGTGGTTTGGTGAAAATTTAAGTTGCTTACTTGTGGTTTAAAATTTGGCACTTTGCCCACTTAAAGTCTACTCTGTTAAGGGCCCGTTACCCACCTATGACTTTCTCCGTTACAAACATAAAAAACATAACAAAATTTTAAAAATAAGATCAAAAGGTGGCTTTTTGAAATTTAGAAGCTTGCTCAAGAATTTCAATAGAACACATAAATTGGCATTTTGGACTTGTAAGATGATGTTTTATTCTCTCTCTATCATATATTCATATCAATTTGTACCAATGGGACATTTCTATCTCGCCGTTTGTCATCGGACCCACCACCATAGGCAATTCTTCCTCGTCAATTTCACTTTGAAGCACTTTTGTATTCTCTAATCTAAACAAAGACCATGACCTCAAGCTTTCCCTCTCTATCTATGATTTCTATTTCATCGATCTAGCATTTGAAGGTTTAATGGTTGCGCATAAAGGTTTGAGTTGTTGAAGATGTGCTATGTGAAGATCGAGTTGGAATTTTTTGGGTTCTATTTGGGTGTTCTAATTTTGAATAATAATTTATGGTACAAAACACACACATAAAAAAAAAAAAAAAAAAAAAAAAAAAAAAAAAAAAAATCGAATGTTGTTCTATTCACAACATTGTAGCTCAAATCTTCAAAAATATTTCATCTTTCTTTCATCTGTTTTTGGGAAAGAGAAACATAGAGAGTTCAAAGATATATGGATACCCATCACATTTACAACTCACAAGACCCCTCACCCACCGCCAAACCAGAAATATATAGTTCAATATTCTTCACATTCACTAGATAGGAAGAACCCATTAACCAGCCAAAAGCCAAGCCAAATCCATAAATGCTGTTCAGTTCACAATGCTATTGTTGTCTGCTAAGTAACTTTAGAACTCACTTTCACTTTTATTTTTCTTTTTGTTTGACTAGATGATGTAAAAAGCTTGGATTTTTCAAGTGGGTTTGTTGACAGATAAAATGGACAGTACTGGGAATTTTGTAGTGGATTTGTTGTTTTGATGATAGAAAAGATTGAAGTAGGAAGGAACAGAGAGGTGGGTTGGGGTTTCATGTTTTAGGTTTCATTGTTCTTCACTAATTTCATCCAATTTTCCATTTTATTATCTCTCATTAGTGATTATTCTTTGTGTTTGGCTAATTTTGTTGTGTTGTTATTCCAATTTGTATGCAAGATTAGTGGGTTTTAGATATGTATAATCGTTTGTGGAGAGTGTTAGCAAGAGCTCAGTTGGATAATTTTTGTGTTCTAAAGTTCTTGAGCAAGTTTCTAAATTTTTAAAAAGCCACCTTTTGATCTTATTTTTTTAAAATTTTGTTATGTTTTTTAAGTTTGTAACGGAGAAAGTCCATAGGTGGGTAACGAACCCCTAACAGAGCAAACCTCAGGTGGGCAAAATGCCAAATTCTAAACCACAGGTAGACAACTTAAATTTTGGCCAAACCACAAGTAGGTAAATTGTAATTTGCCCGAAAATTTAATATATTGTATCAACTATACTTTGTTAAAAAGTAATCACATTATTTTAAGAAGAGTTCGAGACTAAAATACTTATAAGTCTCATCTACTATTTTTATTTTTCATTTAATAAAAAATAAATCATCAAATTTTTATGTGTATACTATTGGTCTGTGACTAGTATAAGGATAAAAGCTATTACATAAGCACTATTACAACATGTGTTCAACTTACGATTTTAGTTCAAAAAAATGTGTACCCTAAATATAATAAGATTTAAACCTTTGAAGCCTATAGTGTTGACATTATTCTTCCCCCCACATCCCTTGAGCATATAAGATATGAACACAGTTTGTACAAATTCCCCAATATCTTTTTATTTTATATGAATTTTGACAAATTCACCATTAGATTACATTTTTTTATTATATCTTTTATTCTTACAAAATTTCAATAAGATCAAGAATCAATAAATATGTCATCAATCAAATATATAAATTTCATGTTTTTGTAGGCTTAAATTAAGCATAAAAAAATAAGTTTATGGATCAAATGGAAAATAACATAATATTTAAATGAAATTTGACATGTATGTTAAGAACATAAACAACATGTAATCCAATGGTTAATTTTTTTAAATATATAGTCATGTTAAAATTTTCAATTATATAAGTCCCTTTTTTTTTAATTAAATTCAATTTTGAAATATTTATTTCGATATTTTTATATATAATGGTACTGCCAGTACTGGTATTTTATATTGATTCAATTTCATAAATTGTTTTTATATTGGTTTTAATGTAATAAAATATCACCACATGATTAAACAATTAGATAGAGATGTACACCTGTGATAATCCTGCGACAAATATTTCATAAAATATTCAATCATTTGTAAATACAAGATTATAACTCATCAAATTAAAAAATAAAAAATAAAAATTTTCTTTCTTATTGTGAGACTCACTTTTCATATTTCTCTATCAAGGGGAAGTTTCTGCTCACCATCCGTGATAGAGCTTTTGCCATATTAATTTGCTGGTAAAAAATACAAGAAGAAAATAGAATAAGAAAGCAGCATTTATTACATGAAAAAAGACTACATTGATTCATTTCACAAAGGCAACTGCGAAAAGAGTTGGTCATAAGGGTGATAATGACCTGAATAATTTGGAAGCTAATTAACATTCAGAGAATTCTTTTGTTGAAGTTCTTAAATGCTTTTAATTTATTTATTTTTTTGCCAAAATAATTGAATAACCCCATTCACGAATCCTGTTACATGTACCCATAATATCAGTAGGCAGTAGCTTTAGCCTAGTCAATGGTAGAGAATTCAAGATTCAAGAATGTAATAATGTAGCTGCTGCTTAATTTTGCCGAAGAGGCAGAACAGAACACCATGGGTAGCAGGAGTTTGGTGGGCGTTGATTATCTCACAGAAAATGTTTAGTATACAACGTCCGTTCATATCATTCATTTTATATATTTTTTTTAAATGTAGATATATAAAAAATATAAATTAAACATAAAATTATGGAATTTATATTTATAGAATTGATGTACAACAGTGCCGTGTCAGCTATTGCTTTACTTTCAAAGAAAAAAAGAATATTTGAATATATTTGATTAAATTTAGGCTCCATTTATTTTGAAAAAATGTTCTCATTTTCTAAAAAACTGGCTTTTTTATTAATATTTGGTTGTAACCTTGCAAATGAGATTAAAAAAAAATTAAAAAAAAAAAAAAAAACATTTGTAGTGAAATCTATTTATAGTGGTGTGTTGAGTATGTAACATTTTAGAAGACATTTTTCACTTTAAAATGGAGGAAAATGTTTTACACTCTATTAGACTTATTAATAATTATCCACTAAATTATCGTCTTTTACTCAAAAAATAATTATCCACTAAATTACAATTTTTGTTCTGCCAAACACCAAAATATTTGAGTTTTAAGTTTTTGAGCTATTCATGGGCCAACTTGTTGGTTGTTGCCCTTGCTAGTATAAGTATTAGGCTGAAAAAGGAAGTCGCAACAAAAGGCAACTTCATTTTGTGAAACTTTCTTTCATTTCGTACTGAGAAATTGCAATTTGAAATAAAATCATGAGCATGATGATAAAAGGAAGTAAATTTCTTCAAATACTGTTCTATTTTATTGGGCTTTATTGCACGGAAATGGCTTTGACTCATGTGGTAGGATGCATGGACAGTGAACAAACAGCTCTTCTCCAGATCAGAGAAGGCTTTAAGAGTGCTTCAGACTCCTTCTCTTCATGAACGGCCGAGGAAGATTGTTGCAAATGGAGAGGAGTTGGATGTAACAAGTAACAACACAAATGGGCATGTGACCTGTAATACCCCGCATATTTTTTTATTTGAGGTCATTACTTTTATTTTACGTATAGTTGATGGGCCATAAGTACTTTTGTATAGAGGAAGAGACAAATCAAGGTTTCATTACCAAGGAAGCTAGAAAGTGTGTTTTTCCCTTGAAGTTTAGAACACATACAATTGATAAGGTAACTAATTGTTCCAAGTATGATTTTTCATTTGTTAGAAACAAAGAATTAAAGGGTTAGAATTTTATCTTGGAAACATTAGTGATATGTAAATTTGTTTAAAAGAGATATTTTTCCTAGAATATGGTTTGCACTTTATGTTAGTTTCCTATGGATTGCATTCTAGAACAAAGCCATGGATTACAATCTTAATATATGTATAGGACTTTTACGTTTCATTAGGGTTAATATGTATTAAACCCCAAGTTGCCCACTGTGTGCATTCTAGTAAAATCCGTGAATTTAAAAAGGTTATGTATAAGGCTTTACATCTTCTTTTTTATATGTATATTAGATCCTAGGTAGCCACTGTGAGTATTTTAGAACAAAGCCATGGATTACGAAACTCAATTTATATATATATATATATATATATATTAAATCCTAGGTTGCCACTGTGAGTATTCTAGAACAAAGTCATTGGATTGCAAATATTAATTTAGGTATATGGCTTTTACGTTTCATTGGGGTATATATTAAATCCTAGGTGAATGATATTTTGGCTACTACCTTCCTCATGTTAATATGAGTTTCGATTAATGCAAGGGAATATTATTGGTTAGAGAAACTTTAATTTAGTGTTAAAAGTGTTATTAGTTCAGCAAAGTATAATCCTAGTATAATCCTAGTGAGTCAATTTGTATAATTCAATAAGCTTTATATTTTGTGGAGGATATTAAGTAATTTTCATGGTTGATTATAGGTCCTATTTAAGAGTGTTTTGAGACTATTTGGAGGGTATTTCAGTTGGGCTTTCAGAGAAATTCAAGTGCCGTAAGTAATTATGTATAATATGCACAAGTTTTGTCATTTAGGTTCTTAGAAGTCAAAGGTTTTCAAAAGTTATGTTTTTAAGCTTACATTTTCTAAAGTTTATCGAAAGCATTTTTACATCATTGAAAAAGAAACTTTGACTTTTAAATAATGTTTTAAAGAGAAACCTCAAATTTTAAATAACGTTTTGAATGTCCAAATCTCATTTAAAAGATTATTTCTAAACTAAAATATTTTCTGAAAAGAATTGAGTTTCAATGTAAGTTTTCTAAAAAGGTTCTTGTTCTTTAAATTTGTTTAAAACCAAGTGATTTCACAATCATATTCCTATTTTCCAAATGTTATTTAAAACATTCTTTTAGCAAATTGAATTTTAAGATTTACTAAAGAATTGTAAAATACTTGTATAAACTCCTCAATTCCTATTTGTTCTCAAAGAGAGTCAAGCATCCTTTGATTTATGTTTCAATTCGATATTGTGATCTTCGATATGCCTCTATATTTGTAATAATTGTTAATATTAAGTAAATTATTCTATTTTGAATAAACTTTGCTTTTGTGATATGTGACTCAAAATAAATGTTTTTAGAATTGATCAGATATATTTGTAAACCCACTCACAGGATTGTATGTGAGAATAAGTGTTAATCCCTCATGAGCAGGGGTTAGATATTGGTATCCGCTCATAGGATTATGTGAGAATATGTGATATGTGTATATATAACACTGTATTCTGATCAATTATTTGCATGTGTTTTTGAATGATTTTAATATTTGATTACATATGTGTTAAGTAGTTTATTATATGCTTTGGAAAAACTATATTTGATATCATTGTGTGAGTTTGTGAAATCAAAATACTCGTGCTCTGCTTGACTCTATTTAGTTGTGTATTGTACGTAATTGCTTACTAGATGTGTGGCTCACCCAATCAATTACAATTTTCAGATTAAAGTTTAGTTGGGAAAAAAAACTCTGGATCTATTCATAAGGTGCAAGGTAGAGCGTGGGAGATTTTAGGTAGTGTCAATAATGCTTGAAGCTTTTAAGAATTTTTTGTTATTTTTATTTCACTTAAGATTTTATAGTATTTGGAGATTATTTCTAAATTGTGGATTTTAGTATTGTAAGAGATTTATTAAGAGCATTGTTTATTTGGATTTTACTAAATTATATTTAAATTAATTATGTTTATTGAGTTATGTGAAATCAGCAAGTTAGTCATGCATCTAAATTCATGTTCCATAGATTTGCATGACCCAAATCCATGGAACATGAATTTAGATGTATGACTAACTTGCTGATCTTACATAACTTAATAAACATAATTAATCCAAAAAAAAAAAAAAAAAAACTCCAAATAAACAATACTCTTAATAAACTTTTTACAATATCTAAAATCCACAATTTAGAAATAATCTCCAAATACTGTAAAATCTTAAGTGAAATAAAAATAACTAAAAATCCTTAAAAGCTTCAAGCATTATTGGCATCGCCTAAAAACTCCCACGCTCTACCTTACACTTTATGAAGAGATCCAAAGTTTCATTTCCCAATTAAACTTTAATTTGAAAATTGCAATTGATGGGATGAACCACACATCTAGTAAGCAATTATACACAGTACACAACAAAATAAAGTCAAGCAAAGCACGAGTATTTTGATTTCACAAATTCACTCAATGAAATCAAATAGAGTTTTCCAAACATGTAATGAACCACTTATTACATATGTAATCAAATCTTAAAATCATTCAAAAACACATACAAATAATTAATCAGAGCATAGTGTCACATATACACATATCACATATTCTCACATACAATCTTGTGAGTGGATACAAACATCTAACCCCTTCTAGTGAGGGATCAACACTTATTCTCACATACAACCCTATGAGCGGGCTTACAAATATGTCTTATCAATTCTAAAAATGCTTATTTTGAGTCACATATCACAAAAGCAAAGTTTATACAAACTAGAATAATTTTCTTAATATTAACAATTATTCCAAATATAGAGACATATCGAATATCACAATATTGAATTGAAACATAAATCAAAGGATGCTTGACTCTCTTAAGGAATAAATAGGAACTAAGGAGTTTATGTAAGTATTTTACAATTCTTGAATAAGTCTGAAACTCAATTTGTTAAAAGAAACGTTTTAAATACCATTTGGAAAATAGGAATATGAATTTGAAATCACTTGGTTTTAAACAATTTTAAAGATCTAGAACCTTTTTAGAAAACTTACTTTGAAACTCAATTATTTTTCTAAAAATAGTTTCGTTTCGAAATCATCTTTTAAATGAGATTTGTACGTTCAAAACATTATTTGCAATTTGAAGTTTCTCTTTAAAACATTATTTAAAAGTCGAAGTTTCTCTTTTGATGATTTAAAAATGTTTTTGATAAACTTTAGAAGATATATGCTTAAAAAAAACATGACTTTTGAAAACCTTTGACTTCTAGGAACCTAATGAACAAAATTGTGCATATTATGCATAATTACTTACCACACTTGAATCACTTTGAAAGTTCAACTGAAACATCGTCCAAATAGTCTCAAAATACTCTTAAATAGGACCTATAATCAACCATAGAAAATGCTTAATATCCTCTACAAAATATAAAGCTTATTCAACTATAAAAATTGTTTCAAGAGACTTGTACTTTGATGAACCAATTAGTAATACTGATGCAAGGAATCTCTACCCAAAAACGTTTCCTTGAATTTATCAAACCTTAGAGGCAGAAACCAATATATTGTAAACTCTGGATTTGATATATATCCCAACAAAAAGTAAACCCTTATACATGATTTAAGCTTTATAATCTTGACTTTTGTTCTAGAATACAAGCTGTAGGCACCCTAGGATTTAATATATATATATATATAACCCAAAAAAAAACGTAAAAGCCATGTACATAATCAAACTTTGTCATCCGTGGCTTTATTCTAGCAAGTTTGTGATCTGTGGCTTTATCTAGACAGCACACAATGGCTTGGTTCTTAAATGTAATCCATGGCTTTATAATCCCAAAGTAATTAAAAAAAAAAAATGTTAAGCCCATCTAATCTATATAACCACAAGGAAACGTTAAAGCCATGTTTTCCTTGAATTAGGATTTGCAATCTAGGAGTTAATATCTATATATATATATATATATACCCAATGAATAACGTAAAAGCATATACACGAATTAAGATTTATAGTGTAAACAATCCCCTTTTAAGCAATCTACCCATCACTACCGATTCCATGATAAGGTTCTAACCTTTTAATTCTTTGATTCTAACAAATGAGAAATCATACCTGGAATTCTTTGCTTGCTTTTTTTTTTGGTAGAATTTGGTTGCCTCTTTAACTGTATGTGTTCTAAACTCCAAGAGAAAAACACATTTCCTAGTCTCCTTAGTGATGAAACCCTTTTTATGAAACCCTGATTTATTTCTTCTTCTACCCTATAATAACGTATCAAAAAAGTGGGCTTAGTAGGGTAGTGGGCTACCGTTACTAACAAAAGTACTTGGCCCATACTATATATAAAAGAAAAGCAATAACCTCAAATAAAAATATATATATATGCGGGGTATTATAATCTAAGTTTTCTAAGCTTTACATTGTTGACCTCCACAGTAAAGACCCAATCAACATATTGCAAGGTGAGATAAGTCCTTTGCTTGACTTACCATATTTGAAATTCCTAGACTCGAGCCTCAACGATTTCCACCAGGATTCAATCCCAGAGTTTATTGGTTCTCTTCAATATATAGAATATCTCAACCTATCTAATGCCAATTTTCGAGGAACCATTCCCACTCATCTTGGAAACCTCTCACACTTGGAGGTTCTGGATTTGTGTGGAAACAGCTTTTCTTTAAAAGCCGACAACCTCAATTGGGTCTATGGTCTTTCTTCTTTAAAAGTTCTTGATCTGGGTGGTGTTGATCTTAGCAATGCAGAGGATTGGCTCATTGGCTTGATGCAGTAAATATGCTACCTACTCTGGTAGAGTTGAGTTTATTCTTTTGTAAACTTCACAAACTTCCTCAAAATTTGCCTCATGTGAATTTTACTTTTCTTAAAATCCTTGATCTCTCATATAATGATTTCAGTTCTACAATACCAGATTGGTTGTTTGACAATGGCCATAGTCTTGTTTACCTTAATCTTTCAAGATGTCAGTTACAAGGTCTGATCCTGGATATTATTGGGAACCTGACTTCTCTCACTTCTCTTGATCTCTCAATGAATAATCTTGAAGGTCCAATACCATTAACTTTAGGCTTGTTTCAAAAGAAAGGCCTGCAGCTTAGCACTTCATCATCACTGAAGAGAGTTGTATCTTTCCAACAGTCAATTGAATGGATCCTTAGAGCAAAGTCTTGCACAGCTCTTGCAACTCGTTGTCTTGAATATGGCTGGGAATCACTTGGAGGATAACATCACAGAAGCTCAATTGCTAAAATTTAGAAGCTTGCAAGTGTTAGATCTATCTTCAAATCTGTTGGTGTAAAAAGTGAGTACAAGCTGGATTCCACCCTTTCAGCTTGAAACCATAGGTTTGGGGCCTTGCCAACTAGGCCCAAAATTTCCATGGTGGCTTCGATCACAAAAGAATTTCTCTTCCATTGATATCTCTAATGCTGGAATTGTAGATGTCATGCTAGATTGGTTTTGGAACCTGTCTTCTAGGACCAAGAATATGAATTTGTCTTTCAATGACCTCCACGGATATGTGCCAAATTTATCATCGCAACTCCAACTTTCACTACTAGACTTGAGTTCCAACAGCTTTAACAGTCCCCTACCTGGCTTCTCTGCCAACTTAAGGGTATTTGTTCTGGCTGCAAATTCATTTTTTGGAACAATTTCACACTAATGTGCAATATTGTCTGTAAATAACAATCTTTTATTTGGATCTATCCGGAAATAATTTATCAGGAGAGATTCCAAACTGCTGGAAATATGACAAAAATTGGTCATTTTAAGCTTAGCTAATAACTCTTTAAGGACGAATCCCGAACTCATTTGGCCAATTAATAACTCTTAGGACACTGCGATTGGACAGGAATCGCCTTTCAAGAGAACTGCCTTTATCATTGCAAAATTGCACTGCCTCGGTGTTTTTGGATCTTGGAAAGAACAGACTGTTGGGTAGCATACCAACATGGATTGGTGAGAATTTACAAAACCTAATGATTCTTGCATTTCAATATAATGAATTTAGTTGAATCATTCCGTTGCAGTTGTGCCAACTAAAATATTTGAAATATTTGAACATTGCTTCAAATAATTTATTTGGAACCATTCCACGATGTGCCTTTGTTGACACTTCCTTTAGGGAAAATCATATTAGAAAACAGAGAAAGAAGAATCTGAAATTGATAAATTTCTGTATATTGAATTGAATGAAATAATTGTTACAGTGATCTATTTATATACACGGGTAAAGGGAAATGAGGGAACTAAAAGAACTAACTAACTAACTAATTCCCCTCCAAAACTAACTAATAGAACTAACAGCCCTATCACGTGCTAATTACATGCCAAGTATTAAAACTATATACAACAATACAAAGCTACATGTCGTATAGAACAAAACAAACCTACAAACTCTGCTCATTGTCGTTTATCCTTTCTATTCTTCTTTGTAGCAACTTGGCACTTTGCAACTGATCTTGATTTGCTTTCTTTACAAATCATTCCTTCATGTATATTCCTCATCAGATCTATTACCATTATATATTCCAAAATTTTCTTCCTTTTGCGAAATCACTTGACCTTTCATCCAATAAGTTAACAGGACAAATTCCTAAAGAAGTTATGAGCCTTGTCGGATTGAAGAATTTGAATTTGTCAACAAATCATTTGATCGGACCTATCCCACCAAACATCGCTGAAATGATAGAACTAGAGTCTCTTGATTTATCAAGGAATCAACTTTCATGTGCCATCCCATCTGGCATGACTAATTTGACATCCATTGCAATTTTAGACATGTCACATAACAACTTGTCAGGGGTAATTCCTCGTGGTCTCCTGCTCGATAGATTTGATAACTCATCCTACATAGGGAATCCTCAACTTTGTGGAATTCCGCTTTCAAAGATATGCTCGAACAATGAATCATTCGGAGATCCACAATGTTCGAGAGGAGATGAAGAAAACCAAGATGGCTCTGCAATAACTGCATTCTATACAAGCTTGGGACTTGGATTTATTCAGGGTTTTGGGTATTTTGGGGTTCTTTACTCTTGAATAGATCTTGGAGGTATACTTATTTCCGTTTCTTGGGCAACATGAATGACAAAATTTATGTGATGTTTGCAGTTGGAGTAGCCAAATTGAGAAGGAAGTTTCAATGACGGCAAGCTCCCCAAGTAAAGGGTGGTCAATAATTTTGTTCAAAATTCATCTATTGTGTTTAACTTCTTTATTTCTTAAGTATTAAAAATGTTAAATAAATTGTACTATCTTGGAAGATGCTTCCAAGGCTAGCATTGTCATGAATTCTACTCAGTTGAAGGTGGTTTTTTAAATTCTAATAAGAGCAATTTGCTTCAAACTAGAATGGCAATGGCACTTTCTCCTTTTCAAGAATCAAGTCTAAAAGCAAATCACGAAGAAATGTGTCAGCACCATAATTCAGGTACCATTTCTTCTTCTAAAGTATCTTGTAAGAAAGTTCTGTTTTGGGTGAGCGAAACTGAGAAGTAATACAAAACCAAATAGTATATTCAAATAGAAATTTCTTATATTGAAAATGAAAATAATCCAAAGATTAAACTTACAAGGTTTGACACAGTTGAAGCATGGGAATAAGAACAAATTGCTTGAATGACTTGAAAAATATTTAGTTATTTCCACTAATATAAGCCTACAATTATTTTTTTTATATTCTTGATTGCGTGTAATAAAATTTAATTTATCTTTTGTTGTGCTTTTTTTTTCAATTGCAGTCAAGACTCAAAACAATACAATTTATACCATATTCTAAATCCATTGTTTGCAATATAAAATCTTATAAAAATAATCACTATTCATTTTACATAACTAATTAGCAACTTCTCCCAAAAAAAAAAAAAAAAAACTAACTAGCACCAATACATTCCCATTAAAAAAATAGCACCTATACATAATTAATATATGAAAATAAATGAATTTAAATTATTAATATCCAGTTTAATTACATAGCACAAATGACAAATTTAGACTACTATAGTCCAAGTTCTATATATTGTATTTTAGTATTTGATGCTATTTCAGTGCTTTTTGTGTGTGTGTGTGTGTTAGGACTCATCCAACTTTCAACTATTTCAGTGATTGGTAAAGGCATAAACCTAAATGCATAAACCTTGAATTGGGATGAATAGAAGATTTTGACATTAAAAATAAAATAAAAAATAAAAAGCTTCTTAACACTCGTTGTTATTACATGATGTAGAAAGTTAATTATAAAGATAATGGATTAAATGATCATATCTCAAATTACTGATGTGATGAGTGGTTATTGGTAAGTAAAAAAGTAGTGGTGAGCCTAAATGTGAACCAATAAGAATTTGCTACCTCAAGAATTTGTAAAAATATTATAGAAATATTTATGGCTATAACATCACTCTTAAAAGAATTAATAATATTATTTAGGGGGCAAAGTATAATTTTATATAAAAAATTGCTAAAATTAATACCTAGTATATACTATAATATTTTTTTAAAGAAAAAAAATTTTCGCCGGGGGGGGGGGGGGGGGGGGCCATTGCCCCCCAAGTCAAAGGCTACCTTCGTCCCGGTTGTGAAGGAGGGCGGCAGGATTCATGTTTAGTCGCTTTGACCACAATTTAACAAAATTTATAAAAAATTAAATATTTGTGAATTCACTAAAATTAGTTATAATCATTTAGATTTCCTAATTTTCTTTTAGTGACATTATATAAGTCATAATCATTTAGATTTCCTAACCTTCTTTTAGTGACATTATATATATATATATATATATATATATATATATATATAACAAACATTGTAGTATTTATTCTATATAATTAAAAAGATTACTGATATTTTTCTCAAAAAAAAAAATTACTAATATGATAAATAAATATATTTTCTTATATTAATTATTTTAAGTAGTTCAATAATTATTTAAGTATAATGAAGTTTTGATGTCAATTTTAAAAGATTTATATGAGAAAAAATTGATTAGAAATATGGTATTTTTGCACAAATTTAGTTACTTTTGCAATATATATATATATATATATATATATAGAGAGAGAGAGAGAGAGAGAGAGAGAGAGAATTACACCTGGTGTAACTTTACAAAAGTTATAAATTTTATCCACCATAGATCTCTAAGCAACCTGACGATTCAAAAAACACTATGGGTACGTTTGGTACACTGAATATAGATTACATTAGGAATAATAATCTTTATTACTGGAAATAGAAGACATTGTAATGAAATAACTATCACTATTCATAAGTTGGTTGGTACATATGGAAAACTTGTAAAAGATGATGTATAAGGAAACTTTATATTTTAGGAAATATATTAATTTTAAAACCTATTATATATACTAAGGAATAGCTATTACATCTATTTTAAAGAGTAATAACTATTCTTCAATTTAAAGAATAGTCATTCTAATGTAATAACTAATCCATGTAATAAAGATGCAACCAAATGATCGAATTGTTATTACACATGAATAACTATTCCATTACAGGAGCTATTACAGCATACCAAACGTACCCTATCTTAATTAATATAACATGTTTTAGTTTCCTCTCTCTTATTTATTACTATAAATTATTAAATTTTATCATATTTTAGTATTTTCACTCTCTTGTATCAAAAAAAAAAAAAAGTATTTTCACTCTCTTGTAGAACCATTGTAAAAAAAATTCTCTCATGTTTTCTTATCCTGTGGTTTCCTCTTGTCATATTTAAAAGAAAAATAATGTTAGAGACATAAACAATTTTACAAACAATTATTGAAGGATATTTGTATATTTATTTATCAAAATGATATTTGTATTTTTTCTTTAGTAGACATGAAACAAGCCTATCTATGTTACTCACAATATCATACAATTTTCAAATTTTTAAACACATATAGCATGATCATACTCCACTTTTTGTCTTTTTATTTTGTCCATAAAATAGAACACTAAATGTTACATTTTTTTTAAAGTAAAATTATTGAAATATTGGAGAAAACTAATTCTATCAAAAATATCTATTGGATTCAGAAACTTTATCACGCTGAAAGAGATTAAGAAATTCAATAGGCATAAGAACCATCATATTTAGCACAAATATTACCCTATTATTATTATTATGGCAAATTTTTCTATGAGGGATTTTTTGGGTTGGATTTCACAAAGGGATTTGGTACGGTTGGGGCTTCAGGTGACTTTTTCGGAGTAGGTATTTTTTTGGGGTTTTTAATAGTTTTTGCTTTTAAAGTTGATTTCTTTTTTATGATTTTCTTTTCTATGATGGATCTTTGTTGATGGTGATGGAAATGGGGTTAGAGAAGATGATGGTTGGAATGAAATGTTCAGTATGTTGTAAGGGTGGTTACTTTTGAGTGATTTGATTTGCATGGGAGAGAAAGCTCTCCTTGCTAGAGCCTAGAATCGGTTAAAGTGTATTTGACAGTGGCATTTTGCTCAACCATTTGTGGGCCCCACAAAACCCAAGCTTATTTTCATTTAGGGATTATTTCTGTTTTTTTTTTTTTTTTTTTTTTTTTTTTTTTTTTTTTTCTTTTGTAATTTGTACCTCACCCACAAATTTGATATAATAACACTTTCTGAATGTTGTGGTTCTTCTACAAGTTACAACCAAAATTTGTGTTCAATATTAAAATAAAAATAAATTAAAGCTACAACCATATTTGTCAGGAAAAAAAAAAAAAAAAAAAAAATCATCAATTTTCTAGCTTTTTTATTTTGACACCTTTTATGCGCATTATGTTAAAGGAAATTCTGAGTCTAGAAATAGAGAAAGGAAGACTGGTTTTGAGTCAAGTGATTCGAAGAAAGAAGAAGAACCACCAAATTCAAATATGTTGAAGAAAGAGGAAAAAAAGACAGTTGTAGCAAAGGCTAGTAACCAACGGTCATCTAGATCAAAACGATGACATTTGGTTTAGTGGCAAATGGTGTCGTTTTGCACAAGCTTAATTCACGAAGTTAATACGTTAGATAGAAATGGTGTTGTTTTGAACCTAGTGTTTGAATTCTCTTCTTCTCCTTTCAAAGTGCCTTAGTTTGGATTTGTTTTGCTCAGGCAGTTCCACAACATTTCTTCAATACAGTCATAGAGTAGTGCTTAGCAGAATTGTTTGTTATGAGTTTGTTATGATACAGTTAGAGTAGGGGTTTCTAGAACCTTTCCTACACTATAAATAGAGCTTAATCTATTTTGTAAAAATTTAAAGCTTGGAAATACAATTTAAGTAGTACTCAGAATTTTTTTTTCTCTATTTCAATTATCGCACTAGCTTTCCTTCATTGTTATACATATTCCAAGCTCAAAATCTCACACATTAGAGTAATAATCATTTCAAATCAATGTATTAATAAAACTTAAACCACCCATAAATTTCATTAAAGGAGAAATTCTTTCAATTTTATACCTTCATCCAAACGAACGATAGATGAAATTGAAGTTTAGTTCCACCAAAGTTTTTAAAATCCAAACCACCCATTTCAGACTGCAGTTTGAATTTCCTATCTCCCTAACCATTCCACCTACAGGCTTCTCCTCTTTAAAAGTGGAAAGAATTAGAGACTCATCAACTACTGAGAACTATAGCAGTAAATAATAATATCCATTGACTACAAAAAGAAGTCACCATAATCGGCAAAGACCTTTAGAGCATCCACAGCAGTGAAGCTAAAAATTTAGTTTTTTAACTCCACCAAAAGTTACTTTATCTATTTTACCTACATACATGCTGCAGCAGTGGATCTATTTTAGTTTTCAACACAATAAATAATATAAACATCACAATAAAATAATATATCCACTAAAATAAACAACAATCACAACCACCCGCTACCACGGCCACTATCACCATCGCCGCCGCCACCGCCACCGCAATCACTACCGTCGCCACTACTGCCGCCACCACCACTGCTGCCAACACCACTGCAATCAGCTCACTATAGCTGATTATTATAAAAAAAATAATGTTAATTTATTTCTACACGCGTGCCTCTCTTCCTTTTTTGTGTCCTTTGCTTCTCCCTGTTTCTAAAATTTCCCATCACCCAAAATGCCTCTCTTCTCCATCTTGCAACTAAACCCAAATTGTCTCTCTCTTGCTTGTCCCTCTTTCTCACTGTGGTTTTTGGTGGTTCGGTGGTCCGATAGGATTTTCAGTGGTCTGTGCTTCGATGGCCATGGGTATTTGGTGGTTTGATCTGATTTTCAGTATCTATTCTTCATGGGTCCGATTGAGTGGCTGATAGTGGCTGGTGTTTTTGTTTTTTTTCTTTTCTTTTCCCGGCTAGTGGTGGTGATGCGGTTGTGGGTTTGAGTTTGTGATTTGGTTTTGGGTTTGTGATTTGTTTATGATTTTGGTGGTTAGGGGTTGAGGTTGTTGGTGGTGGTGACAATGGCTGTGGCAGTGGTTGAGTGGTTGGTTGTTGAGTGGGTTATGATTGGTGGTAGCTGGTGTTTTTTTTTTTTTTTAATTTTTTTTTTTCAATGGTGGTGGCTGGCGGAGAACGAAGAGATCAATCGGCATGATGGGTCGGCGGCGCTCTTGAGTTCGATGAAGGTGGTGCTGATGGAGCTTGGATCGGCAATAAGATGGAGGACTGGGCGAGATGGGTTAGCGGTGTGGGACGGCGACGTGGGACGGTGATGAAGATGAAGATCGGCGATGAAGATGAACCCAGAATAGATCGGTGAAGCAAAGAGTAGATGAGGGAGAGAAAAAAAAAAAAAAAACAAAAAAAGAGAGAAGCCAGAGAGAGAGAGAGAGAGAAAAAGAAAGAAAAAGAAAATATTTTTTTAATGGAAGAGGAGAGAGAAATTTAATAAAATAATTTTTTTTTTTTTTTAGCTCTCATGAACAGTGCACATCTATCTATAGATGTGCATTGTAGCAATGGAGTTAAAAACAATAGATTAAGCTCCACTGCTGGGTGCTAATTTTGGGGTTTGAGGAGCTTAAATATAAAAATATAGCAATATAGCACCACTGTTATGAGTGCTCTTATCTTTGAGTATTGAGCTATAATATATATATATATATTTTAATAAAAAATAGAGGATTTCAAATCTTCACCATAAGTAATTATCGAAAATAAATTGGAGCACATTGTCATTGTCATAAACCCATATTGAAATCAACGCCTGTGTCAAATTCAAGGAGAATTGCGGGAAACCAATAGAATAGAAAAATAAATAAATAAAATAAATAAAATTTTTTTTTTTCACCACCATGGAAATCAAATATGTCCTTGTCCACCTTAAGCTTGGATGAATGTTTTCACAGTGTTGAAATATAATCAATTGATTATTTTATCGACTTGGTTTTTGTTCTTCTAACTTGCCCTTTAGTTCAAATGAACTCAATCAAAGCATGATGATTGAACAGATTCAGGAATTGGACAAGCTAGGTGAGCTCTAATTCAAGTGGCACTTTCTCCCCTTGTAAGTTGTAAGAGCAAATTGGTGAGGTCGTGGGTTCAAGATCCACCGGCTGAGTTTGTAACTTTTCAATAAAAATATGTATATGATACCTAAAATGATGAGTTAAGATGGTAACTTCACTAATTTAGGGTCCGTTTGAGATCCGTTAATTTTGTTGAAATTGAAACTTTTTGCTGAAGATACTGTAGATAAAGGTAAAAGATGGCTAAAATAGTATAATGAGACCCATGAATAGTGCCAAAAAGGGACTCATGAATAGTAACAAAAATAAGCTGAATAGTAAAATAAGTTAGCAAAAATAATCTTTGCCAAACAGATACTTAATGGTTTGTTAAGTACCATGTTTTCTTATTGACCCAGAACTTGATGTTATAAGTTATAACAAGCTTTCCTGTAATTTAACTTATAGTAAAATAAGTTAGCAAAAATAATCTTTACCAAACAGATACTTAATGGTTTGTTAAGTACCATGTTTTCTTGTTGACCCAGAATTTGATGTTATAAGTTATAACAAGCTTTCCCGTAATTTAACTTATTAGTGATCTATTGTTTTATAGAATTCAATAGTATCCAAAAGTTATGGGTTCTTGCACTAATTGTACCACAAACTGACAAAAGTTAGTGACAGAATAAAGATTGTTGATGTAAGTGTTGTATATCAGTATATAATCAAAGTGGTAAGATTTTCTTTTTGAAAAAAAAAAAAAAAGTTTGTGATTCTCATGTTCCTTTTATCAGTAAGATTTCCAAAAATGGTGTTGGAGCTTCAATATTTCTTTTGACATCTCAAGTTGGTGTGTGTGTTAAATAACAAATCTTATATTAACTTAGGGTGTGTAGATTTTTTCTTACCCACGGTTAGATTTTTTTTTTTTTTTTTTTTTTTTTTTAAAAACCCGGCACCTTCTGCTTTTCTGTTCAAACTCTACCCGATCATTTTTAATTTCAACTTGACCCGGTCCATCTGATAAAGAAATAAAATCGAAAGTTCCAAACCCGTAAAACTACGGTAACTACCTGACCCAGTCAAAAAAACAAACTCATTGTAGACAGAAGCCCTTGACCCGACCCATTTTGTTAACAAGACCACAAGCCCAACTTTGTACCCAAACCCTTAGCCCCAGTTTAAAATATATAAATAAATCAACACAGAATTTAATTGACCCGGCCCAATCAACAACAAAAGCCTAAAATAAATCCTTTATCTAACCTAGCCCACTTAAAACCATAGGCACCATCGGCCCCCCAAGCCCACTCGTCACCAGTGTTCCAACAGTCAAGTTTTACTTGGCAAGACCGCGGCAGTGCTATCTTTAGTGGGCCGTACTGTACTTAGCAAGTCAAGTTGACAAAATCTTTTCATGTCCTCAGTGTACTCTTGCAACAATCTACCTTTCCTCAAGACAACAAATTATTTAAAAGGCTCTAGAAAGGTGTTCAAGGCTTGGTTTCTAAATTGAAGTGAACGAAGACTCAAATTGATTCAATTAGAAAACCAAGGATGATAAATCATAATGAAATTATTGTTGCCCCATAGAAGACAACATTGATGATGAGATCTTAGTAGTGGAAAAACATCAAGAGAGTATTGGAGAGCAACAAGGTGAAGAGATAATTTCTCGAGTGAGTTTTATGTTAGAGGGTGCACATGATGAGAAAGTTGAATTTGTTGAATGTGCTATTAATCAACCCTCCATAGTGCTATAAGATTTGCAACTTGGTGAAGTTGAACAGTGCTTCCTATGGTTCATAAGGTTCAAGATGAGATTATGCTGATTCCACACATTGATTTTGTGATTCTAGAAGAGTTTGATGTGGTGAAATTCAAGATTTTTCTTTTCTCAGTGCTCCTTAAGGTGATTCCAACCTTGCGCAAGTGTTATTTGTTAACATCCTAATCCTTCAAAGTTTTGAAACTCGAGGTCAAGTTTTCTCCAACAAGGGGAGAATGACTTGGAGACGCAGGAAAATTTTTATTTAGTATTATTTATGTTTCCAAGTCAATTGTATTTTTATGTTTTAGGTCCTAGTAGTATTTTAATTTGGAAGTAAGGTTATTTTTCTAATAAGGCAATTAGGGTTTCCTATGCCAATTAGAACTAGGGTTTAGCAATCCTTTATAAGTAAACTATTGTACTCCTTTTGAAGATAGTTGATATTTTGATGAATGAAAAAAAAAAAAAAAAAAAAAAAAAAAAAGTCATTTTGGTCTCTTTTTGGTCTAGTGCTGACTCTAGTTCCACCTTAAATGCTGACTCCTAGTGGTTTTCTTGCTTGGTACTGACTTTAAGTCAGGCCTAGGCATTGACTTATAGCTCATATCCCTTTATTTTTCTATTGTTTCATTTTGTTCTAATTGTCCTGCATCACATAGCCAATACAGTGAGTAGAGAAATGTTGATGTGTGTGCCTTTGGCATCAATTTATTTAATTTTTTGCTGATTACTTTTATAAAACATGTGTTAAAGTATACTTATATTTTAAAAATGTGAGAAAATATGAAATTTTTAAAAACTATACATAAAAGTTTAAAACTAAAAACTAAAGGAAAAAGTTGTAGCAACTGCACAACACTCTCCACAACTGTTTAAATTGGAACTAACTTGAACATTGTAAACAACCCAATAGCAACATGGCCTCAAGTTCAAATTTAGATTCCACACAAAAATCAATGGGTCATTGACATCTTCAAAAGCGAAGATTTTGATTTTCTTATTTGTGTGTTCCGTGTGCCCGAAAATCTATGGGCTTCCATGCTAGAAGCCTACTTTCCAAGTAATTGGCTTAGGACCATTGCATCATTGACATTTTTAATAGCATGTGCAATTGCTATTGTTAAAAACTGAAAAGAATATGGACAAACACCCAAAGTGAGCATGTCCCTCTATTTGCCTCAGATTGTAACATTTAGGAGTTATGGAGTAATGGTATTGGATCGTTACACTACCCCACTAAGTCCAATATCCCACTAAATATTAATGGAGTGGTGTGTATATAAACACCAAGAATGGTACCGATTGAACTATGAATGAATTCTGCATTTCTCATAGTGTTTATAGAGTGTTGTGAGACTCTTAGGTTGTGGGTTATGTTTGCATCACTCTAGTAGCAACACCGTTGGAAAAACATTTTTGGGTTTGTGGATCATACAAACTGGAATTTAGAATATGTTTGAATAGCTGGTTTGCATGGAGACTAGCTCTAGACAGCATAGAACAATCTCAAAGCTCCTATATGATCATCGGTTTAGGCCAAAAGAGGTATGCCGAAAAACCGATTACTTATATTCCGCTGCAAGTTTCTATTTTTTACATTGGTATCAGAGCTTTTATAGGTTGTTCTCAATGTCATAGGCATATATGATTAGTTCTTAATGCGTTTTATTCTTTTGAGATATGCTGTGAATTTCTATGCAACTCACATGGCCTTCAATGGCAAGTTTTGATTTTGAGCATCTCATGACTTGAAATTAATATATGTTGTTTATATTACATGTATTAATATCTTCCATAAGTTTCGTAGCAAATCTCTAAGTGTGCCATGAGATATAGTTTAACAAAACTTAGAACAACGAAACTTTAAGGACAAAACTGCTCTTATATGATTTCTGTTTACAAAATATGATTCCATATTATGAATCTATATGTTATAAGCTTTAAATCGGTACATGGTACGTTAAAAATGGACTTGAAATGAGGAAGATATAAAACTTTGAAGTTCATGTCTGAAACACGTTTTTTTTGGCTGAAAGAAATTGAGAGGAGCGTATGAAGGTTGAAGACAACCTGCACATCACGTGTTTCACTTGCCAAAAGGGCTAGAAAAAAAAAAAAAAAAAAAAAAAAAAAAAAAAAAAAAAAAAAAAAAAAAAAAAAAAAAACCGCACATCACGTGGGCTAGAGAGATAGCAAATAAAATTAAAAAAAAAAAAAAAAAGAAGGGTCCCACAATAGTTTATTTCCTAAATGTATTTACACTATTATTATTAGCATGTACTGTAAAGATAAACCCATCTACCACGTTTGGGTTTTTTGTCTTTTGCGAGATTTTCCTATTATATGCATATTAAGCCTATTGATAAATGAGTTTCTTTAGGTGAAACGTACTATTCAACTTAGTATTCATTTCTCATGAAACATAAAAGGTATATGCTTCAATGATATGGAATTGATTTAATTTTGTAAATTATTTAATTTCATTATTATTTCTTAGTGAAATATGGTATATTTACACAATGTTAAATATTATATTTAACGCAACAAAGAAATAATTATTTCTTAGTGAAATAATGAGATGCCTATATAAATTGTTCTCATGAGTTTAAATTGTGATAGTATGTTTGGCTTAATAGTTAATTGATAAAATTGGTGAATTGTTTTCAATACATATATTTTGTAAATATATTTAGAATTGAAATATGGAATAGTGGGAGTATGGTTGAGTTGCGTTATCTCCCATACATAATTTTGCACGAATAGATTAAAACTAAGCTTAGTAATAAACACTAGTGGGGCAAGAGATGATTAAGAAGCTTAGCAAATTTTTGATCTTGCGACGTGTGTTAATTATCTAAGTTTATTTTAGATCGAACGTCAAAATTTTTGAAATGTGTGTGTAATGTCCCATTTGTGAAATTTTGTAGTGAAATGGCTTCCAAAGGTATAGTTGCTGATCTCAATAAAGGAGAGAAATTGGATGGTGAAAATTACAATACTTGGCACCACAAAATCCAGTATGTGCTGAATGAGCAAGAAGTCCTAGAGACTCTAACTCATTCGTTGAGTAAACCCGATGAGGGAAGCACTAAGCAACACTAACGTGATCTTGCTGCCTATGAAAGTTGGTGCAAGAAGGATTTGTGTGCGCGCTTTACAATGTTGAGCAACATGCATAATGACTTGATTGGTGAATTTGAGCAGCATACAACTGCACAAGACATGTGGAAAGCTCTAAAGCTAAGATATGGAGGGACATTAGCCACTAGACTATGTGGCTTAACAATGAAATTTGATTCATATAAGATGCGCTCTGAACATACGATGAAGCAGCATCTTAGGGCAATGTCCTCCATGATTCAAGAGCTCAAATCAGCTGGAAACAATCTTACTGACGAACAACAAGTCCAGGCAGTGATTCGTTCACTACCAAGTTCATGGGAAACGATGTGTCAAAATTTGACACATAATGAGAACATCAAAACATTTGATGATGTGGCTCGTCACTTGGAACTTGAAGCTGAGCGCCTTGAAGCAGCCAAGCCGATTAGTTCTGTTGTGAGAGACCGCGCCCCCGGCCCCCTTTTTTAGGTGTGTTAGGCCAAACCCACGTGAATAGGTGGAGTCGTGTTATTGCCTCTCAAAATGGAGGTTCGACTAGTTATATTTTTCCCTTTAGATTAAGGGTTTTACAATGAAGTCGCCCCTTATTTAATTATTGGAATAAATAAGAAAACCAAAATTGAAAAATTCCTCATTTTATTAATTCGTAATTGAATTTACATTGATCATAAGAAAATTACATGACTTTGGTCCTAGATACAATCTAAGATAAAGTACATGACTTTGTTTCCTAATTACAATCTAAAAATCGAAAATTACATGGATAAGCATTTGATTTACTAACCCTTGATCTAAACTCGAAGGCTATGTTACAAGGTGGGAAGGTGTTAGGCACCCACCTTACCCAGTGAAACCGGTCTTCTAAATTATGGTGGCCAACATTCATATCATATCATCCAATATGTCAATCAATTTATATGTTTAATTTAATGAGTGTGCATGTGATAAATCCTAATTCAATTTATTAAGCATTGCATTTGGATTAAAAAATGAATTCTAGTGAATGTGTGTGGATGGTGATAACCTAGATTCAAGGATTTGAAAGAATTATTAAACAAACATGTTTTTCATATTTTTTATGTGGATTTAAGATTAAATCTAGTGATATGCATGAACATGTGATGAATAACCAAGAACATGTGAAGAACACATAAGAACAATTAAGAACATTCAAACATATTCAAGGAAATTATCATGCTTTAATCTTAAATTCTCATCATGGCAACATAAACAAACAGTTAGGGAATCGGATTATACCTTCATGCAAGATCCATATGGTGGAGGAGGGAACTCTTGATGGAGGTCCTAAGGATGGAGGAAAAGAAGAGCTAGGAGAGGGAGAGTGAGTCTCACTCAATATCTTAAATCTCAGGAAGACCAAGATATGACAAGACTACTCAACTTCACTAGAACTCAAGAAAAGAGAAGAAATGGGAGTTTTTTGTCTTGGAATGAAGGAGATGGGGTTTATATAGTAGTGGTGGAGGAAATATGAATGGAAAACCATTTAATAAGGGTTGATAAAGAATCATGAACCTAGAACTCATTTTAGCCTTTGAGGAAATCTGGTGCATTAAATGTGGAGATTGATGAGAGAGAGGAGCAAGCAAAATTCGGTTTTCCAGTAGCTGCTATAACAGCCTATAGAGCCAACTTCGAAAAATCATATCTGACTCAATCCTGATCGGAATTGTCTCATTCTTATGCTCAAATTGAAGCCCCAGATGTCTTGTTTCTGGAAAAATTAACCTCATTCACAAATTCAAAATATTCTGAGAGATATCGATGAAATGGTGAACAGAGGTCATTTGTTAGAAAATGGTTTCAGCACAATTAACATTAATAGGTCCCAAATTAACTCTCATTTAACATTAAATGGCTCCAATCACTCCCATTTCAGACTTAATTGGTTTCAAATTTACTCTAATTAAAAGATAATTGCATAAATTATTTAATGAATAATGAATATTTAACTATTTAGTTAATTAGGTGTGTGCAATCCTACCATAAAATATAGTCCTAACCAATCAAATTATAACACATCATCGATCTCAAATTGATTATACTTATAACCAATTGAAATCAATTTTTCATAATCACATATAGTCGGACTCAATTTGTGATAGTGCATCTCAGCCATTAAAACTTGATTTGATGATAACTTTCAGTCTGATGGTCTGATTAGGGCTTATGACCAGTCAATTTGATCATTATAACATCAAGATCATTTTGGTGAAATGAGATTAAGGATCTAATGACCAAAATCAAGATGCATATTTCCAAGGTGAAATTACCCTTTTACCCTCCATGTGAGGTTAAATATGGGTTGCAAAATAGGGTGTCAACAAAATGCCCCTCATTGGCAGAGCTTGAAAAGCGAATGTCAATGTATGAAAGAGACACCTAACTTTGCAATCAGTATTTAACCGTGGTGAATGTATGATGCATGTAGATAAAAATGCAGACGGCCATGTTCTGGATCAAAATGTGGACCGAATCTCGAGGGAGATTGCCTATGTACCTCTTAGTGGGAGGATCAGGTCTAAACGTAGTTCATGCATGCAGCCTTTTTTTTTTTTTTTTTTTTTTTGTTTGGAAAAAAAAAAAAAAAATGAGTACAAGACATGCTTACCAGTGGTCTGAGGGATTTGAAGTTTTGGATGTGCTTCCTAGAGGTCTGATGGATTTGAAGTTTTGGACATGCTTCCCAGAGGTCCGATGGATTGAAGTTTGGACGTGCTTCCTAGAGGTCCAATGGATTTGAAGTTTTGGATGTGCTTCCTAGAGGTCCAATGGATTTGAAATTTGGACGTGCTTCCCAAAGGTCCGATGGTTTGATTTTGGACGTGCTTCCCAGAGGTCCGATGGATTTGAACTTGGACATACTTCCCAGAGGTCCGATGGATTGAAGTTTGGACGTGCTTCCCAGAGGTCCGATGGAATAGAATCTTGGACGTGCTTCCCAGAGGTCCAAGGATTGAATTTTGGATGTGCTTCCCAGAGGTCCGATGGATTTGAACTTGGACATGCTTCCCAGAGGTCCAATGGATTGAAGTTTGGACGTGCTTCCCAGAGGTCCGATGGATTGGAATCTTGGACGTGCTTCCCAGAGGTCCAAGGATTGAATTTTGGACGTGCTTCTTAGAGTTCCAATGGAATTGGATTTTGGACATGCTTCCCAAAGGTCCGATGTTTTGAAGTTTGGACGTACTTCCCAGAAGTCTGATGGATTTGAACTTGGACATGCTTCCCAGAGGTCCAAGGATTGAAGTTTGGACGTGCTTCCCAGAGGTCCAAGGATTTGAATTTTGGACGTGCTTCCCAGAGGTCCGATGGATTTGAATTTGGACGTGCTTCCCAGAGGTTCAATGGATTGAAATTTGGACTTGCTTCCTAAAGGTCCAATGGATTTGAATTTTTGACGTGCTTCCTAGAGGTCCGATGGATTGGAATTTTGGATGTGCTTCCCAGAGGTCCAAGGATTGAATTTTGGACGTGCTTCCCAGAGGTCCGATGGATTGGAATTTTGGACGTGCTTCCCAGAGGTCCAATGGTTTGAAGTTTGGACGTGCTTCCCAGAGGTCCAATGGATTTGAACTTGGACATGCTTCCCAGAGGTCCAAGGATTGAAGTTTGGACGTGCTTCCTAGAGGTCCGATGGATTGAAGTTTGGACGTGCTTCCCAGAGGTCCAAGGATTTGAATTTTGAACGTGCTTCCCAGAGGTTCGATGGATTTGAATTTGGACGTGTTTTCCAGAGGTCCGATGGATTGAAATTTGGACGTGCTTCTCAGAGGTCCAATGGATTGGAATTTTGGACGTGCTTCCCAGAGGTCTGATGGATTGGATTTTGGATGTGCTTCCCAGAGGTCCAAGGATTTGAATTTTGGACGTGTTTCCCAGAAGTCCAATGGAATTAAAAGGTATTATTCATACCGATGTGTGCGGGTCTTTTACCCTAATACCTGTAAAATAAATACTTTCAATTAGTAACAGAGTAATTCATTGAAAAGACTTTGGCATACCTGGCGAATGCCCCTAGTTTGGGACATATTCCACGCTTTGATGAATGTTAAGGGTGGACAATTGACTTAATGTTGCATCACTAGAGAATATGGAAGAGGATGATAGCTTTTTGTTCCTGAAGAAGAATTTAATGAAGATTTTTTTTTTTTTTTTGAAGAAGAAGAATTTGAAAATTTTGAATTTTTTAAAGGAATTGAAAATTTTGATTGATTGATTGATTGATTTTTTTTTTTTTTTTTTTTTGAAAAAGCTATCCTTTGAATGAGAATAACTTTAGGTGGAAGTTGATGCGGATTGCTAGATAAGTCCTTGCTTAGTTCCTGCAAAAAGATAATTTCAATTAGCAATGGATTTATTTATTGAAATGAATTAGAAGTACTTACCCAATGCCCCTAGTTTGGGGCATAATCCATGCTTAGATTGAAGCTGAATTTATTTAATGTTGTGACCATTGCGGAACATGAAAGAAGATCATGGTCTGCCATCCATGGTTCCTACAAAAAGGCTTTCTTTCTCTAGCTTGTTAGAAACCAATTATCGTGAAAACTTGCACACAAAATAAATAGGCTAACGCACCAAGTTTAAACATGCTTAATGCAAACAAATGGGCTTAACCTAACATGCACCCAAACAATTTTGTCACATTGTTTTGACTTTGTTCTCCAAGGTTGTTTGGGTGAATAGGATCGGGCCTCTGCAAGGCTGCCTACGTACCTCTGTCATAGAGGATCAGGTCAAGACATAGTTCAAGTGAATTGGATTTTGAAAAATAATGATTTTTTTTTTTTTTTTTTGAAGTGAGATTTCTCTTTCTTTCTTCTTCTTCTTCTTCCCTTTTTTTTTTTTTTTTTTTCTTTTAAAAAAAAAAATTATGAACAAGAGGTGATTCTTTGAACAACCATTTTGGCAAATCAAAGTGTTTAAGAGTCAAACAAATCTCTTTGATTAGGAAGGATCAAGATCATTAAACTCATGTAATCAAATTTGCCTCTTCCTTTTGAACATCGTCAGATTAAGTCTCCAAAGGCAATCAAGAAATGAAATGTGATAATATTTATGAATCACATTGTTGGGTGCAAACAAGGAGAGTGCTCCAAGTTTGGAAGTTCTTTTGAGGATTTGAGAATTTGAGAATTTGAGAAATTTTTTCTCGAACATGTCATCCTGTGGGGTTTAACAATTTTAAGCATTTTTACTTTTTAATTCAAGAGGAAATATTATTAGAGTTTAAGATGCGTCTACAATTAGCAAGACTTCAAGGAGGTCTTATTCATGGGTTGTAATGTAGGCCGGGTTTGGGTTATGAAATAAAAGATATAAAAGGCTCAAAATTCCCTATGATGTTTCCCCTAAGTATGCATTACTCAAAAATCAAGTATTGGAGGAGTTTTCCCATTTCTTCTTTGTCATCTTCTCACTAGTCTTCATTGGTCACTTGTATCAACAATTGTTTTTATGCTCATTCCTCTTGAATCATACCTTTAGACTTTCATCTTGTAAAATCCCTTTCTTTTTAGGTTGCATCTTCAAATTTCCAACTTAGTAGGATTTTCCAATTTTTTCTTTTCTTCTTCTTCTTTTCTTTGGCCCTAATTTTTGCCTAGACCGCCCTTTTGGGTTTTCAGCTTAGCGGGCTTTTTTCTTCTTTTTTTTTCTTTTTTTTTTTTGGCCCTAGCTTTTGCCTAGACCACCCTTTTGGGTTTACAGCCTAGCGGGCTTCTTTCTTTCTTTCTTTTTTTTTTTTTTTTCACTTTTTTGTTTTTGGTCTTTTATCTCTTGATTGAATGAACTTTTGGGGACCTTTTTCCCTCCTTGTATTTCTCTTAATGAATTTCGGTCATTTTGATGCACTCTCTAGACTTCTTTCTTGCCTCAATGCACTTACACCTTTCTATGCTTGATGAATCTTTTTCTTTCTTTTGGATGAACCTTCTACTCTTCTTGGCATGATGAACTTTAGGTTTTTCAAACTTGATGCACATTTTGTTTTTTCTCACATTGATGGAATTTCTTTCCTTAATTGAGTGAAAACTAATTTTACTTTGATGATCTCTTATCTTTAGCTTAATGAATTCTCTCAATTAGCTTCAAAGCTACGAGGTCAACTCCTCCTCAACATGAGATTTAAGCATGCATACTTTGAATTTTTCTCACCCCAAGTTTAGATTTTAGTGGGTTTATGCAAAAAGAATGCTAAATGTTTGAAGGCTCAAATGGGCTAGCAATGGATGATGAACATTCTAGGTAATAGGAAATAATTTGGTTTAACCAAAGATGGCCTCCTATCCCTAGTAATGCTTGCTTGTAGGCACAGTGATTCAAGCTCTTTTAATAAATTCATCTTAAAAGAAAAAGTATGAATGCTCTAATGATGTGAAAAAAAAGACTTTTGAAAATTGGATCAAGTGCATGGATTCTTGGGATTTTTCGATGAATGGATTCTTTTTTATTGCCTTTTAAGACCATTTCTTCTTATATTCTAAGTCAAGTAGCAAAAGTCTTTACATGGATCAAATGAAATTAATCATTTCTTGGTACAAGTTGATTGCTCAAGCCTTTAAACATCAAGATTTAGAAAATGTTTTGTCCAAAGGACCCTCATGTACCATTTTGAAAAGGAGACAAGTCACTAGGAAGTTCAATGGCCCTAGTTTAGCTTTTTTTTTTTTTTTGAAAATGACTCAAGGGCCCAATGCCCCTAGTCTGAAGACATTTGAATTTTTTTCTCTTTTTTGGGAAAGATTTGGAAATCTTGAATTTTTTTTTTTTGAATTTTTTTTGTTTTTTTGTTTTAATATATATACACAAACAAAGCTCATGAAATGCTAAATAAAATTTTTGAATTCAAAGAAACATAGAAACATAGATTAAATAAAAAAACTTTAAGCTTAACCATGATGCTGCAAACCAAATGTGGAGTGAGGCAAAGTTGGGCCACTTGCTTCTTCTTGATCCATTTAGGATGCTTGAGACTTGGTATGCTTGAACCTTGATTATGATGAAATGGCTTGGGCTTGCACTTGAAAGGCTGCTTGAACCTTGATTATGATCTTTTGGTATTTGCTTGAAATGGCTTGGGCTTACACCTGGAAGGCACGCATCTTGTGAGCTTTTGGCCTTTGATGTTGACCATGTCTATACACCTTTGATGGACTCAAGTGTTGGGCTTAGATTCATTCAAGAAACAATTTTGGCCTTCCATGCCAAGTAGAGTTCAATCATAGGCTTTTAGGCTTGAGTTCATTCATAACATACAAGGTTCAAACAATCATGATAGGCTCAAGTGTTGGACTTAAGCCATTATGGTTCAAACAACAGCCAAACAAATGCGTAATGAAATGCAATTTACATGGACTGACCTAAAGGTAGGTTCTATAGGCCATTACAACATGGGTAGAAGGTAGGTTAAAGGTCCCCACAAGTTAGGACGTCGTACCTCCCAACTTGTGACGCCAGGAGCGCCGCGATGGTCTGAACGGTACAGTTTGTCCCTATGAACCACCATGACATAACCATGATGATCCTTGTCGCGGTGGGTGGTAGGTTCACTGCTGGGTATATGAGTCTCAAGAAGACCACAATCTACGGCTAAGATTACCGGGCTTCCGGGCTAGCACACAAATAAAATAAATTTTATTCAAGCAAATGATGCATGACATGCAAAATAATGACATATTAGACATATTATATACAAAAATAAATAAACAAACAATGACATGGTTGGTCACCATAACCTAATTGAAGCTTAGCCCTCAATATCCCCAGTGGAGTCGCCATTGTGAGAAACCGCGCCCCCGACCCATTTTATATGGAATGTTGGGCCAAACCCACGTGAATGGGTGGAATCGTGTTATTGCCTCTCAAAATAGAGGTTTGATTAGTTATATTTTCCCTTTAGATTAAGGGTTTTATAATGAAGTTGCCACTTATTTAATTATTGGGATAAATAAGAAAACTAAAATTGAAAAATTCCTCATTTTATTAATTTTCAATTGAATTACATTGATCATAGGAAAATTACATGGCTTTGGTCCTAGATACAATCTAAGATAAAGTACATAACTTTGTTTCCTAGTTACAATCTAAAAATTGAAAATTACAAGGATAAATATTGGTCTATCAACCCTTGATCTAAGTTCGGAGGCTATGTTACAAGGTAGGAAGGTGTTAGGCACCCACCTTGCCCGGTGAAACCAGTCTTCTAGATTATGGTGGCCAACATTCATATCATATCATCCAATATGTCAATCAATTTACATGTTAAATTTAATGTGTGTGCATATGATAAACCCTAATTCAATTTATTAAGTATTGCATTTGGACTGAAAAATAAATTCAAGTGAATGTGTGTGGATGGTGATAACCTAGATTCAAGGATTTGAAAGAATTATTATACAAACATGTTTTTCATATTTTTGATGTGGATTTAAGATTAAATCTAGTGATATGCATGACCATGTGATGAACAACTAAAAATATGTGAAGAACACATAAGAACAATTAAGAACATTCAAATATATTCAAGGGAATTATCATGCTTTAATCTTAAATTCTCATCATGGTAACATAAACAAACAATTAGAAAAGGGGATTATACCTTCATGCAAGATCCATATGATGGAAAAGGGGATTTTTGATGGAGGTCCTAAGGGTAGAGGAAAAGAAGAGCTAGGAGAGAGAGAGTGAGTCTCACTCAATACCTTGAGTCTTAGAAAGACCAAGATATCACTCAATACCTTGAGTCTCAGAAAGACCAAGATATGACAAGACTACTCAGTTTCACTAGAACTCAAGAGAAGAGAAGAGAGGGGTTTTTTTTTTTTTTTTTTTTTTTTTGGCCCTAGCTTTTGCCTAAACCACCCTTTTGGGTTTTCAGCCTAGCGGGCTTCTTTCTTTCTTTTTTTTCTCATTTTTTATTTTTTTTATTTTTTGGTCTTTCATCTCTTGATCGAATGAACTTTTGGGGACCTTTTTCCCTCGTATTTCTTTTAATGAATTTCGGTTATTTGATGCACTCTCTAGACTTCTTTCTTGCTTCAATACACTTGCACCTTTCTATGCTTGATGAATCTTTTTCTTTCTTTTGGATGAACCTTCTACTCTTCTTGGCATGATGAATTTTAGGTTCTTCAAACTTGAGGCACATTTTTTTTTTCTCACATTGATGGAATTTATTTCCTTGATTGAGTGAAAACTAATTTTACTTTGATGATCTCTTATCTTTAGCTTAATGAATTCTCTCAATTAGCTTCAAAGCTACGAGGTCAACTCCTCCTCAACATGAGATTTAAGCATGCATACTTTGAATTTTTCTCACCCCAAGTTTAGATTTTAGTGGGTTTATGCAAAAAAAAGGCTAAATGTTTGAAGTCTCAAATGGGCTAGCAATGGATGATGAACATTCTAGGTAATAGGAAATAATTTGGTTTAACCAAAGATGGCCTCCTATCCCTAGTAATGCTTGCTTGTAGGCACAGTGATTCAAGCTTTTTTAATAAATTTATCTTAAAAGAAAAAGTATGAATGCTCTAATGATGTGAAACAAAAGACTTTTAAAAATTGGATCAAGTGCATGGATTCTTGGGATTTTTCGGTGAATGGATTCTTTTTGATTGCCTTTTAAGACCATTTCTTCTTATATTCTAAGTCAAGTAGCAAAAGTCTTTACATGGATCAGATGAAATTAATCATTTCTTGGTACAAGTTGATTGCTCAAGCCTTTAAACATCAAGATTTATAAAATGTTTTGTCCAAGGGATCCTCATGTACCATTTTGAAAAGGAGACAAGTCACTAGGAAGTTCAATGGCCCTCGTTCAGAATTTTTTTTTTGAAAATGACTCAAGGGCCCAATGCCCCTAGTTCGAAGATATTTGAATTTTTTTCTCTTTTTTGGGAAAGATTTGGAAATCTTGAATTTTTTTTGTTTTTTGTTTTAATATATATACACAAACAAAGCTCATGAAATGCTAAATAAAATTTTTGAATTCATAGAAACATAGAAACATGGATTAAACAAACAAACTTTAAGCTTAACCATGATGTTGCAAACCAAATGTGGAGTGAGGCAAAGTTGGGCCACTTGTTTCTTCTTGGTCCATTTAGGATGCTTGAGACTTGGTATGCTTGAACCTTAATTATGATGAAATGGCTTGGGCTTGCACTTGGAAGGCTGCTTGAACCTTGATTATGATCTTTTGGTATTTGCTTGAAATGGCTTGAGCTTACACTTGGAAGGCACGCATCTTGTGAGCTTTTGGCCTTTGATGTTGACCATGTCTATACACCTTCGATGGGCTCAAGTGTTGGGCTTAGATTCATTCAAGAAACAATTTTGGCCCTCCATGCCAAGTAGAGTTCAATCATAGGCTTTTAGGCTTGAGTTCATTCATAACATACAAGGTTCAAACAATTATGATGGGCTCAAGTGTTGGACTTGAGTCATCATGGTTCAAACAACAACCAAACAAATGCGTAATGAAATGCAATTTACATGGACCGACCTAAAGGTAGGTTCTATGGGCCATTACAATATGGGTAGAAGGTAGGTTAAAGGTCCCTACAAGCTAGGACGTCGTACCTCCCAACTTGTGACGCCAGGAGCGCCACGTTGGTCCGAACGGTACAGTTTGTCCCTATGAACCACCACGGCATAACCATGATGATCCTTGTCGCGGTGGGTGGTAGGTTCACCGCTGGATATGTGAGTCTCAGGAAGACCACAATCCACGGCTAATACTATCGGGCTTCCGGGCTAGCACACAAATAAAATAAATTTCATTCAAGCAAATAATGCATGACATGCAAAATAATGACATATTAGACATATTATATATAATAAGAAATAAAAAAAACAATGACATGGTTGGCCATCATAACCTAATTGAAACTTAGCCCTCAATATCCCCAATGGAGTCGCCACTGTGAGAGACCGCGCCCCCGGCCCCCTTTCTTAGGTGTGTTAGGCCAAACCCACTTGAATGGGTGGAGTCGTGTTATTGCCTCTCAAAATGGAGGTTCGACTAGTTAAATTTTTTCCTTTAGATTAAGGGTTTTACAATGGAGTCGCCACTTATTTAATTATTGAAATAAATAATAAAACCAAAATTGAAAAATTCCTTATTTTATTAATTCGTAATTGAATTTACATTGATCATAGGAAAATTACATGACTTTGGTTCTAGATACAATCTAAGATAAAGTACATGATTTTGTTTCCTAGTTACAATCTAAAAATCGAAAATTACATGGATAAGCATTTGATCTACTAACCCTTGATCTAAACTCGAAGGCTATCTTACAAGGTGGGAAGGTGTTAGGCACCCACCTTGCCCGGTGAAACCGGTCTTCTAGATTATGGTGGCCAACATTCATATCATATCATCCAATATGTCAATCAATTTACATGTTTAATTTAATGTGTGTGCATGTGATAAACCTTAATTCAATTTATTAAGCATTGCATTTGGATTAAAAAATGAATTCTAGTCAATGTGTGTGGATGGTGATAATCTAGATTCAAGGATTTGAAAGAATTATTAAACAAACATGTTTTTCATATTTTTTATGTGGATTTAAGATTAAATCTAGTGATATGCATGAACATGTGATGAATAACCAAGAACATGTGAAGAATACATAAGAACAATTAAGAACATTCAAACATATTCAAGGAAATTATCATACTTTAATCTTAAATTTTCATCATAGCAACATAAACAAACAGTTATGGAAGGGGATTATACCTTCATGCAAGATCCATATGGTGGAGGAGGGGACTCTTGATGGAGGTTCTAAGGATGGAGGAAAAGAAGATCTAGGAGAGGGAGAGTGAGTCTCACACAATACTTTGAGTCTCAGGAAGACCAAGATATGACAAGACTACTCAACTTCACTAGAACTCAAGAGAAGAGAAGAGAGGGGGATTTTTTGTCTTGGAATGAAGGAGAGAGTGGGTTTATATAGTAGTGGTGGAGGAAATATGAATGGAAAACCATTTAATATGGGTTGATAAAGAATCATGAACCTAGACCTCATTTTAGCCTTTGGGGAAATCTGGTGCAGTAAATTTGGAGATTGATGAGAGTGAGGAGCAAGCAAAGTTCGGTTTTCCCGTAACTGCTGTAACAGCCTGTAGAGCCAACTTCGAAAAATCATATCTAACTCAATCCTGATCGGAATTATCTTATTCTTGTACTCAAATTGAAGCCACGGATGTCTAGTTTCTGGAAAAATTAGTCTCATTCACAAATTTAAAATATTCTAAGAGATATCGATGAAATGGTGAGCAAAGGTCATTTGTTAGAAAATGGTTTCAGCACAATTAACATTAATAGGTCCCAAATTAGCTCTCAATTAACATTAAATGGCTCCAATCACTCCCATTTCAGACGTAATTGGTTCCAAATTTACTCTAATTAAAATATAATTGCATAAATTACTCAATGAATAATTAATGTTTAACTATCTAGTTAATTAGGTGTGTGCAACCCTACCATAAAATGTAGTCCTAACCAATCAAATTATGACACATCATCGATCTCAAATTGATTATACTTATAACCAATTGAAATCAATTGTTCATAATCACATTTAGTCGGTCTCAATTTGTGATAGTACATCTCAGCCATTAAAACTTAATTTGATGATAACTTTCAGTCTGATGGTCTTATTAGGGCTCATGACCAGTCGATTTGATCGTTACAATATCAAGATCATTTTGGTGAAATGAGATTAAGGATCTAATGACCAAAATCAAGATGCATATTTCAAAGTGAAATTACCCTTTTACCCTCTATGTGAGGTTAAATACGGATTGCAAAATAAGGTGTCAACATCTGTGCACATGGCTGAGACTAGCTAGCGTAAGGCATCTAAGCCTAAACACAAGCAACCTAATTACGCTCCCGGACAAGAAAGACCTAATGGGCCACCGCCTAAGAAGGCTAAGTTTGTCAAGCGCAATACTAGAGGAAGGCGCGCAAAGAATGACAAGTCTAAGTTGACTTGTTATAATTGCGGAAAGAAAGGACATTTTGCTCGTGAATGCACTGAGCCGAAAAAGGTAACACCTAATCCTACATCTCACCATGTTTTTGTAACTAGTCATGTCATTGTTGTTAATTCTGCTCCTATGTGGATTGTAGACTCTGCAGCAACAGAACATGTCGCGAGAGATAGAGTGGGATTTGTGGAGTACCACCGGATTCCTGTTGGCAGTAGAGACATCAAGGTGGGAAACGGAGCTAGCGTGGAGGTACTTGGAATTGGTACCTACAAGCTAGAATTGCGAGGTGGTCGCACTCTGTTACTCCATGGCGTATTGTATGCTCCAGAGATTCGGAGGAACTTACTTTCCGTAATTATTTTGTTAAGACTTTGTTTCCGGTTTATTTTTGAGAATAATTATGTTTTATTGCATTTGGGAACAGTTTATTATGGCCGTGTTTTTATTTCAAATGGTTTTTTTAATTTGGATATTGAATATTATAATAATGATAGTTCAGTTTTTTTGACTTCATCTAATAATGCTTCTGATAATTCAATTATATGGCATGCTAGGCTTGGCCATATAGGGCTAGAGAGGATGACTAGGTTAGCTAGAGAAGGCCTTATGGGCAATCTTGCTAAGGTCACTTTGTCCACATGTGAACATTGTCTTGTGGGAAAGTCAAAAAGAAAACCATTTGGAAAAGCCACAAGGGCATCTTTTCCATTGCAATTAATCCACTCTAATATATGTGGTCCAATGAATGTGAGGGCAAGGCATGGAGGTTTCTACTTCATCACATTTATAGATGACTATACACGTTACGGTCATGTCTATTTGATTTCTCATAAGTCTGAGGCTTTAGATTTTTTTAGACGATACATGAGATTGGTTGAGAATCAATTAGACAAGAGCATTAAGGCTCTCAGAATTGATCGTGGGCGTGAGAATCTATCTAAGCAATTTAAGGAGCTCTGTAATGAAAAGGGAATTGCAAGGCAGTTAACGATGCCTTATACACCGTAACAAAATGGTGTGGCGGAAAGGAGAAATTAAACATTGCTAGAGATGGTTAGGTCAATGATGGCGCAAGCAAACTTACCGATTTCGTATTGGGGGGATGCACTTTTGACTGCAGCCTATATACTTAACCGAGTGCCCTCTAAATCAGTATCTTCCACATCTTATGAACTATGGACCGGCAAGAAACCTGACTTGAATAACTTGTGGCCATGGGGTTCAATAGGTTATGTTCACAATACTTCTTATAGATATGGGAAGTTGAGGCCTAAAGGAAAGAAGTGTATCTACATAAGATATTCTGAGCATTCCAAAGGCTATGTGTTGATAGGTGAACAACCTGATGGAAGTGTGACTGAATTGGAGTCATGTGATGTTGATTTCATTGAAAGTGAATTCCCTAACATAGGTGAGGTTGAAAAGAACTTGACTCTTTATGAAATGATGGATCAAGAAGGAGGCACCCCAAGTAGACTAGTAGAGGACAAGAAAGAAATTCCTGAAACTCTTAGAGACAGTGGGAGAGATTCACAACCTAGTGGGAGCACACCACTAGAAGTTGATCCACAACAACCTCAGCCACGTAGAAGCAACCTCGGTAATGTTCCTCGTCGTTGTTTTGAGATTGAGGGGGAAGCTTTCATGATAGGATGATGATGAGCCAAAAACTGTGCCTGAGGCTCTCTCATCTTCTATTAGTGATGAGTGGATAAAAGCAATGAATGATGAAATGGAGTTTATGAGGACTAATCAGGTTTGGGATCTGGTAGACCTACCGTTAGGGCGTAAATCAATTGGGAACAAATGGGTTCTTAAAATCAAACGCAAGGCGGATAGGTCAATAGAAAGGTATAAAGCTCGATTAGTGGCAAAAGGATACACTCAAAAGGAGAGTGTTGACTACGAGGAAACCTTTTCTCCGGTTATGAGGTTTGCCTCTGTTCGACTCATTTTGGCCATTGTTGCAAACTTGAATTTGGAATTATACCAAATGGACATTAAGACAGCTTTTCTCAATGGAGAACTAAATGAAGAAATCTATATAGATCAACCTATTGGCTTTGTGACCAAAGGTCAAGAGCACAAAGTGTGCAAACTTAAGCGATCCATATATGGTTTAAAACAGTCATCTAGACAGTGGTATCTGAGATTTCATCGAGCCGTTCTATCGAATGGGTTTACGATGATCGAAGAAGATCATTGTGTCTACGTAAAACGATCCAAAGGAAGTTTCATTATTTTGTCATTGTATGTCAATGACATATTACTAACCAGTAATGACATGGAGATGATTATCGCCACGAAAGGGTGGTTGTCCTCTAACTTTGAGATGAAGGAAATGGGTGAGGCAGATTATATTATGGGGGTTAAAATCGTCAGGGATTGCTCAAAGAAAATTTTAGGTTTATCACAACAAACCGACGTTAAGAAAGTTCTTGAGCATTTCCAAATGCATAATTAAAAACCCATAGATACTCCAGTTGCCAAAAATGAGAGCTTAAGCCTGGATATGTGTCCTAAAACTAAAGATGAAAAAGAAAAGATGGCTCGTGTTCCCTATGCTAATGTAGTTGGAAGCTTGATGTATGCAATGATGTGTACTCGGCCCGATATATGTTATGCTGTTGGATTAGTCAGCAGATATCAGTCTAATCCAAGACTTGCTCATTGGAAAGCTGTCAAAAGGATATTAAGGTATCTTAAAGGGACGGCGGACTATATCCTCTGTTATCAGGGTTCAGATTTGCGTATGATTGGCTATAGTGATGCTGATTGGGGTAGTGACCTAAATGAACGCAAATCTACATCTGGATATGCTTTCTTGCTAAATAATGGCGTCATCACTTGGAGTAGCAAGAAACAACCATGTATAGCATTATCAACTATGGAAGCAAAGTATGTAGCATGTTCAGCAACTATTCAAGAAGCAGTTTGGTTGAGGAGGTTCTTTCAGAATCTTGAGGTTGTCAAGGATGCCTCGAATCCCATTACGGTACATTGTGATAGCATGGTAGCACTTGCCTATGCTAAAGATTCTAAGTATCATGGTAGAACCAAACACATTGATATACAATATCACTACATTTGAGACATGGTTGCTCACAATGAAGTGGTTCTAAAACACATTTCTACAAGCCTCATGATTGCTGATCCACTAACAAAGCCTATAGGAAGGGATGTCTTTCAGGCTCATGTTAGGAGTTTAGGGCTACGTAGAATATGATGATATGTTTTTTTTAGTTACCATTTATTGTACTTTTTGGGATATTTTGTTTTAAATACATATGATGTTATTCAGTTAATAATATGTATGTTTACACACACATATACCATATGATGAGTTCTGTGGTATGAAAGGTATGTCAGCAGGCTTAGGTCTGCTCACTCACACAAGCGATCACCTCTGGCGCTTGAGTAGTGAGCAAAGATGAGACATTGTGTCATTTAATGCTTAAGTAGCATATATAGATGGTTGACACAAACAGATGTCGCCTTAGTTGGGACTAAGATGAGGTCTATAATATATTTATCTTGATTAGACCGTACATGGATAGCCCATGATCCATGTAGCCTGTGGTTAGTCAGATACGAGACCTTATTTGATGCCTGAGGTGGCAAGCGAATAAAGGACTCGAGTTAGGCGCTTGAGTAGCGACTAGACTAAGATTTGTATGGTGTATTGAGTTAATACATACGCTCTTACTTAAGAGAACTCCACTGTAGCATGTATTTCATACTACATGTGCTTGCTCAACCAAAAGCGGAGGTGAGAGAATAAATCCCTGCTTCTTCACCGTGTGAGTCCCATGGATCTTTCATTAAGATCCTACTTATGCCCTTGTTACTTTTGACTATGTCATGAAGCTGAGGTTTTGATGTCTGCTACTTTGGCATGTTACCTATGGCCATGTTGGATTCGGTCTAAAGGAACATTGCTGGGAAAGCGATTGGACAAAGTTAAAGGACATGAGTGCAAAGGGAAGACTATTTTTGTAACACATCCTTATATTTGTGCTCATTGTAGCGCTTATGGTAGCGAAATAATCGTGAGTACATTTAGATAGTTATGATGGATCAAGCATAAGTCTGAGTATTAAACTCAAGAGGGGTTAGAGATGCTTGATTCGATGTGTTAATATATGTCTAGGGCATAACGAGACACTTTAGGATGTTGCTATGCTGGTCTTGATATAAGATTTAGTATAGCGCTCCCAAATATGTTTTTTAAGTGTGCTCGGCGGTCGCACAACCTATTTGCCAGTATAAACGCACTAAGAAACACATTAAGAGATGGATAATAGGGCCATGCCCACAGTGGATGAGTGGGAGATGTTAGAAACTGAAAAGAATATGGACAGACACCCAAAGTGAGCATGTCCCTCTATTTGCCTCAGATTGTAACATCTAGGAGTTATGGAGTAATGGTATTGGACCGTTACACTACCCTACTAAGTCCACTATCCCACTCAATATTAATGGAGTGGTGTGTATATAAACATCAAGAATGGTACCCATTGAACTGTGAACGAATTCTGCATTTCTCATAATGTTTATAGAGTGTTGTAAGACACTTAGGTTATGGGTTATGTTTGCATCACTCTAGCAGTGTGCAACACCGTCGAAAAAACGTTTTTTGGGTTTGTGTATCATACAAACTGGAATTTAGAACGTGTTTAAATAGCTGGTCTGCGTGGAGGCTGGCTCTAGACAGCGTAGAACAATCTCAAAACTCCTGTGTGATCATCGGTTTAGGCCAAGAGAGGTATGCCGAAAAACCGATTACTTATATTCCGCTGCAAGTTTCTATTTCTTACAGTTATTGATGCTTTGTTTTTGTTTCTATTGTTATATAACTATAGCCGTGACAAAGAGACTCTAACCTCTCAAAATATTTTGCGTTAGTTGATTCTGCAAGAACAAGATTGGCCAAAGATGGGATAGTGGGAAATTAAATTCTTGTCAGAATAAGATATATAATCTATGGTTTTTTGTTTTTGTTTTTTTTAACGATATGATATAATTTGAATCTATAGCATTCATTTTATAATAATTGTTCTTTATCAGCCAATAAATTTCTTTTGGGGTAAATGAGATTTGATCTCAAGTTCATTATTGGACCACAAAAGACTTTACTAGGAACCCATCACTCTAGAGATTTCTTGTCATAACAAATTTTATCTTAGGAAAAAAATATGATCTATTGTCCTTGTCTCAATATTGGATAATCATGTGCGTTCCAGTTAGCTCAACTGATAAAGTCTTTGATGGTTAAATAAGAAATCTAAGGTTCAATCCCCACTTACACCAAAAACCAATTAGTATCTTGGTCTGATGATAAAGAGTTATCATCACGAGCAAACGTTATAGATTGAAACTCTCTAAAAAAACATATTGGATAATCATAAGCGTTTTAATTGTAATGGTCATTAACTAAGTTGAAAGATGCATTTGGTAGTGCCTGTGTGAGTTTCGATTGAGCCTTTTTAGATGCAATTTCATGTTTTAAAGTAAACCCCTTGTCCCTTGTGCCCACATTCATTCACTTATGAGAATCTGACTCGTAGATGATAAAAATTGAAAGTTCAAAAAAAGTGTAAAAACACCCTTGAACGTTTAGACCCCCAAATACAAAAAAACCAATTCAAGCTTTATGACAAACAACAAGTGTGCGGAAAATGAACATAAGCTATAAACAGAATTGGAAATCAATCTAAGCCAATTATAAATCACATCCACAGCAGAAAATAAAAGGCAAAGATAAAGGGAAGAGAGATGCATACACAAGGACAACACACGATGTGTTATCGAAGAGGAAACCGAAGCCCTCGGCGTAAAACCTCTCCGCCGCCCTCCAAGCGGTCAATAATCCACTAGAAAATGTAGTTGGGATACATGAACAGCAATAGACCCTCCAAGCCTAATCTACCCAATGTACCTAAGCCCTCCAAGCTTCTTGCTCCAACGAGGTTGCGCCAAACCTTTTTCTTTTCTAGCTTACCGGATTCCGTTACTAGACCGTAGCATCCGCCATCCTTGGCATCTTCCAATGCTTCCCAAAGCTCCAAAAACACTCAACACTCTAAATTGGTGTGGGTAGTGTTTGAATAGAAATCTCCTCTCAATAGGTATGACAATGAGAGAGGGAATGAGAAGAGACTACAAAGGTTTCTCTTTAAGAATGAGTAGCTCTCTCTAATTGGGTGGGTGTTTTGAAGAAACCTCTCTTAGGGTTTTTCTTTCTGAATAGCCACACATATTTTGTGGGAATGAGGGGTATTTATATTGGTGTGAGAATGGAATGCGAAGAGTCATTTTTTCCAAAACAGGGCTGGCTGGCGACTTGACCTCACGACTTGACTGAGTTGCGAGTTCAAGCCGCGACCTAACTGAATGGCCAGTCTAGATTTTTGTCCTGTAGTGCTCCAGCTGGCATGACTATTCAGCTCCCCTGCATGCTCTGCGCATGTGCAACTTTTGGCGACTTACAAGACGCGAGATCCAGCCGCGAGTCCCTGCTTCACTGCACAGTCTTGAGCATTTCTTCACACTCTCTCACACACTACCCTTACATGATTCCCACCTAAATACAAGGTTTCTAAGTGCTGTATTACAAGCAAATTTGTCACGGAATAAAGCCAACACATGGTTGATTAAATTCAACCTTACAAAATTAAACATCAAATTCACATAAAATGAAATACTGATTTTTAATTCAAAGTTTTAAATATCTAATCCATTAGCACATACGTATCCCTTGATTAATGCCCGTAGTTAAATGGAAAACAAACAAGAGAAAGTCTAAAGCATACCTCACTTCAACAAACAATTGTTGATATGTAAGACAAAGCCTACCTCTCATTGACCACCTGACCACAATAATGAAGATTCCAAAGTTTAACCAACAATTTGTGTGATCGATTAATTACAAAATTTCATTCAAATTTAATTTAGGATCCCAGTACTTATAGGCAGTGGTTAAGGTTAAGTTTTTTTTTAATCGTAATCAATCAATTTTTAGTTGGCGTGCTAAGATTAATGTTTAAAAAAGTAGTATTAATAGTAAAATCACTTGAAAATGATCCAGACTAGCTCAAAACAATTTGAGGCCTTAGGATAAAACTTTAAATGGGTCAAAAGTATATTTAAATATTACTTAAATAAAATTTAGTTTATTAACCATCAATTTAGTTAATATTTTGAACTATAATTTTTTTTTAAATCAATTATTCTTACTTTTTTATATGACCAATTCACTTTAGCAATACTAGGGATATTGAAAAAATTTATCAAATAGGCCTTACAAATTGAAGTGTCACCGATCAGAAAAAATTAATTCAAACATTAATTTATTATATTGTTTAAGTGGTATCAGTCTATTATTGTCACATCAATTTATAAATATTTTGTAGTGAAATTTGTAGTGTCTTTTACATTTTTCATTTACTTAATGGTGATTTGTTGATTTTTATTAGTTTACAATTTTTGGAGGAGAAATGCTAGGGCTTCTACAAATTTTATTACAAAAAAATACTTACTAAATGATGTGGATAAGAATGTTTTTTTTTTTTTTTGAGAAAGAAGACTCGTAACTATTTTATTAAGGTAAAGTCATCATGGCTAAATCCGCCTGTAAAACAGAAAAGAACAATGGTTGAACATCCTCTATTCATAGTACATAATGAGAAACATTAATCGAATATTTTGCTAGACTAAAATTTCTCATAGTTGTTGGTCAAGAAAAGAGCATCCTGGATGAGAGGCTCAACCGAGGCAATAGAGTTTCCACCATCTTGCAACGCTGCCATAACCAACGCTGATCACCTTCCAGCACGGCGGCTTGAATTCCCACTTCAGTGCCAAACTCAGCAGCTCTCGCAGCTGCTAAGGCTTCTATCTCCAGCACACTGTAGGCACGGGGCAGCTGTTGAGAGAGGGCTGCAATTAGCGATCCGTGGTGATCACGTATCACAACACCAATGCCACTTTTGTTTTCACTTTTGAACGCAGCTCCATCAAAGTTGATTTTGAACCAATCCGGTGCAGGTGGACACCAATGTACTCTTGGTTTTGTTGCTGGGACGGGCTTCTGTGGTTGGACAGCCATGAACTCCAACAATCTATCCTTAGCTAACTGCATCAGTTGATCGGTATTGCACGAAGGAAGACGCAACCGTACCTGATTACGTTGGTTCCAGATTGACCAAACGATCATTGCGAATGGTGTAGGACTCTTTTGGTTAATGAGGATCCATGATAGAAGTTCTCTGAAATCCCTGAAACTGACTGTGCTGCGGAATGACCAAACTACCGAGGAGGACCACATCGAATCCAACTCACTGCATGACCACAAAGCGTGCAGTGGTGATTCAGTTTCGTTTGAACACGGATCACATAAGGGGCTAGCACATATGCACCGTCTCAGTAGTTTTCTTTTGTTGGGATGGAGTTGCGACATGCTCGCCAAAGAAGATTCTTGACTTTATTCGGAATCTCTGAAGCCCAAAGCTGTTTCCAGAAGCTTGAATCTTGCTGTTGGGTGGTCCTGACTTCACTCCCGTCATACTCTTCCTTCAAAAACCTGTACCCCGACTAACATGAATACCTCCCATTCTGAGTCAGTGGCCAGAACAGTTTGTCCGCTGATGAGCATTTGCCTAATGGGATGCTCTTTATAATTTCAGCTTCCCTTGGCACAAACAAGCCATCGATCATCTCATAATTCCATTGCCTGGTAGATTCATCAATAAGGAGATCAACCGTTGCATTTTCCATACCTTCTAGAACCGGGGAAGCTACTAAGGTAGGGTGTTTAATTGGTAGCCACCTGTGCTGCCATTTGTTTACCAATCTGCCATCACCTATCCTCCAGCAGCACCCTCAGCTAATCACCTATCCTCCTTTGAAAACTTTGTAGAATAAAGAATTCTTTTCATGGAGCAGCCGTCACGCTTGTTTGGCGAGAAGAGAATCGTTATAAAGTGCTAAATCTTGAAACCCACACCTCCCACCAACTTTGATTTAGTCATCTCTTCCCACTCTACCGAATGTGGATAAGAATGTTAGTTTCTGGCATTCAACAAGATAATAAATGAATATTTTAATAACTTCTTATAATTGGTGGTACAACAATTTGTAAGACTTATGCAATAAAATTTATAGTATTTCTAGCATCAATCAATTTTTTATGCTTTCTTAAAAAGGGGAAAATTGTACAACTCATATATATATATATATATATATATATATATATATATATATATATATATATATATCTCACTTATTGGCCCCCACATTAGGGGGCCTCTCTCTAGTAGGGGTCCAAGGCTTATAGCCTAAGTTACCTAAACCTAGGTCCGGCTTGAAAATGGTATTATTCCAATCATAATTTATTACCTTAGCAAATTATAAAAAGATAATGAAAAAAGTAATGCATATAGTTCATTTACTCTTGTATCACATTTATTTCATTCTCTGTTTTTTTCCCCTTGTAGGTATCATAGCCAATACAAGAGGGGTGGCAATTCATGTTACTAAGACATGTTCATGTCATGTTGAGGTAAAGGTATTTGAATACAAAACTCAACCTTAACCCAACTCATTTAATAATCATACCAAAATCTCTCAATCCTAACATAAACTGTTTATTAAGTGGGTTGATACGACACAATCCATTTCAACCCATTAGTAGATAATATTCTAAGACAAATAAAGCGAAACGGGAATTTTTTTTTTTTTTTTTCGTTGTTTCAAGTAAAAGGGTTAGGGACATTGGAGTTTTAATTAATAATTTATCAATATTGTAAGATTGAATTTTATCAACCATCTTGTTAGCTTTATTCCGTGTCAAATTTGCTTGTATTTTAGCAATTAGTAACCCTGTATTTAGGTGGGAATCATGTAAGGGTAGTGTGTGAGAGAGTGTGAAGAAATGCTCAAGATTGTGCAAAGAAGCAAGGACTCACGATTGGATCTCGTAGGTAGCTCGCGGCTTGCAAGCCGTCAGAAGTTGCACACGTTCCAAGCATTCAGAGAAGCTGAACCACCATGCCAGCTGTAGCACTACAGGACAAAAAGTCCAGTCTGGCCATTCAGTTACCTCGCGGCTGGAACTCGCGACTCGGTCAAGTCGCCAGCCAGTTCTGTTTTGGAAAAATTGACTCTTCGCATTCCAAACACATACAATTATAAATACCTCTTATACCCACGAAATGTAAAGAGCTTCTAGAGAGAATTTTGAGAGAGAAACCCTAAAGAAAAACAAGATTAACCTATCCCCAATCTTCACATAGTGACTCTTCAAATTCCTCTACTTTCACCCTCTCTATTGTTACATCCTTGAGAGTTCTTGACCAAATCCTTTTCTCACCATACCCACATCTGTGAGAAGGCTTTTTGGTGCTTTGGGAAGCAGTTAGGAAGGAACCAATTTCATATTGGTTGATGCTATGGGCTATAGCGGAATCCGATAAGCTAAAGAAGAAATAGGTTCGGCGTAACCTCGTTGAAGTAGGAGCTTGGAGGGCTTAGGTACACTGGGTAGATTAGGCTTGGAGGGTCTTCTGCTGTTCATGTATCCCAACGTGATTCTTTAGTGGATTATTTACCGCCTAGAGGGCGGCGGAGAGGTTTTACGCCGAGGGTTTCGGTTTCCTCTTCAATAACACATCACTGTGTTGTCCTTGTGTTTACATCTCTCTTCTCTTAATCTTTGCCATTTAATTTCTGCTATGGATGTGTTTTTATTTGGTTTAAATTGTTTGTCAATTATGTCATATGCTTATGTTCATATTCCGCACATTAATTGTTTGATAATAAACTTGAATTGATAATTTGGAAATTAGGAATCTAAACGTTCATAATGTTTTATACACATTTTGAACATTCAAATATAACCAATAAAATTCTTTTAATTACTCCATTATATTTAGAATTCAAATTTATGTAAGATAAAAACCACATTTATTTATATTAATTGGGTCATTTCAGATTGATTGCGAGTTAAACATCAATATGAAATTGACTAATTTTTTAATCCCATTAAAGTGTGTCATCTTATTTTTTACACGAACTCATTTAAACTAAACACTAACCCACAAAAATGATGTCATGTTCGCAAGTTGTGTGTCATACATTGCCACCCTTACATTACAGTAAATAAGAGAAACTGTCACAGATGATGAATTTCGTCCTGTATAAATTGGAACTAACCTGAACATAGTAGCTAACCCAACATGGCTTTAAACTTTAATCAACCCCAAGATCAAGGGGTCATTGCTATCAATAACATCTTCCACAGCAACGATATTGACATTCCTATTTGCGCCTTCAAATTAAAGTGCCAGACTCTCTAAAGGTTTCCAAGCCAGAAGCTTATTGTCCACAAGTAGTAGGATTAGGACTATTGCATCATAACCGATTGGAGCTTGAATCAATGCAGATGTACAAGGTTGGTGTAGCAAGAAAAATCCATAAGGGGTTTGGAAGAATTGAGTTCGGAGAACTCATTTATGAACTAAAGCGCAGCTAGTTCCATCTGTGCGTGCTTGTTACCAAATGTACTTGAAAGCTAATGACTTTGAAATAGCATATGCAATGGCTATTGATGCTTTGTTCTTATTAGAGTTGCTATGTTATTATGGCGTTGGCAAAGATACTCTTAACCTCTTCAAATATTTTGCATGGCTTAGTTGACCCCGCAGGAATGAGACTGGCACTTTGAGATACGATCTGGCACTTAAAAAATTTAAAAGAGAAAAAACATCAAATTCACGTGAAATGAAATACTGATTTTTAATTCAAAAGTTTTAAATAGTTAACCCACCAATACATATAATGCAAGCAGTTAAATGGAAAACAAACAAAAGAAAGTGTAAAGCCCTCCTCACATTTGATATGTAAGACAAAGCCTACCTCGGATTGACCCTACCTGACCACAATAATGATAAAGATTCCAAAATATCACTAACAATTTTTGTGATTAATAAAAAAAAAGGTCATTCAAATTTTATTTTAGATTCAAGTGAGTGCATTAAATGTTGAATTTTTCATTGTAATCAATCAAATTTTTCATTGTAATCAATCAATTTTTAGTTAACGTGTTATGATTAGTAGTATCTTAAAAAAGTAGTGTTAATAGTAAAATCAGATGAAGATGATGTTACTCCAATTACAATTTATCATTTTAACAAATTATAAAAAGATAATGTGAGAAATAATGCTTATTGCTCATTTACTCACGAGTATCACGTTTTTTATTTTTTTCTATTGTGGTCGGTATCATGGCCAATACAGTAAGTAAAAGAAACTCTCACCGATGATCAGATTGTCCTATATAAATAAATTGTATCTAACTTGAACATAAGCCAACCAAACATGGCCTCAAGTTTAAACTTTAATCAACCGCAAGATCAATGGATCATTGCTATCAATAACATCATCCACAGCAATGACACTGATGTTCCTATTTGTGTCTTTAAAGTGCCTGACTTTCTAAAAGCTTCCAAACCAGAAGCTTATTGTCCACAAGTAGTAGGATTAGGACTATTGCATCATAACCGATTGGAGCTTGAATCAATGCAGATGTACAAGGTTGGTGTAGCAAGAAAAATGCATCAGGGGTTTGGAAGAATTGAGTTCAAAGAACTCATTTCTGAACTAAAGCAGCTAGTTCCATCTGTACGTGCTTGTTACCAAATGTACTTGAAAGCTGATGACTCTGAAATAGCATATGCAATGGCTATTGATGCTTTGTTTCTATTTGAGTTGCTATGTTATTATGGCGTTGGCAAATATACTCTAACCTCTTCAAATATTTTGCGTGGCTTAGTTGACCCCGCAGGAACGAGACTGGCCCAAGATGGGATGCTAAGAGATACAATGATGCTTAAGAACCAAATTCCAATTATTGTGCTGAAAAATATGTTGCTCATTGAATGCTCGGAGCCAAACTCAAGCAATGTTGCATCTAAGAAGAAAAAGAAGTCACCTATCATTGAGAAATTTCTTCCTCAAATGTTGTTGGGTTATTGTAAAGCACTCTCTCCACTCCATGTGCTAGAGAACTACCCAGCTTCCATAGCTTTGAAGCATCCTCATTTGTTGGACCTTTTGTACCACTTGATTATGCTCAAAGAGCCGCCGGAAGAGGAGGCACCCGAAGAGGAAGAAGAAGAAGAAGAAGACATGCCACAATCAAGAATTATGACTGAAGTTGCAGGTATAGTATTGGGTTTAGATATACCCGACAGATATTAAAAAACCAGTTGAACTAGTAAAAGGTTTACTTGAGCTACCATGGTCAAATCTTGATTCCTCCTCTATTAATAATAATGCTTTGGCTGAAAAGGAAATTTTGATTCCAACAGCATCAAAACTTTGTGATGGAGGGGTGAAATTCTCCTTCACAAACCACATCACAGCCATTGGGTTTGACCATGGCACAACCACATTTAAGCTCCCTAACATTAAAATAGATGTTAACTCAGAGGTTATAATTAGAAACCTTGTGGCATTTGAAGCAATGTCCAAGTTTGATGAGTCTGAGTCTGAGTCTCTGGTTTTTACACAGTATATTGAATTGATGAATGGGATTATAGAGACCACAAAAGATGTGAACGTATTGAGGCATCATGGAATTCTGAAAACTGAGTCCTTGAAGGATGACGAGGTTGTAAAGATCTTCAGTGGCATGAGCAAGTCTGTACAATTAGCAAGTACACATGAATTGTACAAGGCAATTGCAGATGTTAACAACTACTATAATGGTTTACGAAAGGTTAAGGCTCGCAAATTCGTCAAGAAGTGTGTATTTACTTTATGGAATGTTCGCACGCTTTTTGCTGCAATCTTGTTCGTCTCTTATGACGACTCTCCAGACGTTTTGCTCTGTCTATGGCTGCTCTCGAATATTCAACAATAGCAGTTAATACATTGTGTTTATGGCTTGTGAGTGTCTTTCTTCATGTTCTCCGTGGCATTATGATAAAGCTTCAGCTGTGTTGTGATTCATTTGATTTAAAATTTCTTGTCCAGGTCTCTTCAGGCACATCAGTCATATAACCATGTGATCGTGGCTTGCAAGCATCTTCCATTTTTTCTTGAGTGTTTTTATTCCTATATGTAGCATTATGATCAAGTTTCTATGGTCTTCTTGTTTTATTATAATCTGTACTAGAATGAGCAAGTTTCTATGGTCTCCCGACAAGCTTGGTTTGCAAGAATCATCTTTTATATATTTATTTTTGCTAAATTTGCAAGTCTACTTGCATGTACATGCTCTAATACAAACCCCATGCTCTTATCTCTCAGCTATTTAAATGGAGCAAGGAATTACGAAAGATTACAGAAATGTATGGCCCATATAACACTAACATTTTTTTTAGTAACCCAAATACGAAGCATCTACCAATGGAATATATCATGAACAAAATAAAGTCAATCATAATCTTGAGATTCCTCTAGTCTGTATATCAAAAACCACCAAGTTCAGATAGCCAAGCATTTAACTGCAACCAACATTAGCCAGGCAAGATTTAATTGCAAAAGTATTCTATTCAAGTTCCCATGAAATGCTTCCATTTTGATTTAGTTTTCGCAATGATACAGCATTTGTCACCAATCCATCAAGGGATTTCATCTTCAACAAGTGCGATACAAATCTAAAATTTGCAATGTGAGGACTTGCACTCATAGGCGAGCAATAACCGCCTCCACCTCTGCAGGGGTATATAGATGGTAATTTGGAGCCACTTTTGCAATGTCAACGTTATTGGGTGTCACCTAGGTTCAACAACATAGATAAATCAATGTGATGAAAGGAAAATATGATAAGTTAGACATGATGCATAACATAATGAATCAGCAATTCCAAGTAACTCTTACCTTTTCTTCCATAACCTGCCTCAGAATGGAAAGAGCAATGGTCTCAGCTTCTTGAAGAGTGATGTCCTGCAGATAATAGAATATATAATATATCCCTTCAATTTTTCAAGTTTACAGTAGCAAAAATAAAAAATAAAAAATTAACACTAGAAGAAATACTTGTATTGCAGAGAGCTTGTGCTACACACACACAAAATATACCTTGTTGTATTGCTCTTGCAGAGAGCTGTCTGCACCCTCTGAACCCGAACCAATAGCCTTGGCATTGCATTGCCAAAATGTGCCAGATGGATCAGTATAATATCTGCATTTCATTAGTTTTCTTACATGGTCAAAGAACGATAAAAACAGAAGGATACGCATACAATAAGCATCAAGAAATTAAACATTTAAAACTGGAGGGGTGGGGGGGGGAGTTTTACCTACAAATATGCACATATCAGCACTACTGTAATTGTGACATCTACATCCAATGGAAAGACTATAAATGGAAATCTATGGCCTTTATGGTTTTATGTTGACTAAGTGAATGTGTTGGTAAGGAGCTAAGCTGAGAAGTAAGAATGAGAGAATTTATTAGCTTTCAGAACAGTTGTAGTTCTGTTATCCACTTATCCCCCCCGCCACTCCCCCAACCAAAAGTGGGAAAAGCCACATTATAGCATGTAATGTGGGAAGTGAGAACAAGAGCATGAAAGTATTTAGGACGTGTTTGGTACATTGTAATGATTATTACATGGGAATAGGAATAAGTATTTCAAAAAATACATTAAGTTAGAATGTAATAAATATTACTATTCATTAGTTTAGTGATCATTTAGAAATAGAATTCTAAATATGCATCCACAATTTAGTAGAGTATAAAAAGAAGGTATAATTAAATCATTTTTAAGTCAAATTTTCTAAAATACACTTATTTTAGAGTGTTCAAAATAGAGCTAATAATTAACAACAAGGAAAATTTATTTTCTTTCCTTTTGAAGATGTGGCAACAAATGGCCTTTTAGGAAATTTTAAAAAAAAATTATTACATAAGGTGAAATAAGGAATAGTTATTCCTCATTTTAAAGAATAGCTATTCATAAGGAATAACTATTCATTGTAATAAAAACATAACCAAACAACCGATAGTTATGTCATAGGAATATCTATTACATTACATTGTCTATTACAGTCTACCAAACGTGCCCTTAGGGTCTGTTTCAGATCTGCTTATTTTGCTGAAACTGAAAATTTTTTACTGAAAATACTGTAATAAAAGTGAGTTGAAATAGTACAGTGAAACCCATGAATAGTACCAAAAAGTGCAGTGGGGCCATAAATAGTGGCAAAAATAAACTGAATAGTAAAATAAACTGGCTTTTTAATTAGTAGCCAAACGCACACTTAAAGCTTGATTTTATAAATTTTCTCAAAGCATGATTACCATTAATGTGGAAGTCACAAGAGGGAGGTCAAAATTACAACGTTAAAGTTATAAAGAAGAAAGAATGGTAGAAAGATGACTGTAAATAGGATGGAGGAGCCTAAAATAAATAGTACAACCAACAGTAATTAGTTGGAATGCGGGTCTTTTTTAGTTGAATGAGGAATCTATTTGGGTTGAGTGGAGCATGTAAAATAAATTAACAATGTATGCATAAAGATATTACTTTTAAATAATGCAATAAAATTGCACTTGCAAAATATGTATTTTAGGTTTCTAGCAAGGCAAAAACTAAATTATGTTAAATACCAGATTAATTTTGCAGCTGGTCATAACTATAATACTGACATTAAATGTCAAGGTTGTCAATAAAAAAATTACATAATATTGACATTAATTTTGAAATTATAAAATTATATATTAATAACTGTCTGAAAAAGGTTTTTGGTCAATATTAAATAGGTATAATTACAATTTACCCCCTCATGGTTTGATTTAGACCCCCAAACTTTCAAGTGTTACATTTGAAGCCTCAGGTTTGTACTAAAATGAAACCATTAGGGTTCTGTCTAAATTCCCTGTAACAATTTCATTTTAATCCTAACTTTTGGGGTCAAATTTATTAATTGCACATCTTGTGGGACTAAATAGTTATTGGGTCAAACCAAAAAGGGGTCATTTGCTGTCCAAAAAAGGTAAAAATATGTTAATTTTGATAGAACCCTAAAAGTTTCATTTTAGACCAAACTTTGGGGGGTCAAATGTAACAATTGAAAGTTTGTGAACTAAATTGAGACTGAGCCAAACCACAAGAGGGTAAATTGTAATTTACCCTACTATTAATCTGAGTGAAGTTCTCCTATGTCATCAAAAAAATAATAATAATAATAATAAAGGTTTAGCAATCCCATGTTTATTGCAAGGGAGCAAGGAAGTCCTAATAAGTTTGAAATACTCTAATAATGAAGAATCATGTTCTGAAGCAACAAAGAGTCATTAGCAACCAAATCATTGTTTGCATCAGTAGCTGCATACTGATAAAATATGCTAAGCAAATCCTAAAAACAAACTGACATATATATAAAAAAAATAAAAAATAAATTTAATTTTACCATTTGTTGGATCACATTAATCCAAAGATAGCTAGTAAATATGGTAAGCAAACTAATACTTACAAGCTGGGCCCATTCTCATCATGGCCAGCAATGAGAAGAGAAACTCCAAACGGTCGAGACTACACGAAAAGAATAACATACATCAGAAAGCATTAAAGAATGAAAGATCTAGAATATAATATCAGGTTGTCAAAGAGGACCCAACCAAAAACAAGCAAGAATATTTTAACTGCAAGAGACACAAACGCCTATAGGCTATAGACATTATGATATTGTCTCTTCTCATAAAATGAAAGAGAACACAGCATCCCATCACAAAAAGTACTTGAAGGTAAGTGTAAATTAATTATAGCACTGTAAATAAGAAATTTGAACTTCTGCAAGAACATGCAACATTTTGTTCTGCTACATAAACACAATTCACACACACATACGGAATTGAACCCATAACCTCATCCTTCACCCCTTGTTTATGAAGGAAGAGATGCAAATTGTCTAAAGACCACTAGCATATCCCAAACAAGCAACTACACCAACATACTAATTGGTTTTGATAAGAAGTAAAGTTTCACACACTAACAAACTGGATATGGGGATATAATAAGATTGCACAATCACCTTTTCTTCTATTGAAAGATTTGTAGGGCCAACACAATAGGCTTTGCATTTTGATGCAGTCTTAGATTAAAAAATAGAAACTTGCAAAAGGATCTGAAGCATAACACAGGGTTAAGCATCTGATATTACTTTTCAGTTAACAACGGACCATGCCTAGAAGAAAAAGATAGATTAATTGCAGAGGAAAGCCAATAAACTTTCCAATGACAACTTCTTGGTCAAAAGACACAACCAGTTTAACCAAAGATGTTGGATTCAACTCCACAACAACGTTTTTCTTTGTTATTTATGGTATTATTCAGCCATAATCACCCATCAAGAGGACCTTCCCCTCTCAAACCAAAGGGAAAAAATAAAGATATCCTTCAAAAATTTGTATGTATTTTAGGCAGATTATCATAAAAATTAAATATAAAAAAGTTTGAAATAAAAATCAAACAACCAAAGATTTTAAAAACAAATCTCTCATTTTACTATCATTCAACAATCTCTAAAAATATAGAAAAGAAAAAGAAAAAAAAAAAAAAAATTAAACCGCAGAGAAGGCAATATGTGATTCGAATAGACATAAGACTGTGTTTGGATGAGCTTATTTTCATTGGCTCATTTTGTTTTAAAAAAAATGACTTTCATAAAAGTACTAACTATACCTAGAAAAAAGTTTTTCTAATGAGTGTTGTACCAAGAAAAAAGTGAAGTTTTATAAAGTTGTACCTAACCAATTAAACAAAACAATCTAACACAATCAGACCCATTACAAGGACAGAAAGCTGGCAGCAAACAAAAGGACTGTGTAGAATGTGTTACAAACAAAATTTAGCTACTAGAACATCTCAAAATGTCATTTGCATTGAAGAGACAAAGAAAAAAGGGAAATACCTTAAAGAATGGGAGGGAAAAAGATAAGGTAGAAATTTTAGAAAACAACGCATGACTTACACCATTGGCTGAGATACACACTTCAGTTCAAGATTTAACAATGTATAATAAAAGCAAAGGGAGTTGAGGGGGGTTACATATAGATTACAGTTGCAACTAGAAAACCCAATTGCAATGTGCCAGGCAGTCTTTTAACCAGATCCCACCACTCAAAACTGTATTCATTGGTGTTTTCTTTTCTTTGGCATTACATATTTCACTAATAACATCATTAACAAGTGTGTGTGTGTGTGTGTGTGTGTGTGTGTGTGTCTGTGTGTCTGTGTTGTTACCATAAGAATTGCAAGCTTAAGTGGTTATTACCATCGATTCTTCATCACCTTCACCGAATCGTAGGGCCAGATCACAAAGAGCTTGTGTTGTAGACTCCACAGTCATTGGCTCACCATAGGAGAACCTATGGTTCTGAAAAAGATGAATTGAAATATATTATTAACATAGAGATTTTATTTTCCACTAGCACATTGATAACAACGACCATACCTGAGTCTCAACGCGCGCATGCTCAACTAGCGTTCGAGCATCAGCAATTAGTCCACTCATGGCGCAGCCCAAATGCTCGTCTATTTCCATGATTTTCTCCACACTGCTGGGTTCCTGAAAAATAATTATAAAGAAAAAAGGTCTCAACAAAGCAAATCCACTATACTTCAAATGTCAACAAGTGTGGTGACATCAACAAGAGAAGAATCCTCACATCAAAATTCGGATAGAACCACCCTTAGTTTTCAAATGAACTGGTGGTTAGGTTGGAATACAATTTTGAAGAAAGTATCCTATTGAAATCTGATTGAAAGTTCTATTGATCCTAATGTCAGTCCATGAGTCATGATTGTCATGTAAAATTCACGCAAGTTCCTTACTAGCATTAACATATACACAATAGTGTATTCATGATATTTTCACCCCCTAAAGAATACAGTTTTATTCTATCTGCTTGAAACAAACATGTGTTTGTGTGTGTATACCTCGCCACACCTAATTAACACAAATGTGATAGTAAATTTATAACTTATTACCTTCAATAGATCAGAACATGCATATAAATTATAATGTTCACCCACCAAGAGTCATGTAGCTCAACGGGCACTCCCAGTGTTTCCACCAGAGATGTCCAGGGTTCAAATAAAAATAAAAAATTACAATGAAGACCCTAAATTATACAGATTGCCTTGCTTTGGCACAATGGTGCCATAAACAGAAAAGGAAACTCCTAAATCAAGAGAGGTTCATGAACCAGCTTCACCTAAATGGATTCTGATCTGTGGAACAAAGCCTCCACACAAGATGGCAGATGTCTTTATAAACACGCCAATCTGTCTTTGCTTACAATAGATGTTGTCTAAAAGAATCAAATCAAGACCTTCTACATATTTATAAATTATACAAATGCAGAGAGGCTATAACAGTATAACACCCTTTTATCTTATGAGCTGCACTCTTTAAGGAGTCTGCTTTGCGTACAAAATCATACATCTAAGGAATGGATCTACAGTTATATAAATACTCTGTTGGGCAGAGGGCTTTTACTTGGTCTAGAAAGAAAATTCCACTAAAGTTAAAAGTTAGGACAATGACTTCTTTAACATTGCCGTACTTCCTGGCTTTCCAGAATCCAGACTCTTGACTAAACCATAGAATAGTTACAGACCAAAATACTTGCCCAAAACAAATGTAAATTTCTTAGAAATTCTCCCATCAGAAACAATCTAAACTGGTTGGGACTATTAAGCTGAACTATTAGAGCTATAAACATGTTAAAATAACAACAAACACACAGAGGTCACAAAAGTATAAAAGGCTAACCAGTAGTGGGGAAGTGATACGTTTCTCAACTGCAAGCACAACTCCTTCCTTTGTCTTCAACCCAATTGCAGTTGATCCCAGCTGTAATTAAACCAAAACCCAAAATTACATTTGCAATCAGAATACACTACGCCTGACCACAAAATAAGAAGATACATTGAAATTATCAAAAAGAAGATACAATCAAGATTAAAACCGTTAAAATACTAATTTGGTCCTCCTATTGTGAAAGTTAAATCTGGTCCTTTAACTATTAATTGTATCACTTTAGTCCCTCAACTTTCAAAATCATGCCAATTATATCAAAATTTTAATTATAAATAGACCAAAATCAACAAGACCTTGCTGTCATAACTGCTACTAAATAGCTCTCCATAAAACTCAATGTGAACATTTGCTTTCTATATTGCTTTCTTTTGTTCTCTCTCTTTTTTTTTTTTACGTGAGATGTAGTTAATGGATAGTTGAATTTTAAACAATACATCTAGCAACACAACATTTTCCACAACTGCTAAGTTGGCATGTTGTGATTGGTGGTAATAAAAGTGATGTCAGTAGTGAGCATATGTAAAAGTGAAATTAAACCCGACAATTTCAAAAGTAACAAATGAAACCTTGAAGTTTTAAATTGTAACAAAGTAATTCTTATAGTTTCAAAAGTAACAAATTAAACCTGAAACTTTAAAAAGTAACAAATTCAGTCCTCAGCCCAGTGAACAGGGCCGGCGCGTAGCAAACGGAACAGTTCATCAAGCCATTTCTCACCTCAATCCCCTAAATAGGAAGGTGGGTTACTTTACAAATAAGGGCTAATTGCTTCAAACCCATTAAACTTAACTGGGTTAAAGTTTAATTTGTTACTTTTAAACTTCCTCTATAGCAGGTTCCATGTAATTTACCCAAAATTTTGTGAGACCAACAAATCCTACTCTTTATGGATCCCCAAAAGAAAAAGTATACACAGATATATCTTTCTAATAACTTCATTTTCTCAGGGAAAAAAAGACATTCCAAGGAAACAAACAGTGTAAGAAAGAAAAGGGATCACCTTGATGGCCTCAATGGCATATTCCACCTGAAACAACCTCCCTTCTGGAGAAAATGTGTTCACTCCTCTGTCATACTCAGTCCTTCACAAACACCAAAACCAAAAGAATTAAAAAAAATTAATATCAAACTAATAATATCTACATTAAGCAAAATAAATAATAATTAAGAACAACATTGTAGCTCACCTTGTGAGAAACATTTTCGATTCGATTCGATTCGATTAACAAAAAACCCTAGAATTTGCAGAACATAAACCCTAGATCAGTTTCATAACAAAAGTTTCGCTAATTACACAAGCATATATATGTGAAAACAAACATATTGATTTTCTCAGACTGAAATTGTTAGAAACTGAAAATGGAAAACGAGTATAGAAGCAGAAAGAGAGTGAGAGAGTAATGGATCTCTCAAATGCAAGCTTTTAGCTCAGGCAATGAGGGTTTTTCACACCAATCGAAGAGGGAGGGTTTTGATAATCTTAGAACAGCGAAGAGTGAATCAAAGAAGAATCAAATTGAATCAGAGAAATCAGAGAGAGAGAAAGAGAGAGAGAGAGAGAGAGAGAGAGAGAGAGATTTACCGGTTTGATTGAATGGTGTGTTTGCGTGTGAGAGAGCGAGTGAGAGAGCTTTACTCTGATTGAAAACGAAGAAGTATAATAAAGGTCTCAAAGTTTTCTTGTTGGGGAAGAAGGCTTCTTTTTTCATGGGCTGGGCCAGGCTCTGCTTCGTTCAAATTGGACCCATTCGTAAACTTGCTTCAATATTTACAAGGACCTATATGAGAGGCCCAAGTCGTTAGTTTCCTAAAAACACAAATCGTTGACTTATCATTGGATCGGTTTTTCAGACATGATGTGTATGAAATATAGACTATAAAATATTCTCATATTTGTATGTTTAGCCTTACTCTTATGCTATTTTGTGATTGATTATAAATAATCTTTGTTTTATAGGTGATAAAGGCTTTAAATACTAATAGGAATTTGTGGAAGAGTAAAAATAGAAAAACCATTGAAGAACCAATTCACGTGGAAGTTCAATGTTACAAGATGGGCCCAAAGTCAAGCCAAACCTTGAAGAGATCCAATGAAGCAAAGAAAAAGAAAAGAACCAAAAAGAAAAAAGAATTGAAATAAATTTCATGGGATTCATTAGAGTTGTACAAGTGGCTTGTGGTCTAACTCCTATAGCTTGTTTGGATGGATGGGGAGTAGAGGAAAGTAGAGTAGAGAGAATGAGAGTAAGTTAAACCACCTTGTTTGGATGTTTTCTAAAGGAAAAGGGGAGAGATTTAAGGGGTTCTAACTACTTCTAACCATTCATTTTTAATTCCCCTAAATTGAAGAGATTTGGAGGGAGAGTAAAGTATAGAAATACTTGATCAAATGAATTACCAAATTTAGTTTTACCATATTAACAAAATTACAAACTATAAAAATGCTAATTATTCCCATTATTTTTACTTAATTTTGAAAACATTCAAATAAGGTAGAAGATAACTATTCCCCTCTACTCTTCTCGCCACTACTCCCTTCCCCTCTACTCCCTCTCCATCCAAACTTCCAAACATAGCATTAATTGAACATTTGTTGTGGACCTTCCAATTACTTCACCGAAACACAAACAAGGAGTTTGTATTTGGGCCACTTCACTTTTGGTCTTGTAAGGAAAAGACTTAAGTCAACGACTGTGATTATAAAAGGAGGCTTGTCTGACTTGTACTAGGATTTAGGAGTGACTTCGCTTATATAAGGGAGAGACGGCTATAGAGACGAATGGTGTTGAACCTATAACAGTGCCGGTATGGTTTCTTTGTAATCAATAACACATAGATAATAATAGAGAATATGAGTTTATATGCTAATAGGTTGGTTTTAGGCATGTATGAACTGTGCTCTCTTATCTAAATAATAATAATATTTTATTTTTTGAGTCAATAAATATATATATAGCAGTTATTTCTGAAACAGTATGTTTATTTAATAACATATATATTTATAGTCTCTTATTCATGAAAAACAACTTTTGAGAAAATCTCAAAGAGATAAAAATTTTTGTGCATTAGCATTTAAGTCAAAGAGAGAGAGAAATAGACATAGTTCAGTAGGGGTGTCTTCTTAAAAAGAAAGTGATAGGACCAAGACTCATGTGTAGGCTTGTTAAAGGGGGGCTTTGTTCAAGCTACAAAGCAATGTCATGAGAAACATGCCACCTTTTTCTAAATGTTTGATTACCAATTATTGTTTTGGTAGTGCACAAAATTATGGTAGGTCTTGACATATTAGTTAGAGACATAATGCCATGAGGCAATTGCTCTCAAATGGAAGTACTTATAGATTATAAAACGAATCCGTAATCAATTATTTGAGTAGAGAGCAAGTAAACTGTGTGTTCATCAAGGGAAATGGGATTAAAGCCTATGACATAAAAGTCTCCAGATATTATCTTATCTATATATATTATATATATATAAAACCGAAACTTTTGAGGCTCCCACAATTTTCCACGTCAGCATTAATTTAATTTTTTTTCTATTTTTTAAATTTGATTTAAAAAGAAATCTAATTTCTGCCCACCAAATACACGTTAGAAAACCCAATGCCTCTTTAAAACCAAAAAACTAAAAACTCTCTCCTCTTTCTCACACGCTAAGATCTCCTTCCCCTAAACCTAAAACTCACCCTTTCCTTCCTCCAAAATCAAAACCCAAAACTCAGATTCTCCCACCGTCGTTGCCGCCACCACGGATTGCCGCCCTCCAAGTCTCTCGCAACTTTCAATGTCAGATGAGTAAAAATTTGAAGTTAGAGTTCCAAATTTCATCAAAGTAAAGATTCTAATATGTTTATAAAAGTTTCTTTTAATTTAATTTTTTAATCTATATTCAGGAAGACATGGTAGAGACTAAAACCTTTGAAAATTGATGGCGATGATCATAGTGAGAATTATACCATCAAAAAACGTAGAAGTATTATAGGATTTTCTATATATGTATGTGCGAGTGTGAAAGTAGGGATGAAATTTATGGAGTTGTGAAAGTGAGATTATAAAGTTTATTCTTCATGATAGTTACTTTGAATTCTGGATGTGAATTGTAGAAGATTATAAAATATTTAGTTTGGAATCGTTTGAACTATATATTACTTTTTCTTGCTATCTTTTTGGGTTATTATATTGCTTGATTGAATACAGAGGGAATTGGTGGAAATATAATAGAAAAAAGAATATAAATTAAAAACTGAAAATTGAAAACTATATTAGTTTATTTATTATTTTTACATCGATTACCAGCCTAGAGCGCACTCAATATAACTTTGGATATTGAGTTGCAAATTTTTAGATATATAAAAATACCTGTGCCTTGCGTTATATACTAATTCTTGCGTGGCTAACAAATCAGATAAATAGGTTTCATTGTTAATTCTACATGGGCTTTGTCTCTTGGCATTTTAAAGAATGGTGAGTGATGTTTTTATTTTAATTTTAGGTTTTCCCCCTTACCTATTCTCTTTATTTGGAGTAAATTTGTGGTTTTTAAAAAAAAAAAAAAACCAAAAGAGCCTTACATTATTATTGTTCATTGAGAGCCTTAATAAGGGGCAGAGAGAGTCAGAGAGGGAGAGAAAAATCTAAGGGACTTTATAATCGGACCAAAACTTCTCCGAAAACATTACCAGTAAGTTTTTAATTTTTTTCTATTACTTTTGGCTGTTAAGTATGATTTAGGGTTGCGTTTGGGAGTGTTTCTTTTGAATGATTAGGATAGATTGATGGGTTTGGAACCAGTAGTAGAGTTTGCTAATTTCAATTATTGGCCGCATTGCTCTCTCTTTAATAATCAAATTATTGCTCTCTCTTTCATATCAATTGAGGGGGTTGCTAATTGCAGTAGCATGGCTTTGTCCTCAATTTCTTGGTTATGATTTTCCATCTTTTTTTGTTAATAGGCAGGATGTGGTGTCATTGTCAAATGGTGTATTTGCCCATGTCTTATTTATATGGGAAAGATTTGTCGGTCCTATCATGTCCACAATCCAATCTTTGAGAAAGGAGCTTTATATGGTTCCCTATCATGAGTTTTTTCTCCTTTAAGCTTTCTACATTTCACTTTTACCCTTCCATACTATAATAATTTTTATTCTTTTTTCAAACTCTTGCTATTGCACGGAAAAATAATTCAAATAATAGGTTTCAAAGATACTTCAAAATAGGAAGCACAGATACTTCAAAATAGTTGCTATATTGGATTAATTGATATTGTATAAGTAATAATGATTGCCTGAAGATTTAGAATTGTAATAAGATTTTAATCAATACTACAGAGTTTGGTCAAGCTCCCAAGGGTCAACTTCAATCCCAATGGATGTTTTTTATAGAGGTGTTGAAACAAAGACTTTGATAGGTACAATCTCTTCCACTCCAATATGAATTGCCCATAATATTTTGTATCTATAAATATTCTTCTCTTGGCTTCAACTCAAACTTTTCTCATAAACAATACTTTACTTTTGTTAGTGGGAAAGAAAGAAAAAACAACCCAGCAATCCAATATGTTATGTGTTAGACAGCACCTTTAAGATACAATACCTGACTGTTTTATTCTTATTACATAATCCAAATCTAAATTCCCAAATTTTTGAATTTTTACAAAAATTTATGTTCTTTTTCACTCATTTTTATTGTGTCCATGCTTTAATTTAAAAGATATTGCAAAGGTGGAGATGGAGTATAAGTATGAGGACTTAGCTAAAGCCCCTCAAAGCTTTGGAAACAATTATTATATCTTTCTTCTCTTTTTGTTTGTTTGTCTAATTCTTTGACTGAATTGAAAATAAACAGTTAAGTTCTTTTGCAATCTAACATTTTAATCTATTTAGATTTTTTATCATTTTGGGTGTGTTACTAATAATTGATATATGAGTTGATTTGTTTGGTCTGTTATCTGTTCATCCAGTAACACCCTTGATTATTTGGGTTATTGGTTTTGATTAAGGTTGATAGGAGGGCAAAATCAAAGACATCTACAATCCCACTTACAAAAGAAGGCAAATACGCCCTCAGGAACAATCTTCTACTGAACTTATACCTCTCATCATGTACTGCAGATTTACTAAGTAAGTTGACAGAAATCCCTAGAAAATAGATATCAAGGAAAATCGAATATTTACCTTATATTTTTTGTGCATATGGGTTGGATAAGAGTCTGGCTTTTGTCATTGTGTCAGTCTGTGGGACAAACAATGTGACACCTAATTGAAAAGGTTACTAAAACAAACATTTCCCTGCATTTATTAACCATAACCCATATACTTCAATAATTGTATGTAATATTGAATTTTGGTTTGTGTATGTGATTCAAATTTGAGAAAAATTTTAGTTAAATTAAAGTAACCATTTCAGTATTACATTATTATTGAAAATTTATATGCTTGCAAATAACATTTACAAATAGGTAGACATAGTAATGTTTTGCAATGTTGAGGCTGAATTGCATGAAATAGAGATTGAGTCTATTGATGGAACTAGAGAAGTAGAGGGAAGCAGAAGAATGCACATTATAATGGTCAGCACTTTCTAATGTTCACAACCACTGTTATATAAGTATATAAATCTTTTTGAAGCCAAAATTTAATGGTGGTTCTTGCTTAGCAATTCTTTTGTTGCTGTAAGTAGTGAAGATCAAAACCTTATAGAAACAAAGTAATTTGAGACACATAATTAAATGATATAATGTTCTCAACTCTATATTTCTTTGAGCATTTAGATCAATGAAAATTTCATATCTTTGTTGTGTATTGAGGTAGCACCATGAAAGGTTAATTAGCAAATACAAGATTCTCTTTCTATGAAACATGTTTCTCCAACTTAGTTAGCCTAATTTGTTTATTGATTAATTTAAACCCTTTTCTTTCTTCCTTTTTTTTTTTTTTTTTTTTGTCGTTTATTTATTATAGATTCTATGCAAAGATGATCCATAATTCATTGATTCAGTATCAGTTACCTAAGATTGTCAGATTTACAAGAACTATGATTGCATATTAAAAGTTTGTTGCTTAGAACTATTTGATCATTTTTGGCAAAAGCACTTTAGCCATTAGATGCTTTTGTGATTCAAAATGCTTTAAAACAATTGGGCTCTAGGTGATATAGAGGCATTTACCCCACTTGGTATATACGATTGGATACAAGTTTCTGTATTGGTTAACAACTTTAGGATGTTCACTGTAAAAAAATAAATAAATAAAAGTTTTGTGAAACAGGTCACCAACAAATGTAGTGCAGTGCAAAAGAAGAGGAAAGAGAGCATCATTCTACACAAGTTGGGAAAGTTGACATTCATCATGCATCCTGCAATGGAACAATTTTTCTCTTTCCTCTATCATAGATTGTTTTATTAAAAAGATGAAAACAACCTGTTTGTTATGCAAACAAATGTGCAAGATAACATAGATTATATTGGTAGTAAATGGTAGATTTAATTGCAGTTGAGCATTGTGTGAAGTTATCACCATAGCATTTTTTTATAGCCAAGTTATAATAGAAAAATAAATTTTTATATTTTTTATTTAACTATCCCGTGCATCGCACGGGTTAGCGACTAGTGATATCTTATTATAAATGTCAAGTCATTGTTCCGTTAGCCATGTAAGTAATAACACTAACGGTAGTTAGTAAAAGAACTAATACAACTTATTTTTTAAACTTGAAGGACTCAATTAAAACTTAAGGGACCAATTATACTCCGAGGGTAAACTTGAGAGACAAACATTGTAGTTTTGCCTATATATATATATATATATATATATATAATTAATTTTAGATTTTTCGATTTTTGCACTCAATAATTCACTTGCCACAAAAATTTAAAATTTAGATGGACACGTGGCAAAAAATTAGACTCTTTAAAATCCAATTTAGAATATAATTGGATTTGGACTCTTTGATTGTTACACTCAATAATTCACTTTGCACAAAATTAAAAATTAAATGTCACACGTGGCTCAAAATTGAGAATCTAATTAAAATATAATTGGATTTTTTCTAAGTTTTGGCTATTAATATATACTAGTTTATAATCTCAAGCATATGCATGAATATAATTAAGATGCAGAGTATAATTTTTACAAATATAATTTAAATATTATTAATAGTCATTCCCATATATTTTTTTTAACTCTTTAAAAAATCTTGTAAGAATATTATTAGGTAAAAAATGTAAATTGTCCATTTTTAAAATTTAAAAAAAAATTATGTTCATTAATTTTAGACTCTTTGGTTTTTGTACGCAATAACTCACTTTGATAGATATTTATGATGTAGTCCAACATTTGACTCCAAAATTAAGAAATAAAACTCTCTCTAAAAATAAATAATTTAGGACACATGGCTCAAAATTGGATTTCAATTGTAGAATCTAATTGGATTTTCTCTAAGTTTTACCTATTAATATATATATATATATATATATATATATATATATATATAGACTAGTCGCTTACCCGTGCGATGCATAGGAATAATTACTAAATGAGTTTTTGGGAAAAAAATGATTATTTTTGAGTTGGAGTAGTAAGCAAAATTGCAAGAAATTAAAAAAAAAAATGATATTGAAAGAAATAACACAAAATTTTATTAGTTAGGTAGAAGAAATAAATGTCATTTTATTTATTAGTTTTTTGTGGGAATGAATAAGAGACAAAATGTTGCGTCTCTAGTTTAGTTTGTGTTGTATATACAGGTATATATAATATATGTTGTAATATATATGCCAAAAGGTCCCTATTAAAATGTCATAACCCTTCAAATTTGATATACTAAAAAGTATCTATTGAAAGGTCATTACTTTCATATTGGACATACAAAAAAGTGCTTATTAACTGAAATGAAAAGGTGTCTATTGGGGGAAAAGGTATCTATTAAAATGAAAAGGTGCTAAAAATTCAGATATATATTGAATAAGAGTTATCCATATTCCATACCATTTGAAAATTTTAAAAGAAAAGATACATTCTGCACCCATCACGGTTAAATGTTTATACACATTGTAAGGACTCAAATTGTAACGGCCCCAAAATGATATGGGGTTCGCACGTTAAAGGCCCAAACAATAAAATTTGTAGAGCGTGGGCTGAAAGGCTAGGCCTTGGTGAACGGACAGTGGTTGGTCATGGTGTTCATGGTAATCGCACAAGGGCGTACCATGCTTGCCCAAGAAGATTTTCTCCTCAGCACCACTTGGGAGGCTCTAGCTCTTGGCCTTCATCCCCCCCCCCCTTTTTTGGCTTGCTTCCTTCTCCTTTTATACTAGCCTTTACCCTCTCCCCAGCGTCCACGTGTAGGTTCAGCTTTCGAGGGCTGATACCTATCCCATCAGCCCATACCCAAAGTGGTTGGGGACGGTTGTAAAAGCTGAAAAACATTGCTCTGTCAGGCGTAGAGTACTTAATTACAGTAATGGCAGCCTTTCCCTTTTCTTTTGTCAATTCACTGTCCAGGGGTCCTTTCCCCATCAATGCGGAGGTGTTTAGCTTTTCTTTGAACCGCTCTTACACCGTACTCGCCCTTTCTTCCAGGAGCAATTTAGGATGCCGAGGACAGAATCATTTTCGGCTATATCTCTAGGCCATTTGGACTTCGGTTGCATGTCCTCGGCAACTCCTATCCTTGGCGTGGGCCTTGGGCCCTAATGCGAAGTGGGCCTGGATCACAAATTTTCTGGCCCCACACACATTTATAAATAGTATTAATTTGATTTTATAAGAAAGCATTTAAATTCATAAATAGGATTACAATCGTATTAGTGTCTATCCAAAAAAAAACATACTGTGAAAGAAAAGAAGAAGAAAAAATTTCTAATTTATCCTACTTTACTCTTCATCCCACCGTCCCAATGTTGGAGTGAGTGTGTTCCAAACACTTTTATTAGTATTTATTTTTAGCCGCTGGGAATTTATGAGTAAAATAGCCGTTGGCGATTATGAGAAAAATTGCCGTTAGGCAATAATGGATAATATAGCTATTGGGCTTTTATGGGTTATTAGTTACCAATAACTATAGGTTATTATTGTCATGAATAGCCTATATAATACCCATCATCATACCCTTTCCTATGAGTTTTTTTTTTACTACTCTATCTTTAGATATATACAATCCTATTATATGTCTCTCCCACATATTTTTCTACAATTTATATTTGTTCTAAGGAAATATAATAGGGGGTTGTTCCTGAACCTTCGTGAGTGGAAGTACGTCCATCATGAAAGTTAATGCTATAGTCTAGTCCTAGGGGTTGTTTGGCCAAGAGACCAGTCGCACCGAGTTTTACTCCGGGTGGCACAAATCAACCTTTAAGGACAACGCTTTTGTAGTGTGATTCTATAGCATTGTGAGATTGTTCTAAACTCTTTTTTATTTTATGTTTTTGCTAATTATTTGGGATATTATTTATGTAGGCCAAAATGGTCAAATGCCCTTTTCGTGCAAAAAAAATCAGCGTTTTGCCCCTTTTTCCAAACTAATTAGGGAAATACCCCTATTTTGAAACTCGATTTTCTCAAAATCGAGTTTTAATGTAAAACTTGATTTGTAGAAAATCGAGTATGGGGCAATCAAACTTAAAAAATAAAATAAAATAAAAATTGCATGGAACTCGAGTTCATGGAGCTCGAGTTCCATTAAAAATTCCACTATAGGCCTCCATGAAACGCAACTATAGGTAAAATTAAAAAAAAAAAAAAAAAAAAATTGCATGGAAATCAAGTTCATGGAGCTCGAGTTCCATAAAAAACGCCACTGTAGGTATTTAAAACGCCACTATAGGGCTCCCTATGGAGCTATCAAACTTAAGAAAAAAACTTGCATGTTAAAACGCTCTATAGGGCTCCCTATGGAGCGTTCAGACTTAAAAAAAAAAAATTGCATGTTTTAAAACACCACTATAGGGCTTTAAAAAATTGCATGGAACTCAAGTTCACGGAGCTCAAGTTCCATAAATTTTTTTTTTTTTAAATTTTCAATTTGCTATAACTCGATTGTCCAAAAATCGAGTTTTAAATTGAGTTTCAAAATATGAGCATTTCCCTAATTAGTTTGGGAAAAAGGGCAAAACACTAATTTTTTTGCACGAAAAGGGCATTTGCCCATTTGGGCCTATTTATGTATCAAAACTTGTTTATTCACTAAAATATTTCCAACAATCTTAAAGGTTGAGTCTCGTGTTTCAAAATAGATAAACAAGTTGTTGATTCTCTTAAGATTATTTCAGAAATTACAATTAAAGCTCGAATCTTTTGATGAAAATATATAATTTTAAAGATTGACCTGTCATACCGTTTCAACGTTTGCCTTGTAATATGAAGCATGTGTATTGTATGATACTATTTGATTTGTAATGATTCAAAGGTGGTTTTGGTTCGTTGGCTTTAATTATATATACGGTCTTGTTTCAAAATAAAAGTAACACGTGGGTTTTGATTTTATTCATATATGTTAATTTTGGTTAATTAGATTGATTTTTACATCGATCTATGCCCATTGGTTTGGTTATTAGAAATTGAATTTTTATGATCTACAATCTACATCTTAATAAAAAGCATGTGTTTATTTTTCTCATGCAATAGAAGTTGGGTGTTCAATGAAGTCTGGCAGTATATACAAGAAACTTTTGAGATAATGTTTATTAAGATTTGAAATTTTTTAGAAGATAGATCTTAATCTACTTTATGTAAATGAAATGAGATAAAAAAAAAAAAAATTATTTTTGGCACAAACATGGAAAATAATGTATAGATTTATGGTGATTGCACTCCTATTGTTAAGTGGGATCAACAGAGTAGTATCAACTTGGTACTCCTTTTGTATAATAAAGATACAATAATACTATAATTTAATTAAATATTATCTTCCTTGCCAAAGTATTCAAGTAATCATTTATGGTTGTGTGAAAAAGAAATTACGAATGATTAAACATTTGTGTTATACAATTTTGGTATAATGATGTCAAACTTTACAAAAATATTAAGTGTCTTATTCTTGTAAAATTTTGGACGTTCTTAAGAGTGGTTTTTAGTAGTAGAGGCTATTGGCTCTATGTACAAGTGCTATTCTTACATCTCTTGACACACATGTATGAAATGAGAATTATGAAAAATAATTAAAAGTTTCTTTATATATATATATATAATAAAAATAAAAAGTTATCCAACTAGTATTTTGGGCTAATGGATAAGATATAGTATTAGGGAATAAATATTCCTTTTATCCACCAAGTGCAAGAGTGATATTGATAAAATATATTTACATATTTTATTGGCTATATGTGTTGTTTTGAGATGGTTGATAGGTTTTTGTGAATTTGAAATATAAAAAATTCAAAAAAATAAAAAATAAAAAATAAAAAACTTTGCAAATCTATAACAAAAGGAACCAAACTCTTTAGTTAGGTACATAGTAATTTGGATGATTTAAAACAAACAATGACTAAAGGTGGTAAAAGATTTTATGTAATCTTTGTTGATGATCATTCTATATTTACTTAGCTTTGTTTATTAGGAACCAAAGATGAAGTTTTGGAAATTTTTATAAAATATAAAATGAAGTTGAAAATGGCGTAAGTCTAACTTGGTATACCTTGAACTGTGGGGGTGGTTCGCTAAGATGTTACCCAAATCTAAAAGGAAGAATACCTCAAAGTGTGGGGATACTTGCCTAAGGTCATGCTACATGAACCTAAGAGGAGGAAACTTGATTCTTAAATATGTGATTGTGTGTTTATTGGTTATGTTTGCCATAGTTCATGATATAGAATTATTTTCATCAATAGTGATGTATTTAGAATTTAATACTATTGTTGAATCTTAAAAATACTTTTTTTAAGTATGAGTTTCCTTTAAAAAATAAGGAAAATATGTTTCATGAACCTATTGATACTTCTAATGATCTTGTTGTGATGTGCAAGAATTGAGAAGAAGTAAGCGAACTAGGGAGAAAAAGAGTTACGGTAACAATTTTCTTAACTATATTGTTGAAGATGAACATGTAAGTTATTATGATGCAATTAAATTTGTTGATGCACCATTATGGTTGGAAGCTTTTAACAAATTATTAGATTATGTCTAATTACACTTGGAATGGGTTGAACTTCCACCTAAGGTTAAGCCTATTAGTTGTAAGTGGGTGTTTAAAACAAAATTGTATGGTTGCAAGTTGGTTTTTAAAAGAAAATTATAACCGAATGGGATCATAGAAAAGTGTAAGGCATGCTCGGTAACTTAAGGCTATAAGAAAATTTTCGTGTTGATTAGTTGATACTTATTTTTCGTTTATTAGAATTGCATCTATAAGAATGTTGTTTGTCATTGTATCTATTTACAAACCTATTATACATCATATGGATGTTAAAACTGTTTTTCTAATAAGTGAATTAGAAGGCAAAAAAATTATATGGAGCAACTCGAGGGTTGTGTTGTCCTTGGACAATAACAAAAAGTTTGTAAATTGGTTAAATCCTTATATGGATTAAAACAAGCACCTATACAATGACATGAAAATTTTGATATATGATGTTTACACATGGATTTGAGATTTATGATCATAAGGATAAATGCATATATAATAAGTTAAATAATAATGAAGGTGTCGTTATTTGTTTATATTTTAATAACTTACTTATATTTGGAACTAGCTATAATATTGTGCATGATACTAAATGTTTTCTTGCTTCTAAATTTGATATGAAAATTTTGGTTGGGGCAAATGTTATTTTAGGCATCAAGATCCTTAGGGATAATGATTGCAGTGTACTATCAGAATCTCATTATGTGGAGAAAAAAAAAATTAAACACTTTGATATGTGACCTATGTCTATTATGTATGACTTAAAGGTGCACTTGGTAAAGAATTGTGGTGATAATGTTTCATAAGATGAGTAAGCACAATTATTGGTTATTTAATATTTTTGATAAACTGTAGTCACCCTGATATTGCATATGATGTTTGTAGATTGGGTAGATACACTCGTAGTGTTGAGCATTAGGATACAATATCTATATTATTGATATATTCAAAGGGGACTTTTTATTTTTGTTTGTCATATTATGGTTATCCTGTTGTTTTAGAAGGATACTGTGATGCTAATTGGATCTTTGATACAGATTATGTGAAGCCCACTAGTGGATATGTTCGCACTAGCTGGAAGGGCTATCTCTTGGAAGTCATCCAAGAAGACTTACATAGTGAGATCTAATATGGAAACAGAGCTAATGGCCTTAGAAAAGGCTGGGTCCAAAGCTGTATGGCTTGGGAGTTTATTAATTAATATGCCTCTATTTACTAACTCTGTTGTCTCTATTTGCTTTCCTTGTGATTGCCAAGCTACCATAACATGTGTTAAGAGCAAAGTTTATAATGGGAAAAGTCGACATATCCAATTGAGGTTGAGGCAGCTTATTGATAATGATGTTATGTTATTAGACTTTGTGAGGTTTGAAAGGAACTTGATCGATCCTTTGACCAAACCACTAGCAAGAAGGCTGGTGAGTGAGACATCTAGGGGGATTGGACTAATACCCAAGTTGTGACACTATGGCTAATGCCTAATCTCTATAATGGGTGATTCCACGTAAGAGGTTAAATGGATAGAGGTCATTAGTGGTCCATGGACACTATCATTTGTTATGTGTTTTCCACTATCTCGGTAAGGAGATTAGTGATGAGTCCATCCCTATAGTGTGAGTGCTAAGTTGCAGAATTTGGTGAGGTTGAGTTTTAGGCTCATAATGGATCCATATCCCTACTTGTTTGAATGGGGTGTATCTGCACGCACTCTTGATGAATGCCACCAACTAAGTTGCAGATTGTTGGAGGTTGAGCTTTAAGCTCTTAATGGATCAATATCCCTACCTATTAGGATGGAGTGTATTTGCACGCATTCCTGATGGATGCCACCGACTAAGTTGTAGATTATTGGAGGTTGAGCTTTAGACTCTTAATGGATCCATACTCCCTACCTATTAGGATAGGGTGTTCTACACACACTCCTGATGGATGCCACCTATGTGTGAGTGAAAGTTGTGCCGTTTCCTATGAAACTTTTTGGGTAGATCTCTAGAACTCTCATGAAATCTAATGGCGCATGGCCTAGATAAGACGCCAACCCACTTAAGAATAACCTTGGTAAAGAAAGTTACGTAGGTGGTAAGTGTGGATTACTAATAGCTTGGTTAAAAGAGTTTAAACTCTACCATTGTCATTTAGTTCCTACTTATTTATCCTATGTATGGTTAAAACATTTTGGTACTATATTGATGCATGCTATCTTTAGTTGCTTGCCTTTCCTATTTTGTGTTTGTAACATGTGGGGATTGTTGGTGTGGGTGTGTGTTCCAAACACTTTTATTAGTATTTATTTTCTAGCCATTGGGAATTTATGAGTAAAATAGCCGTTGGCAATTATAAGAAAAATAGTCGTTGGGCAATAATGGATAATATAGTTGTTGGGTTTTTATGAGTTATTAGTTACCAATAACTATAGGTTATTATTGTCATGAATAACCTATATAATACCCATCATCACACCCTTCCCTATGAGTTTTTTTTTTTTTTTTTTTAACTACTCTATATTTAGATATACACAATCCTATTATATGTCTCTCCCACATATTTTTCTACAATTTATATTTGTTCTAAGGAAAAGCAATAGAGGGTTGTTCTTGAACCTTCATGAGTAGAAGTGCGTCCATTACGAAGGTTGACGCTATAGTATAATCCTGGAGTTGTTTGGCCAAGAGAACCAATCGCATCGAGTTTTACTTTGGGTGGCACAAATCAACATTTAAGGACAACGCTTTCGTAACGTGATTCTATAGCATTGTGAGATTGTTCTAAACTCTTTTTTATTTTATGTTTTTGCTAATTATTTGGAATATTATTTATGTATCAAAACTTGTTTATTCACTAAAATATTTCCAACACCCAATATGAAAGATTGAAGTCCACTATCCAAGTTCCAAGACAAGATTTTTTTTACAATTTTGAGATTACAATTTGCTTCAAGTCCGACACAAGTATGGTTTACACTTCAAGTTATCTTCAAAAGCAAAAGCAAATACTCTCAAGTTTAACCCTCCCTCTACTTTTTATTTCTATTTGTCATTAAATTAATAAATATATTAATAATGTATATAATATAATACTATGACTATTGAAACTGATATTATTTTTAATGTATAATATAAATAAACTAATATAATCTTTACTTTTTAGTCTATTAGTAATTTAGTTGTACCATGGTCATTATATAGAAGAGGTAAAATTTAATTTTAAAATCTAGGTTTATGAGTAAGTTTAAAATTGTTGATTAATTCTTCAAAATAAAGAAAGATAGTACTGGTATTAATTTAACTATGTACCATAGTATAGATATATTAAATATAAAAAAAAACAATTAATCATTTTTTTTTTATCCCTTAAAGTCAAATTCCTGGCTCCGTCACTACGAAAAAGTGTCTATTGAATGAAAAAATGTCTATTTACTAAAAAGGTGCCTATTGAAAAATGAAAATGTACAATTTTTCAATTTTTTTAAAATGTATACATAGCATTAATTTATGTAACCACGTGGCGCAATGAGGAGGCAACAAAAAGTCAAACATTTCACTTTTACATTATATATAGATATATATATATATATATATATATATATATTAGAATATTTTTTTCTTATGCATTCCACAAAGTTGGAAAGGGGAAGAGAGGAGGAATAAATGAAAGAAGTTTTTTCTACATGAAGTTGTAATTGGTTTTGTGTGGATTTGTTTTTTTAAAACGTGACGTGGTAGTTTCTTTTGTTTTTTTTTTTTTTTCTGTTAGGATTTTTTTTTTTTTTTTTAATTTTTATAGTAGGAACTATGGGTAGTTTTTATGGGGTTTTGTTTTCTTTTTTAAGTTATAAGAACGTAGGGTGATGGAAGTGGGAAGGAACTTTTTAATAAGAACTTTTTTATATAGGAGTAAGGGATGTGGGGTAGTTTTTCTCTTATAGGAATATTTTTAATTTTTTGTTGATTTACTATTTTAACCCTAAGGAGTAATGATAATTAAATTAAAATATGAGTATTTTTGACAATGAACAAGACAATAACTAATTTTCTAAATCCTTTTAATATATAGAGAAGAGATTAGAGAGTTGGAACTAAAATTTAGGAACAAAATAGGAGTAGTTGTTAAATTGCTTAACCGTAAGATATTTTAGAGAGTTGGAACTAAAATTTAGGACTAAATAGTTTGTAAACTGTTTTTTAAAATTTAGGAAAAATTTCAACAAGACTTTCTCCAATTGCTTGAAGAGTTACTAGATCGTCTGGATGAATTTGAGCTATTTTTGGTTCAAGTTTGGCTCATATGGAATCAAAGAAACTCGATCATTCATGGAGGAAAGCTGAAGGAACCAACACAGCTGAACAAGAGGGCAGTGGATTACTTAGCAGAATACAACCAAGCACAGGAGCAGTTGGTTATGCCAATCACAACAAGCATCGAAAGTGGGTGGCGACCACCACCTGATTCCAAATTCAAACTCAACTTTGATGCGGCCATTTTCTCAGATTTGGGATGCTCAGGCATGGGAGTCATTATATGGAATGAAAAGGGGGAAGTCGTGGGAGCAATGTCAGCCAGAAGACCCTAGGTTAATGACAGTTTGGAAGTAGAAGCACTAGCATGTCGTAGAGCCCTGCAATTTGCTATTGATATTGGATTCTCTGATCTGATTATCGAAGGAGATAGTGCGCAGGTGATGAATACAATCAGGTCCAGAAAGGCAGACTTGTCTCGGCTGGGACACATTTTTGAAGATATCCAAATGCTTATTTCTAGACTAAATTGGGCAGAGGTAGAATGGGTGAATTGAAAAGTGAATTCGGTTGCTCATAACTTAGCAGGTTATGCAAAAAACATTTCTGATGATGTAATTTGGTTGGAAGATTCTCCACCACCTACTTTGGAATCCTTGTTCATGACTCTTTATCTATTTTATGAATGAAGTATCGTTCTATTTTTATAAAAAATAAAAATAAAAAAAATTTTAAAAAAAAAAAACTAAAATTTAGGAGTTTTTAAATTAGTAATTTTACATATATAACCCTATAATTTGGAAAATTATTAGGTACTTCCAGAGTACCATAAATGCGTAGTCCCCCATCTTACATGAATAGTGGGTCCCACCATAAATTTAATTAGTGGGATCCACCATTCATGTGAAAGAAGAGAATACGCATTTATGGTATTCCGGGAGTACACAATAATTTCTCCAATTATTTAAGCTTTACAAACTAGGAATTGAGAGTTTTTTAGACATTAAAATTGAGGATCCTAAATAAGGAAAGCTCCTTAAATAGTAGTAAGATTACCCATTAAAAGGAATCTTAAAAAAATTAAAAAAAAAAGGATTCTCTCACCAATAGAAAACTACATTTTACAGTTACATTTAAGGGGGATGAAAAAGGAAAAGAAAAAATTGAAAAGAAAGTAGTTTTTTTTTTTTTTTTTTGGTATGAGTATTGGTTGGAAAGAAGAAAAGAGAGAATATTGGTGGGACCTAGATCCACCAAAATGTTTTCACCGCAAGAAAAAGTAGGGAGAAAGAGGATGACCAAAAAAAACCCAAGTGCATGCCTTTTTTTTTCTTTTTTTTTTGGTTATACCCATCTCTTTCGGATTTTCTTTTTCTTTTTCTTTTTCTTTTTCTTTGGATTTTGTCTTTTCCTATATTTTTCATTTTTTTTTCTCATTTGTTTTGGATTCTTTTATTTTACTATAATTACACATAACCCACCTGTGGTTTGGGCGAAAATCACTTTGCCTACCCGTGGTTTGAAAAGTATCACTTAACCCACCTGTGGTATGTTTCCGTCAATCTCCGTAACCCACCTCAAGCCCAGCCGTTACAAAAACACCTCTTAACCCCAAAACACAACATAACACGAATCAAAACACCCAAAACTTGGAAACTTTTCGAGAAAGAGACCTGTGGTGAGATCAACGTGTTCTTCATGGTTTGGAGTGTCTGGAGGGGGAGAAAACACAAGTTTCGCAACATCAAAGCTAGGGAAAGTAGTTTTGGTAAAGAACATGAACATGAAGAACACGAACAACATACCCAAAAAAAATAAAAAGCCTAAGCCCCATTGCCTCTCTCACTCCCATTTTCTCAGAACCTAAACAATTCACAAACTAATTTTCATACTCTTTTCCTTTCTCAGCAATTAAATAAACCAAACCACACACCAAAACAACATAACAAATTACACTCTACCTTAAGTTTCAGCTCTCAAAGTCCCACATTGCAAAACAATCTAAAAACCCCATCCCCCCAAATACCCATTTTTCTCTCCTTTTATTTCCCCCATTTTCCCACCACCCAAACACAACACAAACTAATCTTCATAAGCCTCCTCGATGAGCTCCTCGACCTGGCCACAACTGAGCTTCTTCTTGATGAGCTTCTTCTCTGTCTCTCTCGGTTCAAATGCTTGAAGGCTACAGTGACAACAGAAGCAAGGGACGACAGCAGTAGGGGTAGGAAGACGGTGACAGCAGCGGCGGCTTGAAGATTTTTCATTTCTGGGTTTCCGTTTCACTTGTCGTGGTCGTCGATGGTGGGCTTTGCTCGCCATGGGTTGTGGGCCGTGGGTGGTGGGCTTTGCTCACCGGTAGTTGCTGGGTGTTTGGGTGGCTTTAGATGTTGGTTTGGTGGTTGTTTGGGTGTTGGTTTGATTGGTGGATGTTTGAGGCAGTGGGTCTTTGGGTGGCGGTTTTGGGTGGCACAGAACAATACTGGGATATCAGGGTCCTGTAGCTACTCTATCTCTCGGGTTCAAACTTCAGAGAAAAGGTCTAGTTTCAGTGAGAGTGGTGGCTTTGGGCTCAAATGGTCGTGTTGGTGAAGGAAACGTAGCCGTTTTGGTAGAAAAGAACAAGTTGAAGGAAATGAGAGAAGAGTCAGAGTCACCCTCATCCTCATCAACATCATTTTCTGTACAGGATCTCCTTTAGCGATGTAAGCTGCACTAAACCCACAAATGATATGAGAACAAACACAAAATCTGAAACCCTAAATCGAGAACAGACATAAATACCTTGATTTTCTTTACCAAAACTACTTTCCCTAGCTTTGATGTTGCGAAACTTGTGTTTTCTCCCCCTCCAGACACTCCAAACCATGAAGAACACGTTGATCTCACCATAGGTCTCTTTCTCGAAAAGTTTTCAAGTTTTGGGTGTTTTGATTCGTGTTATGTTGTGTTTTGGGGTTAAGAGGTGTTTTTGTAACGGCTGGGCTTGAGGTGGGTTACGGAGATTGACGGAAACATACCACAGGTGGGTTAAGTGATACTTTTCAAACCACGGGTAGGCAAAGTGATTTTCGCCCAAACCACAAGTGGGTTATGTGTAATTATCCCTTTGTTTTTTTTTAAATGGCTAAAATGTAAAACACACTCTCTAAATTTCTCCAAAATTCATTTCAGTCCTCTAACTTTATTTTCATTTATTTTCAGTCATTTAAGTTTCAAATTTATTCAATTTAAGTCTTTCCATCAACTTTTGTTAATTTTTTTGAAAAAACAAATTTGGAAAATATTTTTCAATTATTAATTGAATTTTTTTAATTTAAAAAATTGAAGAAAAATTTTAAAAATGGAAAATTAACTACAACATATAACAAAAGTTTATAGAAAGGTCTTTATTGAATAAACTTGAAAGTTAAAGGACTGAAATGAACAAAAGCAAAGTTAAAGGAGTGAAATAAATTTTGATGAAACATAGAGTTAGTTTTGCATTTTTTCCACACCAAAAAAAAAAAAAATGAAGTGTCCATGCACAAATTTTTAATAACAAAATGTGTTACCTTTTGTTTTATTTAATAGAGATATAATTATAAATTTATACTAATTTTTTTTTCCATCTTTTCATTTTTTTTTCTCAACTAAACAAATGAGTTTTTCATCTCTCCACTTTTTCATCCTCCCAACTAAACACATATGAGAGAAAACTTAAATCTCTTTTATACTCCCACTTTTTTATCTCCTTTTTATTTTAAATCCTCCCACTTTTCTAATCCTCAATTCAAACGAACCCTAGTGATAGACAACTTTTTCTGATTGTTGTGTTAGAGCATCAGCATTGATAGTGCCAAAAAATTTAGCTTTTGATACCACAAAAAGCTATTTTATCTATTTTACCATCTTACTTTATAAAACATCTAACATCAATGGTTTTATTTTATCATTCAACACATAAAATAATATAAACAACATAATAAAATAATATATCTACTATAATAAACAATAACCACAACTACCACCACAACCACATAAAATATAGGGTAAATTCCGCTTAGCTCCCCTGAGGTTTGGGCTATTGCCAATAAAGTCCACAACATTTAAAAAGTGACCATTTTGGTCCGTATTCCCAATCAGTTTGTAACACCGTTACATACACTCTGTCCTCTCTCTCACCCCCTCCTGGGTCTTCTCTTTTCCCTTATCTGATTTTGAGAAGAAGAAGAAAATTGAAGAACAGAAATTAGTAAAACAAACAGAAGAAAAATATGCTTGACCACTGACCTAGCAAAACCCACAAAGACAATGACCACCGACCACTAGCAAAACCCACAAACCCTGCAACCACCGACCACTAGCAAAACCCACAATACCATCAACCACCAACAAAACAACAGCATCAACAAAACCCACAAACCCAAAACCACCGACCACTGACCACCAACAAAACCCACAAACCCATCAACAATACCGATCCACAAACCCAGAACCAGTGACCATAGACCACTGGCATCAACAAATTCACAAGCATGTCAATCCCACAACGACATCTTCATCACATCTCTTCTCTATGGCTTTGTGACCGTCCTCCACCAACCACCCCACAACAAACCTAGAACCAGAAACACAAACCAAGACCCACAAAAATCCAACACACCCACCAAAAAACAAAAAAAAAAAAAAAAAAAAACCAAATTCTCTATCACCAATCCAAACCAAAACCGATCCACTACAAAACCCACCACCATAGCGCCACTGCAAAGAGGAAGATAGAAGAGAAATCGCAAACCCACCACCATGGCGCCAGCAAAGACAAAGAGAGAAGAGAAATTGAGAACCCACCACCATGGCGCCACCGCAAAGACGAAGAGAGAAAAATAGAAATGAGAGAGACAAGAGAGCCAAAGGTTATGGACTGAGATGAAGAGAGAGCGAGAGAGAGGCAATTCTGGGTCAGAGGAAGAAAGAACAAAGAACAAAGAAGAAAAAAAAAAGTAATGGCATTACAAGCGGTTCGGTCATTGGATTAGGATGGTCACTTTTTAAATGTTGTGGGCTTTATTGGCTTTAACCCAAACCTTAGGGGAGGTAAGTGGAATTTACCCTAAAATATATTATGTTGCTTTACCATTTGAGCTAGATGGCTGTGCACTGTAGCTGATAAGTTAAATTTTTTTATCTATACCACCTCCCATGTAGCACACTTTTTGTATATTGTGGTGCTAAAATAGCATTGCATTTTAGCAATTTCACACCACCAACGTGGATGCTCTTAACTCTTACACCTATATTATAGCTATCATTGGAACCACCCAAACCATTGCTTTTTAAGGCATTTTGCCTCTTTGTCTTCTGAGATGGAAAAACATGGATTCTCAAAACATGGGAAAAACAAAAGACAAAGGCCACCCAAACCCAATACTAACAAACAGACAAAGGCCATGAAAGCTCCTTAACCAAAGCCATCACACAAGCGATCCAAAATCCAATTCCATACTCACGACCCAAACCCACAACAAAACCACTCCATCCAGCCACAAGTTGTTAAAGCCTTAAGCAATCTTTTAGGATTTTTATTAAGGCTAAATTCCAAGATAGTTGTTTTTTGTAATAAAATTTTCATTGTATTTGTTTAAGAAATTTTATTTGTAATCTTTCAGTGTAATTAAATTGGGGATGAATACAAAAGTATGTTGTTCACTCAATTTCACTGTACAAATTTATAAATTTTGGTCAAATGAACTTACGATCAGTCGTCACATATAAGAAAAAATTTACAAGTTTGGACAAAACTCAACATTCAGTTGAGGAACAAAGTCATCAATAAGCTCACCATGAAATTAGCTAACATTCAGCCTCTCTATTTAGCACCTTTCTCTCATTTGGACCATTTTGCATGAGACCTCAAACCTTTCTCTATGGTCTCTACTATTTGCTTAAACTGAATAGATTTGAGGTATTGCACCATTTTTATAAATAAAATTACATATATTCAATTCTCATGGAAGAAGGTAGTGTTGAGTGTTGACCCCAGAGTCTATGTTAAGTGGTTTGGTCCATCCATATTAACTGAGGTTTGTTTTCTAAATTTCCATAATTAATTATTCTGCATATATGTGTGTGTATATATATATAATTGTTGTGAGAATTTAAACCATGCTTAAAAACCTCACAATTTGCTAGTTATGCTTTTTGCCAACTTAGATTTATATACTTTTCTTTCTCTTTTATATAACCACTTTTCCTTTTTAATCTTGTTTTATCTATGTCCAGTCTTGCGGTTTTCCCATTAAGGAGAAAATATTTTCTAAGTAAACCTTTGTGTTCTTACGTTTATTTTATATTTTCTATTGTCTTGGTAATTTTTTGTTATAATATTTTAGGGATTTAAAAAATATATATTATTTGTTGGATTTTCATAAATCATATAAGAATAGATTGCGGCCTAATAGGCAATAGCTCCCAAGTCCCACCCAAGGGTTTTCTACTTGATTTATATATGGGGCAAATAATACAAAATATCAATTGTGAGTGTTTTGATTCTATTACAAATGGTATTGGTATAAAAGGTTTGGCCTTTGACTACTTTTTAGCAACGAGCACATCTTTCCAAAGTATGTGGTAGACTATAGTGGCAAGCTATTTATTCTAACCCCTAAAACTGACTGAGGTTTTTCTTGGAAGCACCAGATTAATATCTCAACCAATCACGTCCACACAAGTCTGAAGGAGTCCCATATAATCATACAAACTTCTGTATCTAGCTCTACTTCACACTAACATTTCACCAGCTTCCAGCTGCTTACTTATCCAAACCAATGAAGCTTCTCAACCCCAATAGTCTTCAATGTTGACAATCTTCATATAGTACTTCCAGTCAATTAAGAAAATTGTGGAAGATAAGCAAGACAAGAATATCATGGCAATGAATGTAACTTCTAAAAACAAATATGATCAGGGATCCTTCTCACAGTTTCCCCTGCAAACCAGTCATTTAATATGCGAAGGGGAAGATTTAACAATAACAGAGGCTTGAGGCCATAAAAAAAAAAAAACAAAAGGAAAAAGGCGTTCTGCATATTAGATGCTTATGGATGCCCAATGGCAAGATGTGATAGGCAAGAACTCACACTCAAGCATACAACCTAACTCTTGAAGTATGGTATGGCAGCTTATGGTTCTGAACAAACTTAGAGACTTCATTGCTTGACTGCAATGGAAAAACAGAAATGAGATTTTAGATGGGGGTGGTTGAAGCATAGTGGCAGAGTTGTGTCATGTGCAGTGGATTATGTCCAAACCTCTCAAGAGGCTACCTCTTCATCAACCACAACTCTTGCAGGTGTAATTGGAATGCTTCTACTGAGTTTTGGTGTGGTAATCAAAGATACTGCAGATGCTAACATTGCTGCTCGGTGTGACCTAAGGTATATGGATGCAAACAAGGACAGCTTCAATCAATGGATCCCAGTTTATCTTGTGTTGACCATCTGGTGGACGACTTGAAAAATTGAGTGTTCAATTAATGGTTACTTAGGCGTTCCAATAGGGCTGTGGTCATTTATTAGCTTTAGAGGCAAGCAAATGCCACACTAGTAGGATTTGGCTGGAGGATACTCCTCCATGTTTCCAAAATTAATGGTACATGCTTTCAATAAGATTACCAACTTTTCATTCAACGAAAGAAAAATTAAAAAAAAAAAGGGTTTACCGTTTGAAGCTAATTTAACCTTCCATTCCAAAATTCTCTATCTACATATTTAAGTACATTACCAAAATCCTTCCTTAATACCCTTTTATCTTCAAAAACAGGTTTCAGTCTCCAATATATGCAATCGTCTTTGAGGAGCTTTTGCAAGAAATTTTTATTCTCCATCCCCAATGACATTATGAACCCCTTTCTCTTGACTGTCATCTCTGCTTCTCTAAGTGAAATGAAAGTTGCTTCCCTTTTAGATGACACAGATTTGATCTACTGTAGCAACCCATAATCTGCTTATTCCAGGACCTGACCCTGCACCCAAAAACACATCCACCAAAATTTTTCCTTTTAGAATAGACACCTGCCAGATAACAAAATTACTTGCCATCCTACACAGTGACCAAAAATGCTAAAAAATCTCTTTCACTAATAACTGCTTTTTCTTGAACTCTGCAATTCATCATCAAAATCCTAAAAACCATATAAATCATAAAATACCCACTACCATAGCCACAATAACTTCATTAGGAGATTTATTTTCAGAGAGAACATACAACCATCATTCTAACCACACTCTCTCTTATTGGGGTTGATAAGAATCCATTCTAATACCACACACTGAAGCAAACCAAATTGCTCTTCCAATTGGACAAGAGAGAACAAATGATCCACAATTTGCTCATATTCACCACACATCAAACATGAATCAGAAACAAAAACTTTTCTTCTAATTAGTTCTGACATCACAGGAAAAGCATTGTTAATTATTTTCCACAGAAAAATATGACATTAATCAAGTGTGCAAACAAATGAAGTCATCAGCATGTAGGCAGATAGGTAGAAATGTAAAGTGTCCTCTTTGGTTCCCTAGCATGTTAGTAGACATCAATTGAAAATAAGTAATTTTCCACTAGCTACACAACTTGTTAGAAGCCAAAGTGCAACTAGAAATTGACAAAAACCTTAAAAATAAATAAATATATATGCATGAAATGCATCTTACCTATCTTTCTCAGTATGCAACTGCATCATTGGCTGCTTTGTCAAGTAAAACTAGACTCTCAACATAATAATCAGCAACAGTATACTTATATCCAACAATCCCAAGATCCTTTATCTCTTGGGTCTCAAGATTCTGCAACACAAGGTGGCCACCATCCATTTCCCTACCACTCATTTCAAACACTTTCTCACGATTTCTCCTAAAACTTGTTGGCCTTGGTATTGTTTCTATTGCATTAGTCTTACTGAAACTGAAAACTTTTGTCCATGACAACTCAACACCATACTCTTTCATTACCCAAATATGGAAATGGCTATGAACACAAAATTTTTCAATAGTAGAAAATCAAACAAATTGAAAAAGGTGTTCCACAAATATAATTTTGTATTAATCAAGTAGTGAGTACAATCTCTGTTTTGACTCTTTTACAAAAAGCGCTCCTCTAATTCTATCTTCTTTGTGGTCTTGACTCGAACACGAAATTTCCTTCAATTTGATTGGAAGATGGATCAAATGGTCTTCACAACAAATCTCTAGCTTTGAGCTTGTTAGAGATTTGTTGTTCTTCAAGTCCTTTGAATGTTCTTTAAGTTCTTCAAAGATTCTTGAGAAAAAATTTCCCTAGAGTTTGGGTTTCTTGAAAACTTGGTGGTGAAAAAGAGAGGGGATGTCCTCTATTTATAGTGGTTTCAGAGAATAAGCTCCACTTTGAATTGATATGCTTGAAGATATGTAGTAAACTCTTGATTGGCCCAAATTTTGTTTAGAGATAATTACCTCTATTTATCTATTTTGATAAAAGAAATCAAGGAGAAACAAAATAAAGAAAAAAAAAATCTAATTTACAAAAAGATAAGTCATTTTTAAATGAGATTCAAATATTATAAGATCTCACACATGCCTCTGCACTAGCATCACATTTGATGATGAGGTGTAAGTAAGAAGTTTTCTAACATTGCAAAACAATGGAAGCATGTGGCTCAGGCCACTGTAATAATTAGTGTTCAATACTATCTATTATTTAGTATTTGTTGATTTCCATTAGTAACAGTGCTACCTTTTGAAATGTTTCTTCAATCGCAATTATTAATTCATGGTGTGTGCCTCTTGCATCATCAGCTAATTTGTTGATTTCAATTAGTGATATTATTAACTTCCCAAATTTTTTCCTCAATCCCAATCATAAAATTAATGGTATTCTACTTTATTCATTTTGAAAAACCTGTCATGAAAACAAAATGAGGTTGTGCTTATGGATTTCTAAAATGAGGACAGGGATGGCAGTGAGGAGGGTGGGGAGGGATTCAGAGTTTGCATACCTAGAAGCAGAAGGAGGATTGAGAAAAATTATTACCTATCAAACTCAGGTACACTAACGTTGTAGAAAAGAAGAGACAAAAAGGCAGCCCCACCAAAGGTTTAGTAATGGTTAGACCAAGCTTTTGCAAAACATGTGTCATGGTGTTGTGGACCATGTGACAATGTAGAAGGGAAGACGTGGTGAAGCAATAGATGAACAAATTTATAGGGGTACGGGGTTGGAACAGCATAGTGAAGATTCCAAATTCTGGACATTATATCCACAAAGCTAAGATTTTGATCCTGCTGCCCAAAGTATAGGCCCAAGTCAAGAATGGGAACAAGAGTTCAGTGTGTGTGTGTGTGTTTCAGTTTATGGAGTTTCTATGCTTAATGAAAATTAGAGGGAGTGATATAGAACAATAAACCAGTATTTTTGGCAGCAAAAGCTTTACAGTTTTGATGTTTACTTGCTTTCAAGAAAATGATTTTTTATGCAACAACAACAAGAAGCTTTTTGTTGCAATTCTTTGTTCGTCCTAGTCAAATTGCTAGGAGTCTCATTGACAACTCTAATCAAACATATGGTGGGCAATCCATTAATATTTGTACACATGAAAAAGATATTGCGGCAACCAACAAAACTTGAAATAAGAAGAAAGACTGTGACTTACAGAGAAAAAAGTTGATTAACCTTCAAGGTCACTTTCATTAGACTCCTGCCAATCACCTAGCACTTCAGCACATTCCTTGTACTCACTTGACTCCTCACAGTTAAAGTTACCCTGGGCCATAAAATCTATGAGCTTTCAATCCTTTTTGGGTGAGGTTTGTAATTAGAGCTTCCAGCCCCTTCATAGCCATCACAGGTTAGCTTGGCTTTGTAACTTTCTGCTGCGATCGAATTGTCGAAATTATGATGGGGAACATCAAAGCCCTCATAAGGAGTGATGCTATTATTGCTTCTCTCAGCCATAGTTTCGTTAAGATCTTCGATGTCTTTCTTGTATACCATTCGCAACCCGCACTTCTTTACCTTTACCATGCTTGGGATTATTTCGTTCATCTTCAAGTCCCAACATTTTGACAGAATTTTAATTCCAATCTGACTGAATCCATTTGCATTGCATTCCCACAATGAGTTTATGTCTTCGTACTGGTAGAATTGAGGAAGCAAATAAAGTAGCCAAATGTGATCTGATAAAGGAACAATACTTGTAATGGCTGGTGTTGAATTAATTTGTTTTCCGTTGACTATCAAACAACAGTAAAGTGAATTGTCTTCAAGGATTTGGTGATGTGAATGAGAACAAAATACAACACAAACAGCAATCCCCAAGCACTCATTACATAAAAGAGAATAAGGTATACCAACTTCATCCCCAATACTTTGATACCTAAACCACTTTGGAATTTCACTTCCAGGAAAAACAATGTCACGAATACCAGAGAGAAAGAGAGGGTGCCAAAGGGAGTTTATTATCATTGCAAAAAACATATCAATGAAGCCTTGATTATCAGCCAGTTTCCTGCAATTTAAAAGGCAGAGGCATGTCAATAAAGAATTTGGTTGTAAAAGATCTCGTAGCGTTTCCAGTGAGGTACAACCCTTTCCCACAATATAAATAATATTTAATGGAAGCTTTGGCCATGATCGAAGACTCGTGCAATTGTCCACCAACAACCAATATAGCCTAGATAGTTGAGCGATGCTTTCCGGAAGGCAACTAAAATTATTTCCACTTAGATATAAATATTTTAAAGAGAATAAGCAACAAATATCATTGGGAATTGCATTGAGATTGCAATAACTTAAATCTAAGCTGGTCAAAGAACACAAATCCGATAAAGAAATTGATAACAAGCCCACGAGATTGCAATAACTTAGATTCAGTTTGGTCAAAGAATGCAAACCCGATAAAGAAGTCGATAACAAGCCCATGCAATTGGGACTTCTAGGCATAAATCCACTAAAAGCTAGTTTTTTAAGAGTTCGAAAAAGAGCATTGGAATAAGGCAAAAGTCCTGTGGCAGTTCCACTCACATCAACCTCCTCTGCACTTTTCTTAGTCACCAAATTTTCTAGTTTTGAGCATCCGGAAAGATTGAGATCTTTAAGCCGCTTCATATTTAAAAAGGTACTAGGAAGAGACATGAGATTTTTGCAATCTTTTACATTCAATGAAGCAAGGCCAGTCAAATTCCCAATTGATGTGGGTAATTTTGTAATAGCAGTGCCATCCAAGTAAAGTTCTAATACACTTTCCATATTTTCTCCAAACACTGGAATTCTTTTTAAATTTGAGCAACCAAAAAGAATAAGGATCTCAAGAGACTCCATTTCAAACTTGCTTGGAAGACTTCTTAAGTTTTTGCAACCTTTTAGGTTAAGAAAAGTGAGTTTTTTATGAACTCCAATTGATGGGTGCAAGGATCGGAAATTTATACAACCCTCAAGAACCAATTTCTCAAGATTTGGGATTTCGTTGAAGTCGTGGGTTTCAATCAATTTTAGTGAGTTCTTCAATTGGATGAATTTCAAACCATCAAAAGGCTGTGCAAAGCCAAAAAGGGAAAAAAAATTAGCTTCTACAGAAACTTACTATTTAATGAAACTTAAAAATAAAGTTGTACATAGTACCTAAATTACCTTTAGTTGGAAACTTGATGGAAAATATTTTGAAGGGTATCCACTCCAATCAAGATATATCAAGGCATTAGGAAGATATTTGGGTTCATGCAAAAGGTGAACATTATCAATTATGAGCAATTTAAGATCAAGAACCTTTGAAAAGCATTCCGGATTCCAATATGCCTCTTTTTGTTTTTGCAACTTTAAGACTATGCCTTGAATTGCTTTTTTTCCCTAGTAATCATGAAGAGCACATATTAGTGAATTGCAAAATGTAAGATTACAAAAGCTACTCTATGTTTACTCTTTTAAATAAGGGTAAAACTTAGAAACAATATCTTAGGTGTAGTTTATTAGTTCCCCAATAAAATTCGAACTCATAGTTGAATTTAATTTAATTATCTTTGAAAATGATAATATCGTATTTTATTGTTCAATCCAAGCAAATGAGTGAATTTGATTAGGGAAACTAATATATTGAACCTAAAGTATTATATATATCTTTTCACCTTGAATAATATAGTAGGGTACATGCTCAAGTTTTCTAAATAACTGCTTACCGTATTTTTTGTCAATACATCATTGATGTCCTTAAACAACCACAGTTTGCCACGCTTTCCCGGCTCTTTAGGACACTCTTCATAAACTATGTTCTTTCCCATTTCTTGAAGCAAATCATGCATCCACAAAGTATGATCATCACGGAATTTAACAAGGGATTTATCAAAAAGAACTCCCAATCCAATATTTGGAAAAAGGCCAAGATAATTTAGTATTTCTACTACTTTTCTTTTCTCCATATGATTAAAGAAACAAGCAATATTAAGGAATATTTCCTTCTCTGTTTCATGTAGTCCTTCAAAACTTATTCTAAGTACTCGGAGAATTTCATTTTCTGGAAACTCTTTTAGCCTCTTTAATGTACTTTTCCATTCATTGATACTTCTACCACACAAAAACAAACCCAAAATCTCAACAGCTAAAGGAAGCCCATGAGCATAATATACAAAATCTTCAGATAGCTTTAGATAATCTTCGGGAGGGTGAACTTTTTTAAAAGCTTTCAAACTCAAAAGATGAAGAGATTCGTCATAAGTCAATCCATTAGCCTCATATATTTCATCTACTCCAAGGTTTTGTAGCAAATGCTTATCTCTTGTTGTTATTATAACTCTACTACCTAAACCAAACCAAACCTGATTCCCTGCTAACTTGTCTAATTGGTCGAATTGATCTACATCATCAAGAACAAGAAGAATTCTTTTATGATGTAACCTATTCTTGATCACAAGAACTCCTTCATTAACATCTTGTACACTCATATTTTCATTCAAAATTTGAAGAATGAGTTGCTGTTGTAATAGAACTAAACCATCTTTTTCACAAACTCCCCTAACATTAGCAAGAAAACAACAACCTTCAAACTTATCTGAAACCATATGGAAAACAACTCTAGCAAGAGTTGTTTTCCCTATTCCTCCCATACCCCAAATCCCAATAATGAGAACATCATTTGACCCTAAATCCAAACATGACTCCAATTTCTCCACTCGAGAAATTATTCCTACTAGGTTTTCAGTATTTTCTGAGAATGCATAACTCAATTTATGACATAATTCTCCCACAATATTTTGGATAATTTGTGACTCAAGCCTACAATGAAGAGAAAAATATGTGGTCAATGTAAACCGCAATAAATATGTTTAAAAAAGGTAGAAAATCCAATTTTCTATTATTTTGATTGAAATTAATTGGCTCAAGACAAAACTTGAAAGAACTACAAACATGTATTTAGGTCTACATAAAGTTCAAAACAATGCTATATATGAGGCGAGTGTCATCTGAATATTTTAAAGAAAGAAATGTCAAATTGGATTACCTAGCTTGTACATGCCATCCTTTAAGATTGGCTACTTCTCTCAAAGCAGTTCTCCATGTTTGCACCTTCTCTATGTAGTCCTTGAAACATTTTTCATGTTTGGCAAAGGCTTGGGCAAAAGTTCCTACTTGTTTTCGTACAGTAGATGGATCCACATCATAAAAAATTGGTAGAACTGTCATTTTCATTTCTTTCATGCACCCAATGATCTTTACAAGTTCATCCAAACACCATGTAGAAGATGCATAGTTTCTTGAGAGAATGACAATTGCAAACCTTGATTCTTCTATTGTTTTCATAAGCTCTGGTGAAATAGATTTTCCTGTCTCAAGTTTTTCCTCATCTCTAAAGGTGAAAATACCCTTTTGCTTTAAGGCGACATATAGATGGTCGGTAAAATTATTGCGTGTGTCCTTACCTCTAAAACTAAGAAAGACATCATATTTCCATTGTGGTGTTGAAGAAGAAAATGATGACGAAGATGAGGCAGTTTGAGTGCTAATGGCAGCCATTAGAAATATATTGGCAAATTTTGAGCTACAATAAAGATTAACAAAAAGCACATTCAATTAAATTTAAAAGAGAAATTAAAGGAAAAAAAAATGAGAAGAAGAGAATGATTTGATGTGGAGGAATACATCCTCTGTTCTTAGTCAAGTCAACCACTCTTTTTCTTTTTTAAACAAAGTAGGCATGCAAATGCCCTTTACATCCAAGAATCGACTGGTGAAATTAAACGTATATAATTGTATTTATCACTACAAAATAAACTGTGGTTTTAATAATTTTTTTTTTTCTAAATATCAAACCTCTTGATCTTTATATTTAGGATGAACCCTTCCCCATGTCAATACATGTACTCATTCTATCCTCACACCACTGACCAATCACAGCTAAAATGATGCATCCTTTTAGTTTTCCCAAAAAGAATACTCCATACGTTCTAAGTTCTTGGTCCTCTAGTCCCATAAGGTAGTCCTCTTTTTAAAGTCAATAAATAAATTTCGCGACTTATCCTTTGCTTTACCTTTTTAATTAAAGACAAAGCATTATTCTCTCTATAAATTAAAAAAAAAAAAAATAAAAAAAAAAATAAAAAAAAAAACACATTAAATATTGTTCCCTTAAAAAGTTAAATTTTCTTAATAGGACCAACAACATAGAATGGAAATAGTATGTGGATAAAAGAAGAGAGAGGACCTTGAGGATGTGGATCACGTTGGCAAGGAGAAGAGAGGCTCAGTGTGAGTAAAGTCTCACATTGAATAATAATAACAAGAGCAAATAATTAATATAACATAGTTGGCCCAAACTTATAGGTTTTTGCTTTTGGATTTAATGGTATCCCAACAAATTTCAATTGGAGTCTCCAAGGTGTTATATCATGTAATTGCTTCTTAACTTTTAAGATTGGGCGTTGGGTATTGGAAGCAAAGAGACATAGTCACATACAAACATGCACATATATAAAAAGGGATTTCTCTCTAAACAGCCTGATTGTTCTTTCACAAATTGAAGATGCCAAGAATTGTTTTGCACTATTTATGATATCATCAGATTGAAAATGTAATCTTAAAATTCAGTGGATTTCTATTGTGTTATAAAAAAAAATTATGACTTTGCTTATGGTGCGTGCCTATAAACTATAAAGGGCTTTCTGTAAGTTTACTAGTGATTTTGCTTAGTACTTGCCCAAGATCATTTTTCCCTTGGTGTGCATAAACAGAAGGAAAGTATGCTAAATTAAACCTCTAGTAATACATGGGTTAGGTCTGGCAAAATTGGGTTCTTGGCCCATCAATAGAACTATCAAATAGTTGGGTCTAGGTCAATGGTGTGAAGAAATGAATAAACCTTTGAACTAAATTGTTTGTGGAAGTAGGCAGAAAGCCAGACCGACCAGTTCTAGAGACAGCAAGGAAGTCTTAAGCTAGGAACTCATGGGTTTAGCCAGACCGAGTCAGATCCTTGGTCCATTAATATGAATAAACATTTTAACTGTAATGATATTATATATATATAAATAACTGTTATGGGTCAAGTCAGTAAATCTTTTTTTTTTTTTTTTAACTCAAAACTCAAAAGTAAGATTGGATGTTATCAAATTTATTTATAAAATAAAAATAAGGAAAGAACAAAGACCAAAGAAAGTTTTTATTCTTTCTGCGAAACAAAGTAGGTATGCTAGTGGCTATCTCTCTCGTCTTGACATCTTCTAAGAATAAACCACTGAAAATTAAAGCTAGGAGAAAAGAATATTCATAGAGAGCCTCTTTTTGACATCAATTATACGTACCAATTCAAACTAACAAATATGCCTCTTTATCAATTATAATTTTTATATAGAAACAGAATTGAAAGTTCTGAATTTTAGTGAGTCTTAAAAAAAAAAAATTATGTGTTCTAAAAATTATGATTACCAGACTGAAATTAAGAAAGAAGCTACTGCGACCCAAACACTATTTTATTTTAGTGAAACATTTTTTATTTGACAATCACAACTGCTATAAGAGGAAAAACTCAGATATAAAACAGGAAAACACAACAACAACAACAACAAAAAAAAACCCAGAAATAAATTTTACGTTTCTCCTCCTTTTCCACTGTTTTCCCGTCACTCAAACAGAAATTGAACACAAACCAAATATAAATTTAATAAATAAATAAATACCAGAGAATTCACACAAAGTATTGAATAAGAGAAGAGAGAGGACCTTGAGGATGCGGTTCACGTTGTCAAGGTCAATGAGATGAAGAGACAGAGACAGAGAGAGACAGTCGGTTGAAGAGGAGAACAGAGACCAGTGAGATATTTCTTTTGGGTTAGAGACCAGTGAGATACTGTGGAGAGTATAGTTGTAGGAGTGGATTTGTAGGTAGAAAGATATCTAAGACCAAAAAAACCCATTTGCGCGGCTTTTCTTTTTCTTTTTCTTTTTCTTTGGTTTGTCTTTTCCAGTATTTTTCATTCGGTTTTATTTTTTTCTTTATTTTTTTCTTTCATTTACAGATAAATAACTTATTTAGTTGAAATTGAAAATTTTTTAGTGAAATTACTGTAGGTAAAGTTAAAAGATAACTGAAATAGTAAAATAAGACTCATAAATAGTACCAAAAATATACTGAGTAGTAAAAAATGCTGACTTTCTAACCCCAAACACACACTTAGTATCCGTTTGGATACCCATTATCATGCGTTTGCGTTTGCGTTTGCGTTTGCGTTTGCGTTTGCTTTTTTTTTTAAGCGCATTTTGTGGTTGTGGTGTTTTTCCAATGGGTCTCATGCACTGTTCACGAGACCCACAAACATCTTTTTTTTACCAAAACTTTCATTAAAAATGGGTCTCACTGTACTATTCAAACATTTAAAAATTATTTTACTACAGTGTTTTCAGTTTTCAGTAAAATAAGTGGTATCCAAACACACCCTTATTTTCATTTGTTTTGGATCCTTTAGCTTGTATTTTTTTTAATTATTTTTTATTAAAAAAAAAGGCTAAAATGCAAAACTCGCCCCTAAATTTCTCCATAATTTATTTTAGACCTCTAACTTAGTTTCATTTCAATCCTTTAAATTTTAGATTTATTCAATTAAGGTTTTTCATCAACTTTTGTTAAATTTTTTGAAAAAAAATGAATCTGTAAAATATTTTTTAATTATTAATTGAATTTTTTTATTATAAAAATTTGAAGAAAAATTTAAAGATTGAAAAATTCACTACAATATATAATAAAATTTTATGAAAAAATCTTAATTGAATAAATTTTAAAATTAGAAAACTCAAAAACAAAATTAAAGAACTTAAATGAATTTTGATAAAATATAAAAGATGGGTTTTGCATACAGTCAAACCAAAGGTTAAAAACGTATTTCAGTTGCTTCTTTGCATAATGGGCAGTTTGTGTCTATTGTTCCTAACCATTCTACAAGTGGGTCTTTTGATGGTAGCACGCCCATCCTATTCCTTGATTCCCTTCTTTGCTCCTGATTTAAATGGTACACTGTCTATCCGTTTGAGGAATAACTATTCTTTTAATAGGTATGGTGTAAATTGGGAGCGCCTAGGCCACAGATTTAATCAAAATGCACCTACCTGCCCACTAACTTTAATGCCAAGTGGATGAAGTCATAGTCCCCTTTGATATTTCTCTAAATATGTTTTATATCACAGGCTGCCAATTATAAGAAATAACACTATTTGCAACAGTTCGACCTTCACAACTTACGTCTATGGTCTCTACTATTTACTTACATTAATTGTATAGATTTGCGGTATTACACAATTTTAATAAATAAAATTACATATATTCAATTTGCATGGAAGAATATAATCAAGGATTGAGGATACTGAACTTCCCACCAAGGTTTACAGATCCGGACCGTTCATTGAACCGTAAAAAAGAGATGTTCAAAGTTTTTGAGGTCGAACCGTGATGACGTCATAATTAATTTAATAATTAATTAAAACCGTGATGACGTCATAATTAATTTAATAATTAATTAAAGCCTAAATATAGATATTAAATTTATAAAACTAGCAAAATTGACTAATATATCTATATATGTGAGGGAAATTTAATGATTTTCAAGCATATATTTAATAATTAAATAAGAAAGTTAATAAAATAAAATAATAACCATGAAAACATTAAAATTTATGATTAATTTTTGAAGTAAAGTTGAATATTTTTGAAGGATTTTAATTATAATTTTTTTTATTCCTTGTAAGAGATGGATAATTTAATTAAATAGAATAAAATTGTGTTAAGTTTTTTTTTTTTTTTTTAAATTGCTAAGGGGTTGGACCGCACGGTTCTTGCCACCGGTTCGTACGGTCCAACCCTGGTTTTAGGGGTTCACGGAATTGCCACATATGCCCGGTTCTTTATGCTTAAAAAACCAATTTTCATCCTAGTTCCCGATTTTCACGGTCCGACCTCTCGGTCCGGTCCGGTTCTGAGAACTATGCTTCCCACAACTATGGTTTTCCTAGCCCCACGATCAATGTGCCCTTTAAACATGTTACCAAACCCACCATCAACAATTTCCTCACAAATAAACTTATCAAAGCATTGCTTTGCATCATGCATTCTCTGTTATGAGCTCATGTAGTTACTCAAACCCACCTACACTAATAATGAAAACATTTTCAAGATTTGTTTGTTTTCTAAATTTATCTAATTAGTTATTCCTCTTTAATTTACTTTGATGGAAGCACATTATCTATATATAGTTAAAATGGTTGTGGGAATTTAAACCTTGTGTTGGAAACCTCACGATTTGCCAATTAAGCTACAAAGCTATTATCAAAGAGATTATCAATTTATTAAATAAATAAAATCTAGGAGAATTCATCAACTGAAGATATCCAATGAGTGTAGAGCACCTAAGCTATTTACTTGTGGAACACAAAAGGAAAAGCAACCTGGAACGAGAGAAAAGATTTTCTGAGTGAGAGGGACTTTCAAATGTACACTAGGGAAAAAGTAGACCCCAAAATTGTGGTGTGAGTGTAAATAAATGGGATTTGGTTGATAAAAATCTCTTTTGTGTTTGTTTATTTATTAACAAGCCAAGCTTAAATTTTATTTTTAGGCTTATTTGATAAACTAGCGAGAGAGACTTTTGAATCTACACTAGAAAAAGTAGACCCAACCAAAATTGTTGTGCGAGTGTAAATAGCTGAGATTTCATATAGATTTCATAATATTGAAGTGGTGAGAATCCTTGAGTCCCATATAGGAAATGATGGAGAATACGAGTTTATATGCTCATTGGTTGGACATTGGGTTGGGCTTCAGACATGTGTGGACTAAGCCCTCTTGTCCAAATAATAATAATATCTTATTATTTTATCTTTTGAGTTAGTAAGTCTGTATATAGCAGCTATTTTTAAAATAGTGTGTCTTTTCAATAACGTATATATTCATTACCCCTCATTCATGAAAAATAACTTTTGAGAAACTCTCCCAGAGAGAAAATATTTTGTCCATTAGCATTTGAGTCAAAGAGAGAGAAACGGAGACATAGTTCAGTTCACAGAGCACAGACCTTGTATGCTTCTTCTCCATACTGTAGATCGTTTTATCTTGGGAAGCAAACATCCATGAGTCTCAAAGCATCACAGATTGTGTGAGGGGCGAAATCTTTTTAAGAATATTGTGTCAAACACAAGACTTGATTTGTATCATTCATCCTTCACACATTTGGTTTGTAAGTTTTTAATTATCTTGTAGATTTCTTCTTATATATGTAGTATCCTTTTTCTGTTTTTGCATATCACATTTTTTGATGTTATTGCTTATAATTAGATATGTATGTTATTTCTTTTTGCTTAATCACAAAAGTAAATGTTTATTTTAATGCTTGGTAATTTATTTTTGCGTTGTCTTTCAATTACTATGAATAGCTAAATTTTCAATTAAGATTGAGGATGAAACCTTATTAAAGATTATCAAAAGTATTTATGTGATTTAATTTTTCCCACAATAGTTGTTTTTTAATGATTTAAATTGGAGACAATGTGCATGGATCTAGCAACAACTTAAAGATTGGAGAATGCATGCAAAATGATCGTTTTGGATTTTATTGTGATGGGTGAAAATCTCATATATATCTGACTAAGGTAAGGGTGGACTTCTCAAATTTCACATATGAATAGGTGGTTTTTACTATTTTAGGTTTTGTTTTGAAGTTACTTAATGTATTTTGTATAATACACGCACGCACGCACATGTGATCAATTCAGTCTTCATTGAAATTGGAATCTCAACGACGTCATTAACTATCGTCCTATTTGTCGTCGGCAATCCCATTAGGCAATTCGATCAGCTTAATTCCAGCTCAATAATTTGGCCTAGATTGATTTTTGAACACCCTTACCGAAAGTTTAACAATTTCAATAAAGAGTTTTAAGGGGTCTTAATTTCTATTTCTTTTAAATGAAGGGGGTAGGGTCATGTGTTTTGGTATTGTCAATCATGCCAAATTATGTGTCTTTTATTGAGTTTTGATGTGTCTTAAAGTTGTAATTGAAGACCAAGTTAAAGACACAAAGTTTGCTCAAGAAAAGCTCAAGAAAAACACATTTTCAGCATGTACCTCAATAGCAGCTCGATAGAAGCTAGAAACTCACTGTCTCCTTGATAGAAGCTCGATCTATCGAAATTTTGTTTTCGATAGTAGCTCGATCTATCGAGTTTTGCGGATCAGCAAAAATCAGTAACGTGAAAAGCCCTATAACTTATTCGTTCAAAGCCCGGATTGAGATCCATTTGAAACGGTATTTAAAGGACATCATAAGCCATCTATTAGAAGGTTTTTCAAAGAGAGAAACACTTCGTTTATGCGGCTAGGGTTTTGTAACCAAGTTTTTTCTATGTCACCAAATAAAAGAGTTTCAAAGTAGATCTAAAGATTCCATTGGTGAAGAAGCTGAAGTCATAGCAACCACCATAAACATGCTACTGTGAGGAAAACCTTCAAGAGGTTCTTGAAGTCAGTTGTAGGTTTCAATTGTGATTGTGGGTGGAGCTTTCATATATTGAAAAGTTCAGAAGTTCTGAAGCGGTAGAAGGTTTTTGCTATAAGTTCATCTATTGAGATTGTAGAGTCTAGGGATAAAGGTTTTATACTAGATCTGAAACTTCTCTTTTTTATAGTGGATTGATTTTTGGAAAGGTTTCCCCCTAGATTTTTTACTGTAAAACTAATTTGTTTCATTGGTTTTTTTGGGTCATCATATCTTATCTTATTTACTATTCCACTGTGCATGATTTTGACATGATATTGATGTTTTTTCCTTTAACCAAGGATTATTCATAATATATCTAATTAACAATTTGGGTTTAAAACTTGTTAATTCTATCAACCGAGATCTAAATTTTCCAACAAGTAGTATCAAAGCGGGTACACTTTGACTGGATTAACTTCCTTAGTGTGATCCTTGACCCCCGTTGTCATGAATTGTGGACAATCTCTTTTGATTCCTCATTTGTTTGATGGTACTAACTATGCCGACTGGAAAGTTCGTATAAAAACTTTTTTGCAAGCTCTTAATGAAAAGTATGGTTAGTTGTTGAAGTTGGTTGGAAGAAACCAAGTGAAACCCCAGCTAATTGGGATGATGGCAAGATCAAAGTTACAAACTTCAACAGTAGGGCTTTAAATGCTTTGTTCAGTGGTGTGACAAATGAGGAGTTCAAGAAAATATTATCCACTAAAATTACTAAGGAAGCATGGACCATGCTTGAGACCACCTATGAAGATATTAAGGCAGTGAAGACTGTTAAGCTTTAAAGACTCACTAGTAGTTTTAAAGAAATAAGGATGGAGGGGGATGAGATATTTGATGAGTTCTTTGCTAAACTCAAGAATATTGTGAACTCTGCCTTCAATCTTGGGGAATCTATAGCAAAACCCATAATTGTTAGAAAAATCCTTAGGTCTCTAGTTGAAAGATTCCATGCCAAGATCATTGTCATTGAAGAAGCGAAGGACATTGATAAAATTCCTTTGACTAAGCTTGTAGGAAACCTTCAAACTTATGAGATGAGATTACATAATATAGGAAAAGGTGGAAAGAGAAGGAGCATGGCTCTTAAGGGTATAGTGGAAGAGAGTGATGACTCTGAAAATGAGGATGAGAATGAGGATGATGACTAAACTTTCATAGCTAAGAAGATTAGAAAACTTCTCCAATATAGGAAAAAGGATAAGAACAAAGCTCATAGGAAATTTGAATCCTTTAGGAAAGGTAAGAGTGAAAAACCCCTCATCTAGTGCCATGAGTGTAAAAGTTTTGGTCATATGAGGATAGAGTATCCAAACTATCTTATAAAAGAAAAGACCAAAAGATCAAAAGGTAAAGTGTTGGTTGTCACCTTAAGTGATACTGAAAGTGATCTTTTTGATGAGTTTGAGGATGAATATAGTAATTATATGGCTTTTGCTGCCACAACTAAGAATGTGATTGTGGAGAATGTTAGTGATAGTGAGAATTCTTCCGATGATGAAGCACCTAAGAAGTTGACTCTTCAGGAAGCCTATGATAAGTTGTGCACTGAATATATAAAATCTGAAAAGACCTCCTATCTCTGCAGAAAAGAACTTAATGAGGTAAAAACTGATCTGTTAGTTAAATTAGATGAGACTACTTAGTTGAGACTCTGTCTGTGGAGAACACCTCCTTAGATGAGAAGGTCAAGAATCCTAAGGTGAAGAGGATGTCTAGTGCAAAGCTTGATGAGGTTTTGAGTGCTCAAAAGCCTAGTTCTGATAAGACTGGCTTAGGATATGTTAATTCCTCTAGCCCCTCTTCTTCCACAGCTTTTGGATCAAAGACTGTTGTTGTGCCTCAATTTGAGAAGGTTGATAAAGGTAAGAAATCCATAACTAATATGTCTAATTCTAAATCCTTTGTTAGACCTCATTTTAGGAAATTTAATTGTTTTAAAACTACTCATGTTTGTCACCATTGTGGTGTTCCTAGACACACTCACCTTAATTGTTTCAAGTTGTATCCTCATAAGCAAGTGTCAAAAAGGTCTCAGGTTTCTTCACAAGGTTCTACACCTTTTCTTGGTGAGTTATTAAAAGTTTTGAGCTTATTAACTTAATTTTAGGAGAATTTTAACTCCTCTATGTCATTTGGTAATCATACTAGGACACGTGCCTTTTTATCTTCATAGCCAAAGACTTATGCTGTATGGGTGATGAAGGATCCTAAGGCTTAATTGTCTTTTTGTTTGTCCTTTGCTTTAATTCATTCTATCTAAAGTAGGACTTTCATGCTTGATTTCTTATCTATTTTTAGAATCATGCTTTCATACATTGCATTGTTTTTGTATTTATTTATTTTTGCATATGCATTTTTTATTTCTTTTATTGCTTTCAAGAAAAGAAAAACAAATTTAAAAAAATTGAAAAATACAAAAACAGTGTGTTTTGAGTATACTGGTACTTGTGTACTTTTGGATGGCAATTGAAACAAGGTTTCTTAATTTTGTAACTCTTGTAGCTTAGATAAGCTTCTTTATGCACAACTAAGTAATGTGAGCTTTGTGGCTTGTTATGTGATTTGTATGATTTAGTTAATCTTTTATCATTCATATCTTCAATCACTCTTTTTGATGGGAAGGACTATAAAATTCTAAGAGAAAAACATGAATAACCATCTCACCACTAAAACTCGTCAATCATAAACATTTGTGTGCAATTCATAAAAGCCATGTTTGGCAAGGTGTAACACTTGCACAACAAGAAAAGGATGTTTGGCTAACATAATTGAGTATTTCTTTTTTCTCTTATATGCTCATGCATGATATCCCTTTTATACGTAATTGTCTTTTTGTTTGTCCTTTGCTTTAATTCTTTCTATCTAAAGTAGGACTTTCATGCTTGACTTCTTATCTGTTTTTAGAATCATGCTTTCTTGCATTGCATTGTTTTTGTATTTATTTATTTTTGCATATGCATTTTTTATTGGCGTAAATGCACTTTTAGTCCCTATATTTTGCACTTTTTCCATTTTGGTCCCTACATTTTATTTTTACCACTTTTAATCCCTAAACCAATTAACACCTGACATTTAGGTCCTTTCCATCACCCACCTAACAGAAAAAGCTAACGTGGTTCACGGTAGAATAAAAAAATAATATAATCACACATAATATAATGCCACGTCAGCATAAAAATTTAAAAAATTAAGTTATTAGTTTTAACTAAATAAAAAAACAGAATTAAAAGCCAAAAATCACTAAAATTAAATCTAAAAAGTATCTTGAACAAAATTTAAAAAAATATATATATTCGAAAAATTCGGAAAAACATGTTTTTTCCCTAATCTTTGGTTGGAAACATGTTTAGACTATCTCTTTCTTCCAATTCCAATTCCATTTCCAATTACAATTCCTAACTAAAACCAAATAAATCCTTATAAACCAATTTCTCTTCTCCACTTATCAAAAAAAAAAAAAAAAATTCTCTTCTCTTCTCTCTGAGCTATTCCACAGTCCCCATCAAATCTCTCCAAACCTCTTTCTCTACCTCTTGATCTCACTCTCTCGGCAAGGGTGATGACAACAGTGAAGGCGACGGCAAAGGCTTGAAGACTGAAGGTGACAACGACGGCAGCTTGAAGATTGGTTATTCTGGGTTTTGCTCGTATGGGTTTTGGATATAGATCGATGCTTCTATGCTTGTTCTGAGTTTTTCTGGGTTTCGAACCGATGCTCCGTTGCTGCTCCGCCACCGCTCAGCCCACCACTCTAACCCCTTTACCCATTTTTCCCTTCGCGATTTCTCTCTCACGAACCCATATTTGCTCTCTCTTTTCCAACCATACCTAGTCGAGACAAAGAAAAATAAAAAAACAAAAATCCATAACAATATCCACGAACCCAAATTCTCTCTCTCTCTCTCTCTCTCACGAACCCAAATTTGCTCGCTCTCTCTCACGAACCTAAATTTGCTAACAATATTTATCAGCTCCTAGAAAATTCTTTTTCTTGTATATTATTATTATTTTTTGCTATCTATAGGTTCATATCTGAGCTGCTAACATGTTTTTGTTTTTATTTGTGTGTGTGATTTCCATTGTAAGATGTCTGGGAAGTGTGTTGATGTAATAATGATCAAATGTGTTTTTTTCATGTGGGTATTTGTAAAAATTTAGGACTCTGTGGTGTCTCTGTGGTTGCGGCGGCTAGCTTTTGGTGGTTGGGTTGAGTTTAGGTTGTTGTTGGCTTTGGTGGGTTGTTGGTGGTGGTGGTGATTGCTGGTCATGGGCATGATGGATAGAGAGAGAGGAAGAGAGAGACGTGTGTTCTTGAGCTCTTTGATCTAGGTTCGAGTTCTTTGATCTGGGTTCGAGTTCTTGTGATCTTCATGTTCTTGAGTTTTTTTTTTTTTTTTTTAATTTTTTATTTATTTTAATATTTATTTTTAATTTAATTAATTAATGTGTGTGATTATATATATATTTTTTATTCTACCGTCAACAACGCCAGCTTTTGTTGTTAATTGGGTGACAAAAAGGACCTAAATGTTAGGCGTTAATTGGTTTAGAGACTAAAAGTGGTAAAAATAAAATGTAGAGACCAAAATGAAAAAAAGTGCAAAATGTAAGGACTAAAAGTGCATTTACACCTTTTTTTAATTTCTTTTATTGCTTTCAAGAAAAGAAAAGAAAATTTAAAAAAAAATTTAAAAAAAATTGAAAAATACAAAAATAGTGTGTTTTGAGTATACTGTTACTTGTGTACTTTTGGATGACCATTGAAACAAGGTTTCTTGTATCTCTTGTAGCTTAGATGAGTTTTTTTTTATGCACAACTAAGTAATGTGAGCTTTGTGGCTTGTTATGTGATTTGTATGATTTGGATAATCTTTTATCATTCATATCTTCAATCACTCTTTTTGATGGGAAGGACTAGAAAATCTTAAGAGAAAAACATGAATAACCATCTCACCATTAAAACTCGTCAATCATAAACATTTGTGTGCAATTCATAAAAGTCGTGCTTGACAAGGTGTAGTACTTGCACAGCAAGAAAAGGATGTTTGGCTAACATAATTGACTATTTCTTTTTTCTCTTGTATGCCCATGCATGATATGCCTTTTATACTAAAAAGAAAAATAACCAAAGAACTTGAAAAGCAAAAAGAATCAAAATGCATTTATATATGGTTGCAAGTATGTTTCTAGGAGATGTTGGAGTTATATGATGTACCTCAAAGGTGATGGTCCCCATTAAACGGTTATGATTATGTGTAAATGTTTTTGATTCTCGTATATCATTATTTTCATATGACGAGACACTTATGCTTCTTGCAAAAGTTTCACACACAACACGCATACTCTTTGCTAATCTTGATAATGTTGTACGGGTACAATGTGATTTGGCCATTTAAAGTTACTCTTGTACTAGTGTGAGTTTTTTAAAAAACAGAAATTTGTGTTTTTGCTTTAAAAAGTCTTTTGGATTTTTGCATTTCTTTTCTCCCTTTGTGTCCATAGCATCTTGTTGTCATGTTCTTTTTGTAGGTCTATGGTTCCTTATTTTCCTTATTCCCTCTTGTCAGTTTTCTATTTGTCTCTGGTCAAGTTTTTTTGGCTTTCTATGTCCTTTGACAATCGTGGCAAAAAGGGGGAGAAATTTGAGATTTGCATGTCATTCCTCAGGGGGAGTAATAAATTTAGGGGGAGAACTTCAAGTAAAAGAGAAGAAAATTTTTTGATGTAACAACCTTAGGGGAAGAGTTAGTTTGTTAGTTTGATACACTTTGATATTGATATATTTTGTGTTGTGTATCTTTTGGTTTTGTAACCATCTACATACATCATGTGTTGTTTCAATATATGATGATGATGTATGTGTTTCTCTCTTTATCTCACATATGTTGTTTCTTTTCTCACTTTATACACATGTTTCTTGTGTATTTAACTTGTCATTGTTTTCCACATAGTACCTTGATACGCCTTGTTTAGTGCCTTTCAGGAAAGACAAGTTAAAGCCAAGTTAAGATTCCGAGCCTTTTTCTTGCAATAACTTCAAAGGTTCAGATCTTTTAGATTAGGCTTATTTTGCAATCTTGAGTAGAATGTATTTTAGGACATTCAATGTACTCTTGTGGTTTAAGGGAGATCGTTAGGTTCATATTTTTATATAATTGGCATATCTTATGACAAAACTCAATTTACTTGTTTATTATTTATCATTGTTTTCCACATGGTACGCATAATATGTTTGTTAAGTGCTTTCAGGAAAGACAGGTATCAAGCCAATCAAAATAGTCAATCCTAGTTCGTGCTATGATTTCTCAGGACTGGTTGTTTTTAGATAGGCTAGTGTATTTGAATATGGGTGCATTCATTGTATTTGGGTTATTATCGTATCGGGCTTACATTTGTATTAAAGTTTTGTCATGGATTGACAAAGGGGGAGGTAGTTAAGGTCATGTGTTTTGATATTGTCAACCATGCCAAATTATGTGTCTTTTATTGAGTTTTGATGTGTCTTAAAGTTGTAATTGAATACCAAGTTTAAGACACAAAGTTTGCTCAAGAAAAGCTTAAGAAAAATACATTTTTAGCATGTACCTTGATAGGAGCTCAATAAAAGCTCGATAGAAGCTAGAAACTCACTGTCTCATCGATAGAAGCTCGATTGCAGTTCAATCTATTGACCTTCGGGGATCAACAACAATTAGCAATGCGAAGAAGCCCATAACTTATTCATTTGAAGCTCGAATTGAGATCCATTTGAACCAGTATTTAAAGGACATCATAAGCCATCTATTAGAAGGTTTTTTAGAGAGAGAAACACTTTGTTTATGTGGTTAAGGTTTCCCCCTAGGTTTTTTATTGTGAAACTAGTTTGTTTCATTAGTTTTCCTAGGTCATCATATCTTGTCTTATTTACTATTCCGCTGTGCATGATTTTGACATGATATTGATGTTTGTTCGTTTAACCAAGGATTATTCATAATATATCTAATTAACAACTTGGGTTAAAAACTTATTAATTCTATCAATCAGAGTCTAATACTATTTAATGTAATTGATCAAGCTAACTTTTATAATACTATTTAATGTAATTAATCAAGTATTCAGATTATAAAAAACTTTTCCGTTTAAACTTTGCATTGTAAAACTCTACTACTAAATCTCTACTTTCTACAACAATACAAAAAAACACTAAATCTGGGGTTTATGGTCAATAAACCACATGTTTGAATTTAATATGAAGAATCTAATATACAATACCTTAAAAATAGTATCTAAGTTTTATATCCCTGTATATAATTGCAATAGGATTTTTGGTGTCAACTTTTCACTATTTTTCATTCAGGTTCATGTGATAGCCTAGGGCCAGTGGTAGTAACACTATTTATGGTGCCTAACGTATGTGGTTTGAATTCTATCTCCCCCTTCCCCTTCCGCTTCCATACCTTATGTTTAACCTACCCCTAATATATAGTTCAATTTGATTTTTTTAAACACAAATATTGGACCAGAAAAAAGTATTGTGATAATGAAAAGATTATTTAGAATAACATACAAAGTTAAGGAGAATGGTCCAACTAAACATATCTTTTTAATGTATCTAACATCATACCCCACGCTACTAATAATTTAACTTTTTTTTTAATAGAATATAACTATTAAAAATTTGAAAACTCTCCCACACTCATACAACTACTTATTTTGAGCCCAAGAAAAAAGCATTATATGGATAGACTTTAAAATAAGCACTAGCATGTGCATGTGGGTTGAATCTCCCCTCCCCTAAAATACACACACACATACATATATATATATATATATTTTTTTTTTTTGGGAGTTGAGATGATTAGATATTAGGGGGATTCTAAAAAAAAAGTAGATATTAGGGGAGGATGAGGTGGGGTTCAAACCATAGATATTGGGCACCATAAAGTATGTCATTACCACCAAGCTATCACTTAAACCCCAGGTTAATCCATATTTAATTTAGGGTCCGTTTGGTTGGAGGAGTGGAAAAGTGGGAGGATATAAAAGATTTGGTTTTCCCTCATGTGTGTTTGGTTGGAGGGGTGGAAACGTGGGAGGGTGGAAAACTTTTTTGTTTGGTTGGAGAGAAAAAGGGGAGGATGGAAAATGTAGTTTATATAAATTGACTATTATGTCCTTGTTATATAATATATAAGAAATAGATATATTTACACTCATTAAATAATATAAAAATTAACACAAATACATAAACATTTATATTACTTTTCTTTATTATTATATATAATTTTAAATTTATAGGCAACAAAAATAGATTATGCATTAACTGGGAAGACATTTCAAAAAAAAAAAAAAAAAAAAAAAAACTTTATCCACATGACCATATGTAGATTGGGAAGATATATATATATATATATATATATATATATATATATATTTTAAAAAAAAATTATCTAACCATTGTTACTTGGGAAGATATTTAAAAAAAAAAAAAAAAAAAACTTTATTCACATGGGCGACTGGAGTTCACGTTGTTGTGCTGTGAAGATGCTAAGAAACTGATAAGGATGAAAAGGCAAAAGTAATCAGGTCACAGGTGTAGTGGGAAAGTGAGAGGGGTAGGTGAGTGCAATAAAATGAGTATTTGTGTAAATTACATCATTCAGCAACTTTTTTCTTAGTTTTCCTCCTAAATTGGGAGGACAAAAAAAGTGGGCCCAGAGGGATTATTTTCCTCCCCATTTTCTGTCTTTCTTATTTTCTCTCCTGAACCAAATAAGAGAAAATGCCATTTTCCACCCTATTTTCTTCTCCCTATTTTTCATCCTTCTTGTTTTCATCCCAACGAAACATACCCTTAAGGTTTTTGCCATTAGGTTTCAAGGGAACATGTCAAGATGCATTGAATACTCTATTAAATGATTTTGTTGTACATTTTTTTATAAATAAAGTCAAACACTATACACAGATGTCAAGAAAAACACACATTACCATAATCAATTGTACATGTAAATTTTTTTTAGAAGATATTGTACATGTAAATGATTCGAATAAAAATGATTGAATATTGTACGTGTAAATGATTCGAATAAAAATGATTGACAAATTTATAAAGAGTAAATTGTAAATTACACTTCTAAAGTTTGAGGGTGTTTGAATTTTACATTCAGAAGTTTCAGAATTTGGATTTTATTCCCTGAAGTTTGAGGGTGTTTGGATTTTACATCCTGATGTTTCATAATTTGGATTTTACCCTCTAAATTTGGGGTTGTTTGGATTTTACTCCCTTAAGTTTAAGGGTATTTAAAGTTTCAGAATTCGAGAGTATAAAATCCAAACACCCCTAAATTTTAGGAAGTAAAATTCAAATTCTGAAATATCAGGGTGTAAAATTCGAACACCCCCAAACTTCAAAGGATAAAATCCAAATTCTGAAATTTCAAGGTATAAAATCTAAACTCCCCTAAACTTTAGGGGTGTAATTTGTAATTTACTCATATAACTCATAATTGAATATTAATAATTTCTTATCTTGTGTCTTCTCCTTCCACTTATTAATAATTGTTAATGGAGGTGGGGTTGTTAAGGACACTGATTGACAACATTTATTTATTTATGAATAATCTTGAGGTGGATTTGTTAAGCACACTGATTGACAACATTTATTTATTTATGAATAATTCTTTAAAGTCTCATTTCTTCTAGTATAATATTACCTCAATCAACTTCAACAAATAATTCAAAACTCTTAACCAGTACTTGGGTAACTTTCAAGAGATTCATCACTATAGTTACATAGTGTGTATGAGATGGGAGACTGCACACCCAAGACAATGATCAAATACTCAAAAAGTTCTCAAATAGTGAACACACATATTAATAATAAATAAACAAAACAAATAGATAAAAGACAAGGTTTTTCTCTAATTCATTATGTAACGATTCATAAATAATTTGTATGTGTTATTTAAACAAGTTATATGATTTATTAAATAAGTCATGCGAGTAAATCTACATGTAAATAGTTTTATCAATCTGCACATAGTAAGTTGAAGAAATTCAAATTGGTTTAGAGGTAAAACTTTTTTTCATGAAGGGCAATTTTTTTTTTTTTTTTTTTTTTTTTTTGTCTTTTTAAACGTTCTCCTCTTTTACTCTATTGTGTATGGAAAAGGCTGTTCAAATGATAAACACTAAGTGTGCATTTAGATACCGCTTATTTTATTGAAAACTGAAAACAATAAAAAAATAATTTCTGCAAGACTGTTCACTCTTTTGACACTGTAGCTTTGCCTTAATGCATTGTTCATGTCCCATGAACAGTGCAAGAGGCGTTGGACAAAAAAAAAAAGAAGAAGAAGGCAGACACAGATGTGAACGTGCAATCCAAATGGAGCCTTAGAGTCCATTTGGAAACAGTTTATTTAGCTAAAACTGAAAAACTTTTTATTGAAATACTATAGATAAATCTAAAAGGTAGCTTAAGTAGTACAATAGGACCAATGAATAGTACCAAAAATTGTAATGAGACCCACAAATAGTAGTAAAAATAAGCTGAATAGTAACAAAAATAAACTAAAGAATAAAAAAAACTGCATTTTTTAGCTTTTTCCCAAACGCAACCTAAGTTGTCACTATCTTTAGAACCAAAAATTAGGGAGAAGGGAGACATGTCTTTTTCTATAATTTTGTTGCATTCAGATAACCAAATAACAATCAGAAAAATGTTGTCAAGATTAAGCATGTTGTTGAGGTGGATAGACTAAAATTGGGATTCAGGCTCCTGTATCTCCATGGCTTAATACAATAATAAATGTATATTCTCTATTTTCGTCGGTACAAGAAAGAAAACTTTGATGAAAATGCGAGCACAAGCCTCACAACTGGATCATTCCCAACTTAACATGGTTAACTCTGATTGTATGAATAATTTTTATTCAGAGAAATGCTCCTATTAATTTATTACTATTTTGACAAATGATGAACTCCAAATTTGATTATCTTAATAATACTTTCCAACATTCTTATTAAAAAAATACCTACCTCCAAATTGTATCGGAAAATCTCATTATAAAATTTGGTCAAAAAAGCTCAATTTAAAAATTAAAAATGTGTAGAGTGCATCTCATTTAAAAAAAAAAGAAAAAGGAAAGAATTGTGTAGGGTACACAGAATAGTGGCCCAATAGACATGGTTGGTTGCATGAATAATGTTTATTCAGAAAAATGATCTTATTATTAATTTATTACTATTTTGGCAAATGATGAACTCCAAATTTGATTATCTTCATAAATTTTTCCAGGAAAAAAAAAACACTCCAAATTGTATCCAAAATCTCATTTAAAAAATTGGTCAAAAAACCTCATTTTAAAATTTTTTTTTAAAAAAAGTCTAGAGGTGGGTTCTATTATTTAATTCAATTGGTAAAATCTTTGATGATTGAATAAAAGATCTGAGATTAATTCTCGCCTACATCAAAAACCGATCGATGTCTTGGTTTGGTGATAAAAATTGAACAAAATTTGTCTCCAAATTAGTTTGAAGAGAAACCCTACAAACTCATCATATATATTTATATTGAGTGTGAATTTTGAAAATCTAACCGTTAGATTGCATGTTCTTATTACATCCTTAATGCTTAAAAAATTTCAAGAAAATCAAAGATCAATTGCTATGTCATCAAATAAAAGTTAAAATTTCAAGTTTTTGTGAATTAAAGTTGTGTATAAGAAATAAGTTTATTGATCGAATAGTAAATAGTATCCGATTTGAACGAAATTTGATATGCATATTAAAAACATAAAGAAATATGAAATTCAACAGTTAGAATTTCAAAATTCACACCTAAAAAAGAGATATATAAGAAATTTAAAGAGTTTGTTCATAAAAAATTATTATCAGAAATAGACGCTATAACATAGTCTCTCTAAAGATATATATATATATAAACTATAAAGTATAAAGTGCATCTCATTAATTAAAAAAAAAAGTTGTTTAGGTTTACATAGGATAGTGGCCCAATAAACATGGGCTCACATAATATACTATAAATTTGGGGTGATGTGAATCCCAGTGCCGGGTCCACCACCGCTTCAATTCCTCATTTTTTTTAAACCCAAGTGGGCTTCTACTGTTCTAAAACTTTATAGTAATAATAAAAAAAAGAAAAGAAAAACGTAAAGGGCCGCCACATATATGAAGGGGGACCCACAGCAGATCCCCGAAGAGCCTTCAAATGCAAATTGTGTAATACTAATACACAATAGACAACACAATGCTACGTCTCTACACCCACTACTCTTAAAAAGTAAAAACAGTACCGCACTAGTTGAAGTTGAAGCAGGCAGCAATAGGCAATAGCACTCTATCATATAAAACCAAAGGAATCGACGTTTCGCCCTCTCCATTCACCCAACAACTTACACGTCTCTTTCTTTCGTACACCACACCGCACCACACCACAAACACAAATACAACACGAACACACAAACTTCGCGATAAACGTTTCTTTGTGTAAATCTCCACGTCTCTCTCTCTCTCTGTAAATCTCTTTTATTTTTTTGTTATTATCGATGTTTAATTTTTATTTATTTTAATTAATGCAAACTTAACCGACTCATATATATTCTTTTCTTTTTTTTTGTTAGTTCTTTCATCGCTTTCACTTCTTCACATCTAAATCTCACAGCCAACACCACACAGGTTTACATCTCTCTCTCTCTCTCTGTCTCTCTGATAAAGCCTTTGTTTGTTTATTTGATTTTCTTGTTGTTTGTTTCCAGGGAAAATTATTTTTATTTTTCCTAGAAAGTGTGGTGTTGTGATTGGCTGATTGCCTGATTGCAATTGCATGCCTGGTGATTTGTATATATATATTTATTTTTTTCATGATGTTTATGCATTATGTGAATTAAATATTCATTTTATTCTTGTATTCTTGTTTTCTGTTAATTTAATGTATTTGTTATTCTGTTGGAACAAACAGAGTCTTAGTGATTGGTGGACTGTTTGTTTATTGTATATATATTCTGTGATTTGTTTTAGTATGTGTTTGGATAAAGCGAAATGTAAAACATTTGGCTGTAATTGATAATTCCAGGTCTTAATTTTCTAGGTTTTAGTTATTTAGGTTTAGTATTTTTTTTTATAAGAATTTATTCTTATTATTAGGTGTGAAATCTGCTGTTAATTTCATCTTTCTATGTATTGAGTTCTTTCTACTAGTGTAACAAAATCTCGCAATATTTTCACAAGAAGCGAGGTGTCAAACCAAAAATAAAATACCGGGACCCACGCAACTCAAAACAGGGGTTTTGTGAAAATGCTAGTGAGATTTTGTTGTGTTCATAGATTTTTTCTTATGCATTTGGTTGCAAAAATAATTCAGTGCACGGTGTATTACAGAGAGAGTGAATCCTACATGTGGGTCCTACCCCATGGAAAAATTATTCGGTACATTTGGTGTATTATGTACCTTTCTAAGAAGATGGTATTAGGTGTAATGGGGATATGTGTAACCCCTCTTACATTGGGTGGTTCCCACACGTGTGGCGGCTCAGATTTGCAGGACCCAGATGTGGGATTGAGAGGAAAGTGTTGTAGTATTGGATTCATTGAATAATTACACCCACATGTGAGACTTACATTTACGTGAGAGAGAGGTGTAATACAATGAGACTATGGAATAAGATGAGATTGTGGTTAATAAATTATTCCATAGCTAACTCCAAAGTGTTTGGGTTAAGACGCGTTGTTGTTAATATTCTTATAAACAACTATAGGGCAAGAATATGATAGTATGGTGCTACATATGCATCCCTATTATGTTTAATAGGAAATTTGAGATTTGAAATGTTTCTTGTTTGTGAAAGTCTCAAAAGATTTTTCAAAGACAATGTCTTAAAAGAGAAAGAAGGCAAGAAAGTAATTTTAACGAGAGGAAAGTTTGGTAGAACAGGCAATAATATGATTTGGAATGCAATCCCCCATTGCCTCATGTGGCGTATTTGGTGTGAGAGGAATGCAAGGACCTTTGAGGGACAGGAGAAATTAGTGCATGATCTTAAGCTTTCTCTACTCAAATCTTTATTTGAGTGGATGAATGCTTCCTATATCTTTTCTTTTGATACTATGATACTTTGATATACTTGATGGCTGTTCATTTTGTGCTTAATGTCAATGTACTTTTTGTACACATCCTGTGCATATGTCTACCTCTTCTAGTTGCATTAATGAATTTTACTTATCAAATGGGAGAGAGAGAGAGAACCTTGGCTAAATTTCAAATTTGTTACTGATTCTGAATTGAATGAAGGCATATAGTTATGTTATCGATTTATTTTGAGACAAAATATAAGGCTGCAAAGGTGCTTCCATATGTGTGTGTGTGTGTGTGTTTTTTTTTTCCACATTGTATTCACTTCACAATTTTTTCCTTTTTTCTCTGAGTTGATGCTTATGTACGTGCTTGCTTAACTCTCTCTCTCTGCCTGGCTTTGGTAGTCTGGTAAAAATAATATCCTTGGGTGGGGGGGGGGGGGGCGTTACCCATGAAGTTATTGGTTATTGACAAAATAAAGGAACTTCCATTTCCATTAAGGCTTTAACCCATGATATCACATCTTGTTCACCTTGATATTGAGGATTTCATTGTTATTGTCATTATTAAATTTGACAGCACATCAAGGGTGGAATCAATGGAGTATGATGAAGGTCAGCATGGTGCCCATGGAGAAGATCCTGAATATGGTGCAATTTTCATGTCAAATAGTGCAACCAAAAGAGAGTGTTTTAGTAGGAGACTATTTGGCCTTCCATCTTCTCAGAGCCGCTTTGTAATGCAGGTTAAATATGGAATGATTTTATTTTTGTTTGAATATGAAAAAAGACAGCTTCATGGTGTTTTCCGGGCATGTTCTGATGGTGCAATGTATATTGAGCCCGATGCCTTCCGTAAATCAGGGAAGCAATTCCCGGCACAGGTGTGGATATGTATATCTTTCTTGTGTCCATTTGGTTCTTTTTTTTAGTTTTAGTTTTAGCTGGGAGAAGGCTTTGGGAGTTTATTCTAAGTGGAATGATTGAAATTTTTTTCCACAAATTTATTTATTTATTTATAAACTGATTCTCTTTTTTCTCAGGTAAAGTTCACCCCAATTTGGTCGTGTATCCCACTTAAAGAAGATGAATTTCGTGACATAATCAAAGAAAATTACTTTTCAGCCCACAAGTTTAACTTTGGGCTGTCGGAAGAGCAGGTCTGCTCCTTTCCTATCAAAGTCAAGACTTCAAAATGCAATCATATATATATATTTTTATCGATGTCTCTTGCTATGTATTTTATAGGTTCATAGGCTTCTATGCAAATTCAGTTTGAGAAAGGAAACAGATCATCAACCTCAAAGACAGTTACTAAAATTTAAGGTTGCAAGAGGGCGTTCTATGGATAAAGTCAGTAGAGCTGACGTTGGTGGCATTGCAATGAGTGATAAGGTGAAAGATGAGAATGATTGGGATGATCGTTATAGGCCAGCTGTCTTATCTGAGTACCCTGGTGAATCTTTTGGCTACTCTGGAAGAGAAAGTGCAGAAGGCAAGTTTGCAAAAAGTCTTGAGGTAGAGAACAAACATAAAGTTTGCAATGAGCATGGGCCAATCATCAGGTATGAATATATTGAGGACTCCACGACTAGAGTTGGAAGAGATGAAAGCAGATTTGCAGCATGTGATAGGTTGAGGACCGATCATAACTCTGCTATTGACCACGGACCTGTCATGTCAAATGCCCATTCTGGGTACTTTTTGAGTGAAGAAGGACATGTCTCCGATCATAGCAGGTTTGCAATAGCTAATAGGCTAGAAAGTGAATGTAATTTAAACAATGGCACTGTGCCACCTGTCTCAAATGAGTGCCATAGTTTATTTCAACCTAACCTTCGTAGATCTTTTGGCTCTAACAAGCCCATAATGGAAACAGATTCTGTGGTTCAAGATCAACTCTGGCCACATTCAACATCTTCTGGCTCAATAGAGCCGCAAATCTCTTACCCTTCTTACAGAGATGGAATTGTTACACGCACAGTTCCTTATGATCCTGATGTCCCTAGTATTAACTTTAGGCGCTCATCGCCTTCCAGGATTGATCACAGCACTAATCCAGTGCAAGAATATACTTCTCCTTATAGAACATGTGCAGGGAATCTTCTTCACTCCCCAAAAAATGAACCATATTTCCCATCTGTAGAGCCCAAATTTATCACAAATAGATGTCCAGATGATAGTTCTGGTTTCGGGAACCATATTCCCTTCCCTACTCCCTACCATTATGAGCGTTTTTGCAACAGGACCAGCATATCTTCTTCAGGGACCGCTGCATATTCTGAAAACTTGGCAACAGAATTGTCTGGAAATCAAGATCATGTTGGCCTTTCCTTTTCGCAGACTCCTATAGCACCTGTGCCTTTATCAGAAACTGGAAATAATGGGATGGAAAACCAGGGTCTTCCATCTTTTTCCTCCACTTCCAGCATACATCCTTCTTTTGCCTATAATTTTGGATTTCCTGTAGAGTCACAAGGCAAGCATGAGCATGAAGTACTACAGGAGGAGAAGAATGAAGCATTTACTGCTAGAGCTAATGTTCCTTTATCAAATAAGGGTCAGGTTCAATTGCATAGTTATTCTTCTGGTCCCAATGTTCTTCCCTCCTCCATCTATAATTTTAACTTTTCTGTTGAGTCACAAGGCAAGTTTGAGCAAGAAGTTGTACAACACGAGGGGAGGAATGAAGCATTTACTCGTAATGATCCTTTGTCAAATAAGCATCAGGTTCAGTATGATTTTTCTGGTGAGCCTAGGAGAGTGCATGTCCATGAAGACAATTCACCAAATCATGATTTCAAGTTTGATCAGGATCCCAAAAGCATGTATTCTGACTACGATAAAAACAGAAAAACTAGTGTGTTTTCTCGCTTGTCTTTGGCCCCAGCTGTTGTCTATGAGGAACATGATGGGGATTCATCAGTGGATGAAGTCATGGCAATGTTGCAGCAGAGTCACCACCAATGGGGGAAGACAAAAAAGTCTAAAACATTGATGAAGAGACGTGACGATGCTCAAAACGTTAGGAATAAAATACAAACCACTTCTTGTCCCAAGCTGGAAAGGGACTGCTTTGACATGAACATAAAGAAGATGAAAATGAATAGTCCTTCTGTTGTTGGAGAGAATGTCTACCAAACTGCTGAAAGTTCTCTGTTTGTAGATTCTGAACATCTGAGTGCTGAATGGTCACCATTTGTGGATTTCAAACGTCGGAGTGAAGTTCGGAAAACTGATGATGACACCAAGAATAGGGGTTGTTATAAAATTGCTGGAAGCGACAGATCGTTAGGTGTGCAGCGCAAAAGAAGAAAGTTGATTAGGCCTGACTTTAGTAAGAAAGAGTCTTCCAATGAGCAAGGAACCAATGATGATGTTTCTCGATGTATAGATGTATTTTCACAAGAAAGTTCTGTTAGCAAAGGTGAACAATCAAGTTGTGAGGCTTTGGTTGGAAGCCAGGATAATGAAACCAAGTTATCTCAAAGTGTTGTAATTTGTTCAAGCAGTGGTGAATGTAAGAATATTATTGTTGAAAGAGGCTTAGACTCTGAAGGGGAATTAAGAACTGAAAGTTGTGAAACGTCCTTCAGAGTTGTATGTGAAGACAGAAAAGAGTCTTCACTAGACAATGGCATCCAAAATGCCTGTGAAGATAAGAGTCATAATGCTGAGGATGGCTTGGGAGTTAAGGATCCCATGGAGGGTCAATTGTCCCTAGTTTGTGATGATACCAGCCACTCTATCTTGCAAAAGTCATTTGTAGAAATAGAAGAAGAAAATGCTTACAAAGGAACCGCGCATGGTGATATTGAACATGGAAGTACTTTGCCTCAGAGTGTTGAGAATGTGAATGAGCTTAGTCACATCAGTGGTGAGATTGCCATGGGAAACACAGTGAACAACTCAGGTGTTGACAGTGCTACATTGCGACGGATCAAAGAATTTATAGATAGCTGTGTAGATGAAGGTAAGAGGAACAATCTGAAACAATCCATTACCAAACAGGCTTCTTCTGAAAATGCAAGGTGCTTCAATGTTGAAGAATCATCTCAAGAAATTTGTGAGGGAAATGTCGGATCTGGAGAGATATTGGTCACACCCAGTGGTGGCAAAAGCTGTGAAATGGAATTTCATCAAAATATGGAAAACAAGAATGAAGTTATACCCCGCAGTTGTGAAATCAGTAAATGGCAATTGAAGACGATCTCAAGTGACCAGAATTCAAGATTATCTCAAGAGCCTGCAGATGATGAAAAGAAGGGACAAAACAGGGTGATTGTTGAAGCTTCTGATTGGAAACAGCTGTTTTAAAATCCAGACTGAAGCTTCTGAATTTTTTTTGACAAGGGCTTAAAACTAATTTTTGGCATACTGACAATGTTGAATATAAATCACAGAGATACTGCTTTTGGTATGAGGCAATGCTATGGCGTATATGACTTGGAAGTGCATTGAGTCTTTTGTTTGTTGACGTTACCGATCTGGGCTAACAAATTCAAATCTGCAGCTGGAAGAATGTCCCAATGTTGCTCACTTTAAATATTGATTTTACTTGCTTGGGTAAATTGCTGCATTTTTAACTACAGATGATAACCATCTTTTTGTTTAGTGCTATTCTTGAAAGACTTCAGCAGTGTCTTGTATTTTGACAAGCTAAGAAATTTTATAATGGGAGTTTAGTTTTAAGCACTTGGTTATAATTCTTGTATCTGAAATTTGATTTTTAATTTGGAAATGGAAATTCACTATATTTTGATTGTTGAAAATTGCCAATGATTTGATCTTCTCCACTACTACGGCTGAAGTAGTGGATTTGATATAGTAATGAATGGGTGAAATAGGCACAGTTTCGTAAGTGCACCAAACATTAGGTTTTACTTTTTAGCATTGAAATTATCTGTTTGGAGAAAACGGTTATTGTTTGTGTTTTATTAGTTAATGGAATAATGTGTTTTGTGATTGGTGGTATATAAGTTTGTAAAACTTATGTAGTAAAATTTGTAATACCCTAGTATCACTTGTACCCTTTAATCTCAAATTTTTGGTACTGACTTGGATCCCCAGCTGACATGGCTAAGTGGCTGACAAGATAAACTGAATTAGATCATTTTACTGTCAAACTGAATTTTGGGCTCATTTGTGCCTCATTCAAAAATAAGAGTTGAATCTATTTATTGCATTTCTCCTGTATAAAAATGGCTCTAATTTGTAGTGCTGTAAATGAGGTCCACTTTCTTTTCTTTTCTTTTTTTTTTTTTTTTTTTTGAGAATGAAATGAGGTCCACATTTATGAAGGTATTCACGAACACAAAATGTATGAGAATTTTTTTTATAATTTTGATGTTTAGAATTTAATGTCATATATATATATATATATATATATATACACACACACACTGAATATAAATATGAAAGTAAGATACTGAATGTAGAATGTAAAGAAATAATATACTAAATGTAAATATGAATACTGAATGTAAAACTTTATTTTATTGGGTATAAAACTTACAAAGTTACAATACAACTTACAAAGTTACAAACTTACTGTTGGCTTACTGAAGCTATAGATACAAAAACTGAAAGCTTGATTGGAAGTTTGAATTATTGTTGGCTGACTGAAGCTATAGATACAAATAACTGAAAGCTTGAACACATATTTAAAATTTGATTATTTCTTAATACTATTAAGGACAATGGATTAGTCATTTCTGAATCCAAAGTCAAAAAATTTCAAACTCATGTTAGGTTCTTAGGGTTTGATATTCATCATGGTATGATCAAACCAATTGATAGAGTGATTCAGTTTGCAGATAAGTTTGGTGACCAAATCCTAGACAGTTTTAACATTATAATCATGTCTAAAAGATGGCATCATGACTTGTAAAATTCCTTGGTCGGGACTGAACCAGTCAATCTAGAGTTAGGTGATTAATACCTAGAAACCATCAATAAGTTAGGTGATTAATACCTAGAAACCATCAATAGGATTGATTTCCAAAAATGGCATTCGGGTATGTCTTTCTTTAGGCTAAGAGCATCTCCAACAGATTCATCAAATTTTTGTACTATTTGGAGAATGAACGGTGACTTTTACCTTTATCTACCCACTTTTTCAAATACACCTTCCAACAGATTCTCTATCTCATTCTCTGTCTCATTTAAATATTATTTTTTTCATTCATTATTTATTCTTTTTTTAACAACTACACATCTTCCAACATTTTTTTATTCAACACATAATTATTGATGAAGCGTGACTTCGTCAGTCGAATTAAACGTGCCCAGATGGATCCAAATCCTCGCCTGGATGCCTGTGTAGATTACGAGACTGCTTCTGTAAGGGTGGTCACCGGTGTAGTGCCTGCCACAACGTCTCCGATACCAAAGTCAGAACGAGAGAGTATATTGTAAAATGAAACAAAACAGTAATATGCCGATCACTATCTTTTTAGAGTGTCTGTGTTTTTTTGTGTACCTCGTGTTGGCAGTGTGGGGGGCTTTATATATGTTACCTTGGATTCTAGCCGTTGTGATTGGCATTGTGATGTTAATGTCTTCCTTTGGTAACGCCTCCTGCCTTGAAATGGAGCTTTTAATGTGCTCTCAACGGTCTGTACAGTTGGTTCTGTAACTGTTTGAGGTATTATTGGTGGCATTTAATGGTCCAGCTGTCTTCGTCAGTGACGTGGGCAAGGGTTAGGCTCTTCATTGGGGAATGGTCTCGTTAGTCTCGCTTATTTTGTCTGTAGCCAATTTCGTCAATCCTATCAGATGCCCCCCGATTCTATGGTCGTTGTGACATGTCATGACGACCGTAGAAGATGAAAGGTCCTTGGTCTGTAAGTGACTCTTGGGACTTCGCGCTGTATTAAATGCGTAATGGCGGCGCAACACGCTTCATGGCCACGTGGCGCATGCTGATTGGTGGGTTTTTTGCATGACCCTTGGGTTTCCTGCTACTTTTCAGTTGTTTGGGCTTTAGTTTTTAAACTCCCTTTTCCTTTTGTTTCCCCCTTTACTTTTCCCAGTTTCCTTATTCATTGTTCTGAGTCTCTTCTTCCCCGCTTGTTCTTGCTACCGTTCCAACTTTTGTTCCAGCGATTCTCCTTTTCCAATTTGCGCTGCACTTTTTCTAGGTATGTTTCTCTTTTTCCTTTCCCTCTATTTCCTTTTTCTTTTCCTTTGTAATCTATTGTAAGCTTTTGATTTTTCCTTTTTCTTTCTATCGCTGTGATTGTCTTTGTTTTCTGGCTTTTGGGGTTTTAGTGTTTACCTCATTCTTCTGCATTTTTTCTGGGTGTCCATGGTTGGTAGTTCTGAGGTTAGGATAGCTTGCCCCTCGATTTCTTTCCTTTTTGCGCGTTTGGGGGGGGTCTCTAGGTGTTTTCCCAAACGTTGAGGACTTTGTTTTTGAGGGTAACAATTTAGGTGTTGTATTGGTTGAGTTGTGCCCTTTGCTTCGTCAATCTATTGGTTGGTTTGAAGGTCTGGTTAAAGAGCGGGGGACGATGTCTGAGATTAGGTCCAGTGAACTCGACACTGGGTTGTCATCTAGTGGCGAGCCGGTGGAGGGTGATACCGCCGTCTCTACCCCTAGAGAGGTTAGGGCTTTTTACGCCCTCAAGGAGGTGTGTGGGCTAGATGCTGAAACCGTAGGTAGATTTAGAGACAGATTTCAATTTTCGGAGAGGGTTCGTGTTCGTCAGCCTAATGACGATGATAGGGCTTGCCACTTTTTTCCTAGTGAGGTATGCTTTTATGAGGTTGCCTTCACTTGTGGCCTTAGGTTCTCCGTCCACCCATTGATCATGGAACTATTAGATCATTTTGGTGTTGCCCCCGGGCAGCTTATGCCCAACTCGTGGAGGATAGTGGTTAACTGTATGGAAATATGGTTAGCCGCTATCGGGGACATGATTAAGGTGGCTGAGCTCGTCCATATGTATCGTTTGAAAGGGTCTAAAGAGTACGGGTATTATGAGTTAGTGCCCTGGGAAAGGAAAACCAGGATTGTCAAGGGTTTACTGTCGTCCTTCAGGTATTGGAAGTCAAGATTTTTCTTTGTGTCTGGGGATGATTTTGAGACTCCCTCCAGCTGGGATTAGGGTGATATCTCGAGGTTGCTTCGTTGGTGGGGAACCCCGACCTTATGTGCGTCAGTATTTCTTCTCGTTGTTTTCGGTTTCGTTATGTTTGCTATTATCGTCATTGACTCCTTGTTTCTTGTTTTGCGTAGTAAAAAGACAACCTAAGCTCAAGAGCAGGTATAAGGAGTGTGTTAAGAAGGCCATACAGTACGCCCTGTCGATTGAGAATTGGGACGACCTGGTAGATCTGTGGACCCTTGCTTTCTATCATCTTGGTCCCAACCCGTCCTCCTACGTTCTGCGAAGTCTTGGCATTGAAGAAAAAAAGAGTAAGTATTAATTTCATCAGTGTTTGACATCGTCAATGTTGACTTTCTTTTAAGCACTTGGATTTTTTTTTTTTTTTTTTTTTAACAAGTGTTTTCTTCTTGTAGAGATGACGACCAAGTTCAACAAGGATATGTACGCAAAGATGAGGTCTAAGAAGGACGAGCCCTTGTCCAGCATCGGGAAGAAGGGGGTACGTGTAACAGGGAAAGGTTCGTCTATTACACCAATTACTTCTGCTACTCCCATCGTCTCTGGTGTTGAGACTGTGAGGACGGCCTCTCCAGCCACTTCGGTTGAAGAGATTCCCACTCCTTCATCGAAAAGGCCGCGCATATCGAGCAAGGAGAAGGAAAAGGCTGACACTCATTCGTCCACCGTATGGAGTGATGAAGGGTTGGCTGTGGACAGGGCGCACGGGGTCGTCACTGCTGAGGACCTGAAGGTTTTTACTGGCATGCCATTCAATGTGGTCGCAAATCAACAAGTCCACAAGCTCGTCCAGGTAATCTGCTTGTGCACCGCTGGTATTTCTCTCTCTTTGTATTGTCGACTTTAGCTTTCTTTTCAGGTGTTGGGGGAGAGTCTCCACATTGCTTCTGAGTACCTCACTCAAGCGGCCAAGGTGGCGTCATTAACATCCAGGATGGAGGCCTTGGAAGAGGAGAATTCTACACTAAAGAGGAAGCTCATTGAATCTATGCATGAGGTCAACACTTTGAAGGAAAGCACAAAGACTTTGACTGACGATTTCCGAGCTGAGCGTCAATTAACATTGGAGAAGGACAATTAGCTTCTGGCAGCTAAGGAGAAGCTTAAGACTATTGCTGCCAGGTCCGTCGAGGCTTTCCAGCAAACTGATGAGTACAACACTGTGCTCTTCAGTTGGTACTTCAAAGGCTTCGAGCTTTTAAGGCGGTACCTCGTCAAGCATCCCATTGGAGTTGATCTGCAGAACTTGGATCTTGAAGTGGTAGACCAGGAGATGGCGATAGACGAGGCTACCCAATCTTCCGCTCCTGAGGATGGTGTGTAATGTTGTTTAAAAACTGAAAATGTGTGTTTGAAATGCCCTACCAAACGGGTCCTAAAAATTTTCATTCTTTAAACTAGCATTGGCGTGTGAGAATCCTATTTACTCCAAAAGTGCTAATTTAATCGGTGAGGGCGACCGATACCCAATCATAATATGCCACGGAAGCATGAAAAAATCAAAAAGGGAATTAAAAGGGTAGGAATATACATGATGCATGCGTGATACTATTGGGTTTTGTCACTTGTATCGTGTGACCCAGCAGTTACTAGAGGATTATTTATTTTTTATGGAAGAATAAAAAATAGTTGGTCCTAGATATTCTCGTTCCGCATTCTGTGACGCCATCTTCTCCCATTTCTTCGTAACCCTAGAATTTCACTTTAACACACATATATAGTATAATACAATATTTAGGATTTTAAATAAAATAGGAATTAAAGCAATATTCTTTTTTATAATGTCCACTTTATGCCAATCAATTTACAAATATACCCACCTGCATTTGAGAGTTTTATTTATTATTTTTTTTATTATTCAATGTGTCTGTCTTTGAGGTTTGACTTTTATCTAATCATCTTTCTTCTATTTATTCTATAGTATTTAAGGGGCTTTTAAGTTTTTTAAGTCATGGACTCAGGTCCGTTTAGATATACATTACTTTAAGTTTTTTTAAGACATTTTCTTTTCTCTTCTTTTTATGTGTGTGTTAAAAATACTTAGTATTCTAAATAAAAAAAAGTTATGAATTCTAAGCTGTGGACTCTAAATAAAACTCCTAAATTTTAGGTAAATTTAAAAAAAAAATACTACGTAGTTTTTTTTCTTCGCCACATTTTTCCAAATCACCTGAAATTAGGCATCACCTCTCCTTATACTTTTTAAACTTTTTTTTTTTTTTTTTTGAGATTATATCAACTTAGTTTTATTTTTGAATCTTTTGATAGAGTTGAAGACATGTAAAAAATAAAAAGGTGAGAGAGAAACAAAAAAAGAGAGTGATTTTATGATGAATGAAAATTATTAACCTTTACAAAAATGAATTCTAATGTACATATTATAAAATTCAAAGCTATTTTCAGTTAGCTCATTTGCATCATTTTCTAAATTTTCAACTATTTTTTTTTTTTAGAAGAAAATTTTCAACTAGATAATGAGCACAACTGTACATTACAATTAATTTCCTTTAGTAAATTAAGTAATTTTCTTTTTTCGTTAGACCCACCTTATGAGTTATGACCATCATATGACAACGATACCCACTTTTTGCCTTTTGGTGCATTTGAGACTTTTATCTCTTTTTCATTATTTACATTGCAAATTTTTTTTATCGAATTTGTTTTGCTTTTCATTTTTAAAGTTGATTAAAAGTTTGTTTTTCCATCTTAAACGGTTGAAAAATAAGTTCTTTTTTTAATCTTTATTTTTGTCTCTAAACTATTATTAAAAAAAAAAAAAATGCTCTTTACAAAGTTTAAGTATGAAAAAAGAATCTTTTTTTTTTTTTAAAGTTTAGGGAAAAAAACAATCTTTTAATAAAGTTTAGAGATCAAAATAATATTTTACCCTAAAATTTATTGTTCTCAATATAGAATCTAGGTTCAAATCTTACCTACACTTAAATTAGTTGCTGTGTTGACCCACAATTATAATTAAACAAATTTTATAAATTTAAATGTAAGGACTCAAATTGTGACGACCACAAAATGATATTGGGTTCGCACGTAAAAAAGGCCCAAACAATATGATTTATAGAGCGTGGGTTTGAAAGGATAGGCCTTGATCACTGGACGGTGTTTAGTCGTAGTGTTCGTGATAGCAGCGCTTTTAATAAGACCTTTCCTCCGGCACGGCCTATGTGGCTCCAGTCCTTTGGCCTTGTCCGAGGGGTTTGGTTTTCTCATAATTCTCCCTTGTCTAGGACTCAGGGGGGTGGGAGACGGTTTGTCCCCCCCTCTATTTGGCGCATAAGCCTTTATATTATATAGCCCTCCTTGGTTGATTCTGACTCTCCATCTGTCGATCAGGCAGGTACCTATTCGAATGCCTGTCCCATTAGTCGCCTTTCCCTACTTTTTGTTAGTCGCAATAACCGAAGCCACACTGTTCAGGAGTCTTATCCCTTCAATATGGATAGGACGTTTGTGGGCGCATTCATTGTAGAGGTGACCTCCTCTCCTTGAACCATTCCCACTCCGTACCCCCACGTGTGACCCATTTAATTCGCCTTTTCTTCTGGGGGTGCTTTTGAGGCTGCCTTTGATGACATGTCGTTCTTTCTTTTGAAGTCTTGGGATGCCGAGGACAGGGTCACCCTCGGCTGCACCTCTACGCTATTTGATCTTTCACCACTCGTCCTCGGCAATTGCTTTCGTCGGCATTGGCCCTGAGTCCAGATGGAAAGTAGGCCGGGTTATAAATTTTCTGACCCCACATTAAATATTATTGTATCTATAAAATAAAATTGTATTTTACAATCTAGGCAATTGGGGACATATGATTTCATTAATTCGCTCCCCGTTTTGTTTTTTTTTTTTTTTTTTTTTGGTAAAAAAAAGGTGTAGAAGAGGAGGGTGACAACCATTACGTGCCCAAGGCAACAAAAAAGGAGCTCACAGGAATCAATTGATTTGAAAATATGTAACGTAGGATATCTCATGATTGTTTTGGTTAGCCGAGTATACAGAACAAAAAATGTATGACGGCATTTATTTGAAATTTTAACATGCTTCATTGTCAGCCTTCCACATGGACAAGGACAATGGTACGTGTTGCTGAGCACCGCGGAATCTGAAAGGCCTATTGCTCTCTTTTTATGCATCATGACTCATGAGATGTGAATTAATGTATGTACCCACCGATCTCATTACAATCTGACAAAACAAAAGCCACAGCTTTGCTCTCTTTTTTCATGCATGACTTTCAGTACAATCCAGTTGTGTTCCTCAAATTTAACCAGGTTCTGGCTGGCACTCATTGCCTTCTTCTGATCTGGGTCACATATTCATTCACCGATCTTTCTCAATTTGAACAGTGCAATCATTTTCATTCTTAACATGTTTCGATTGTTCAGCTTTCTCTAATAATTGGAAGGACATATATATTGAATAAAATGAATGCCAAATTTGTATTGTGTATATTCTAATTTACTTCTCTTTTGTATCGGTCTTTCTTTTTTAAATCCAAACTTCCATTACTTTAATGGCCCAACAAAAGTTACAAACCGGCCCTACAAAAGTTACAATTTTTATTTTTTTGAGCAAAACAAAAGTTACAAGTTTGTGTTAATTAATGAACCTGGCCTCTTTTTACATGCCCCTATATAAGTTATATCTCTCTATGTTCCAAATAGACTTTTAGTGTTAGTAGATCAGTAGAAGATGTCAACCAATTAAGTTATAACGCTTAACTAGTATCGGTTTGATAATGAGTTATTAATTGCATTTCTTTAAAGTATAATTTTTTTAAAACTTTACTATTTTTAATTATAATTATTTCAAAAAATCGTATTTTCCAAATAAAATTGTAGTAAGGGTACTAATGCAATAAAAAATTGTCAATTTTTTTTTCTTCCTTATAATAATTAATAAGAGGAAAAGAAAATTTTGAATCCAAGTTCGATTCACAAATTAAAGAGTAATTGATTATTTAAGCACATTGCCAATTACATCATATATATATATATATATATATATATATATATATTGGTAAATAGGAGGAGAGAGGGCTAACCTAAATGTCCATGCATAAGAAGTGTTGGAATTACTGGAATACTACTCGAACCCCCAACTACATCATGGTTAGGCTCTAAGTTTTAAAGTGCAAGCCCATGACATAACTTAAAAAGAATTTACTTAATTTTTTGCTAAATCAATTTTGTGGGGTACAGAAATTTAAAATAAGATATTTGCGCCACATGTCATACCCATGGTCGAGGAGGCCATTATTGTGCCGAGGAGGTCACATGCTTAGACAGTAATGCTATGTCAGTGGCACGTGATTAGAGGAAATCATATTGTAGAGAAAGAGCTTCGGAGAGGGGGTTAGTCCTGACATGATTGAAGGGATGGTGGCTGCCACCACATTTAATGCATCCCATCAAACCTCCTAACTGTATTTATGTGGAGAAGACTCCTGAATAATACTGCATTGGCTGCCCCAACTCACAAGAGGCTTAGGGAGGTGTCTGATGGGACAAGCACTCAAGTAGAGGTCTAGACGATCAACAAATAGAGGGCCAAGATCATTTAAAGAGAGCTATATAACGTGAGAGACCCTCCAGGGAAGGGGGGGGGGAGAAAATCTATAGAGAACACACTATATCAACAATAACTGAAATTGTATCTAAGTCTAAAAGAACTATATTCAAGAATCATTCTCCTCGGACTTAGCCGAGGAAGGACTTCCTTGCTTAGAACTTGTCTTTCATTGCTTTCTTAACATCTTTAATTCACTGTGCGTGTTGCATGATCCATTAAAGCCTAGTTTTTAAAGCCCATTCTCTACAAATTTATTGTGTTGGACTCTTTGGGTCTGAATCCTTTTACCCTTTGGGCTCAAGAACCAAAACGCCGCCTTTACAAATTTTATTGCCAAAAGAATAATATTAAAATTCCTTTTTATTTGTTAAAAAAAATCTTTAAATTCTACTTCAAAGTTCAAATCATTAAAAGTATATATTTGACTTATTTAATGAGTTAAATTACATACCGATATTTTTATATAATAAATAGATAGTATGGTGAAATAGTTCAATATTCCATCCATCTACATTAAGTGATGATATTGATTTTCTTTCTTAAAAAAAATCAAATATGCATTTCTTATATTCATTGCATTAGTTCTATTATTTATTATGTAATTTGATGTACATGTATTAATTTCAATGCAAATTTTCTATTCTATCTTTTGTGTTTCAATTTCTTTCTCAAAAAAAAAAAAAAAAAAAATCCTTTGTATAATGTATATTCTAATAAACTTTATGATATATTAACAAAATTGTGTGATTCTTGCCTTAAAGAGAAACTTCCCTGAATATCTGGTGAGAGAAATATTTAAATTGTAATATTACCTTATAAATCAACGTAGGTAAATTATATTTTGAGTTTGTAAAGTGTACATTGAATTTCAATTATATGCTGACGAACAATTTGGTAAAAAAAAAAAAAACTATTGGTTGTTTCAATTTTGTTCTTAAAGTTATAAAAACAGGCCATTCTATCATTTATTGCTAAAATCTAAGTTTCAATTGTTGATTTGGTAGTTTTTTTTTTTAGTAATGCTATAGGCAAAAACTATTTTACAAAATATTGATGTGACCAACTTTTTATTAGTTTTCATCTAGGCCCGTCATTAATATCACTTTTTTTGACTGAATTTTTTTTTTAAAAGAGTTTTAACCTATGACATCCGCTCAGATCAAGACACCAATCAGTTTTTGGTGTAGGCGGGGATTGAACCTCAGATCTCTTATACAACCATCAGAGACTTTACCAGTTAAGCTAACTAGATATTGATATTGGTAAATGAAAAAGTGATTAATATCACTTTTTCATTTACTAATAATTACTCATCACATTAATAGTTTGTAGACTTTTTTGTAAAGTAGTTTGTATCTCTAGTTTACATCACTCATCAATTTTGTTTTTAAAGTACTCAATCGCATGACACGTGTGTGTGTGTTTTATTTAGTTAGTAAGTTTTGTTTTTATTTTTTTTATACAATAATTTTTGAACTTATGACGCTCATTTTATGATGATTACTCTTTATCAATAGGGTAAGATACTTATTGATTTTGTGTGTAGGCTGGATTCAAACTTAAGTCCTTTTATTAGAGGATGAAAGACTTTACTAGTTAAACTTAAGTTAACTAGCTAAAACCCATAATCACATATCACATATCATATATATGCCAAAAGTCTTGTAACTTTTTTTTTTTTGGATAGAAAAGTCTTGTAACTTAATTGGTACCTAAAACAAAATCATTTATTATGATCAAAAACTTTTTTATTTTTTTGAGAAGAGTTATGACCAAGAACTTGTAGTTCTTTTCTTGAAGGGAAAAAAAATTGTCATATATTATGCCAAGGTGATGGTTCTCACAATTTTTTTTTTTTTGAGACACAAATACATTCATATGTGGGAGGACTTTCGTCTCGGCCCCCAATCAGGTATTGTTCGCTTTGGGATGGGCAATGATCAACCTACGTCCCACCCACACGAATTTGCTCAATCCCACATCGGGGAGAGACGCCTCCCACTCATGCCTTATAAGCCTTTGGCCTAAGGATGAGTGTAGTGGTACACTCATCCTTAGGCCAAAGGCTTATGAGGCATGAGTGGGAGGCGCCTCATGCGTATTGAATTCTCTCTATTACATTTGCTTTTATGAGTTGTCATTTAGTATTTGCTTTCCTATATTTGGTTTCCTTACTTTGTTATCATTATCATATTTTTTATTAAAAAAAAAAAAAAAAACACTTTCACATCATGTTTTCTTATATTCCTATTGTTTTGTTCAAATATAACTTCTTCCTATTGTTTTGTTCAAATATAACTTCTTCTATTCACCTTTTCAAGTCATATAACTCATATTAGCATGAAAACGTTTTGAACTTATATTAGAACTCATATTGAAAACGTGAATATAAAATATGAGTTCTATTTGATTTCTATTTGGACTAAAATTTTTAAATATGAGTTCATATTTTTAAATGTGAATTTTCTTATATTTCTAAAAGTGAATTTTCTATTTGAACTTTCTAAACGTGAATATTTCAAAGAAAAAATATGAGTTCTATTTGAACTCAAATTACTTTTTGATATTTTTTTTCAACAAAATATCTAGTTGAACGCTAACTTAGAGTTTAGAAAAAAAAAAAAAAAAAAAAAAACTTATTCTTTTATGTAATTTAGAGTTTGAAAGAAAAAATAATAATCTTTTAACTCCCACGAAAATACTGCGTACAAAATAGGACCACACTTTTCTTTTTTAATCTTTTCTTTTATTTGGTCAGTTTGATAATTGTTTAATATTTTCTCTAATTAATGACTCTTTTTTAAAGAGTGGGAATGATATATATTTTTGTCTTTTTTTTTTTTTTTTTTTTTTTGTGGTTATTGGGTTTGATTAATTATTTTAGTGTATGTGTTTTAAGTGGTGCTTTGTCTTCCTCCTATTATTTTTGTTTGTTGTTTTTCTTACATTTAAGTCTTACTCTCTATTTTTTTGCATTTTTTTTTAGGGTGATATATCAACAATTTTGTTAGATTGCATGGCAGGCACATTAGATGAATTCAGGGGAGAGAAGTGGTAGTCAATCTATCAAGTAGTTGTTAAGGAACATTTTTTGTAAATAGCCTATTATATGAAATTTAATATTGTCCTTTTTTTAATGTGAAAAGTTTGTGTCTTAGCATAATGATAAAGAACTAGCTTCTGAGCACGCGCTCACGTGCATGCTCAGAGGCTTTTCAATTTTGTGGTAAATGTTAATAATTTGCATTCATTATAATTTAGAACATTTATTATAATTTGGGATTACTACATTTTCCAATCACAAAAAAAAAACCTAGGGGTGTGATGAAAAAATTATTTCACCACACATCATACTCATAACACCCCTAGGTTTTTTTTGTGATTGAAAAATGTAGTAATCCCAAATTATAATAAATGCACTAAATTATAATGAATGCAAATTATTAACCTTTATCAAAAAATTGAAGAGCCTCTGAGCACGTGCCCACTAGTATACATTAGACTTTTTGTTCATATCAACTTCTTCAATGTGGAGTGTATATATATAAGATAATTCATAATAAATACCTATGATACGGTTTTTTTTCTCTATTATTCCCTTCTTCTATTTTGGTAATTTTTAGGTTTTGGGGGTATTTTGGTCATTTTTTGGGTATTAGGGGTATTTTGATCAATTTTTAGGCTTTGGGGATATTTTGGCAATTTTTTAGGTTTCAAGGGTATTTTGGTCATTTTTTAGGTTTCGGGGGGTATTTTGGTCATCTTAGGGGTTTCAAGGTATTTTTGGTAATTTTAGAGGTTTCAGGTTGTTTGTGGCCATTTTTGAGGTTTTGGGTTTATTTGGGTCATTTCAAAGGTTTAGGGGTATTTTCGTCACTTTATAGATTTGAGGGTATTTTGGTCAGTTTTTAGGTTTCAGGGGTATTTTGGTCATTTTTTAGGTTTAGGGGGGTATTTTGGTCATTTAATAGTTTTAGGGGGGTATTTTGGTCATTTTTAGGTTTTAGGATTATTTTTGTCAATTTTTAGGCTTCGAGGTTATTTTGGTCATTTTTTAGGTTCTTGGGGGTATTTTGGTCATTTTTAGGTTTCAAGGTTATTTTAATCAATTTTTAGGCTTCGGGGTTATTTTGGCCATTTTTTAGGTTTCGAGGGTATTTTGGTCATTTTTTGGATTTCAATGGTATTTTGGTAGTTTTTAGGTTTCGAGGGTATTTTGGTCATTTTTTGGACTTTGGGGGTATTTTGGTCATTTTTTGGGTGTTAGGGGTATTTTGGTCATTTTTAGGTTTTGGCGGTATTTTGGTCATCTTTCAGGTTTTGGGGGTATTTTGGTAATTTTTGAGGTTTCAAAGGTATTTTGGTCATTTTATGGGTTTTGGGGGGGCATTTTGGTCATTTTTAGGTTTTGGGGGGGCATTTTGGTCATTTTTTGGGTTTCGGGAGATTTTTTTTTCATTTTTTGGGTTTTGGGGGTATGTTGGTCATTTTGTAGGTTTCGGGGTTTTTTTGGTCTTTTTTTGGGTTTTGGGGGTATTTTGATCATTTTTTAAGGTTTAATTGGTATTTTAGTAAGTTTAGTGGTTTTGAGGTATTTTAAAGTTGGTTGATTTGTAGAAATGATACTTGGATTATAATTGGGTTTAATTGGGTACCCATTTAAAACCCAATAAATATTAATGTTAATTGGGTTTAATTGGGTTAATACCCATTTAACCCAATTAAAAATTGGGTGGGTTTGGGTCTCATTTAAGTAGGTGGATTTGAGTTGATTTTGCCACCCCTTGTATTATTCAAGTAATCAAGGGGTTTTCAACCTTTTTCAAGCATGGGGGGTGCTTTTGTCATTTTCTAGCTTTTAGGAGGTGATATCGCTCCGAATCAGTAAGGTAGATGGCCTGGCTTCGGTGGGCTATCGAAACGGTTGATGGCCTGCAAGGAAGGAAACGCAATCAAAGAGGAGACCGGAGAAGACCGGTCGAACCCCCTCCGATGGAGAAGTTAGTTTCGTAGAAAAGGAAGTTCCAAGTGTTTTGGAAAATTGTCTAAGTGAAAATCTTACCTCTGTCGGGTTCAGACCAGTCCCTTATATAGGGAGCCTGAGACGGTTACTTGTCCAATAACCGTCCCAGGATTTGTGGAAACCAAAAACTCCGGAGTTAACTACCTCAACGGATATAAAACTATAACCGCTAATGGAAGTTAACTTATTCGAAGGGTTTGTTGAGATAGTTGCGGGTTTAGTCGAAAGTCTAAGTGTTGAGCTTCCGTCCAAGGATATCCAACGATTGCTCATGGACGAACCTAATGGACGATCATTGTCTTCATGGAAGACAGTTTATGGAATGGTGCTATTATTCACGGACGTTTCTTCTTCTTCTGGATAAACTCTGGGATCATCCTGCGTTGTAGGCGCTGGACGAGCCATTTGGACGAGCTGGAGATGGATTATTTTCCGCTTCTCTATCAGGAGGTATTTCGTTCATTTCAATGTTTTGGGGGTATTTCGGCCATTTTTTATGTTTCGGGGGTGTATCAGCCCTTTTTTGGGTGTCGGGTGTGTTTTGGACTTTTTTTTTGTCTTTCTAGGGGCATTTTGGTCATTTATCAGACTTATAGGGATATTTTGGTCTTATTCAAGTAATCGAGGGTATTTTGGCTGGTTTTAGACTCAAGGGGAACTCTGGTCATTTTCGATGTCTTAGGGGGTGCTTGGGTCATTTTTGATGTTTTGGGGGTATTTCAGTCATTTATTAGGTTACGGGGGTATATCAGTCTTTTTCTAGGTATCGGGGGTGTTTTTGCTCTTTTTTGATGATTTGGGGGGTACTTTGGTCTTTTTCTAGGTTTAGGGGAGTATTAGTTATTTGGTCTTTTTCTAGGTTTAGGTTTCGGGGGTATTTCAGTCATTTTATAAAGTTTTGGGGGGTATTTTGGTCATTTTATAGGTTTTGGGGGGATGTTTTGGTCATTCTGTAGGTTTCGGGGGGTATTTTAGTCATTTTTTTAGGCTTAAGGGTATTTTTGTCATTTTTTAAATTTAAGGGGTATTTTGGTAATTTTTACAAGCTTCGGGGGTATTTTGGTCATTTTGTAGGTTTCGGGGGGTATTTTGGTCATTTTATTGGATTTTGGGGGTGTTTTAGTCATTTTTAGGTTTCGAGGGTATTTTGGTCAATTTTTGGGTTTTGGGGATATTTTGGTAATTTTCAGGTTTTTGGGGTATTTTGGTCATTTTTTGGGTATTGGGGGAATTTTTGTAATTTTTAGGTTTTGTGGGTATTTTGGTCATTTTTTGGGTTTCAGGGAGATTTTGGTCATTTTATGGTTTTGGGGGTATTTTGGTCATTTCTTAGGTTTGGGGGTATTTTGGTCATTTTTTTAGTTTCAGAGGTATTTTGGTCATTTTCTAGAAATTTAGATTTTATGTTGATTATTTAAATTTTAGATGGGTTTTAGTGGGTATTAGTGGGTTTATCCATTAAGACCCATATAATTAAATAACCAAAAATACACTATAGGTGACCTATCCTAGCGCTTGTAATAGCGCCGGAATAGGTGGACCCTATTCCAGCGCTTCAAATAGGTCTTTCTCCATAAGGGAATGGAGAGACCTATCCCAGCGCTTTTCGAAGCGCTGGAATAAGGTCCACCTATTCCAGCGCTTCAAAAAGCACTGGCATAGGTCTCTCTCCATAAGGCAATGGAGTGATCCTATCCCGGCGCTTTTGGAGGAACTGGAATAAGGTCCACCTATTCCACCGCTTTCAAAAGCGCTGTGACAGGTCTCTCTATTCCCTTATGGAGAAAGATTTATCCCAACACTTTTTAGGGTATTTTGGTCATTTTTGAAAATTTTAGAGTACTTTGGTCATTTTCACTTTAGTGGCATTTTGGTAATTTTGATAATTGGGTAATTATATAGGTTGGGTTGGGTTGGATTTGGGTTAGAAGCAATTAGTTAAATGAGTTTTAATGGGTAAATGAGTTTTATATACCCAACCCAATTATACTCACCCCAAACCCACTCATTTGCCACCCCTATTTTTGAGCGGGCAAACAAAATCTTACAATAATCATTTCTTTTCATTTCTCACATCTAAAATGAAAGTTGAACTAAGACACTCACCTTCAGTAAAACGCAACTATTTACAAGTTTACATTGACCTCCCATAAATGATTGAAAAAAGACGTTAAAAAATCTTGAATTTCGTATTTTATATCGTACGTCCACTAATTAGAATTTTCAAAAAAATTGTAGCTTTTTTTTATCTTTTTCCGGAATTTTTAAGCACCTTTTAAGTGTAATAAAAAATGTAAATAAATTAATTAATTAAATTGGGGGTTTTAGATGAACGAAGAAGTTAACGGCGTCGTTTTGCAGTTGGAGTCGCACACTTAAACAAAACCCTTCAGATTCCTTGGAAGCACAAAAGAGAGCTAAAAGAAGATCAACGAAGCCAAGCCAACAAAGGCGTACTCAAATGTAGTCACGAGGTTATCGTTGCGATTACAACCTTTCGCTCTCAAACTCGACAAAAGATCGCTATCTCCCGAGCTCTCTCCGCTCAAATCGTGGTCTCAATCACAAGCCTCTTCCTCTGCCTCCGTCTTCGTGGGACGCTTTTCCCGCATTTCTCGATGAGATCTCTGAGCTCTCATTTTCTTGCCTCCTGTTTGGTTCCCAAGAAAAAAAAAAAAAGATAGAAACTTTTGAAATCGTCACATGTGAACCTAATAATAACACACAAAAAAGTTTTCATTTTTGTTCCTTTAACTGAGAGTTACAGTTGTTTTTGTGATTAGGTTACCATTGGAGTTAAGCAGCGTAGAAAATATGATACCGTTGCACAACGCGATAGCTTCGGCGAGGCTTGTATCGAGCTTGTCCACAGATTCTCAGAGCCGGAGTTTAGTTCCTCAAGGTACTGTCACTCTCATGTGTGCCTATTTATTTGATGCTTTCTTCATGCCCGTTTATGTATATCTTGCTTTTGAGAGAGCTTTTTGTTGAAAAAATTTGACTAGGAATTCAGTGCACACCACTTGTTTGTATGTATGTCTGTATGAATGTGTGACTTTAGGAGAAGTGTATTAATTGAACTTCCAAATGGGTATATGTAGTCTACTCTCATTGGCCTTATTTTGGATTAAGGATTTTGCAGAGGTATGGAATTTTTTTCTTAGAAAAACTAAGTTGGTTGTTACTGCTATTCTATATGTTAGGTAGATGTTGATTGTCTCAACTAAAGTTAGACCTATTGCGGTTATCTATAGTTGGGGATATGAATCATGTTGGACCTGTTGCGGTTATTTATAGTTAGGTTCACATGTGACGATTTCAAAAGTTTCTTTTTTTTTTTTTTTTTTCTTGGGAACTAAATAGGAGGCAAGAAAATGAGAGCTCAGAGATCTCATCGAGAAATGCGGTAAAAGCGTCCCGCAGAGGCGAAGGCAGAGGAAGAGGCTCGTGATTGAGAGCATGATTTGTGCGGAGAGAGCGATCTTTTGCCGTGTTTGAGAGCGAAAGGTTGTAATCGCGAGGATAACCTCGAGACTACATTTGAGTATGCCATTGTTGGCTTGGCTTCTTTGAGCTTCTTTTAGCTCTCTTCTGTTGTTTCGAGGAATCGAAAGGGTTTTGTTTAAGTGTGCGACTCCAAGTGCAAAACAACGCCATTAACTTCTTCATTCATCTAAAACCCCCAATTTAATTAATTAATTTATTTATATTTTCTATTACACTTAAAAGGTGCTTAAAAATTCCGGGAAAAAAAAAAAAAAAAAGCTATAACATTATCCATTGCTTCGTATGTTTTAAAAAGAATGACTTATGGGTTTGTAACTTAACATGCCATTTGATTAGGGAAAAAATCCATTATTTTGAGATGGAAGGACCACAAAAGTGACCTTAAAATTTTGAACAAGCAAATGAGAAAAAGAGAGATTCATATTGAAAACAAAAATCTAGAAGGTACTTTCTGATTTCTCCAATCAATATTAATTGTGCAACAGCGTATACAAAAACAATAAACTAAAAATTATTTATAATGACAATTATTTGTACTCTAATGAGTCTAATTTACACTATTATAATTTCATGAGTGCACACTCGATATAAGTGCGTAGAATGATAAAAATAAAAGTGATGACAATGACAACAATAATAACAATAATAATATATACAAAGGTTTGATTAACAAATATCTTAGCGCATTGATTAATGTTAAGTTTTCTTTTTCCGGAATTTTTAAGCACCTTTTAAGTGTAATAGGATATGCGGAGACAAGAGTTGGGGGGGAGAGAGCAAAAAGAATAATTGAGGGGCTTCCTTTTGATGGTTTTCTCACTACCGAAACCATAGGATATGCGGGTGGTCTATGGATTCTTTGGAAAAAGGAGGATGCTGAAGTGGTGCACCTTGCCTCAACTGAGCAGGAAATTCACGCCACTGTAAAGGTATGTTCCACAAACCTTTCTTGGCTTATTTCTGCTATTTATGCTAGTCCGCGTTTAGCGGAAAGGAAACTTCTTTGGTCTAACATTGAAGAAGTAGGACAACTTCATAGTCTTCCCTGGCTGATGGTGGGTGATTTCAATGAGGTTTTGTGTGCTGAGGATAAATTTGGGGGTAATCAGATTAATATCAATAGGGCTATGGCTTTTAAGGCTTGCCTAGATTCTTGTAATTTTGTGGATTTGGGTTTTGCTGGGCCGAAGTTTACTTGGTCCAATAAGAGACAAATTACGGACTTAATTCTTGAAAGGATTGACAGGTGTTTTGCCAACCCATTATGGAGAATCCTGTACCCTGAGGCTGCTGTTACTCACTTACCTAGAACCTTTTCAGACCATCATCCTGTTTTGATTGAGTTAAGTAGGCCGAATTCTAATACTTTGAATAAGCCATTTCGATTCCAATCTATGTGGCTCATGCATCTTGATTTCCCTAGAATTGTTAAAGAGGCGTGGCTTGATAATAATCCTCTTCAGGTTTCTATTTCTAATTTCACGGTGAAAGCTAAAAAATGGAACCGTGAGGTGTTTGGAAATATATTTGCAAAGAAGAGAAGGGTGCTGGCTAGGTTGAATGGAGCCCAAAAAGCTCTAGCTGATAGGCCGAGTGAGTTCTTGGTTTGTTTGGAAAAACAATTACTTGATGAATATGCTCTAGTTTTGCTGCAAGAGGAAGAATATTGGGCTTTAAAATCAAGATTGAATGCAGCTACGTTTGGGGATCGAAATACTTCTTTCTTTCATGTCTCCACTGTGGTTAGGAGGAATCGGAACAAAATTAGATGTATTAAGGATGATAGAGGGGACTGGATTTTTGAAGAGGAGGGGGTTAAGAATCACATTCGCTCTGGGTTTGAGAATCTCTACACCACTGGGCTAGATATGGCCCCACTTTATTCCCCAATTTCACAATTCTCTTGTTGTTATTTCACTGATGAGGATCAAGCTTGGATTGGCCGAGCAGTCAATGAGGAAGATGTTAGAGATGGTTTATGGGCTTTAAAACCTTTCAAGGCTCCTGGACCAGACGGGCTTCATGCTGGCTTTTTTCAGCAGTTCTGGCCTAACGTAGGAAGATCAGTTTGTTCGGTGGTGATTGCTGCTTTTAACAGTGGAGTTATTCCAGAATACCTTAATGAAACTCTTGTCACTCTCATCCCAAAATGCCAGTACCCTGAGTCTCTGAACAACTATAGGCCTATTAGCCTCTGCAATACGGTGTACAAAGTAGTGTCTAAGATCATAGTGGGAAGGATCAGACCTTTTATAGACAAGTTGATATCTCCTGTCCAAGCGGCTTTCGTTCCTGGCAGGAAAGGCATTGATAACGTGGTGATTGCGCAAGAGTTGTTCTATGCCTTAGATAGGATAAAAGGGAAGGAGGGGTATATGGCTATAAAAGTGGATTTAGAGAAAGCCTATGATAGATTGGAGTGGAGTTTTATTCACCAAGTGCTTATAGCTTTTCGGTTTCCCCAAAATCTCATTAAGTTGATCATGAGTTGTATTACTTCTTCTATGGTTTCAGTTTTATTCAATGGAAGTGCTTTGGATCCTTTTGCTCCCTCAAGGGGAATCAGACAGGGAGATCCCCTCTCCCCCTATTTATTCATTTTGTGTATGGAGTACCTTGGCCACCTTATTGAGAAGAAGTGTGTTGAGGGTGTTTGGAAACCTCTAAAAGCTTCCCGGAATAACATAGGCATCTCGCATCTTCTATTTGCGGATGATATAATCATGTTTGCTAAGGTGGATAAGGAAACTTGTGAGGCGATATCTGAAGTTTTATGCAACTTTTGTAAGGAATCTGGCCAAAAGATAAGCCTTGAGAAATCAAGGATATATTTCTCTCCGAATGTGGATTTGGAAGTGAGGGATGAAGTTTGTGAAAGATTGTGTATTCAAGCTACAACAAACATTGGCAAGTATCTTGGAATTCCAATCAAGCATAGAGGAGCGCCAAGGAATCAGCTGAACTTTATTGTTGAGAAAGTGATGGGCAAACTTGCAGGGTGGAAAACTCAATTTCTTTCCTTTGCTGGCAGAGCTGTGTTGGTCAAGTCAATTATGGCAGCGATTCCTAATCATGTGATGCAGGGGAGGGCTCTACCAGTCCATTTATGTGATAAATTGGACAAGATTAATAGAGATTTTCTTTGGGGCAGCACTAGTGAAAAAAGAAAGATGCATTTGGTTGGATGGAGTAAGATTATAACAGATAAGGAAAAAGGAGGATTGGGAATTCAAGCAGCAAGGGCGAGGAATATTGCCCTTTTAGCCAAGCTGAACTGGAGAATGAACCAAGAGAAAGAGGCTTTATGGTCTAAGGTGATTTTGGGGAAGTATTGTTCTTCAGATAGGAGAAGGTCGAGAAATCCGGATAAGTTGCCTGCATCTCCTAATTGGGCAGCCGTGAAGCTGGGCTTTAAGACCTTCGAAGAAGGTATATGTTGGGGTGTAGGCAATGGTGAAAAAATAAAAGTATGGACTGACTGTTGGGTTAAGGGGCAATCCTTAAGGGAGCTGGTGCAAGGGCCTCTGACTCGGCCAGAGAGTGAAATGGTTGTTGCAGATTTTATGTACAGTGGAGGTCGTGGTTGGAATTGGGAAGCTATCTCATTTGATCTTCCACAGGGTATTAAGGACAAGATCCGTGCCATTCCTTGCCAACAAGCTGGGAGAGCTAAAGATTTTATAATTTGGAAATTTTCGAAGGATGGTAATTTCTCCACGAAGTCAGCTTATGATCTTGCTAACTTGGAGCAAGAACAAAATTCCACCTTCCAAGGGCAGTGGATTTGGAAGTTGGACATGCTTCCAAAGATTGTCAACTTCATTTGGCTCATAATACATAATAGTGTGCCTGTGAGGGATGTGCTTGCCTTAAGAGGGATTGATTGTGAAAGAAAATGTCCTCTGTGCAAGAATCATAATGAATCAATCATCCACATGCTGAGGGAGTGTGTTTTTGCTCGTGATTTCTGGCATAAAATCCGTGCACCTGTTGCTTTGGTTGGATCGTTTGACAGTGATCTTTTGGACTGGCTTAAGGTCAATTGTCTTAGTAGAGTTACTCACCACTCAAATACTCCCTGGTCATACATCTTCTCTTTTGCCTTGTGGTGTCTCTGGAAGCATAGAAACCGGGTGACTTTTGAAAATGCTGCTCTTAACCCCAATCTGCAAAAGCAGTGCATAACTCAAGCAGTGGAGTATTTTTATTGTGTGGGGAAAAAAAAAATGCAGAGAAGCAGGGTGGTTGTAAATGTTAGGTGGAATAAGCCCCCAGTTGGGTGGTTTAAGCTAAATACTGATGGAGCTTCAATGGGGAATCCGGGTAAGGCAGGGGGAGGAGGACTTATAAGAGATAGTGCTGGTTTATGGGTTAAAGGCTTCTCAAGGTCCCTAGGAACCGGTACCAGTATGTTAGCAGAGTGTTGGGCTCTTAGGGATGGATTGTTTTTAGCTATTCAACTTGGCATCCAAAATCTTGAAGTTGAATTGGATGCAAAAGTTGTTGTGGATTTGATCAACTCTAACTCCCAAACTAATGCAGCATATACTACTCTTCTGGTGGATTGCAGGTTGCTGCTAAGCCGAATTCCTCATGCCAGAGTGAGTCATGTGTTTCGGGAAGCAAACCGCAGTGCTGATGCGCTTGCAAGGAATGGTAGCACAATGGAGGAAGAATTTTGTATTTTTGATTCAGCCCCAAACTTTGTTAAGGAGTTGTTATGCTCTGATGTTAATGGGGTTAATTTTTGTAGGCTGTCTGCCGTGAACCTAGCCATTTTGGCTTCCTAGTTTGTTTTATCTATGTCCTTTTAACCAAAAAAAAAAAAAAAATAAAAAAAAAAATAAATTAATTAAATTGGGGGTTTTAGATGAATGAAGAAGTTAACAGCGTTGTTTTGCAGTTGGAGTCGCACGCTTAAACAAAACCCTTCCGATTCCTCGAAAGCATAGAAGAGAGCTAAAAGAAGCTCAACGAAGCCAAGCCAGCAATGGCATACTCAAATGTAGTCTCGAGGTTATCGTCGCGATTACAACCTTTCGCTCTCAAACTCGGCAAAAGATCGCTCTCTCCTAAGCTCTTTCTGCTTAAATCGTGCTCTCAATCACAAGCCTCTTCCTCTGCCTCCGCCTCCGTGGGACGCTTTTCCCACATTTCTCGGTGAGATCTCCGAGCTCTCATTTTCTTGCCTCCTGTTTGGTTCCCAAGGAAAAAAAAAAAAGATAGAAACTTTTGAAATCGTCACATGTGAACCTAATAATGACACATAAAAAAGTTTTCATTTTTGCTCCTTTAACTGAGAGTTACAATTGTTTTTGTGATTAGGTTACCGTTGGGGTTGAGCAGCGTTGAAACAGTGATACCGTTGCACAACGTGATAGCTTCGGCGAGGCTTGTATCGAGCTTGTCCACTAATTCTCAGAGCTGGAGTTTAGTTCCTCAAGGTACCGTCACTCTCATGTGTGCCTATTTATTTGATGCTTTCCTCATGCCCTTTTATTTATATCTTGCTTTTGAGAGAGCTTTTTGTTGAAAAAATTTGACTAGGAATTTAGTGCACACCACTTGTTTGTATGTATGTCTGTATGAATGTGTGACTTGTGGAGAAGTTTATTAATTGAGCTTCCAAATGGGTATATGTAGTCTACTCTCATTGGCCCTATTTTGGATTAAGGATTTTGCCGAGGTATGGAATTTTTTTTTTGGAAAAACTGAGTTGGTTGGTACTGCTATTCTGTATGTTAGGGTAGATGTTGATTGTCTCAATTGAAGTTGGACCTATTGCGGTTATCTATAGTTGGGGATATGAATCATGTTACGCCACTGTGCGATAATAAGATAGATATTTGAAGATGTTTTATAGGGTTTTTGCAGTTATCTAGGGTGTCTTCCCCCCCCCCCCCCCCCCCCCCTTTTTTATGGGTGAAGGGATGGGAAATTCCTTTTTATTGGCGAGGTTCATTTGGTTAGGCGTTTTGGGAAGCTTAAAAGCGCGTTTTTAAACCTCAAAACTTCATTTCACAACAGCATTCGTCATAGCTTTCTTTACAAACGCTCAATTAAACTCAAAACACCGTTTTGGAACAGCTTATCCAAACACACCCTAAAAGGGGGATGGACCTTCATTATGGTATTGCTTATGCAAGGGACGAGACCATTGAAGGGAAGCTATTTGCTTAATTGATGATTATTTAGGGTGTGGGTCACAATTTTGGATTGCTAATCTATGCATGTGTGTTGATGGGTTTTGATTTTTGGTTGTGGATGTGGTTTAAGGCTTGGGTTGTTATAGAGGTAGGTTTGTGTGGCCGTTGGTGGTGGTATTGATGGTTGATGCTTTTTTCTTTTTGTGGGTGTGGATGATGGTTGTATTTTCATTTGGTAGTTAAAGATTTTTCCTTTGGTTGTGGCCTTTGGTAGTGTCAATGGTATTGGGTTAAAGGTTTGCTGTTGGTGGCAGTGGTGATAGAGCTGAGTTTTGGGTTTGTTGCGATGGGTGGAATGTTTTATTGTTGGTGTGTGGGTTACATCTTCTTCATCCTCAGGTAGTGGCTGTTCTGACTAATGGGCTGCACAAAAATGGGTTAAAATAGCTTTTTTCAAACTAAAAACTAAGGGGAATTCTGATGCCAAACACACTGTGGAGTGAGTTGAAAGAAAATAGGGAAATAGATATGAGATATGAGAATGAGTTTTGAGGTATAAGAATTGAGATATGAGTGATGTGAGATCCAAATATAGCCTATCTCTCTCATTAACATGGAAATTTCGCCCAAAACACATAGCTGGCCGCTATAAAAAGAGATACCCCAATTGCCTAAAAAAATATAAATTCTTTTCAGAGTTTTAAAGATAACAACAACTAATTAAATGAGTTTGCTAGAGTCAGATCAGCTTAGCAAATGGAAAAGATAAGTCACCCGAAATATGCCACATGGAAATTGTAAATATATCTAAATAACAAGAGAGCAAAGCTATGGACTACTTTGCTAGGAATACAGAACAAAGTATACTTAACCATGGTTAACAAAAACTCATCCAGGCTCTCCTGGTAATGGACATTCAAAAACAGTATAAAAACGAATGATGATGAATGAAGCAATCTACGTACAATAGAGGCCTCAAAAGTCAGAACAAAATAGAATTGCCCTCAAGCAGAAATGCCGCCTAGAATATGAACTTGCTGCCACCAGACTCTGTCATAAAGGCATTGATATACCTGTAATATGGACAAAATGGATTATTTAATGAGTTGAAATTATCATAAGAAACATACCGTTATACCAATGAGCTATAGATCAATTCTCACGCCCTTGTCCCATAATAATTAGTTGAAGGATGAGGTCATGGAAGATCCATTGGGTGCATGAATCTTTTACCAATTCAAAAAAGAGTATCACAAGAAACATAATACTGTGCATATATTGTTGTCAACACACACACACATACATGTCAACACACGCCATTGTTGGCTTGGTTTCGTTGAGCTTCTTTTAGCTCTCTTCTGTGCTTTCGAGGAATCGGAAGGGTTTTGTTTAAGTGTGTGACTCCAATTGCAAAACGACGTCGTTAACTTCTTCCTTCATGTAAAATCCCCAATTTAATTAATTAATTAGTTTATATTTTCTGTTACACTTAAAAGGTGCTTAAAAATTTCGGAAAAAGAAAAAAAAAAAAAGCTGTAATTTTTTTGAATATTCTAATTAGTGGACATATGACATAAAATACGAAATTCAAGATTTTTTAACGTCTTTTTTCAATCATTTATGGGAGGTCAATGTAAACTTGTAAATAGTTGCATTTTACTGAAGGTGAGTGTCTTTGTTCAACTTTCATTGTTGATGTGAGAAATGAGAAAAAATTATTATGGTAAGATTTTTTTGCCCACTCAAAAATAGGGGTGGCAAATGTGTGGGTTTAGGATGTGTATAATTGGGTTGGATATATAAAACTCATTTACCCATTAAAACCCATTTAACTAATTGCTTCTAATCTAAATCCAACCCAGCTCAATTATTATGGGTAAACTTCAACCCTCCCAATTACCCAATTATCAAAATTGCCAAAATGCCACTAAAGTGTAAATGACCAAAGTAATCTGAAATTTTCAAAAATGACCAAGACGGCCTAGTAACACTCTCTGGCTAAGACTTGATCTCTTTTTACTTCGCCGACACCGTTATCCGTTGGGAACTTTACCTTCAAGCAATAGGTGGACGTGGCTATGCATCGTTATCCCAATGATTACATTGTAAGATGAGGGGCAATTTACCACCAAGAAGTCTAATTGACGGGTTAACTACATCGGGTAGGTCCCCACCGTTACTGTCAACGTCACTATGCCCCTAGGATATACCTTGTCTCCACTGAAACTGACGAGAGGGGAGTCAAATGAGTGCAATCTCCTTGGATCTAGCTTCAGCTGCTGAAAAGTAGGAAGGTAGGTGATGTCTGCGGAGCTACCGTTGTCCACGAGGATCCTTTTGGTGTTGAATCCCTCTATAGTCAGCATTATGACCAAAGGGTCATTGTGAGGCTGCTTCACTCCCCTAGCATCTGTTTCATTAAAGGACATATCCTAGTTCGTCTGTTGTTGCTTAAACGGAGGTATCATGTGGACGCTATTCACCTGTCTTTGGCATGCTTTCTTAAGGGATCTGAATGACCCTCTTGTGAAGGGCCCTCCTGCAATTGTCTTTATCTCCCCGATCACAACCTGTTGCGACTTGAACAGACGATCGTCATTCCTGGAAGAGGACTCATGCTGGCCCTTATTGCCGTCTTTGAACTTACTATATTCCCCCTTCTTCACATATTTCCGCAGTTTCCCTTTCCGTATCAACTCCTCTATTTGCTCCTTTAGGTCCCGACAGTCTTCTGTGTTGTGGCCATGATCCTTGTGAAACCGGTAGTACTTATTCTTATTACGGATGTTAGGGGACGAATGTAATGGCCTTGGCCATTTAAGGTAATGCTCATCCTTAATCTGCATTAAATTTTTGTCAACAGGCATAACTAGGGGGGTAAATTTTACCGTCCGAGGACCTTTATCTTCTTTTCTTCTTCCGTCATTGGTCCGACGATCTGGACACTCCCTCTTTTGTCCCCTACGCTTGTCATCCTTCCTTCCTTTGTCCCCTGGCTTCTCTACATTCCCTATAGCTGCTAAAGCATCTTCAGCATTCATGTACTTCTGTGCTTTCAGGAGCATCTCTACCATCGTCTTTGGAGGTTTCTTCGCGAGTGAAGCCACGAGATTTCTGGATCTCAGTCTCGCTTTAAAGGTCGTCAACTGTACCTTGTCATCAGCTTCGTCTACCTCCAGGGTCTCCCAAATAAAGCGTTTCACGTACGACCTTAGGGTTTCCTTCTCTCCCTGCTGAATGGTGAGTAAGTGGTCCGCTGGCCTCTTAGGATGCTGCCCCCTAATGAAGTGACGCAAGAAGGCGTTGCTCAACTGCTCAAAGTTGTCAATGGACGATATTGGCAACTTTGTGTACCATTCCCTTGCAGCTCCTTTGAGAGTGGTAGGGAAGGAATGACACAGTATCTCGTCGGGGGGCTGTTGAAGGCCTAGCGTCGTTTTGAAGGTATTAAGGTGATCCTGAGGGTCTTTGAGCCTGTCGAACGGCTCAAGTTGAGGTAGACGAAATTTTGACGGCACTGGACATTCGAGGACTGCTGTAGTAAAAGGCGAATCCGTGGCCCTTACCATTCTATCCAAGCTCCGGTCCGTTTTCTCCTTGATGGCATTCCTCAACTCGTCCATCTCCTTCCTCATCTCTCGAAGAAGATCTGAATTCTGTTCGTCCGTAGTAGTAGGTCTTTGATGACTACTCCTTCTATGGCTATCTCCCTCACCCTCTGGGTTGTCCTTGGACCGATTCTCCTCGTGTTGAACCTGTTGAAGCCGTAGCTTCATTTTCTGATTTTGTTTGGTGAGTTCTTCAATGGTGGCCGCAAGAGCTTGGACTTGCTGAGCCAAAGCTGTGGAATCTTGATTTGACTCCATCTGAATATAGAAGTTGATGGAAATTGCGTTTTCGAATGTGAATACGAAAATGTCCTCCCCACAGACGGCGCCAAACTGATGAAGCGTGATTTCGTCAGTCGAATTAAATGTGCCCAGATGGATCTAAATCCTCGTCTGGATGCCTGTGTAGATGACGAGACTGCTTCTGTAAGGGTGGTCATCGGTGTGGTGCCTGCCACAACGTCTCGGATGCCAAAGTCAGAACGAGAGAGTATATTGTAAAATGAAACAAAACAGTAAAATGGCGATCACTATCTTTTTAGAGTGTCTGTGTTTTTTTGTGTACCTCGTGTTGGCAATGTGAGGGGCTTTATATATGTTGCCTTGGATTCTAGCCGTTGTGATTGGCATTGTGATGTTAATGTCTTCCTTTGGTAACGTCTCCTGCCTTGAAATGGAGCTTTTAACGTGCTCTTAACGGTCTGTACAGTTGGTTCTGTAACCGTCTGAGGTATTATTGGTGGCATTGAATGGTCCAGCTGTCTTCGTCAGTGATGTGGGCAAGGGTTAGGCTCTTCATTGGGGAATGGTCTCGTCAGTCTCGCTTATTTCATCTGTAGCCAATTTCGTCAATCCTATTAATTATTATAATAGAAAAAATGTATTTGAAGAATGAACAATAAGCCATCAGACTTGATGGGCTACTGTTCATTAGCCAATAAAAAAAATCCAGTTATATCGAAGCTACTAGAGCATATACAGTACACAAAATCTCCAAATTTTAGCTAATAAAGCCGGATACCGATGCTCTTGGAGATGCTCTAAGGGTTCTTAAGGAACTCAAATGTTAGAGGTTGATCATTGGGATTGGTGGTTTTTTTTTTTTTTTTTTTTAATGAAACCGGATTGTTATTCCTTCATTCCACAAGAAGTGTTGTGTCCTCACAAAAACCAATTGGACTAAAAAAAAAAAGCCAGTAGTCCAATTCAGTCATCCACCCTCTAGCTTTTAGGTACTCTGCTAGTTTCATATTGTAAACCGTTTAAATATGCAATCAAGCTTTCAGTTTTATATATATACTAGTATTATGCCCGTGCGATGCACGGCTTGATAAAAAATATTTTGATAATATAATTAAATTTAATAAAAAATAAAATGAAAAAATAATTAATTCAAAATTTAAGATAAAAAAATAAATTGTACTTGTACACTTAAAAGAAATTTAATTTTTATTTCTTATTTTGATATTTAAATCATTTGTTTTAGTGTTGATTTCATTCAAATGGTTATAAGTTATATCAACCATAAACCAGCATATGTATCCATATGTAACATTCTAAATTAATAATAAATAAAAATATAATATTCTAACTTAATGTAACATTCTAAGTTACTAATAAATATAACACCCTAACTTAAAGTAATGTTAGCAATTGTATTGTGTTTTAACCTTTAAGAACACATATATTATTTTTTTATCATAAAAAACACAGATATTAATATTACACATGAAAAAATAATGAATTCAATAATTGAAATGGTTGAAAAAAAAATTAAGCCAAAACCTCAATTCATTAATGAAAAAATATCGAAATTTTTTAACTTTAAAAAAAATGGAGTTAAGTAAAGATAGACTTACATAGAAATGTGGACGAATGGATTCTCTTGTATTCAATTTCATGTTTGACAGTAAATTTTGCTTTTAATTAAAGAATATAGATTACATGGAACAAAACACCAAACAAAAGCTCGTGCATTGCACAAACATCAAATCCATTATAAAATATTGATGTCAACAACAAATAATCATGTAATAAGAAATTAAAAAATACAAATATATTGCTTGTTATATTGACTTCTAAAAAAAACACTAAAAGGTGTGATCAAACATATTATTTGAACCTATCTATAAAACTTGTTGATAAAAATCATTTTATATATAATAAAAAGGCAACAAATACACAAAATCTATTCAATTTGATGAAAGAAAGAAAAAATTACCTACAAGGTTGTAGGTAGGGCAGAGAGGAGAAAAGAAGAATATAACAAATAATTGTAAAGTATGTTAGCAGAAATAATGAAACACCAAAAAACTCTGTGTGTATATATAGTGAGAATTTTAGGTTGCGAAAAAGATGATATAAACAAAAAGAAGTAGTTTAGGTGAAACTTAAATTCTCTCTTTTTTATTTAAATTCGATCCTTTGATAATTCTATTCTATTGAAAAAGTAGTAGTTTATGAGATATATATATATTTCAGGATAAAGTCTCGGCCATTGGAAAAGGAAAAAGGCATGCTTTGCAGAAATAGAGAGAGAGAGAGAGTCCTAGTATGGTAGTGAGACTGCGTTGTTAATCTTTGTTTAAAAAAATTAAAAAAAAAAAAAAAAAAGTGGCGGGTGGGACTGAATATTAATACTGTAAAATGTAAATTGTATCTATTTTTTTTTTCCTTTTACATTTTTTAAAGAAACGTAAGAAAAAAATGCAAATTCGTTCTTTTTTTTCTTTTACGTTTTTTTATCTCTCTTTTTTATTTAAATTCTATCCTTAGGTAGTTCTATTTTATTGATTTTAGGTTTTGTTGATAACATTTTAGATAGACATAACTGTTATAGTTGTAAATGAAGTACTACTTTCTTCCATTACTTGATTTGTCATATTTATCCAAAAAATATATATATATATTTATTCTTAAAATCTAAAAATTTATTAAAATTTCTGCAATTTGGTGAAGTCACGTGGCGCAACCACGGCGTCTAAACCCAACTTTTATTATATATAATATGATGTACCTCTTTTTTTTAAAGAAAAGGAATATTCTAAGTAAAAAGATTCTAAAAAAAAATTACAAAAACTATAGCATTACATTAACAAAAACTATTAAGTTCCAGTTAATTCAACTAGTAAAGTTTTTGATAGTTGTATAAGAAATTTGGGGTCCATTCTCTATTTATACAAAAAAAAACTTATTAGTATCTTGGCTAGAAGTTCTCTCAAAAACAAAATCTAACCCTAATTTGAAATTGGATTCTCCTTTTGCATTAGCGTGGGTCCCACACAGACCGTTGGGGTAAGAAAATGAAAATCTAATAATATCTGTTTTAGTTTACAACACACTGAAGGGTCCCACAGGAAAACCAAGATCCCTTTCATTTCTTTTTCTTCGCAGTTCCCTGAGAGTCCAGGTTTCTCCTCTCAGCTATATACATAAATGCCGTCTATTTAACACAGAGAGAGAGAGACAGAGAGAGAAAATATGCAACGGACACGTAGGCGTGGGCGTAACGGAGCACAGTTGTGCGCCGTGATCTCAGCATTTCTCCTCCTCTTCCTCTCCGTTTCTCTCCTCTACTCTCGTCTCTCTCACTCTAACTCTCCCAACCGTCACTACCATTACCAAAACGACGTCGATTCCAACCCCCTCCTCGAAGACAACAGCGACGTCGTTTCCTCTGACGACAACAACAACGTCGACGACAAAATCGACATCCTCGACGAAGACCAGCAACAACAACGACAAGCCGTATTAGAAGAAGGCGAGGAAGAAGAAGAAGGCGAAGAAGAAGAAGAACAGCAAAACGACGAGTCGTTTACGTCGAGGAATTTACCTAGGGTTTCCGGGTACTACTTCGACCATGTCACCGGAGCTATCAGGAAATCATTCAAGAAGAAGAAAACCACGACGACGACGAGTTGGGACGAAGACGATTTGGTCGTCGAGGGCGAAGATCGATTTCTAGGGTTTATGATGGGAAGTACGACTGTCGTTGACGACGACGATCGGAGTAAATCCGCGTTTGCCTCCGACGACGTGCCGTTGGACGAGACTGTACGGAGAAAAGCTGCAAATGTCGCGGTCGAAGAGGCGTTGTTGTTGAAAACGACGGGTCGTTTTAAGGCTTCGCCGTTGAGGGAAGTCTGGGGGGATTGGTTTGAAAAAAAGAGCGATTTTTTGCGGAGGGATAAGATGTTCAAGTCCAATTTTGAGACTTTGAACCCTTTGAACAATCCTATGCTTCAAGACCCAGATGGGGTTGGGGTCACCACTTTCACTAGAGGTGATAGGTTGGTCCAGAAATGGTGGCTCAATGAGTTCAAGAGGGTACCCTTTTTGACCAAGAGGCCGTTGAGTGTTTCGGAGACTGGTAAGAGGTCGAAACCCGGTTTTAATGCTAATGCTAATGGTAGAGATTTGAGAAATGTAGATAATGGATTGAATAGTAAGGGAATTGTCGATACAAAAGATGGGGTTGTTTCGGGTATAGTTGGAAATGTAGATAATGGGTTGAATAGAAACAATGGGGTTTCGGGTTTATCTGATAAGAGTAAGAGTAAGAGTAAGAGAGCTGAGGATAGGAGTTTAGTTGAAGATGTAGGTAATGGGTTGAATAGAAATAGAGTTGCTGATTCTAATCATAGGTTGAATGCTGAATTGGGTCAAAATGGTGGTGGGTTGGTTGATGTCGATAAAGGTGATATTGTTGGGGGCAAGACTGAGTTTTCGGGTCATATATATGCCAATGGAAAAAGATGGGGGTATTATCCTGGGCTGCATCCACATCTGTCTTTTTCAGATTTTATGGATGCATTTTTTAGGAAGGGGAAGTGTGATGTGAGGGTCTTTATGGTGTGGAATTCGCCACCTTGGATGTATAGTGTGCGACACCAGCGGGGGCTTGAGAGTTTGCTCTCACAGCATCGAGATGCCTGTGTTGTGGTGTTCTCGGAAACGATTGAGCTTGATTTTTTCAAAGATAGCTTTGTGAAGGATGGGTATTTCTCTGATCTAGCTGCCTCTTTTTCCTATATCTGTTTGTTCATTTGGTTTTGAAACTGTATTGTCTAAAGTAAATTTTTTGTTTTTAGTTACAAAGTTGCTGTTGCTATGCCAAATCTTGATGAATTGCTGGAGGATACACCAACCCATGTATTCGCTTCTGTATGGTTTGAATGGAAAAAGACAAAGTTTTATCCTACTCACTATAGTGAGCTTGTCCGTCTTGCTGCTCTCTATAAGTAAGTATGCTTAGTGCCATATCAATATTTTCCATCTAGGGTAGTGAATCTTCAATTTTATCTTTTTGTGAGTTTTTCCAGTCCACTTTGGACTATCTATTATGGAATCCCTGATTGGTTTCTATTTTAGTAAATGTGAAGATCTGATGAACATATAACTGATATAAGTGGGAAATGCAGCAGAACTTGGAGATGAAATCATGTAGAACAGAAGAAAAAGGACAAAAGGGGATCATGCATGTGAATATTAGATAAACACTACTACATTATAGTCGTAGGTCTGCATAATCTATGACCATGCTGCCATTGATCTTTAGCTCAAATGACATATCCTCTCCTTCTAAGAACAAGGTGGAAGGTGAGGTCAGGGAGATGCACTTGGTGCATGTGTAGTTAGCAATAAAAAATCTATGAACATGCTAAATTGCTGGTTTTTCTGGGGGATTATCTTTAATTAAAATATTTTTTTATTGATTAAAATGAGGAACAATTTCAAATTATTTCTATAAGCTGTGCAAATATATTCAAATATGTGATTTCTGCTTGAGGCTTGCTTGATGCTCAATTTAAGGCTAGACACATGCCCTAGGATATTTGTTTTTAAAATTCTGCATTTCATCTCAATTCTTCCTGACTATATACAGGAGCCACATATTAAACCATCAAGACTCCCTCCTTTTTACCCAATACCCTCTACTGTCAATTTTTGATCGTATTGAAACTAAGCTGTGAATGGATTTCTACTCAGTTCCAGATTTCAACTCGTATATAGTGTTCTTTTTTAACCGAATAAGGCCATATAAACTTTCCCTAAAATTAAATTTCTTCTAATCATTAACTGTTTTGGTTTACAAGGATTTAAAAAAGAAAGATGGACAAAGTTTGGTAGCTTTAGCCTACAACCTTACCCAATATCTTTTTATTGGAGGTGAACTTTAACAAATCCACAATTGGATTACATCTTCTTCTTATATCCTTCATGCTTGCAAAATTTCTAGAAAATTAAAGATCAATAGCTATGTCATCAATAAATTGTTTAAATTGTAAGTTTTTGTAGTTTAAAATTATGTATAAAATATGAGCTTATAGATCATATAGTAAATTCGATTGTCACAAAATTTGACATGTGTATTAAGAGCGTAAAGAACATGTAATTTTGTAGCTAAATTTTGTCAAAGAAAAATTATTTAGCCACCAAGAAGGATGTTGTTTGGCTGATGAGCAAAGTGCAGAAAATTACTGTCATTCTGGAGGAGATGAAATTCATTAGAATAATATTTTGCCTTTTTTTTTATAAGGTTAATTAGAAACAGAGTTTAATTACTGTCCTTGGAGTAATTCAATGAACCAATGAACCAGTTACTAGTCTGGAGTTGAGGATCTTGAAGTTCTTCCAACTTAAAGCATATTGATCATTCAACCTCTTTGATTATTTTCTCTTGAAGTTCTAATGAAACTAACCCTATTATTTACTTCTTTACATTGCTAAAGTTGAATGTTGGTTCACTGTATTAAGTGCTGCTCTCAAAGTAGAATTTTAACAGCATTCGTTGTTGATCAATTATGTTTTCATAGGTACTCTTTAGTTGTGAGGCAAGACAGTTTCACTATATGGCTCTGCTTTATTTTCAGGAGATAGGAATGTAACTGTTTTTCCATAATTTTGTGTCTTTGATTGTCTATAAAAAAATGCTGGCCTTACAAGTCATTTTCCTGCATGAAAAAGTTAAGTCAAATTTTATTTTGCATTTTTTTAGTGGATATGCATAATGAGAAAGTTGGGTACTATTTTCCTGTAAGCTTTTCTGGTAAGCCAGACTGTACTGGGAAAAGAGACTTTCATTTCACTTCCTCCGGGATAGTCTTGACAATAGATGAGTTTCTTAATAAAGATGCTTTCATGGAGACTGTGTTTTGACTGCTTCCTGAGAAGATTATACTGATGCAACTATATTTTGTTTTCCCTTATGTACATTGAGGAGGAAATTATTCATGTTTATTGAGTTCTTACTTCTTAGGCTCGCTTGTGTCAGTTTTTATTTTCTAGTACGAAACTAGTTATTAATAGTTGGTTCATTGTGATATGTCATATGCTATCTAATTTTCCAAATGCTGATATTGGTCATCTACCATGTGTAATTATTTGTTCTTTTGTTGTGTTTTCCAGATATGGTGGAATATATCTTGATTCTGATATTATAGTTTTGAGACCACTATCTTTGCTTAATAATTCTGTTGGTATGGAGGATCATCTTGCTGGAAGTTCTCTGAACGGTGCTGTGATGGCATTTAGGAAGCAAAGGTACTAACAGAACATATTCGCTGATGATGTTAGAGCCCCTCCCTCCGGGTTCTTCCTTCCCTTTCTTCACTAGATTGTTAAATTTTTTTTCTGTGCACTTGACCAACACCACCCACACCCCCCCCCCCCCCCCCCCCCCCACCCCACAAACACACCCACACACAAAAAAAGCAAATAAAAAATCTTTTGTGGTTACATGTTTTGTTTGTGGTGCATTTTGTTCTTGTCTCTGATCTGTTTCTAAACGTCACATTGAACTGCAATAACTTTCCTGAAAAAGGTTGAGTAACGAGATGGGTTGGAGGGAAAGAATTGTTTTAGAAATTCAAAGAATGGATTATGTTCAAGTATCAGACATGGAGCTGATGTTTATTATTTATGTTTTTTTTTTTGGGAAATTTTATTTGCAGACTTGTCTTGTCCCATTTATTGGGGAAAAAAAAGTTCTATATGATCAATCACTCCTCTTTTTTTTTTTTTTTTTTTTTGCAATAGACAATGTATGTTTAAATATGATATTTCTTCCCCTTTCCATGCAGTCCCTTCATAATGGAGTGCCTGAAAGAGTTCTATATGACTTATGATGACACTCAATTGAGATGGAATGGGGCTGATCTTTTGACAAGGGTTTCCAGAAAGTTTTGGAGTCAAGAGAAACTATCCATTAAACAGCTGGAACTGAATGTGCAAGATTCTTTCATTTTCTTCCCTATCAGTTCTCAAAATATTTCAAGGTATATTTCTAAATCCTTTTCCATCTTATATGTTTTAGTGCATACAATAGATATGTGAGGGAATTTTCATCCACTTAATTTTTGAGCATGAGCATGGTGATATTTTTAAGAGAGACAAATTAAGCAGAATTCTTTTATTCTGTAGCCTTTAAAGTAAAATTGAGTTTGTAGATCACCTACCAATCAATTAATTGTATGCTTCAATGATATGGGAGCCTACTCTGTGATGGTTTTGGAGTAAATCTTATGATGCCAAACATTTAGAAGTTAGTGATTGGGTGGAGGCAAATAGCTGGTATACTGCTTTATTAGGGTTTACTGATCAATATTATGAACTGGCGATCAATGCTTTTAAACTAAAATCTATTCAATGAGTTTTGAATTTCCAGATGTAAGTCCTCAATTGGATAACCTAGGACATTATATCCATGGAATTTGATTTCCCAGTTTCTGGAGCAGGAGCAGATTAGAGCCATGAACAATGTGCTTTCCTAATTTTACATTTGGATAGGGTTTAGACTAGGTCAGGCATAGAGCTTTTGTATGTAAGTTCCAATTAGTCTTAATTCAATATTTGTGGTTCTTAATCATTGAATCAGTAAAAATTTGCAAATCACTCAAAATCACAATCCATACCAGCAGGGCACCAAAATAAAGTCTTAGTTTTGTATTATAAAAGCCTTCTTCCATTCTTCTGAAAATTCATTTTTTGTATTTAATAATGCTGAGTTATAATTGATACAGGAATCCAATTAACAGGTGCCCTTAGGGCATCCATTAATAAACCACTTCAAAAAACTTTTTATGGGAAATTGAAAAAGATATCAAAAAAATATGTTGCTTTTCCTTTCCCAATAAAAAGTTTCCTAAAATGGTTCATTAATGGATGCCCATCTGTTAGTAAAATCCTTGATACATTAATGAGCTTAAGTCCTTTTTCTTTTTTCTTTGCTGGAATGGGCTAGAGCTATTCAAGTTTTCTCTTGTGATTCTTTCCTTGATTTGCTAGAGCCATGCTCTTTGAAATGTTGACGTTGGGTTTTCTTTGTATATCCCAGTATACTTGGAAGTTTTTCTGATTTAATAAAGATTGTTACTTATAAAAAAAAAAAATTTCTTTCAAAATTTTTTTTCCAAAGAACTTACTGATATTGTCCAATATTTTTTTTTAATGCATCAAATATTTAACCAGTTGAGCCTATTTGTATGTTTTCATGATCATGAACAATTTGGAATACAATGAACAAGATTGAGAAGCATTAAAACTTCTCTTTTGTTGTATTTCTTAGAGAAACTTAGAGAAAATTACAAAGAACACTCACTCCTAAAATTAACAATTTCTTGGCAGTTGAGTTTAAACATTGAAGTTGATTGAAGTCTAAAAGGCATAAAATGTTTATGGGGGTTGATAGACTTTAAAAGGTTCGTAGTTTTAACAAGTACTATGAACAGTAGCTTGCGTGGTCAGAGTAAAATGTAATTACAGACAAAAAGAATATCTTTGTTGGTAGAAATTTTAAATAAGGAAAGGGGTTTTGGCCATGCAAGCCTTATAGGAATGGGTAGATACTTTGGAGATGTCTTTTTTACAGCTCTGATGGCTTATTCACTGTCAATATATATATGTGTGTGTGTGTGTGTGTGTATATATATATATATTTGTGCAAGATGTTGAAAGTGATAGCATGCTTAGCTGCCAATGGGGGTTGGTTCAGTTGGTAAAGCTCGAACGCTTCGCCCAAAAGGCCTAGTTTCGAGTCCTGCTGCCAGCAGTCCTCCTTGGTGGGTGCGATCTATAAATCTAATGTAAGTCCTCTTTGAGGCCTGTGGCTTGCCCTGGCCCCGGTATGGGGTAGCCTCCCCTCACCTAAACTTTTGTTTATCAAAAAAAAAAAGAAAAAAAAGAAAGATAGCATGCTTAGCTGGTAAGGTTCTGGGCAGTTGCATTGGAAATTTGGGATCAAATCCTTGCTTTGCTAAGGATGAGGGTTTAAGAAGTTGCAGCTGTTACTCCCTTTGTTTAATCTACTAGCTAAGTTGTTTTCATTACCTTAACGATGTCCAGAGATACCTATAAAATAAATGATGTCTATAGATATGTTTAGTATTGATACTTTAATTAGCCAAAATCAGATGATATATGTGTTTCATTTGGGTCCTTATCTTATGTGTTTTTTTTGTTTGTTTGTTTCTTTAATTCTTGGATATTTCATTTTTGTGGGTCTGAGGGACATTTGAGATAGATGTTTTGTTAATTATGGATGCAAGCTCAAAAGTTGATTCCAAAATGTCTCCTCTGGTGTGTTTTTTAAGCTCAAGATATTCTTCTTAAATTGCTTTTCTCTTGGACTTCCTTGGTTTTCCAAGTGGTCTGTCCATTCCTCTTTGGAGGTTTAAGATTCTTTTGTTTGTTTTTCTGTCTGTTTGTTGGTTCGATGCTTGCACTGGCTTTAGCATTTAGGCTTTCCTTTCTTTCTTAAAAACATTTTCATCTTATTTATCAGATACTCTTTTAACTGGAATTGAATTTTTAAGATAAAGTAGAAGAGCTGTTTCCAGTGCCTAATGAACAAAAATATAGGTCACATTATTATTATTATTATTGTTTCCATAATTATGTCATTTGATCAAGGGTCTCTTTGTTGATGTGTTATCCTAGTATAAGCTGGGCCAGTTTATACATGTTTAGCTGACATAAAAAATCAGGTCACCTGTGTGATTGATTGTTTTGCTTCCCAGAGCCATATAGTTGCCATGTGTGTTTGTCTGATTATGTTCCCTTATATTTTTTCTATTATATGGTTCTGTCCTTTATGTTTTTAAAACAAATTGTGTAGTGCCTTTGGTTCATATGGCTCTCATATTCTTGTTTATTATTTAACCCATTTGAGCTGCAAACAGATATTTTACTGCACCGGCAACTGAGACTGAGAAAGCTCGACAAGATGATTTGTTCAGAAAGATGCTGGATAAGTCGTTGACTTTTCATTTTTGGAACAGCTTGACATCTGCTCTCATTCCAGAGCCGGAGAGCCTTGTAAATAGGCTTATTGATCACACCTGTATCCGATGTTTTGACGTGTTGTGAATTTCACATAGGATTATCTGGTCATAAAGAATGTAGCAAATTGAATTCAAAATTATTTAAGCATCCACGTTCTAGGTGTTTCTCGAGAAATCTGAGGCTTTGAGCTGTATCGGCCATAAGAGTTTAGGATGGGGGAACATGAAGAGCATCCATATTCATATAGGTCTACAGTTTTGTAGCTATGTGTTTGCTATGTTAAAAGAAAAAAGGGTCTTCCTTTTTTGGTGGGAAATTATATAGGAGAACATTTTTACTCTGCTTTGTTGCTGAGAAGGCTGTTGTTATTTACTTATTAGCCTACCTCATTCTTCTCATAATGTATCATCAAGTTAAATTTGAATGTGATATATCATATACATTATTTTATTGATTGAAAGATTAGTTCCCTGTGATAATTAAGAGACCATTACTACTCTTCTTCTTTTTTCGTATAAAGAGACCATTTGTCATTGATCGATATGGAAATGTATTTAGATGCTTCATCATATATTATGTAATTCTTCCCTTAATGTAACTCGAGAGAGATCTTTTTACATCAACTGAGCACTTATCATTTCAAAAACAGCTCCAAATATGATCAACAGTTTTCTATATAGATCCTTTTTGCATACAGAGAAACAACTATAAATTAAAAAGCAAAGCATAATAAGCATGGTTCTTTATGAAAAGCAAGGTATTTACTTCCACGTCAAGCTGGCCATCCTTTCAACACCAGGTGCCAGCCTAGCCTCATTTGATTACCATTTCTTTTCATCCGGTCCTCACCTGCCCTTTTTGAGACACTTATAATAAGAGCAACAGGTAAAGTAGTAGAAGAAATGATAGCAAAGTATTTACAATGAAACACTCTTTAATCCACAGCATTAGGCCCAAAGCATCTCCTTTGCGAAGGGTTCCATACCCATTGCACAAGAAACCTTCTTCCTTTCACTCCTTTCACATTATACCCATTTCCCCATGAGTCTGTAAACACCTTCCCCACATATCCACCACCCCCACCACTCCCATAAACACCAACACACAGATCTGCTATCTCAGTTGGTGCAGTTGGATCATCGCCAGCATACCATGCATTCACAAGTGGGTTACTTGACGCTTCAGCTAGCTCATGAGCAATCACACTGATCATTCCATCAGTGCCCACATCTCCATTAGGTGCATGCATTATATTGTTGCCTCCATTTGTGCTTGGTGGTGGCTTACCTGAATTCTTAGGCCATGCAAATGGATAGGCACAGATGCCTGGACACTGAGTTCCACTATTACCAATCCAAGCATAAGGTACAGTGACACCAACAATGTTTGGGAAAGTGAAGTAGTGAAAGCCACAGACTGCCCTACAAAAGTCTTGGACTTGAACATCTGAAGAAGACAGCACTAAGTAGAGGCCATTGTGAGGATTGAGAGGTAGAGGTCTTGGATATGAAGTGACAGCAGTTTTGATGACAGATTGGATTGCTAGACGACTGAGATAGCCACCATGGGAGTATTTAGTGTCATAGAACTCACCTGAGAGGGCTATATTCCCTGTGATATTTGAGCCTGTTTGGTCAGTGTACAGCCTGACAGTCCTCCACCAATCAGAGACAGAAGGGTAAGAAGAAGATGAAGAGAGGGAATAGAGGAAATCTCTTATAATGGCTTGTTGGGTTGGGTTCCAATGGCCATACCAGATTATATAAAGATTTATAGGAGATGCAAGGACAGGACCCATGTGGTACTGAAGGTCCACTAGATCTGAGGAGCCCTCATAGTTCTTTCCTTGATTGAATTGCATGTTTTGGTTCCATGAAAGAGCTAGTGTAGAAAAGCAAAAGCAAGAAATCAAGAGGAAATGGTAGTGGTGATGCTTTTGCATTTTGTTCTTATTGCTAATGGTACTTGTGGTGGTGAGTCTTGGTGACAGTTAGAGGAAGCTCTCTTTATAAAGAGAAACTAATGAGAAGTTAGGAAGTGGGTGAGAAAGATTCTTGTATAGTATTTGCTTGTGGTGGACAGTGGCTTGCATGTTTTACATAATTCTCATGCCCATCATTTTCTACTTTTTAATGATAACTATATTGCTCCCCTTTGCTTTTTCACTATTTAATATTTTTGTTCAGACACTACAAAAGGTGTTAGGCTAACAAACCTATAAATGTATTTCATAATTTAGTACAACTCCTGTATAAACTATGGTAGGAATTGAATTGGGATGAGAACATGAACACTTTAATTGTTAATACTTCTTTGTTAGGATGCAGGTTTATCTCTCTCAAGAGTTTTTGTTTCTTGCCACATCTATTTCAACCGGTCAATTTTAAAATAATAAGTTTAGAGATAAAAAAATTTTCATAACTATTGAGTTTGTATACTGTAATATACTAAAAAAAAATAAAAAAATCTCACTAATAAAAATGATACAAGTAACTGACTTTTGTAAAAATACTTCCATTACAACTTGTTACATTAACAATTATAAAAAAGAGTATGAAATTTTTTATATTTCTAACATTACTCACATATATATATATATATATATATATATATATATTTTTTTTTCATTTTAAAAAGCCTAGATACCTTGAGTTTTTTATATTTCTTTCTTATTAGTCCGTGGAAAGACATAATGACCGACTTTGAATCTTTGGAAGAAAATAACAAGTATGATACATAGTTTATGATACAAAAACAGTTAATTTATTCTTAAACTTATTGTATAATGTCACATAAAGAATTATAGGTTAAACAATGTTGCTTGTGCTGTGTTACAACTTACAAGTTCTTAATCTTACAAATAAAGAATTATAGGTTAAACAGAAAATGCCAAACACATAAGATTTGTTTGTAAGTTTTTGGTTTAAACTGTAAAAGACAAACCAGCTGTCAGTTATATTTGCAAAGAGCAATATATATATCTTATCAAATTCTTTAACACAAGAAGACTTTTTGATATAAAGTACTCAATTGAGTATCTTTGAAATAAAAAGAACATGTAATGAGTCCCCACGATTTGGCCTCTAATTGGCAGTGATATAAATCATATTTAATGAAATCTCTTGACCCAAACCCAATTGAGATTAGCATAAAGTCAGAGACAATAAAGGTTGGGAAAAGAACGATGAGGGTCAAAACCAGATGTGTAAAAATGAATGATGGGTGTCCCCTGTAGTAAAAGCAAGCATGTGATGCCTTTATGAAAATTTCCTTCCTTTCAGACGAGGACCAATTTAACTTTCCAAATCTTTGACAATCTATGTTTCTTTAGGGCCCTAGGCACAAAAAAGTATTAGGAGTTGTGCTATATAGATTATAGTACAATAAATTTCCAGATAAAAAGGTTGATTGAAATCAATGTTGAGCAAGATATGTAACTTGCAAAATGGGTAAACCTTAAGAGTTGGAGAAAGTTTTAAGAATGAGAGTCGCAAGAAAAAAGGACCAGCAAGAAGGTTGTACTTGCTTCTTTAATATGTGGGGTTTCATGACTTAAAACTCTCAATAAAAATCTATGCCACCATAAGTGATTGTGGTATTTTCTAATGGGTAAGTATATGCTTTGATGAAAGGCAAGTAAAATATCTTGCAATCACGCAAAGGTAGGAAGTGCATGTGGTCCCTTAACAACTCCCTTTCCTTAAAAATAGGGATTGAATGAATTCTAATTAAACAAAGCTTAAAAAGGCCTCTATTCTAACAACAAAATAATCAAAGAATATTCTTAAAGTAAAAAAAAGGGGTCTAGTAACTCATGAAGCATAAATAAATTTGCCTTGGATTCAATTTTTAAAGAAAAACTCTAGAGACATATCTAAATACACACCAAATCCGTAACATACTTAACTGTAATCTTGTAATTGATGTACCTAAATTCAATTTTTTAATAAGCATCAGTGGTAGTCTCATGTGTAAGTGCTATATATAATCTAATTACAAGTTGATATCTAAACATGTTATAAAATTGGACATGGGTTTTAGCGTGTCCGTGGGTGGACTGTTTTTTTAACACCTTGATAAATGGTTCAACTTTATATTAAGGTTCTAGATTAATAGAAGTTTGAATTCAAGGGGTCATAGGCTCATAGTCATAGCCTCCCTTCCTCTTAAAATTTTAAATAAATACATATTATTTAAAGTCACACTAAGTGTAATTTGATCAAATCGTAAGCCTTAGTTCCAAAAATTTGAGGCCAGTCATAGGTTCTTAACAATTTAGTTAAAGTTGGACACATGTATACTATTATACTCCATTTTGTTATATATCTGAAATCATATATAACATGAAAAATAGAAATATTAATTTTCTGATACTAGAATAATTATATTAACTAGTAAATATATTATATACAAAATCACCAACCTTGAAAAAAATACTCAAAGTCATAAGAAATGAGACACCACTATAAAATAAATTTACTAGATTAAGCAACGTACGTGTGTATGTGTGTGTGGATAATTCGATAGTTTTGGGGGGGGGGGGGGCAAGTGTATGAATTGTTGATATTTCTGTTGAAAATACTATGAAAAAATTTCAGTTGATCAATAAGACTCTTGGTGATTAAAAAACTTTATTATCTTTTTTAGAATAAAAAGCTTTATTATCTTTCTTTCTTTTTTTGGCTGAAAAAACTTTTATCTTAGATAGTTAACAAAGCCCTCTACATATATGCCAATCGGGAAAACCACAAACAAGTTGTACTAAATAAAAAAGGTGGAGAAAGAGCAACAGTGTAACTGCAGCAAAAATGAAACTCCCAGAGCAAACATAAAGAGTATAGAGACAATCTCTTGAATGAAACAAGAGTCTAGCAATAGGTTTGCGAAGTTCTTTGTTCATAGAACCTTGGTAGTTAGAAAGATCTTTGAATATCTTCCATTTTATATTAATCCTAAGAATTATTGCTTAAATTAGGTGACGTAACTATGTTTTAGTAACTGGAAGATTGGTGCAATGAACTTTAGAATGTCAAACTTCACATGCACAATGTGGTCCGGATTTCTCTTTAAAAATTAAAATATTATTTTCGACTGATTACGATATGAAATTTTTTTTATTTTGGAATATAAGTACGGTTCTTGATTAAATGGACTCATAATCATGATCCACTAGTTTTAATCCTTGTGGACTCTCTAAACATGTAAAGGTGGATCCAATTGAGGTGTTGCATAATTGATAATTGGTACAGGGTTCTTATGGCAAGATCATCGCGTTGAGCTAAAAGTTCTTCCTCTACTAAGTTTCACTCCCTTCCTTCCAAACTGGCCATTAATAATACTTTAGTGAAACCAGATAGAAGGGAGTCACTTAGCTCACAACCAAGCTTCCTGTGCAAAGTTTTGTCATATTGTGTTCTCTCATGTACGACATCAAAGAAATAATTAAACCAGCTCATTTGTTAGCAAAATATGCCAAGGGTATTGATGATTTCTGTTCTAGGATTGAAGAGAATCCTTATTTTATAGAATAAGCGCTTATCCATGATGTAATTTCCTTTCAGTAACTTAATGAAATTTCAATCTTCCTATAAAAAAAAAAAAAAAAATCATAGCCTTAGGGAGTAAAAAAAATAAATCTACATAATATCTTAAACGTAGCATTTATTGTTACTACGCTCCTTTTGAGTCACATTAGCGTAGCATTTCAATCCACTTCGGTCCTTTCCTGTCCACTTCAAACTATTTAGGTCCATTCAATCTACATTGGTCGTTTTCAGTCTAATTTAATCAATTTGGTCCACTTCAATCATTTTCAATTGTAAAATCTATTAGTAAATAACTAAATGAGTTAATTTAATTATTTTTTCAAATGTATTAGTACATGAAGCCATTTAAGCATTTTTTTAAATAGTATTAATCAAACAATAGACCTTTTAAATAATGCATCTTATGAATTTTTTCATTAAAATTTTGTAATTGTAAACGACATTATTTACTAACTAAAAAATTTACAAAATGACATGATTGTTTAGTTTGAGATCAACATCATAATAAACAAAACTCATAATTATTTTTTAGTGATACAATAGTTATTACAAACTTTACTACATAGTCTTACAAATCTATATTTTATATCTGAAATGTAACATTTATTGTTGCTACATTCCTTTTAAGCCACATTAACATAGAATTTTGGTCAACTTTGGTCCATTCAGTCGACTGTAGTCCAGTTCGGTATTCTTTGGTCCATTTTGGTCTATTCAGTCAATTTTGGACTAATTTAGCCTTAAATTGATTCTTTTTGTAAGTTTCATTTTCTATTTTGGGCTCAAAATTTATCTTTTTTTGGATTGAAAAGTATGAAATTTTATTCTATTTGGGTCAAACTCTTTCATTTTGGGCTAAAATATAAACAAAATAAGTATTAGAAATTAGAGATATGAGTCCTAAAAAAACAATAAAAATGATATATATCTCATTATGTATTGTTGTTGGATGCAAAATATATTATATGTTCCATTACATAAAATTTATTAACATAGAAAATGCTTTTAAAAAATACATGCACTATATTAACCTACAAATTTCACATTATATTCTTATAAAATAATTATATTACATTTTTTAGCGCATCACTTGGGTTTGTGACTAGTAATGGTAATAAGAGAAAACATGTGATTTGATTTTAAAGATCTACCTCCACAACAAAAGACCTTAAATAACTACGTCTTTACTATTGATTATTGACCTATGAATATATACTAAGAGTGTGTTTGGAAAGTGATGAAACCCACAGCTTATTAGAGTTTTTAGCTTATTTTTGCTGCTATTCATGGGTCCTATTGCACTTTTTGGTATTATTCATAGGTCTCACGTACTATTCAGCTAGCTTTTAGCTTTTTTTCTACAGTATTTTTAGCAAAATATTTTCAGTTTCAGCTAATTCTATACTTTTTAATACTATTCATGGGTCCCACTGTAATAAATTAATTCTAAACTTTATTTTTTATGAATGGACTAATTCTATACTTTAAAGTATAAACTAATCCTAAACTTATATGATACTTGTACATATTTAGGATTTTACTTTTATTACAAGTATGATTAAGATTTCAAGTATATTGGATTTGGAGTAAAATAATACTATAAATCTTGACTAATAATAGACTTGGGTTGTAGTATCTCAAGTAACCTCCATCAATATGGCTTAATTCAGCATTCCAAACCGTACAACTTTAAGGAAAATGGGTGATAATGATTTTTTTTTTTTTTTTTGAGAAGACGGTGATAAAGAACTTAGATATTACCAATTGTCTCAATAACTTAATAAGTTAATAAAATATAGTGATTTCAATCATTTCACTGTTATTCTGCTAACCTAATCACCACATTGGCATCTTGCAATACATATTACACAGAGAGTCAATATTTACATTGTATAAAAACTACACCTTTTAAGTAGACCTGTACTGCTGTACAGTGCATGAAATGATACAAATTATAGCAAGCCTATTGATAATGAGGCCCGAAAGATCTTTATTGTTTATTTTTATTTTTTAGGACAACACCATTGCCACTTTGTGCCACAAACATTTGTCACTTCAAGGATCCAAAATTTTTTTTTTCTACTGCTCATACTCAATACTCAGTTGACTACATTACAATTGTTGCACATGGTCAATATATACAGGTAAGCCCAGTACAACATCAAATAGTGCAAATTATACTAAGCCCATTGATCATGAGGCCCAAAAGAACTATTAACTTTATTTCCCTTTTGGTAAGAGTTGCTGAATTTCTGAGAGCGGAATATGTTGGTACAAATTAATTGACATTTTTCTTCAAAACTTAAAAGAGTATAAGATCTAATTAAGCAGCACAAGTGTAACCAAACCTCGTAGCAAGAAGAATTGATTTGGTTTGAGCAAAGTGGGTACCGCTATATATGACACCCAAGTGTTTTTGCTTATCTACTCTTAACAAGGAGAAGAAGGTATAATTAAGGTGGATGCATGATTAAGGCAAAATTTGCCAGATAGCATGATTTTAGAAAAATTTTCGAAAACCAGCACACCGATGAAACTATTTTGTAAGTTAGACTGTTTTAGGAACTTGAGTTTGGCAAACTCAAGTTTGGGCTGGAACTCAAGTTTGTCAAACTCGAGTTCCATTCAATATTGCTGCATAGTGCTTGGAACTCGAGTTTCAGCCCAAACTTAAGTTTGCCAAACTTGAGTTCCAAAAACAGTCCAACTTACAAAATAGTTTCAAATGCATGCTATGTACCAAATTTTTTTTCTAAAAAGCTACTATTCAGCAAATTTTGCCCATGATTAAAGGATACCAACGGGGTATGGTGTTGTTGGGGTACTTCTCAGTTGAATAAAATGACTATTCATCATTGTCTGTGATTATGTTGAACCTCGCTGCGTCCCCCATCAATTCATTATTTCCTCTAATTAATGCTTGATGTTGATCAAATCTCTAACTTGCATATGTATATATGTCTCTTAGAGGATGGTCCTGAGAGAGTGGAAATCTCAGGTAGGACTTGTCTATGCGAAGGTAAAATTAAAAAAATAAATAAATTAAAAATTAAAAATTGATCATTAGGTCATTTTTTTTGGTTATATTTATTAAATGGATTGAATTGGATCATGTCTACGTCAGCTCTGCTTGACATCTTCAGTAAGTGTCAATCTTTATATTAGAGTTGAGAGATTTTGACATGATTGTTTGATAGGCAATATTAATTGTTCGTGTCAACCCATGTGTTGAATATCTTTACCTCAACACAATACAACATGAACCCGAACCCAAACCTAAACCAGCTAACTACGATCCACCAATATAAATTGCCAACGTTACTAAAAACTAAAGATTTGAGAAAAATTTCAAGCACTTGACAAATGAACTTAAAGGCTTCTATTTATAGATGCTTGGTTCTCTTTCACCAACGCATCCCTAGTTTTCCATGTATTAACAAATTTTAAATAAAAAAATTAATTAATAATTTCGCATATAAAATAAATGAAGAAAAAATTTCAAGTGAAAAATTTATTTAATTGATATTTAAATATATAAAAAAAGTCTCAGTATAAATATTGTTTTAGGTCTCAAAATACATAGAGCCGACACTGTTTGAATTGCCAAGCCTAAACATAGGTTTGTCAAACTAAGCAAGAAGTCAATTTGTAACCAAGTGGTGATTAAAGAGGTTGGAAATTTGAGAAGGGTTGAGACAGATGGTGCCAATGAAATGGCCAAAATCGTGCATGCTATGGTGGTGCTGTTGGGTATAAGCCTATAAGGGCAATCCCACCCACCATATATAGGTGGGTAGCAATTGTCAACTACTGCTTGAACATATGAGTCTTCTGGTTAGGTCCAATCCACAGACCCACCTGAGATTGCTACCTGGCTTAAAACCTCTAACCTTCTCTTATACACAATCACTCTTTCTTGTCTAGTATATGAGAATGGGATTATATATGAATGGCATCTTTTCTAGTAGTCATATATATATATCCTTTTATTATTATTTTATTTGGTACTATTTGTTTTTACTTAAATTATATTACTACATAGTCAAAAGAAGAAAAAAAAAAAGTAACTTTATTTGTTCATACTGATTTACCAAACATTTTTTTGGATGAACTAAAAGAAAATTGTAAATCACGTAATTTTTTTTTGAGAATGATAAATAACTTAATAAGTATTTGAGTTTAAAGTAGACACATTTTTCTTAAAATTCTATATGTAATGATGGAGTATACATATATACTTATACGAATATGTCCCTTTTTTATTTCACTTTTTTATGGGATAGCAACAAACACGTTGATTAAATTAAAAATCTTAATTTCAATAGGATTTAAATTTTATATGAAATGGATCTCTCTCTCTCTCTCTCTATATATATATATATGAGAAATGATATGTCCACAATATTTTCACAATATTTTTACAACAAATCCTAAATGACAGGTTGTTAGTGATTGTTATTGTTGGGGCAAAAAAGTAATTTTAGTGTTAAGTTCAAATTTCAACCAATAACAACAAATCACCTATGATTTGTTGTGAAAATGTTGTAAAAATATTATGGACGTAGCACCTCTCATATATATATATATATATATATATATATAATTTTTGGAGTGAAACTTACTCCAATATGTGAATGCTTAAATAAGCCTTATATGGAACTCTACCACTTATATACTGACTTTTGTTTTCCCCAAAATAAACCCCTCTCTCTCTCTCAACAAAACAAATGGATTATAACAAAAATTAGCTAGATAGAGATAAGACTACACCACCATCACCAACCTACATGCAAGTATTTTTTTACACTTTACATGCACTTAATTCGTCTTTCAAATAATATGTACTGTTAGTTATTTGCGACATATATTTTTTGGGTTAAATAGTTGAAAATTGTTGAAATAACAAGACTTGCAAGATTAAAAATAAGATTGATTATGAATGAACAATTATTTCTCTATTAGGATTGCCATTGCTTAGAGTTACAAACAATTTCATGGTATAGGTAGAATTAGAAAGACAAATCTACATAAATAAAAAGATTTGAACAAGTTGAGCTGCGTTTTAAGAAAACGCAGCTCCACCAGCACTGAAGCCGCGTTTGATGGGGTTGAAGCTGCGTTTGTATAAACCCATCAGGTAATTTTTTTTTTTTTTTTAATATATCCCAAAGCCGCGTTTAATAAACGCAGCTTAAAGGGCTGAATTGAGCTGCGTTTTTGGAAACGGAGCTTAAACATGAATTGAAGCTGCGTTTATTAAACGCTGCTTCAACTTTTACAGAGCTGCGTTTTGTTAAACGCAGCTAAAACGCAGCTCTAGGTTTGTTATTAAAAAAAAAAAAAAAAAAACCCTTACTAGGACACAACAACGAAAAAAACCCTAAATTGAAAAAACTCTCAGCTCACTCAGCCCCATCCCTTCCTTTCTCCCACACCTGAGACCGAACCCAACCTTGAAACCTTTTGACCAGTGAGGACATCGGTTGTCCTCTTCATCAAAACTCCATATCCCTCTCACACTCACTCCATCACCAAATTTCCAAATACCCATTTCGCCCCTACCTTCAGAGTCTCTGTTTCCATGCCTTCGGGTCGAATAAAACGGAGGCTCCGAGTTTCGTCCGGGTTGATTGAGCCCGACGGTGGGAAGCTCGTGGAGCTTCTGGTTGATGAGCCTCTCAAGGATTTAAAGAAACGAGAGGCTTTGTCTCTGCCTAGAATCAAGCTCTCAAGCATTGATCTTCAATGGGTCCATGTACTCAGCGAAGGTTGGGCAAGCCCACTCCGTGGGTTTATGAGAGAATCTGAGTTCCTCCAAACGCTTCATTTCAACACACTCCGACTCCAAAACGGGTCGGCCGTGAACATGTCGATGCCGATTCTTTTGGTCATCGACGACTCGCAAAAGCACCTAATCGGCGAGTCCACCAAAGTTGCTCTCTTTGACTCTAACAACAATCCGGTCGCTATTCTCAAAGAGTAAGCTTTCTTTTTAATTTTTTTTTTTTTGCTTTTGCTTTTGCTTTTTGTTTTTTAGAGCTGAGAATATGAGGTTGTTATTGTGTAAATGGAAATGGGATGTTGATATTTTGATTTATGATCGGGTCAATTTATGATTGTGGGGGGATATTTATTTTGTTGTATTATGGCGTGGCTGATTGAAGTTGATCTTCAAGCTAATTGTACTCAGATTTCTATCATTTTTTCAGTCATGAACATGATTGTATTTTGTGCTCTACATTGTACAGGTATCAATGGGCTATGGTACAATTACAGCTCATGCTCTGATGAGTTTAGAAGCTCGTGGAACTCTCTTTGTGACTCCTGGGATGGAGGTTGTTAGTGTTGCTAATTTACTTTTGTTTGTCCCTGTGCTTTCTAACTTCCATTAGTTGTTACCTATACGGGACTTATATAGGTCTCCTGCTTTTATATTTTATTATAATCTATAACTACATTAACTTGCTTTGAATAAAATACAGTAAATTTATCTGAATAAAATCAAGCAAATTCTTGCCAGTGAACTCTAGCTGAAATAGTGCTTCCCTTGTAGAGCAAGGTGGAGGGTGAGATCATAGATTCAAGACCCACTTGGTGCGTGTGTAACTTATTAATAATAAAAAAATTCATTCACATTCCTGTGGGGGGGTTTCAATAAAATTATGTCCTGAATTTCTATAAAATTTTCCATAACATTGCAATATGTGCCTTGATTGACAGTACCATTGTACCTTTTAATTGCTATATGTGGGGTGGTCATGATCATGTATCTGAAATGCTGTTAGTTTTGCTGATATTGCCATATTTTTTTATACCAGATACAAGGGGGACTCTTATTTGTCCCACAATGCCCACTTCATGTTTGAGAATGATGAAGTAGCAGTAGGAAGAGGCAAGGGCAGCATTATTGACTGACTGTTTACATAGCCAAGAAAATTATGACTGTCTGCTTGTTCTGCACTAATTGGCTCATAATGGATGGCCGGGGTTATTGGTCCTCTTGATCCTCTTGCCTTACTCCAATAGGATGATATGGATGGTATTTGGCAATGACATTTTAGTAAAATAGATTAAACAACTCAAGGAAGTTTGAAATCCACAGCTACCTTAATATGTAAACTGTCTTGCATTAATTCCTGTTCTCTTGTATGAAGCAAAGCTGATTGTTTGACTCTTTGGTGTACAGACATATGATGGCATGATTGTTGGTGAACATTCACGGGATACAGATCTAGATGTAAGGAAGACTTATACCTTTCATTATCTCCATTTGTTAAGCACTAGTGACTTAACTTGCAATGATTGCTATTGTGCAGATCAATCCAAGTAGGGCTAAAGAACTTACTAATGTGCGTGCTGCTAGCAAGGATGAGAATGTGAAGCTATGACCACCTTGTCTAGTACGTATTTATTAGCCCTCGTGTTATGTGTTTCTATTTCCTCCAGTGGTTTGTGTGCTAATATGCCTAGAAATAAGAGCGTGATTCACTAGTAGATTGAACCCATTTAGGGCCTTTCGGTCTTCATTTATGCCAAAATAATTGACTGGATATTCTTGATCATCCTTCATGAAAACTCTCATACAACATGAAGTGTGACTGTTTTGTATTATTTTTGGCAACTGTGTTGAATTAGTGAAGCTACCTTGTTATGAAGTTTTTAAGTTGATGTTGAAAGCAGTAAGAAACTTTTTATGGTCATGAGTGAAAAGCTTCTCCACCTTCACATTTGACATGTACGCAGTTGCTAACCTGAATGTATTTGGGTGCAGATGACTCTTGAAGAAGCCATTGGCTATGTAGCTTCTGATGAGCTTATTGAGGTAAGTAGCAATCAAGCTCTCAAGCTTATTGAGCTTATAGATCAGAAGGCTCAAATTTGCATTGAAACTGCTCTTTTGTCTTTAAATGCTTTCTTAGTAACTTGAGAATTTGTTTGATAGCATAGAATTCTTGTAACTAAATCTTAAACAGATTTTGAACACAAATTTTTAAATAATTGCATACTAGTTTGAGAATTATGGATTTTGTGCGTGATGGAAAATATATCGTTTCTTAAGATATTCTTTCATTGGACCCGCACTTATTTTAAATAATTGCGCACTAGATCTGTAGTTGTAGATTTTTGGATGAGTCACTTATTTTATTACTGCTAGCATATCAACTATCTATTTGTATGGGTGGGTTACCTTTCATGAACAAGGAATGATTGGGGGGACAGGTACCAGTAATGTAGTCTAAGTTTGAAGCAATTTATTGCTTATATGATATGAGTGATAATTCTAACCTTTCATGAACAAGGAATGATTGGGGGACAGGTACCAGTAATGTAGTCTAAGTTTGAAGCAATTTATTGCTTATATGATATGAGTGATAATTCTAACACTGGGCTAGAGCTAATGAGTTTTAGCTCAAATGACACATGCTTACAGAATTGTAAATTAGTTGGGCAGGAATTGTATTTAGCAGGGGAAAAAAAAAAACAGAGGACCTATTAGCCGTGTTTTTAAAAATGCGGCTATGGACAAACCAATGCAGGGGGCTTTAGCCGCGTTTGAAACGCAGCCCAAACCGGGACTATAGCTGCGTTTTCTACAAAACGCAGCTATAGGTCCCAAACCTATGGGTGTGAAAAACGCGGCTATAGGGCAAAATAAACGCGGCTATAGAAAGGTCTAGAGCCGCGTTTTTAGAAATGCAACTCTAGGTCCCCGCAGGGGGCTATAGCCTCGCCGCATAAGTCGTGTTTGGAAACGCGGCTATAAAAATGCAGCTATAGCCTATAGCTGCGTTTTTTATAGGCTATAGCTGCGTTTTCCAAATGCGGCTATAGCCCTCTTTTTTTGTAGTGCTGGCATAACAGGGGCTCTGGTACCCAGGGAGCCAAAAAAAAAAGGGAGACCAGTGGTACCTCGAACCCTAAAATGACACCATAAAAAGGGGAAGGCAGCCAACATTAAAGCACAATTTTCGGCAGGAGTGAATCATATCAGAATCATTGAGAAAACTCTGTAAAAAGTTTAGAGAGTAGTAAAAGAAAGAGAAATACTCCCTGATATCCCAATACAGCCACTATAGAGCATACTCAGATTCAAAGGGATTCAAATTTTGCAAGTCTTGGAGGCTTGAATAGCCATCCAAGTCTGTGATTTTTGAGTTCATTTGGACCTTAGCATTAGCATTGAAAAATGCTAATGCCATATTTAAGCTCTTTTTAGCATTTTATGTTTCAAAATGTGCTGCATCAAAGGATGCTAAACACAGAAATTGTAAAAAATTTTACAATAGTGCTACAGTACAATTCTATCTTTAGAATTGTACTGTAGCACAATTGTAAAAAAAAAAATATATTTTAATCAACCCATAATTTCTCTCTCCTCCCATAATTTCTGTTATCTTCTCTCTCTTCATTCTCTCTTTTTCATCTGCTCTCTCCGCTCTCCTCATTCTCTCTTTCTCATCTGCTCATCTGCTCTTTAAGCACCGGTCACCGCTCATCTGCTCTTTCCTCTTTCAAACCCAAACATCATCCATCTCTTTCTCATCTGCTTTTTTTTTTTTTTGGCTGTGACCGGTGCTTAAAGGAAGAGGTGGGTTTCAAACCCAAACATCATCCATCTCTTTCTCATTTGCTTTTTTTTTTTTTTTTTGGCTATGACCGGTGCTTAAAGGAAGTGGTGGGTATGGCTGAGGTGAGTTGTGGGTCATGGAGATCGGAGTGGGTCATGGCGTGGGTCACGGAGATCGGAGATCGGAGTGGGCTGAAGTGGGTTTTTGGCTGTGACCGGTGTTTTTGGTTGTGGTTTTTGGTTGTTTTTGGTGTGGGTCTGGTGTTTTTGGTTGTGATTTTTGGTTGTGGTTGTGGTTTTTGTGCTTAAAGGGGTTGTGGGTCGTGGTTGGGTTGTGGGTCCGGTGTTTGGGTCGTGGGTGACGGCGTGGGTGTGGTGGTTGTGGTTTTTGGTGGTGACCGGTGTTTTTGGTTGTGGTTGTGGTTTTTGGTTGTTTTTGGCTTGGGTCCGGTGTTTTTGGTTGTGGTTTTTTGAATGGGTTTGCTCCGATGGGTTTCAAATCGGTGGTGTAATTCTGATCGGTGGCTTGGGTGGTGGGTGTGGTGGCCGTTGTTGGCTCTGGTTTGATGGTTTGTGTGTGTGGCTGTGTGTGGCTCTGTTGATGGGTCTGTGTGTGTGGTTCTGTGAGATGAATCGGTGCTAAAGGTTGAGGGAGGCTGAGGAAAAAAAAAAAAAACGGTTGGAAAGCCTAGGAAAGTGGAACTGAAAAAAAAAATATTTGTTAAAAAGAAATAATAAAGAAAGATTAAAGAATAATATTTTAATAAGAATAGAGTTTTAGGATGTGAGAGGTATTGTAAAATGGGATGGTATAAATAATAAAGTGGTTTTTTGAGATGGTATAATAGTATAGCATAGCATTTTTCAATGCTAGTGCTCTAACATGTCTTAGTGAGCACATTGTAATCTATAATTAAGAAAATAATTAAATATTTCATATTGATTTGAGGATCCCTAACAGTTATTGTTTGATTTTCCTTATTATATTGCTTTCCTTTTGCTGCGCTTCTTTGCTGTTCAATATATATATTTTTGCTTGCTAGTGTATGCGTGTTGTAGGATCTTTGCTCTATGCACCACTTGGTTCGTAAACAACCCATTTAGCTGCAGTGAACCAAGCCCAGTTCCTTCAAACTACAACAAGAGAGCCCAGGGTCCTTGCTTAAGCTTGGGCTTGGACACTGTCAAAAAGTGACCCTCACAATATCCAATTTGAACGAGATTTGATATGCATGTTAAAAAATAAGAAATATGAAATTCAACAATTAGATTTTCAAAAGTTCACACCTAAAAAAGAAATATACATTAAGTTTGAAAAGTTTCTCTCCAAACTATTTTAGAGAAAAACTTTTTACTATATATACTTTAGTGTGTGTGTCATAAAAAAGATACAGTGAGCCAATTTGAACGAAATTTGATATGCATGTTAAAAAATATAAAATATGAAATTCAACAATTAGATTTTCAAAATTCACACCTAAAAAAGAAATATACATTAAGTTTGAAAAGTTTTTCTCCAAACTGGTTTAGAGAAAAACTTTTTACTATATATTCTTTGGTGTGTGTTTCATAAAAAAGATACAGTGAGAGAAATGATGTCAACAATATTAAAGCTAGATACAATAGGATGTTCTCTAATTTTTGTAAAAAAGAACTAGAAGTTGTATTTGGAGATAAGTATAAATAAGGAATGGTTTTCTTATTCAAGATACGCACACATCATCTGTGAAATCAGACTCATTCCCAATCAATTAGACGGTTATCTTCATGTTTGTAAGTGCGTCATGGTCTTGCATGAACTCTATCTAAGAGTAGGCTCTTTTAATCATTAGGCTTTGTACTTCTCCAATCCTATAAGTACTTTGCAATATTATCAGGGGTCATGATAACGAGTGCTCTTAGGGCACTCATTAATAATCTATTTTAAGAAAGTTTTGATACCACTTTTATGGAAAATAGAAAAAGCTGTCAAAATATTAATTACTTTTTTTTCATTTCTCATAAAAATTTTCTTTGAATGGATTATTAACCAGTGCCCTAAGACACTCATTAGCATTTCCCTATTATCAATAAGATTATTTATTTTGTTCCTTACTGTGTGGTTGATTTGTGCATTTAAGTCCTATTGAGCTATACAATGACCAAGCCCATCCTGTTTTGCATAGAGTAACTTAGAACAAGCAGTCGTAAAAGCTAGTTTGTACTTCAAAAATGTATTGTGAGAGTGGCTTCATGCTGCTTTTGTGATTTTTTATTTTGCAATGAAACTTCTCTTTGTCGTTGTTGGGTAAAAATAGATTGACCCCAGTTAATTGATTCAATTACCAAGTTGATTAATTAAGTCAAATTATATGCAAATCGTAGAGGCACCAACAAATCACTAAATAAAATAAAGGCAGTAAAAAATAAATAATTCAGTGATTTGTTGACAAATGAGAAAAACCTCTCGCAAGGCAAAAACTCCCCATTGGGTGAATTTAAAGTCACCATTCTGTGGGTGTAATGGGGGGAGTAAACCTTGGCCGAGTGGATCGGGGTAGAGAAGAAAATGAAGTCGCCACCTAGATTAGATATGAGGACTAATCTTTACTAGAGCACGTGGTTAGAGTTTAGGTATAAGGATGGTAATGTGTTAGGCACCCAACCACACCCGACCCAAAGGTCGGCCTCAACTCATTGTATTCCAAATCCTAATCCTATCAAAGGGTCATCTAATACGTTATTCTAAATTCACACACACTAACATGCAAAACATGACAAATGTCCCATACTCATAAAACATATAATTAAAAAAAAAAAAATGCTAATTGAATTATTATTATGTAATTGAAAGTAAAATTCATGCTAGGTGTGTTTGTGTATGCATGAAAAAAATTTGAATTTAATATTTAAAAAGAATCCATAAAACAATTGAAACAAAGTTAAGCGTAAAATCATCAAATGTATAATTTTATTTTTAAAAAAATAGCTAAATGAATTATTATTATATAATTGAAAGCAAAAATCATGCTACATGTGTGTGTGTGCAGCCACTCTGACGGCTGATTCTTTCTCCGTTTCTCATAGTTTTCCATTTTTAGTCCTGTTTTCCTGAAAGCCACTTGCTGACTTTCCGTTCTAAGGTGCTCTTTGGAGAGTGAACCTTCAATCTCTCTTCCTTCAATTTTTCCAAGCCTTTACCTTTTCGAACCTAGCTTTTGGCTGCCCTTCCTTTTTGTCATTTTTCCCAAGTGAGTCGAATCCTTCCCTGCCAAGTCGAAGGTTTTCCCCAGCTACTTCCCCTTACGGTTCATCTTTCTGGGTTCCCCGAAGTACCAGCCTTTTGTTTACGAGTTGTTGCTTTCCGAGCTCTCTGGTTTTTTTACTGTATCGCTGAGCATTTGAGAAGGACATATCTGTCCTTCATTTCTTGCGCTCTTTGGTTACCCTTTCGAGCTGTCTCAATCCCACTTTGGCTGTGTTGCGCATCCCAGGGATCTCGGGCCCCTGGCGGTCTCTGGGATCCCGGCCCAATTCTTTCTACTGGACTCTTTTTAGTCCTCTGATCTTGGTAGGCTAGGCCTTTTTTCTTTCTTCCCTTTGTTTCATGGGCTCCGAAACCTGCCCCTTCATAGATCTTGGGCTTCAAATCTTTTAGGCCTATCATCCTTTGCTTTTGTGAGCTCAACCCCTTTTCAATTTTTTACTTTCCATGGAGTTGGCCCAAGGTGCTATTTCTTTGGGCTTTGTATTATGATTTTTTGAACCTCAACAGATATTATTTACTATCCAATCGATAAACTTATTATTTATACACAATTTTATATCATAAAAACTTGAAATTTTAACATTTATTTAATGACATAGCAATTGATTTTTGATTTTCTTGAAATTTTGCAAGCATGAAGTAAATAATAAGAACATCTAATTTAATGGTTAGATCTCTCAATATAAAGATATTCAAGGAGTTTGAAGGGTTTTTTTTTCAAACTAGTCTGGAGAAAAACTTTGTTTATATATATATATATATATATATATAAATTTTCAAAAAAAAAAAAAAAAAATATATATATATATATATATATAGAGAGAGAGAGAGAGAGAGAGAGAGAGAGAGATGGGTTTCAAGTTACACCTGGTATAACTCCACAAGAGTTACACAATTTTTAAACCGTAGATTTCTAATTAATCTAATGGTTAAAAAAGTAGCATTAAATGCTAATTGATTTACACCTTATTCACTTAATTAATAGCAGTTTTGTTTCTCTTTCCTTATTTATTATTCAAAACCTTTTACATATATTCATTTTTTTGTCTGAATGACTTTACAAATATATTTGCAATACTCTTTCTTTGTTTTCCTTTTTCTTTCTAAGTCTTTGTTTCTCCTCTATATTCTCTTGCACCACTTTTAGACCCGAGCTACTATCTCCCACACCTTACTCTTTTTTTTTTTTCTTTTTCTTTTTTTTATCTCTCTATTGTTTCATCTGGATTTTTTTTTTTTTTTTTTCCGCTAGATAATATTTGACACACAAAGTATTAAAAGAAAAGGACTAAGTCTAAAAAAGTCTCATGTAATCAAAAAGATTAAAAGGTCACTATTAAATAGCATTGAAAACTATTAGAAATAGTTCTTATGTTAAAAGCCATTGGAAACTAAGCAAAAGAACAAACAAAAAACATTTGTGGATATTGGCAGGCAATAAATTTATGGAAATTGGCAAAAGCAATAATGTGGGGGGAGAGAGAGCAGGTGAGAGAAAAACTAAAAAAAGTGAAAGACTAAGTTAAAAATGGTTTGGAATCTAATGAATTTTCTATGAATTTTCTCTCACTAAGTTAAAAATGGTTTGGAATTTAATGACGAAGAGAGAGAAAATATATTCTTAATTAAACAAGCTGACGTGGACAATAATGTTTTTTTAGCCATTAGATCTAATTGAAATCAATGGTTAGAAAAATGTGTAACTCTAGAAGAGTTTCACTAAAAGAGTTTCATTAGGTGTAACTTGAACTCATCTCATATATATATATATATATATATATATATATATATATATATAGGGTTGGGTTCAAGTTACACCTGGTGTAACTCTAAGCAATGTTACACCACTTAATAACTTGTTATTGAATTAATATTTTGAAAATCCAACCGTTGAATTACATGTTCTATATGTTCTTAACATGTATGCCAATTTTCATATCAATTGGATATTATTTACCATTTGATCCATAAACTCATCTTTTACGTATTATTTTAAACTATAAAAACTTGAATTTTAACAATTGATTGATGACATGGTAATTAATCTTTGATTATTTTGAAATTTTGTAAGCATGAAGAATATACAAAGATAATGTAATCTAACGGTGGATTTGTCAATATTCGTATCCAATTAAAAAATATTGAGTGGTGTAACATTGCTTAAAGTTACACATTTTTTAAACCATTGGATTTAAGTAAATCCAACGGTCAAGAAAAGACCCTCATTAATGCTAATATTATTATTAGGATCTCATTAATTATCCCTCATTAATTATATTTTATATCTATCTCTAAACCCAAAAAATGTGTTATATTTGACTCTCTCTCTACGTTTCTCTCTCTATCTCTTTCTCCTCCACCGTTGTTCCACCTCCATGGATAGATTGCCGGCAGAAGGTTGTGAAGCAATGGTCTCTCATCCCTGCAAATCATACATTCAAAAAAGAAATACTCCCTCCATCCCAGTTTTTTTTGGAGAGAGTTTCAACCTATGGCGTCCGCTCCTGATGATAGCTCTTTATTATCAGACCAAGACACCAATCAATTTTTGGTGTAGGCGGGGTTTGAACCCCCAGATCTCTTATACAACCATCAGAGACTTTACCAGTTGAGCTAACTGGAACCCACTCCCTCTGTCCCAGTTTGTTTGTCCTCTATTTTATTTTGGGATGTCCCAAAATATTGTCCTATTTCTAAAAATAAAAGTCATTAATTTACTAACGTTCCTATTATACCCCTACCTTATTTTCAAAACTATTTGAAAAGAAAACTAACAAATATTTAAAAAATCAATCTAATTGGGGCACCTTTTTAGTTGCCTCATTAAGAATAACTCTTTAAAAAAAAGCTGATAAATTTATTTAAGGATAGTTTTATAAACTTATATATTTTTATAAGGTAGACAAGACAATAAATGATTTTCCCTTAAAAATTTTGACTTTTCAAATAGAACAAACAAATTGGGACAGAGGAAGTATACATGATGAACGGACTTTTCAACACAAACTAGCAATAGCCGCTAACCATAAACGCAAGAAAGCATGAAAACATCATAAAAAAAAAATATGTACTCCACCTAAAACCGTTACCCAAGGCTTGCAACAAATAATTTACAAGTAAATGATCAAAAGCCTTCTGCCAGCAATTGCTTTACAATGAGAGTATCTATCTCTACGTTTCTCTCTCCACAGTTCTTCAACACAAGCTGTGCTTTAGAGGTTTGCTAGATATTAGAATTGAATCTATCAATTGTTTTTCTAAAATATATTTTATATTTTATGTTTTTATAAGGAAGTTGTGTCCTAGTTTGAGTCCAGACTATGTCACTCTCTTCTCCCGATAGCCTATAAATACTATGAATTGATAGTGTCAATTTTTTTATTTATTTATGTTTTCATGCTTTCTTGCGTTTATGGTTAGTGGCTATTGCTGGTTTGTGTTGAAAAGTCCGTTCATCATATATATTTCTTTTTTGAATGTATGATTTGTAGGGATGAGAGACCTTTGCTTCGCAACGTTTGCAGGGGTGAGAGACCATTGCTTCACAACCTTCTGTCGGCAATCTATCCATGGAGGTGGAACAACGGTGGAGAAAGAGATAGAGAGAGAAACATAGAGAGAGAGAGAGAGTCAAATATAACACTTTTTTTGAGTTTAGAGATAGATATAAAATATAATAAATGAGGGATGATTAATGAGATCCTAATTAGAATATTAGCATTAATGAGGGTTTTTTTTTTACCGTTAGATCTACTTAAATCTAATAGTTTAAAAAATGTCTAACTCTTTAAAGTTACACCAGATGTAACTTAAATTCATCAATATATATATATATATATATATATATATATATATATATATATATATATATATATAAAGTTAATAATTGTGCTATGGTGTACAAAGAATACAAAATCAAGTCCAACACAAACTTGGTATGTACCCTTCATATGTACGAAGTCAACATCAAGCGAGACAAACGCAAATACAAATGATTTTATAACATTTTTTGAATTATTAATAGGACAAATTCTTATTAATAATTAGTTACCAACAATTTCATAGTTTGTTGACCAAATAAGCCCCTTAACATTTTCTTGCTTCCTAAGGTATCCTCAATCACCGGTGAGCAACTCAAAGTTATCTTAAAATAATACTAATTATTCAATAATTGGCTTGTGTGAAAATCGCAATCGCAATTGCAAATACTATCATTAACATTTTTTTTTTTAGAGACATTACATTATTGTAAGGGCAAAGATTTGCTGCAAACTAAATTATATCAAATCTTTGTAAAATAGTGACGTGTTAATATCTGAAAACAACACCAGTCTTGCAAAATTCAACACCTTGCCTTGCCTTGGATAGGTGTTGTTTTCAGATATTGACACGTCATTATTTTATAGGATTTGCTACAACTTAGTTTGTAGCAAATTCCTAACTTTATTGTAATAAGATATGATGTTTATTTTTTTTTTTAAATGTAATTTTTTCTGGTTAAGGTCAACTAAACGGGCAAAAATTCCAAATGCTTTTTTTTAATATTATATAATGTATTATAGGAAAGTCCAAACCCGAAAACCCATCAAATGTACAACTATGTCTCGTCGAGCTTTGGTATTCTTTTTATTTATGGGTAATTCTACGATACCCCTTAAAAAAAAGGGGGGGGGGGGGTATACCAGGTTACTTTTCTTTCCTTTTTTTTTTTTTTTTTTTTTTTTTTTTTTTTTTTCCATATTTGACCGTTTCATCCTCACATTGGGCAGTTTCAACATCACATGTGACAGTTTTTTTTTGTAACATTTGGTGGTCCCTTACTTTTTTCTCACATTTGGCGATTTCATCATCACATTGTGCAGTTCTAACATTACATGTGGCAGTTCTTTTGTCATATTTAGTGGTTCCCTTACTTTTTTTTCACATTTAACGGTTCTATCTTCACATTGTGCAGTTCCAACATCACATGTGATAATTCTTTTCTAACATTTGGTGGTTTCCTTACTTTTTTTTCACATTTGACAGTTTCATCCTCACATTATGCAGTTCTAATATCATATGTGACAGTTCTTTTGTCACATTCGGTGGTTCCTTTATTTTTTTTCTCACATTTGACAGTTCCATTCTCACATTGTACAGTTCCAACATCACATATAACAGTTCTTTTGTCACATTTAGTGGTTCCCTTACTTTATTCTTATATTTGACGGTTCTATTTTCATATTCTGCAGTTCTAACATCACATGTGACAGTTCTTTTCTCACATTTGGTGGTTCCCTTACTTTTTTCTCATATGTGATAGTTCTATCCTCACATTGTGCAGTTTCAACATTACATGTGACAGTTCTTTTCTCACATTTGGTGGTTCTCTTACTTTTTCCCTCACATTTAACGGTTCTATCCTCACATTGTGCAGTTCTAACATCACATTTAACAATTCTTTTGTCACATTCGGTAGTTCCCTTATTTTTCTCACATTTGACGGTTCTATTATCACATTATGCAGTTCCAACATCACATTTGACAGTACTTTTGTCACATATAGTGGTTCCTTTATTTTTTTTTTCTCAAATTTGATGGTTTAATTATCATATTAAGCAGTACCAACCTCGCATGTACTCTATTTTTGTCACATGTGACAGTTCTTTTGTTACATTGGGTGGTTTCCTTACTTTTTTTTCTCATATTTGACCGTTTCATTTTCACATTGTGTAGTTCCAACATCACATGTGACAGTTCTTTTGTTACATTCGGTGGTTCTCTTATTTTTTTTCTCACATTTGACGGTTCCATCGTCACATTGTGCAATTCTAATATCACATTTGACAGTTCTTTTGTTACATTTAGTGGTTCCTTTATTTGTTTCTCAACTTTGATGGTTTCATTATCACATTGTGCAGTTCCAATATCAAATTTTACAGTTCTCCTGTCACATATAATGATTCCTTTATTTTTTTCTCAAATTTGATAGTTCCATTGTCATATTAAGTAGTACCAACATCGCATTTGACTCTATTTTTGTCACATTCAGTGGTACCCTATTTTTTATTCTCAAATTTGACAGTTCTATTATTATATTGGGCAGTATCAACATCACTTCTGACCGTATTTTTGTCACATTCGGTGGTACCCTATTTTTTTTCTTACAATTGACAGTTCAATCGTCACAGTAGGCAATACCAATATTACATCTAACCATAATTTTACATTTGGACCCACCACTGAAGTTACTTTTTTACTTACTAATAACCGCTCATCACAATAGTAATTTTTTTAAAGTTATTAAAAAATTTAGATCTAAAATCTAAAACCAAAAAAAAAAAAAAAAAAAAAAAAAAGCATCCCAAGAAATTAGCCCAACCATAATAATTACTTTGGTTCACAAAAAAAAATAAGTTGGATTTATCTTGGTTTCTTCCACACTTAATTGGTATACCAATTAACTTCCTACGTATCCCCCTTGGTAGCTTCCATCACATTCAAGGGCATACTTCCTTGTAAAATAACATAGTTGAGGTCACTTTCTTGATATTTATATTTATATTATTTATATATACTATAAAACCGAAAATGTATAACCTTATGTGCTCTCTAATTGTTCTTATGCAACATCTGCAACTTAATCATAGTTGTGTGTTTATTTTGGTGTCTAAGGTTGGAAATAGGGTGACTATACAATTAGCAAGTTATGCAAAAAATCCATTTGGTGGTTCAATTTTGGATGTATAACCTTTTGTCATGTTTGACGGTTCAATTTTTTTTTCTCGCAAATGATGGTTCTATTGTCACATTAGGCGGTACCAATATCACATTTGATCGTACTTTTTTCACATTTGGTTTTACTTTAATTTTTTTCTCACATTTGATGATGCCGTCCTCACATTGTACCGTACCAACATCACATGTGACTGTACTTTTGTCACATTTGGTGATCCCTTTATTTCTTTCTTACATTTGATGGTTCCATTGTCATATTAGGCAGTACCAACATCACATTAGGCTGTACATTTCTCACATTCGGTGGTACTTTTGTCACATTCAATGGTTCTTTTTTTTTTCTCACCAATTACCATAATACCCCTGAAACCAAAAAAATTACCGAAATACTCTTAGAACCTAAAAATGAAAAAATCACTCTAAAACTTAAAAAATTACCAAAATTACTATAAAACCCAAAAAATGACTGAAATAACCACGAACTTAAAAAATGACCAAAATAGCCTTAAGACAAAAAAAAATTACCTTGTGACCTTGAAACTTAAAAAATGACCGAAATTACCATAAAACCTAAAAAATGACTAAAATAACCACAAAACCTAAAATATGACCAAAATACCCACTGAAACCTCTATTCGCAAGACCAAAATGAAAATAAAACTTTTATGTAACCACTCTATTTGCTTGATTTGAAACCCATTGATTTTGAAATTAATGGATTTAAAAAGCCTTGATTTGAAATTAATGGATTTAAAATTCCTTGTTTAGGTCCTTTTATACAATGAAGGATTTGAAATTTCATTGTTTAGACACCTAAATTTGAATTTGGATTTGGATTTAAGATCAATAAAATATTTTTTCCAATTATTATTTTTCTTAAACCATTTACATTTTAATTTTAGTAACATTTTTTAATAAATACATGAGGTAATGAAAAAGCCATTGATAATCCAAAGGACAAGATGATGACTAAAAATCTATCATCATAGCCAACTAATTTTTTTTTTTTTCCCAACTATTGACAACTAAAATGTTCTATATCAACATAAAGAGAGAACCTAAATGCATGGGTTTTTTCTCAACATTTAAAATCTCAAACTAAAAAATTGTTTCAAAGTTCTTAACAGCTAGAAAGTTCTATTTCAAGAGAGATGATAAGGTATCCAAAATATGTGTTTTTACACAAAATTCAAAACAACGAAGCCATTGATAGACCAATCGACAAGATAATGACTAAATATCGTCCATCATAGCCAACTAAAAAAAAATGTCTTGCCAACTCTTGTCGACTAAAATATTTTAGAGAGAGAGAGAGAGAGAGTACCCAAAATACATGGGTTTTTTTAACAACATTCAAAATCTCAAACTAAAAAATTGTTTCAAAGTGGATCTTTTCTACTCTTTTTTCTTTGTCAAGGCTCAATTGCATAACTTATTGATACCAAAAGTTGATGTGTTGTGCAATAGGAGAATTCATCACTTTTCTCCTTCCTTAGTCATAACTTCAACTGCATCGTCCATATATTTTGCACCAACTCCAATAGCTCTATCCATCCCACACAAGATCTCAATGTCCTCCAATTGTCAATAACTTTGTTTTTATAAGCACATGCTTTTGCATTTTTCTACGGAGAAAAAAAAGAAGAAGCAATAAGTTAACTTAAATAAAATAAATTGGACAATAAAACAAAGGGAAGAGGAAAAATAAAATAAAAAGCAGGACATTATGTGATGATTGTATTAGTGATAAACTTATGTAGAAATGAAAGGCATTATGTATCTGCAGAATTTTCTCAAAGCAATCTTTAAACACATGGACAAAACTTGTTATAGCTTGAAACTGCAATACCAAGAAGTAGTCAGCACACAGCCATATAGTTGAGTTAGCCCTGGGAAGTCATTCAATTTGGGAAAATCATAGTAGATACAAAGTCTCTAGTTTTTTATTCCAAAATTTTCCATAAGATTATGACTTACCAAAGATGAAAGATGGCTATTTTTTGTAACATTAGATCACAATCCACGAAAATATAGTCATAAAGGAAAGAATTGGAGTGTCATTCTTTTATCTGACCAGTTAAGACTTTTACCTTAAACCGATAGAGAGAGGGAGAGAGCAAGTAATTGTGGCTGTCAACTAAAGCAAATAGGGAAAGCTTGGGCAAGGAGTTGATCATTGGTTTGTTTTAAAGAAGTTCTCTTTTCTAATGTTATAGGAGTTGAGTGTATTTGCTGTTAATAGAAGTGGGGTCTTACCCTGTCACTAATATTTGTGTGTTTCCAGGGAGCTTTATGTTATTCCTTTGGTTATTGTAAATCTAGTCTCTATAGAGTGCTGTACAGAGAGTGCAGGGTTATTAAAGATCTATGTGGTTTTGTACTTTGTTTTTTGTTAATAATAAATATCTTACCCATAAAGAATAAAAGAAAAAGAAAAAAGAAGAAGTAAAGAATACTAATGCACTAAATCTGCGTTTACATTACAATGTTTGAAAACTCAACAATACAAATTTAAATAAAAGGAATGTGCAAAGCTAATAATCAACATGTCTACTTGCAAGTTAGCAAAATTAATAGTATTGTTACATGAATGACTCAATGAAATAATCAAGCAGTTTCTGAGCAGAACACAAAGCCAAATGTAAATTTTGTAGGAAAGTGAAAGAGAAGCACTAACTAGTTAAGAAGTGCTCTTAATTTTCCTGTTAATTTTCTTTTTCACTCTTAGTTATCTTGCCTAATTAAAATTTAAACACAAATCATCCATTTGAATGCTTAGACCTTAGAATTGTATCTTTCAATTTCTGTAATTTATGTGTTTATCAATTCTCTGGACTAAGCACTAGACATAACTAGTTGCATTACAAATGTTCTCAACGGCATTTGCCCAAGGGTCTTGCTCTCTTTGTTTCATATGAACAAATTTCTAAGAAATAAAATAAGCATATAATGATATGAAGAAATGAATATGAAAAAACTCAATTTACCTTGTGAAATTCACAAAAAAACCATGTCATTGAGTAAGCTAAGCACCACCATCACAAAAAGCAGTTCGCTTTCCCTTATTTAGCCATCTGGAAATGCCATTGATAGATTCAACATTGTCAATATGAAAATTACGGGATGTATCAAAACATTTTGTTATTTTGATATGCAATCTCTTTAATCTTTTTTTTTTTTTTTTGTGGATAAATCAGCTGAAAATTCTATTAGCTTAGACACCAGAAACAACCAACGATGCTATTCCCAAAACAAGGAAAATAGCAAGACAAATTGCAACACAAAAGCTCTTAAACTCTAACGCTGGAAAACAACTACTCAAAACAAAATTCAAACCTTGACTTTGAGATGTGCAGTAGCAACAGAATTACAACCGGCTATTTTCTTTTTCAACATACTCAAGGAATCAACCAAACCGACCGACTCTGTACATCTATAAATAGTAGTGTTGAGTAATGATGTACACCAAAGAAAAGATATGAAATAGAAACAAAGCAATAGCAACTCCTCCTTAGGAGTTAAGACATAGTAGAAAAAAATTTATATTTTTTATAAAAAGCCTTCCACCTTAAATACAAAGGTGTGGCCTTCTCCTCTGCTAACAAAAAAAAAAAAAAAAAAAAAAAAAAACCAAAAACCAAAAACCAAAAACCAAATTTCAGCACCACACTAACAAAAACCCAAACCCCCTGATCATCGAACACAAAGCCACAACAAGTTTAGAAAAACCGAATACCTATGAAGCATTTCAACAAGCACTTTCTGTGCCACTTGAAAAGAAATAACCAAATTAGTACCTCTTCAGCATATATAGAAGTATTGCCAACGTTGTGGTACAATGAAATTTAAGAGCGAAATTCCAAAAAAATTCTCAAAAACCAACCAAGAAATTAGGGTTTTATTCTATCCTTACCTTAAAAATCAAAAGATTTGATCCTTTTAGAAACCTTTAGCGGTTGGTAAATGGGGATGCCGACGAGATGACAGTGAAATTGATGGACATAAGGAACCCATTTGAGAAGAAGGAATTTGGGTTTTTTAAGAGAATGCCAGAGAGGGAGGACGGGAGAGAGGGGGGAATGGGCAGACTAGCAGTGTGAGGGGCAACTATGTAGTAAGTTAGGCAACGTTTAAAAGAATAATGGAAAGTAGCATCTCGAGTTTTAGAAACTCGAGATCTACATTGAAAAGCAAGTCTCAAAGACTCGCTTTCTGCCTGCTATGTGCTGCTAAGTTGGACAAATGAAACACCTGGATCTCGAGTCTTAAAGACTCGTTTTGCACAAAACAAAAATCGAGTCTTTAAGACTCGATTTTCTTAGAGAAAAACATATTACAACTAAAGAAATATCTGATGAAACATTTCAAGGAACTCGAGTCTTAAAGACTCGAGTTCCACTGGGCAAAATAATAAAAACATTACACGCTTCACTCAGCCCGTATAACACAAGTGCTCACAGATAGCTCCTCTACACAACCTTCTCACCCAAAAACAGAGCATCCTCACTAAGTCTCTCAGCCTCACTACCTCTCACCCTCACTCACCCATAACTCTCACACCACATTGCCTCTCACTCTTACTCACCACATTGCCTCTCTCACTGCTCTTCCCTCTCAACAAATTCATATCTTAGGTAAGTGTTTGCATAATTTGATTGTCATTGTAGTTGGGTATTAGTTGTCTATGGGTGTGGGTTGAGTTTGACTATTTATTTTGTAGATAGTTGACATAACTTAGTTAATTTTCCAATATTGTGAATTATAGAACTTTGTTTTGTTAGTGTTAATTTTTTGAGTATTTATTTGCCCATTTTGTTATCAAAATTTTATTCATCATTTCTAGGCTTTTATTTTTATCATGATCTTACAAGTTTTTTTGACTTTATTCATCATTATTTTGGGTATGAAATGGGTAGTGAATGAATGTAATAAATGGGTATCATAAAGCTTGAAAAAACCATTACTTGCCATTAATCAGTTAATGCTTTGGATAAAACTAGATGTGAGTAATAGCATCACATGTATGGTGTCAAGTAACATTAACTGATGCTTTTGGGGTTGCTCCACTAGATATGTTTCAAATTTTGTTCTGAAGCCAAACTTAGAACCATGGATACCACAAGTTACATAATGGCTATAAAACTAGTAATTACCTATGAAAATTCTGGCTTGAATATGTTCAGCCTTAAGATCACATTACTTTTTTTTCCCCCACTTTACGACTATGTGATTTAACTAACATAGTAATTTGACTTGAACAGGTTCACAATGCCTGAAATTGATATAATCCTATACCACGGTCCGCTTAAGAATGCCAATGCGAACAAGGGATTGCCATTTGAAGGGCTGGGTATAAAGACCTATTATACCCAAATTGATCGTAGGTTGAAGACCCTTGACGAATTGAAGAAGATTGTCATGGAAGAGTTGTGTGAGAATCCTGCTGTGCACAACATACAAATTACTTATTGTATGCCAAATGAAATCCTGAAGTACCGGATTAATTACAAGTATATGGCGATAGAAACAGACAAACATGTAAAGATCATGTTTAACAAGTTGGAGAGAATAGCTGAAGTAACTAACATTGAGTTGTACATACAGTTGGAGCCGCGTGCAGTCTGACAAGAGGATATCCAACAAACAACCACAAGCTTATAGGTTACGGTTCTGGATGCTCAATATGAGTATTCTACACATATAGAGGATGATGATGATGATGATGATGATGATGATGAAGATGACGACGATGGCGATGATGATGATGATGATGATGATGAAGATGACGACGATGACGATGATGAAGATGACGACGATGGCGATGATGATGATGATGATGATGATGAAGATGACGACGATGACGATGATGATGATGATGATGACGACGACGATGACGACTATGTTGATGAGACTACTGCCATTAACAATGATGATGACGACTATGTTGATGAGAATATTGCCATTAACGGTGAAGATTTTGCCGATAGAGATGAGTATGAGGACATGATTGGCAGAAGGGACTTTGGGGACTTTGAGAGGGACATTGATGACGATGAGGTATTGGATGGTAGTGAACCTTATGCAGACAATGTTATTAGTGTCCAAAACATTACGAACACAATCCCTGCCTACACATCTCCTGCATTGTCATTCTCTGCAAATACTTGGGAAAATATGGTTGATCCTTCACATATTGAGATGTCATTTGTGTCTACTTGGAGAGAGGGGATGAATTTGTGCAAAGGGTTGACTTTTGCCAATAAAGAGGAGGTGAAGCGTGTATTAACAATTTGTGCCCTCAAGGAAAACAAACATTTTACGATCACTAGGTCGACGACGAAAAAACTTTGTGCGAAATGCGTGCATGAGTCATGCAAGTGGTATGTCTGCGCAGTTATGAAGCCCAATCTCCACCAACTATGGATGGTCACCGTGTATGTGGGTCCTCACACGTGTATACCGATTGGGGTGCGAAATGATGGTAGAATGATGAGTTGTAATTTTATTGCATCAGACATTCATCAGAAGTTATGTGAGGATCACACTACCCCAGTTAAGCATCTCAGATCTATGATAGAGACGAAATATAATGGTCATAAGCCTTCTTACTACAAGATATGGGATGCGAAACAAAATGCGATTGCGAAGATGTTTGGGAATTGGGAAGAGTCTTACCAAAGGTTGCAAAAGTTGCTAATGGCATATATCGATCAGGACCCGACTACCCAAATGTTCTATCGTATCACATCCACCGATGAAGATGACACCGTATTGTTGCATTATGTGTTTTGGTCTTTCGGTCCATGCATATTAGGATTCAAATACTGCAAGCCGGTTATCAGTATTGATAGGACCCATCTGTATGGTAAATATTAGGGAAAGTTGTTGGTCGCAATGGCAACCGACGCTAACAACAAGGTATTCCCTCTCGCCTTTGCTGTTGTGGATTGTGAGTCAGGGTCCAGTTGGAGGTGGTTTTTATAGTGCTTCAGAGAAACGATTGGCCACGTGATACTTGACGAAGGCATTTGCATAATTTCTGACCGACATCTCGGTATCAAAAACGCCATTGCAAATTGGCCTAGAAGGGATGATGGAAGAACACGGGTATTTCATAGATATTGCCTTCGACATGTTGCTAGCAACTTCAACACCCATTTTCAGAACTCAACTCTAAAGTCAGCGGCGTTGAAAGCGGGATATGCTAGTCAGGTAGTGAAATTTGATATCATAATGGAGTCCATTAAGCAAGTGGAAATTGAGGCCATTAGGACTAAGAAGAAGGTGACGAGGAAGGATGGCAAGGAAAAGAATCAAGATTATCTTCCATACACATACCTAATGGGCGAGTCTGTGGATATGTGGACCCAGTCACATGATGGTGGGAGACGTTTTGGGGCAATGACAACCAATATATCAGAGTGCTTTAATGGTGTACTGAAAGGTGCACGGGGCCTTCCTATTGTCGTGTTGGTTGAGTTCACTTGGAACAAACTTATTCAATATTTCCACGACCGGCGCAAAAAATACCATTTTGAGTTCTCAGAGGGTAAGAAATGGAGTGAATATGCCTTATCCACGTGGGATGGAAATAAGCGTAAATCTGAGAAACACTGTCTCAAGCCATTTAGCAATGAAGAGCTGATATTTCAAGTAGTTACCCAACTCAACATGTGTAGCGCAGGAGGGGGAAACCACAGTTATGAAGTTCGGTTACAGGAAAGAACATGCAGTTGTGGGAAATGACAAAACATAAGGATCCCGTGTTCACATGCAATTAGAGTATGTGACTATTTACATATTGATTCGACCACATATATTCACCCATGTTATGATTTGAACAATGCTCTTAACACTTATGAGCATGGATTTGTGGTTCCTAAGTCACAGTCATTGTGGAGGGATCCCATGGGGTCAAAGTGGTTGCCTAATCCAGCATTGTTGCGGGCCAAAGGTTGACTAGTGAAGTCAAGAATAAGGAATGAGATGGATGGAGTGAGGAATAAGGATCGAGAATCGGGATGGCGGAGGGAGGACGCAGATTTGATAGAGAGTCAACCCAAGCAGACATGTGGACTGTGTCATGCTTTCGGGCATAACCGCAGAAAATGTCCGCAGTCCCGTGGCGCTTCCACAAGCGGTCATGTTCCATACTAGGTAGGTAGATGGCAACAAGTTATGCATCAGTTAAATAATTGTTGTTCATTCGATGTTTACCTAATGTTTACTATCTTGTCTCCTAACGTGATTACTCTACGTTTTTCAGGCATGCTTCCATGGATGACGTTTTTGTTGTGCGGACCGCCGATCTTAGGAAAAGTGACTACGTTGTATTGGCTCTATGTGAACTTTTTGGTTTTTGTTGAATGTACTTGTAATTCTCTATCCAATGTACCTCTATGAAGATTGTAATTTGAGTAGTATGGTTAGAACTGCAAATTAAGCGTGGTTGGGCATGTTTAGAATGTTGATATATTGAGCAGCAGCTTTTGCTGCGATGTAAGTGCATTTGCATTGTAAAACTATGTTTATGCAGAGAGCGTAACAGTTTCTATAGTTTGGTGCCTATTGAGAACGCATTTTGATGTAATTTAATTTAAGTGCATTTACAGTTTCTGGTTTGCCTGCATGTCCAGGAAAAAAATAAAAAAATTTCCCAATTTGTGGTTTGCCTATTGAGCAGTTTTGCACGTCCAGAGGGGAAAAAAAAAAAAAAAAATTTCCCAGTGGAACTCGAGTCTATAAAACTCGAGTTCCACTGGGCAAAACAGACCAAAACAGAGCACCCCTCTCGGCCTAAACAGAGCATTCAGAACATTTAGGAAAAAAAAAAATTTCCCAGTGGAGCAAGATTAATCTGTTTGGGCCGAGACACATTGAGATTTTAGTATGAACAAGCCCAATAGCTGGGGTAACAATCAGATGAAAATCACCTTGACGTGAACCTTACTCTTTTACTTGGGTCTCAAGATCCAAATACCAAAAAGATTTCCCAGGAAAAAGAGGAACTTAAAAACCATTTTCAGATGGAAAATAATCTGTATTCTAGTTCTACACCTAAACAGTGCAGCATACTGAGTATAGTTAGATGAATTCTATACATTTTGGTAAATTTTGTTTTCAGGCTCTTTAATTTGCAGCTCCAGCTCGAATTACCAGATCCCTATCCACCTCACTAACTGCAACTTGATCATGCATCCTGATTTGTGGTCACTTTTATGTTCCAATTCCTCAAAACTGGAAATCCCAATGTATCATGTGATTGTTCAGCATTACATGGCATTTGGCTAAAAATTTATTTTAAAAAATTGTAAAGTATGACAAAGATAAAGAGAAAAAAATAAAGATTTTTCATGGATTAATTGTGTTTATATACACGTGAGGACATAACTATCTTCTCAAAAAAACCAAAAAAAGGTGTACAAAACTACTTACATTACATGATAGTGTATAAGTTGGTTTTTAATGCAGGCAAACATATTTGTCATTAACAAAGGGGGAAGGAATGAAAGTAAAACTCTTCCAGAACCATACCTGGGGAAGCAACATCAGAAGGCCATTTAAGGCTTTTAACAACCATATATATCTTCCAGGTTCAAGAAGCTGCAAGAACCACAAAAGGGGTCAGGCACCAGAACATATCAACTGTAAATTGGGAAGACAAAAGCAGGAACATAAACTAAAAAAAATCCATTTAGTGGTCATTAAAAACTGCACCACCATTAAACACTCTGTACAAGAATAAAATTAGATACTGAGGATGCCAAAATTCAAAATTTGGGACGAAGTCCTTCTTGTTGTACTGAGAGCGAAAAAACTCACTTTCATGCACCAAATACAGACAGTATAAGAAAGGTCATACGTCACACCACTGTACAAACACACTAAGAGGCATTAAATTATCCATGTACAAGGGTTTTATTGCAAGACAAAAAATATAAAATATAAAAAATTATTAATTGATTGGACATCCATCACATATAAGCAATGCTTTAACTTTTTTTTTTGGGGGGGATAAGTAAATAACTTCATTGAAAAAGAAATGAGAAAATACAATGAAAACTACGCACATGGCAGTGTGCTGTGCAAACAGCAGAATATCCAAACTAACTAGCAGTGAGTACAAAAGTCAAGCGAATCATGCAAAGAATTAAAGGAAGAAACATCCAAAGCATTTACCCACTCAAACAGAGTCTGAAAGAATGAAAGCTTCAAATTGTGAATCGGTCTTTCATTCCCTTCAAAAGTACACACATCCCTCTCTCTCCAAATACCCCACATGAGGTGAGGGATCATATTCCAAATATGCTTAAACAGTATATTATCAAGTCAACTTTTCTTAGAGGTTGAGAAAGTGGTTCCTTATGCTATAGTTTCTCTTTTCTTTTCTTTTTTTTCCCCCTTTTTTTAAATTTTCAAACCAGGAACTAACATTAGAAATTTAATGAACAAAACCATTTGTTACTTCATTAGACCCTAAAAGGGAAGTACAACAATAACACCCTTCTCCAAGAGGGGAGAAAAATACTTTTTTTTTTATAGGTAATAAGAATTTTATTGATAGCAAAAGTGCAATGTGTTTACAATTGTAAACTCACTGCAATAAGAGGGGGAAAAAATACAAGAGATACTAAAGTTCAAATGATCAATAAACTCCAAAAGATTAAAAATGGTCCACTGTTTGCACGTGTAACAGAAATTGAAAGCAAAATTCTTCCACTTCAACAAGGGCTACCACTTTAGTAGAGCCCTTACTAGCCAAGTTCTCTTCCAAGAAAACCTCATCTCCTATTCTCCCTAATTCCACACAGCACCAAAGAGAAAACTTCTCACCTCAATCTAATTGCGATTGTTACTTGGTCTCCCACACATCACATTTTCTCCTATCTCACAACCTTGAACATCATACGAGAGACAAAGGGCATCAACTGACTATATTTTCCAATCCTAAACAGGCCAAACAATCCTCAAAATTCAAATGCAACACTCTGCCTGACCAACATATATAGATAGCCAAAATTAACATTAATGGAAATCAAATCAGGATAAAATCCCCTTCAAAGCACACTTCTCCACACCATGCATCCTACAAAAAGAATATTGGTCCCCTCGACCTCCTTAAAAGGAAATATGCTCCAACTCAAGCCAGCCTATTCCTAATTGCTTTTCACTCACTCTCAATGTGACATTTTCATAGGAAAAACATCTTAATATTTGTTAAGGACTTGACCAGAAATAACTATGATAGGCATTATTTTGATGTTGCAAAGAGAAAAGACCCAATAAGGTATGAATGTTTGTCATTACAATTGTCTTTTACTTATGCACCTGCAGTCTAAGATAAGCAAAGATTGGAGTTTCCAACAAGCGAATCAATTTATCCAGCTGGACCAAAAATTAGACATTGATATCTTCCCCCACCAGAGACTGAATTACAGCACTTGCATGCTGGTATGTCTGCCAAGCAAGATAAAAGATGATCAATAAATGCAACAAGAACATAGAGGTGGGACAATCAAGATCACTAAATGCTACATTTTTTTTGTGATGGTTTGGGTGGGGGGGGAAGAGATTGAAAATGAAACAAGATGCCATTAATAACTCAAAACGCTCACCTGAGCTAGTAAGCATAGGCTTATAATTGCCATGGGTGAATGGCACCATGAAGCATACAATGAAACAAACAAGTCTTTCCCAGCGGGATTCACCAGTGAATGTTTTAAAAGATTCCGAAGCTCAGACAATTCAGAGGATGTAAGTAAAATCAAATTGAAAGCCTGAAAAAATAATTAAATGGATAAACAATAATTCACCTACATTAAGTGACTAAAGAATCAACACAGGCAAAAGAAAATAAATTAAAAAAAAAAAAAAAAAACTAAAAGAGAGCAAAGAAAAGCATTCTAAAAAATATGTACCGTTCGATGTCCCAGTTATGCCACACCATCTTAACTCAACGTACAATCTTATGATGTTGCTTCATGTTGTTCAAACAATTATAACCAAGCAAAGCACTACAGGTTTATACAAGTTCTCAGACAACCAACAGAACCTGAACCATCATAGATGCAAAATCCAGATCCGATTCTCCTTCTAGTATGGTTGAGAGTTCACGGTAGACCCTTTCAGCATCTAAAAGTACACATAGCCGGCGGATAATCAGAGCACCACGACTGGGGAATAAAATCAAGAATGAAACAAGAGATTTAATCTCAGAAGAAATAATACGATTAAGTTAATATTGATAAAGAATCAGTACAAGACTAGCAACAAGAAAGCAAGAAAAGATAAGGAATGAAACTCACTTCTCATCTCTATCTACCCGGAAAGTATGAGCTAGGAAAACAACAAGGTGGCGGAAGTGCTGAGGATCTTCTGCTATGCCGGCATGAACCTCCAGAACAAGGAGCACAACCTGGGAAGATCCATAATAGCCAAGCAATTAAGAAAAAATGTACAATCAGGATAAAAGAATTACCTCATCAGAAGGATCTGACAGCGCTTTCAGAAGGGAGTCAAATATGTCATTGAGGGAACTTAAGACCTGTTTCAGGTAGAAAATTTAATTTAAACATAATTGACATTAACAAAGAAAGGTCCACCAAACAAAACTACAAAAATAAATTCTGAGCAAAACAACCAATCAAAGAAAAATTGCCCAGTAGTTAATTGGTAAAACCAAGCCGACTACGCTTTTCACCCCTTCCTTTGATTTAGTACTTCTTTGCTGGTTCTGCTCACATTTACCCAGCAACATAGACATAGACGGGGATTAATGAGTATTATATAACCAAATCAGGTTACATTTCTTTTCTTTGTAAGTATAACTTAGCCATAGGACATATATTCTGCATCACTTATTCACATATTCAAGTGCTGGAAATGAGCTAAGCCAAATACGATGAGCTGAAAAAAAAACTAAACCCGAGCTCACCTCAACCAGAAAGAAGAAGCTTTAGTCCAGCACAAGCCATTAAATATAAGCTCAAGATCAGCTTAGTGAAAACAAGCTCACAAGCCACTTGATGAGCCCAGGCAAGTTGCCCCTAGAAGCTCCTGGCAACAACAATTTTAAGCCAACATCTAATTTGGGTTGGATAAGAAATGCACCTTAAAGTCCAACCTTTTCAAAACTTAAAAAGTTATAAGCTAAATTTCAGTATATTAACAGCTGGTCACTAACAACTCCATGTAATGGGCCTCATTCCCATGAAAGTCCAAGCAAGTTGCAAAGGTGGAGAAAGTAAATTATAGACAGTATATATCACCTCAATGACTCAATTGCACTCTTTCCAATGTGGGATTTACTGTCATTTAGTCCCTCATTTGACAAAGCCTATCATTGACTTACTAAAAGCTAGCTGACAAGCTTCTGAGCCAAAGTGCGTTGTGTTCAGGATTGGCTCCTATTCCATAACGAGTCTTTGAAAATTATTCTTTAGTGTCCGTTTGGTAAAGATTATTTTGTCAATTTATTTTACTAATCAGTTTATTTTTGTTACTATTTATGGGTCTTAATGTATTTTTTGTATTATTCATGGATCTCGTTATATTATTTCAGTTAATTTTTATATTTATCTATAGTGTTTTCAGCAAAAAGTTTCAACAAATTAAACGGATTCCAACATATCCTTAGGATCTGTTTGGGATCCGCTTATGGGTAAAAAATTTGTGCTGCAGTCATCTCTTCCTCATCACTTCGACCCATAATTTGACCACACCTGCAGCAAAATATAAAATAAGTAAAAATAACGACCACATCACCAGCATGTTAAAGTAATAATAATAATCATCATACAGTAATTCACCTTTTTATCCTTGAAACCGTATTCCTTCGTGCTATATCCATCACAAGAGGCCAGTACTCATGAGCTTTGATTGAGTTTATCTCCTTCGAGGACCACAGAAACTCCACCTTCCCTCCATCAATATCCATCCCGACGGCCTTCCAAATCTGAATGAGGTAGCGCCCAACAACATCAATTTTCTTCAAGTCACCTCCAATCTGCAATCCATATTTTCACTCTGCACCCAGCAGATATCAGCTTGTTCACATTTATTGCCTTCATAACTCCCTGCACAACAAATTTAAAAAAAAAAAAAAAACATCTCCAACCTCAGAACATAAATCATACCAAAACCCAATAAAGCAACACAATTCTAAAGCCAGTATGACAGTATCAACAAATACACAAATATCACATCTACGGACTCTAATCGAGTGTTATCCCAAATACACAAACGTGTCCCATTATTATGGATTGCAGGTTCTTTGAGTTAACTTTATGATAAACGCCGCTTGCTATAATGTCCAGCATAATCAGATTTAATAGTTTTATCCATGAGAAATTATCATAGTATTCTGTGTTCAAATCATGCAGCCACTATCACGGGTAATGATTAAATTGAACATTAAACCTTTAATACAAGTGGTGATTTTATCACTAAACCATTAGAGCATACTTATCAAGAATGCTAAATATTTTAGCATTTACAATTTCAGTTCAGTTCCTGCTTTATCAATTTTAACATACCACTTTACAATCCACCAAATATCAAAACTTCTATTATCTAGCAATATCAATACTACTAAAAACCCAGAATATAAAATCTGACATAATTTCATGACTATTGATTAATTTTTTTGATTTTATCAGTATATTAATGAGAAGTGATTATTTTACATCATCATTGAATCACAACTTATCAATTCTCAGTTTTTGGAAATTTTTATAACATTGAAAGTTCGAGATCTACTTCTAAAATCAACCACGATGAGTATTGATAGAAAACCAAAACTGAAAAGATTATTTGCAGGGCTCAATTTAAAAAATATCCAACCTGGTATGTTTGGGGCTTGGTAATTATTTGTCACAGAAGCGTTAGCACTTGAATGCACATTAATGGAGCCTTTAACTTCTGCTGCAGAGCTTGACGGCATACTTGTTGAAAGCATAGGAGCAGAAAAAGGTGAAATTTGAGGTATATTGTTGTTCCCAACAACCGGGAACAATGGTTGCGATACAGGGACAGATGGGTTGGATACGGGCAGTCCGGGAGGAGTTATCTGTGAAGGCTGTAGTGCAGGTGATGTGGTTGACGGCAAAGGAGGTCTTGCATTCTGGACAGGAAACAATGGTTGTTGTGCATAACCCACCAGGTGCTTCCTTATGAAATGCATACCACTGCATTTTCCCTGCACCCACATCTGAAGAAACGAAGTATTGTTTGTGTCCCAAAAATACTCGGTACCTTCAGAAGAGAAGTATAAATATAAGCCTTTATACTTGATATAGAATTATATGAAAAAAGAATGACAATGATCCAAATGCTTGTTAGTAGCCTATGGTGTAAGACAATGAAGATGCAAAGAAAACATGTAACTCAAGTAGAATGAAACATACCCAACAGTTCCAATGTCAGCAGGCACAAAATCTGCAATACCAGTATACCAAGTGTAGCCCGAGTAAACAGCTTACTTTGGTCCAAATAAATTCTTTCTCACCTATTGAAAAGAAAACCATATCTAATATTAGAAATTTAAATTACACCTGTTAGACCATAAGACATCCTAAAAATGGTAGAACATATCATATGTGTCTCAGTCATCCAAAAAAAAAAAAAAAAAAACCATTTCATTCAGCCTGTTGGCAGATGATGTTTGTCAGGACTTCTGAAATAATGAGGAGAAAATTTCACGGACGAGGTTACCATGGCTACTTGGTAAGACCAAATTTCAGCTAAGATATCTTACCATACATCATTAATATGTATCCTAATCCCCTCATGGAGACTAATACGCTTTTTCATATTGTTATATGTAAACAAAAACTATATATCAAAGAAAGAGAAAGTGAATTACAAATAAAAATGTATTAAAAAAAGGCATGTCTTTATATACAGGGCATTAAAAAATACCTTTTACCATATACCATCAGCTCCAACCAGAAGGTCACCTTCATAACTTTGTCCATCCTCAAGCATCACAGTAACCTAAATTTGGGTTTTAAAAAGAAAAAATAATAAAATGTCAAAATCTAAGATATATATGAAACACTGTTAATGTAGAGCACATCAATTAATTAGATGCATATTCCATAAAGAAAGAAACAAAACAAGTGGAAAAGAACTTTCTATTCAACACATTCCTTGGTGATAATGGAAGGACAAACTTCAACAAGTTAACAGCTCATACTATATTTATTACCTTATCTCCATTATCCTCGAATTTAGTGACATTACTGCCATTTATAATGACATCTTCCCCAACTGCACGAGCAAGAATTTGTTGCAAGGCCATTCTGCTTATAACTCTTGTGACAGGAAGCCCTCGTTCTGCTGCAGGAGTGAATGTGTCAAACTTGACATACCTGATAATGAACTACATATCAATATATGTGACTAGATGCTTATAATTAGAATTTTCTAGCAATAGGGACCTTAAAAACTACTACAATCCAAAATAAGACAAGAAATTATGTTAAAAAGGAACATTTCTACTTCTGAAGCATTATGGAACTAATCACCAATCTGATTCATCTCTTTTGTTTAAATAACAGTTTAGTTTTATCCTTAAGTCCTCATACATGTGCTTTGCAATTCTAGGCCTTTTATTGTAAAACTTCTGGGAATAAAAGCCAGAATCTGGCTGAAGCATGCAAATATGTCTCTGAACTAGGTAAGATTGTCTGAAGAAATGGCAAAACAAAAGAAAAATTAAGCTTTAAAATAGTAAAATGGATAAAGCACTGACGCTGCCTTACTAGAACTAGAGGCGGTATTGGGATAAAAGAAGCTGCAAAAAAATAAAAAAAAAATAAGAACCACTTTAGATATCTATCTTGGATAGACCTCCCTTAGCCTGAATCACTCTGCATACTGACCTGTGGGATGAACTTCGGTTTCCATTGATTCATTAATTAAATTTGTAAGAATAACTATGTTAACAGATAATGGCATCATACAGACTACACCATGAATTTACCACAAAATGCTCATGAAGAATGTATTCAAATCACAATATCTGTAATTGGTTCACCATCGCTTGTAAATTGGGGGTCTAATCTGTAATTGCTTACTCACCCTTCTTCATTGTCATCACAACTTTATCAAGCCCATCAATAACTTGCTCTACCAACAAAAACAGTCCTCAAGTCAGTCAATACACAGCGCAAAAGTGAACAAAATCAGTAACAATTATATATATTTAAAGATTCATTTTACAACAAAATCTATAACAAAAATACATAAAACATATTGTGTTAGAAGCATAAAGATTCATTAATCTCTAATCTTAGAAAGGGCAGCTCCATCCATCAATTAAAAGAATTCACTAGTGCATATTGAAAAGTCGATATTATGGTCCAATTCCATGACTTTAGCACTTACTCAAGGTTCACCAATTTTGCGTTTTTTAACCCTCGAGTAATGTTTGGGTGGGGGAGGAGGCTGCGGGGCATCATCCTTAGGCTCATCATCGTGCTGCAAATTCCATTAGATGCATGCAATCAATATTCGGTATAATGATAAGAATAAAGTGAACTACAAAATATATCATTACATTCTAATTAATGTTATCATACCATAGAGCTGCCTCGATGTCCTATTTTGTGTCCACCTGTCCCACAAGTGGGTGCTCTTCTAGTGCGTTGCGGTCTACCTCGTGGGGGTGAGGGCTGATGAGGGGGATGCTCGTCTGGTACATCAGTATGTGGCTGTAGAGTGTCAATCCCAACCGGAGGTCCTAAAGGGTCAGATGAGGATGAGGTAGGTGGGTAATGATGCTCTATGTAGAGGCTAGGAGTGGGTGCACTAGAGCTGGTGGGTGGGTACGAGGGTGTCTCGGGGAGTATAGGAGGGGTCAAATTTTGATCAATATCGAGATCAAAATTGGGCTGCGAAGGTGGGCTGGGTGAAGGGACCTCGGGCTGAGGAGATGCATTTGGGATGGGTGGAGGGACCTCAGGCTGAGGAGATGCGTGCGGGATGGGTGCAGGCATCTCAAGACTAGTTACAACCCGAGGGGTTGTTGCACGCCGACCATGGCCCCTGGCTGCACTTGTGCTTGGGCTTGCTGTAGCAGGCTGACCACGGCCCCTAGCTGCGCTTGTGCTTGAGCTTGCGATAACACGCTGACCACGGGTCGGTGTACTTACGGGTGCTGTGCTTGTGCTTGGGGTTGCAGTAGCTGCTGGTTCAGTCTCATGCCCATTATTTGCCTGCCCATTTGCTGCAGGACCACCACCAAGGCTAGCCACATTATTTAGGACACGCCAGACATGGTTGTGAGCTTGGCTGCCTTCAGGAAGCATCTCCAACAGCGCTAAATGGCTTTGAATCTGAAACGGAGAAAGAACCAGTACAATCAGATTTGAGACATTTATGTATCAATTAATGAATGGATAATATAGTACTTATTAATCTACTCAAATACTCAACTAAGAACTAACAGTTTTATTAGAATACTATATGTAACAGAAACTCTTTTAATTGGATGTCAGTCAAATCAAACCAGATTTGCTGAAAAAAGAAATCAATTGATTCTACGTTCATACATGTACTCAAGTAAAAAGAAGTAGGCAATAAAATCTAATTAGAACACATTACCATTATATCTAATTTAGCGCTGTTGCGGTCGACATACTTTCGAGTGACCAGACGGTACCAGCGGTAATAGGCATGATCGTAGGGCATCTCACCAATCTGAGGAGGTGCATGACAAACTTGACGTCGTCTCATATCCCATGAAATGATATACGGTCCATGCTCCTCCCTCCAATTCTTTTCCACCTTCCCACGTAAGTCTATTCTATGCAGTCTATCATCGTACACAACATCGTCAGGCGGCTCCTGTGCCAACCCAAACTGTCGAAGGACACGGTCCGGGTGGTGTCTCTCTACTATGCAAAAACACACAAGCGGCACCCTTGCTGTCCACGTATCCCTCCCTGCAACACAGAACTCAGGAAGGTGGCCGAAGTCTCCCTCGTATGGCTGCCACACAATCTACAATAGAAACAAAAAACAATTATCATAGCATCTTAAAATGTGAAACAAGGGAGAATACATAGATAAAGGGAAAAACAAAAATTAAAACAAAAGATATGTTAAAGGATGAAGCAATCATCTTCTTAAGGAAAATTAACATAACCAAACATAATTTTTGAATATTATTACCTGGTCCGGCTGTATTGTAACTAATTGCTCGCGATAGTGGATCAAGGCCTTGCTGGATGGCCTACTCTTCTGGCTTGGCACCCGCACCCACCTACAGTTACGAGTGAATAACATAAAAACGATAATACCATTTAGTTAATAAGAAGAGTACATTGCATAACACACTAAATATCAGGAAAAGACTTACTTAAATGCAAGTGCAGCATATGGCCATGGGCCATAATCACATCCAGGTGGGGGCTCTATCCTCGGGCACAAGAATGGCAACCTTGCCCATGCCCAATACTAGACCAAGGTGCACGCCCCACCAATCTGCAATGCCCCTTTCTCGCTTGCCCGACACAACTCTCTATACAACCAGGCCAGGCAACCACTACCCCAACTATACTATGGCGGATCACGAAGGTTCCGCATGAACTCCAAGAACATCAGATGCACCCTATCTCCTGACTTGTCCATGAAAAGCTTATCCCCTAGTAGCGCTAAAATATAGCACTGGGCATACTGGTGTATCTGAATCTCCATTACGTCATGAGGCAGTGGCGCTGCAATGGCATGAACAAGGCGACTGATGAGAATTCTTTGCCCCACCAAAGTTTTGTTGTCATTCGCCGGAGTAAAACCAAGCAACTCCATACACAGTTGACTCCAATCCCCATCCACCACGGCAGTCGGCCCAACCAAGACCTCACCGTCTATAGGAAGTCCGAAAATGACCTCCACATCTTGTAGGGTGATTGACATTTCACCATGTGGAAGATGGAACGTATGAGTCTCCGGTGGCCATCACTCAACTAGGGCCGATATTAGGCAATGATCTATCTCTCTGGAAGGGGCCCTAAACAATCCTTCCAACCTTAGTAATTTGATAATGTCAATCACCCGATTATCTTGCATCTGAACGTTTGCCATCTCCTTAGTGCGACCACGACACGTAAGTGGGCTCAGGTCCTACAAAATCGATAAAAATTATAGCGGTTGTTAGAACTAGAAATACAACTTTGAAAGAACTTGCTAACTAAAAGTCAAAGACAACGTAAAAATTAAAGCGGTTGTTAGAACTAGAAATTTCACCTCGCCATTCCAAATGGCCTCTGATCGATGATATGGTTGTCGCGTCAACAATGACCTCTCAAGCGGACCAGGGTGCAAGATCTCTAGCTCCTCATCGATTCAAGGTTCCATACTGCAAAGAGTGGTACTGTGAAATCATTAATAGTGTGGGGGCAAAGGAATGCTATTCTACATGCAAGGAAAATCTATACTGAAGAGCAGCTTATTGGCATTATTTAAAAAAGGATGCTAAAAGAATGGAAAGCAAGAAGAAGTACATCTATAACTCGGGATTAAATAGAGTACTTTGCTGTAATTGGGGATTCAATCCAGCCTTGATCTTTGCTGTTCCTATGTAATTGGTAAGTTATTTTTAAAAATAATACCTCAATACAAGTGGAATCCTTTATTTCTCTAGCCTTTTCTGACACACACATACACATGTAATATGCTTTAATGGATTTGACCAGGAGTCTTTATATATCTCTCACACACACACATACACATATAAATATCTACATGAGAGATGGATTTGAAATTTCACAGCTAAATCATGAAGAAAAAGCATTTAAAACAGTAAAAAAAAGAAAACAAAAGAAAAAAAAAATCATAAGGATAATAATTTCCAAAGAATTGAAGAAATCAGCTGATCCTACATAAAGCACATTATTTTTCTCCATTAACAAATCCTACATAAAGCACATTATTTTTCTCCATTGACATTTGGAGTAGATAAAGGCATAAGCTATTATACAAGCAGTCTCCATGCTAAAGGCAATTAAAAACTTTTACCATTGGATGATTTCCATCCCAATTTGGGAAGCAATACAGATTATTTAAACAATAATCAGGCAACAAATTGTTCTTTAAAGGGTGGTGAATGACACAACATAAAAATATCAAAAGATCTTAAGTAATTTAGTTGAACACATTATCAAAGGATTTTATTTCCTTGTTTTGGAGAGTTTTGAGGAGAATTTTAGGCAAAATGGAGTCTTCATATGATTGTATATTAATAAGATTTGTTGAAAATTGTTTTCCTTTCAGAATAGGTTTTTTGGACTCCTTAAATTGGCCCTTAAGCAGTAAAAAAGAAGAAGGAAGTCTACAATCAATACAATATCAATCTTTTATTCTTTATTTTTTAGGTGGATAGCAGATATCAACCTTGTGGATTCAAGGTGTTTTAGATTTTTGTCATACACTAACCCTTCTTTCGCTTTAACGCTGCATCATATTCACAACCCAACTTATAAAACTGTAACTAGCTTTTGCCCTCAGCCAAAAAAATAAAAATAAAAAAGTTAAATAAAGAAGAAGATAAAGTACCTTTCATAGAAACTCAATAGATTCATAGATTTGTAATGGGCTCCCTTAAAAGGAAAGACTTTTGCACTTTTAAAATCCAAACAAATGAAGATAAAGAAACGTAAATGCCCTTAAAACTTGCAATTATATTATCTGTGCTCTCATATTTCAAAGATTGTTTCATATTTTTCAAAAAATGAAATCTTCAAATGTCACAAGAAGATCATGGAGGACATTCAAGAAAAGATTAAAACCATAACTAGTCCACAGAACCATTCATAAAGGACATATTTTGAGTGTGAGACTTAAAACATGGTGGATAATCGAATTTTCAAGATGACAGTTTGGGGGGGGGGGGAGGACTTCAATTCAAATTAAGCATAAATTAATGGTAAATGGCTATTCAAAGTTTTTTTTTTTTTTTTTTTCCTAAACTTAGTTTCAAGAATCTGAGGGCAAAAATAGAAATGTCAATCTTGTTGCTGCTCTTCTTGTTTTTTGCTTTGCACCAGAGGGGAAATAAAAGGTAAAACCATTGGCTTGGATTCGAATGTTCATGTAGCAAAAATAGTCATTCCCCATGCCATATTGCTGCCTAGAGGGAGTCCTAAGAAACACAATAATATACTAAAGAAAATTATCAAAAATATTTCTATCTTAACCCATACTTTCTAAGCAACCAAACAGGCCACAAGAACAGACATTTATGTATTCTAATATTATGCCATTATTCTCACTTCATAATATGTTTTATTATGACAAAGAACAAAAATACCTTCAACCTCGAAATGAAACTATGACAATAATTGAAATTCCATTGAAAGATATTCTACTAAAATGCATAAAGTTCAGAATCAACAAAGTCCATTGTTAGGAGACAAAATTAGATATACCCCATTTTATCATCCAGAGTTTCAAATTCCAGCTTTCAGATAATTCATTTTTCTTGTGAAGATAAGATAATACAGATTTTCGAAGAACCGGGTTGAAAACAAATAGTTAAAAGAATTCATGTATAACTATTAAACTGGGTGTTTCGTATCCTGTGCAAGAAGTAACAATTTTTTTCATCATTGGGAGGCAGAGGAACTCCTGTCCATTGAGCCCAGTCATATACACGTTGCTGCCAGAGCAAACTCATGAAGCTATCAATCAAATTAATGAAAATTTTCTTTTAGTAAGATCAATTCCAGCAAAGTATTTCAGCAAAGTAATCCACACCCAATAAGCTTAGTAAACAATATTTCAGCAAAGTAATCCACACCCAATAAGCTTAGTAAACAATATTTCAGCAAAGTAATTGCCACAAAAGTGAATCAAAGTTCCAAAATGCCATCTTTGAATCAAATCCAAAAATGGGTACTTGGGTTTCCTTGAAATACCACATTTAAATTTTTTTTTTTCCCAATTCTAACAATCACATAAAAACTAATGTCATTGCCAAAACATAACCATATTCTCAGACCACCATAAAAAAAAAAAACACACAAAAAAAAAAACCCAAAAAGATCCGAAAAACCGTAGGTCACGGTGGAATTCCAAAATCTAAAATTGGATAAAGAGAGAGAGAAAGAGAGACAGAGGAATCTAAGAAGCAAAAACGACAAAGTATTGAGAAGAAAGAGAGAGTACCTTCGGTACGGTGGGCTACAAATGGCGACAATGAGCTACGAGTACCTTCGTGACAGTGGGCAACGAATTGGCTTCAGCACTGGGCTACGGATTTGCTTTATGAGTGAGTGAGTGAGTGAGTAAGTGAGTTTGAGAGGGCGGTGCGAAAGGGTGTTCGAGTGGGTGAGTGTTTGAACTTTGAGGATTTTGTAATGAGCCGTTTGAAACTGTGGATTTGTTTTTATTCTGCAGATTTCGAGTCTTATAAACTCGATTTCTACGTGGCTCCACGTGGCAATTTTGTCCAGCTAAGGGTAGCACAAAACACTGAACTCGAGCTTTAGAAACTCGAGTTCTAATTAAATCTCGAGTTTCTAAAACTCGAGATGCTAGTTTCACACATTCTTTCAAAACCGGGCAACTAACGAAATTGTTAAAATATTATAGTTATTTGGAAAGGGTGTTTCGGGAGAGAGGATGGGGAAGAGGAACCACTGTTTTTCTTTTTTCTTTTTGGCTTTTATATGTTTACTTGGTCTACCAGTAATAGGTTTCCACTAAACTTAAATTAGCGGTTAAGATTAAAACAAAACAATTTTAATGGTTGAGATTTGTGTGGGTACCGTACCCACTAAAAATATAGGGGGTATTGGAGAATTTTCTTGACATCAGGCTTGGCATTGAATTCTCTACTTTTATTTAGATATTGCCAACTTGATCTAGATGTTCATGATATGATACCTTACTTTGGATTATTGAAGATTTGTCATTTTCAGCCATGAATATATTCTCTTATTGTTTTGTTGATTGTTGTCACAGAATGTTCACCGACTCCTGTAGGAGGCTAAGGATCATGAAGGGCTCAGAGGCAATTGGGCTAGGTATGTGTTATCATAATATGTTCAGTGTGATAATTTGTCAGCTTAATATATAGTGTGATTGAACATCATGGACTTTTTGTTAGCTTAAAATTTTTGTGTCTCTAGTGAAAATATAAGTACATTCAAAATGATCTTAGAAATATGCTTGATTGCAGCTCCAAGGGCTGTGGAGAAGTGTAAGAACCGTAACTAAAGTGGAAGTATCTACAAAGACCAAAGGGTGGGGGTTCCTGGGTATCAAAAGCTTTGAAAGAATTTGAAGTTTGGTATTCTATTTTAGAAACCTATATGTGTTTTTGATATGTATTAGCTTTTGTGTAGTTAAGAGACTGGTAAATTTTCATGTAAGGTAGAAGATTTTAACTGGAGACATGATTATTATATAATTTCTTTTGTTTTTCTATATGTATCTCTGAACTCAAAAGTGATGTGTAAATGGATTGCTTGATGATTGTAATTCCTCTGCCTCTATAACTCTATTTTTGGTAAATAACAAAAATTTGTTCCTCAGTCTATAATTTTTATTTTGAAGAAAAATGATCAACAAAGGTTGGGATGCCATAAGCCATAACAATTCCGTTTCCCTCAAACCAAGTACGCCTAGAAATTGGGCAAAGGGCAAGAAAATCAGGGATGCCACAAGAGGAATGGGAAAAACGGAAAAGATATATCTATATTTACAGAGATATAACTTTATTTTTCGCAATTCTATTTTTTATTGTAAAATATGCTCTTATATCTGTTAAATATTTGATAAAGTTTGGTATCAAATAATTTTGATTGAAAATACTAAACTTTTTTTTTTTTTTTTTGGTTGGGTGTGTGTATATATATAACTTATCAAATAAAAAAATGTGTTTATATATATGTATGTAAATATAATAAAAAAGCACGCGTGTGTGTATATATATGTGTGCGGAAGTTGTCTTAATAAATATATTAGCGTCGCAACTTGGCTCTCAAACAAAAATTTTTGGCTCCGTCCTTGTCCTCCACCTTGCTCTTACAAGGGAAGGAGGTGCCACTCGAGCTAAAATAAACTTTTCAAAATAACAGAGAGACCAAAATTCTCAGTTAATTCAAGGCAAAATCAATGTACATACAAATGAAAGGTAAAAGAGAGAGAGCAAGCACCTCTTATATAAAATTGATCACATATCTGCCTTACAGAATAAATATCTCCGGTTCCAGTGTCATAGACTCATAGTTATCCTCAAAAACAAGATGTTGAATTAGCAGGACCAACTTAAAAAACAACAATTCAAGCTCCATAGTGCTACCACCACGTAAATCATTCTAGACCGCATGAACCTGTGAAAAAGGACTACCAGAGAAAGAGACACACATGACATTACTTCATTTTTTTTTTTTTTTTTTTTTTTGGGTTGAAAAGGAAATATATTAAAACACTAAACGGCAAACAAAAGATCAGGACAGAGCCTGTTTACAGCCATCCCACAGGCATCAGCCTCCAACAAATGAATAAGGTCCACAGGTGGACTAGAAAACACAACAAAATCACTCTCAAGGGAAGTGCCTAGTTTAGCTAAGTTTTCTTTTGAGTTCCTTATCTCTCCCCTTCACATTACACCCTCACACAATTTCACAACTCCCACAAACTCTCACACTTTATAACAAAACCAAAACCGAAGCCAAAAAATAAAAATAAAAAATCAATGCCCTCGAAAATGCTGGAGCGAGTTCTCTCTGTGCGCCGTGCCGTTTCGCCTCGCAGCGTCGCCACGTCATCGGTTGAGTTCGAAAACGTCAACGACGAAGCGACGGCGGACGCCGCCGACGACGACGAGAAGGCCAAGAAGCAGCAGCACCAGCGGATCCGAATTGCGACCCGGGCCGCCGCGAACTACTTGACCCGGATGGGGCCTTTCAGGCTCTGCCTCGTCTTCCTCTCCATTCTCTCCTTGTACCTTTTCCACTCTCGCTCCATCGTCTGCGTCTCCAGTTACGACCCGCTCACCCGCTCCGGATTCTTCGGGTTGGATGGGCTCAAATCCGATTTCGGATCTCTCGGCGTCCCTTGGTGTAAGCCCCTGCTCTTTTTTCAATACCCGGATCCGATTCAATTTTTTATTTTAGTTGTAAAATGTAATTGACTTTATAATTGTTATTATTAAAGTTTGTATATTTTAGTTTTGGTGTATAGTGAGGCATTGATGGATTTAACTTTTGTTTGTTTGTTTCAATGTAAAATATTTGCAAAAGTAAAATATTTTACATTTAAAATATTTTACTGAAAATATTTTTATTTTACCGTGTTTGGTTTGTGTTCCTTGAAAATGCAAAAAAATGTATATTTTAAAAATTTTTTAACAATCTCACAAAACAATTTTGAGCAAGTCCAGGTCCACCCGAAGACATTCCTTGAGGTGTGTCGGTTTTTTTTTTTTTTTTTTTTTTTTTTTTTAATTACGAATATCAACAACTAATGGCTACACAAGTTTGAAGTTTGAACAGGCTGAGTATAATGTTTCTAGGGTTGGGTTTTCCATTGTATTTCGATGCTTTCTCTGGGGACACCACTCCATATGGTTGTTAGAGCATTAACAGCAGTGGAGTTAAAAATTTAATTTTTTAGCTCCACCAAAAGTTATTTTATCTATTTTACCTATACACATGCTGCAGCAGTGGATCTATTTTAGCTTTTAACACAATAAAATAATATAAACATCACAATAAAATATATAACCATTAAAATAAAATAACATATTCCACTAACCAAAAAACATCTACAGCACCAACCACAACCACCTCTACCATCAGCACAACCATAACCACACCCACGACCACCACCAACAGTCCATTGCAGGAAAAAAAAAAAAAAAAAAAAAAACCTAAATCTCCAATCTTTTTCCTCAACCCAGACCAAACAAAACCACCAATCACAAACAAGCACAACGTCAGCAAGCTGGGTCGGCAGAAGGGGTGGGTCGGCAAGCTCCATGGGTTTCCCAGTCAGGTACCCAATATCCACGAGCAAGCACTCCGATCGGCGGCATGGGTCTGAGGCTGATCAGCGGCTTGGGACGACTGGTGGGCCGGTGACGTCGAGCTTCGGTGGTGGTGACGTTGATGATGAGAGATCGGAGTTGAGAGAGTGAGCTTCAGAGATGAGATGAGAGACCAGAGTGATGAGCTTCAGAGATGAGGTGAGAGACCGGAGTGATGAGCTTTGAGAGACCGGAGAGATGAGAGTGAATGAGAGAGAGAGAGAGGCACGGTCTGATAAAAAGAATGAAAAAAAAAGGAGCAAGTGGTAGCCGGACAAAATAAAATAACATTTTTTTTTTAGCTCTCATGAATAGTGCACATCTATCTATAGATGTGTACTGTAGCAATGGAGCTAAAAAAAATAGATTTAGCTCCACTGCTGGAGCATGATTTTGGTGTTTAAGGAGCTAAAATATAGCAATATAGCATCACTGCTGTGAGTGCTTTTAGTTACTAGTTTTACATATAATTTTTTCAGTTAAATAAAGACTTTCTATCGTTTTAGCTCAAAAAAAAAAAAAAAAAAAAAAAAAAAAAACAATCTCACAAAACCAAAACACCACCACCCAAGTCACCACTAGATCGGCACAAACCCACCCACCACCACCCCAACACTCCACTGACCACTCAAATCCACAAATTGGAGAATGAAAAAAAAAAAGAGGCTAAAGCAGGCCAACCACCCACCATAACCCACAAACCCAGTCCTCACCATGGCCTACAAACCATTCCAGCCACCTAAAAACTCAGCCATCAACGGACCTACAAACATCTCAACCACCCAAAAACGCAGCCACCCACTACAACTCAAATACCCAGCCACTCACCACAACCCATGAAACTAGCCAAAAAGCCCAAATCAATAGACCCATGTGGTGGTAAAAATTTAAAAAAAAAATAAATAAAAAAAAAAAAAAAAAAAAACTAGATCTGAGAACCGGTGGGTGAGTTGATGAAGGTGGAGGTAGAGTCGGTGTGATGGTGGTAAGAGAATCGATGGAGTAAGAGCTGGTGTATGGTCAGATTGAAAAAATAATTGGTGGGTTTGAGTGGTTGAACCAAACTCAGTGGGTGGAGGTGTGGAGGCGAGTCAAGCGACGATGGCAGAGGTGGAGCCGGTGATGAGAGCTGCCGGAGATGAGTGGCGCCGACGAAACTGAGAATGGCTGGGTGGCTCTAGTTTGTGGGGAGGGAGAACTTGAGAGTGAGAAGGGAAAGAGCGTGAGAGGGACTGAGGAGTGAAGTGAGGTCTGAGGGAGTATCGGGGTGAGAGATTGAAAGAAAATGTAAAATGTTTTACCAAAATTTTAAGTGTAAAATATTTTACATAAATTTGCCTAGTTGATTTGGTTGATTGAAAATATTTTACTTTTGACTAAATATTTTATTGCAAAACAAACACAGTAAAATAGAAAAATATTTTTATGAAAATATTTTACATTAAAACAAACAGAGCATTAGAATATGGGTTGTGAATGTTTGCTTAGGATCTAGAGTATTACTAATTGGGGACTATGTTTGGTTGCTGAGAAAATGTACTGGAATTTTGGAGGAAATGGAATAGAATTTGGGATGTCTAGATTTGGTGTTTTGGGGTTGTTAAGGAAGTAAGAAATGTTTAATTAAACAAAAAAATAATTGCAACAATGGGGAGAGAGGATTTGAATCCTGGATGTCTCTACTGGAAACATCCGGAGATGCCAATCAGTTGAGATACAAGGTTCCCGGCGAGAAATGTTTAACTTTGATAAGTTAAAAGACTTTGGTTGGTTGCTTAAGAAACATAAGTGAAGGAAATAATTAATAGGGGAGATGGCTTTTCTTTTGTGTTGCTTATTTTAGGAAATTGCTGAACCTTGTGGAAATTTATGGTCTTTAATGGGGTCCAAGTAAAAAATGGAAGTCAGATTTAGAAGTTGGTTTATAAAAAGAAAGAAATACTAAGGATGAAGTGAATTTAAGATGCAATGTACAATAGGGGGAGGGGGGATTTTAACCTTGGCTGAGAGGATTTTCTTTTTAGTAGTTTATAAAAGAAGAAATGGAAAGGAAATGAAAGATGTATTGTAAGTTTACTATATTATACCACTTATATTTTATTCGTAGGCTTTTCAAATAAGAGCAAAAGAGTTATTTATTTCCCCTACTTAATTGATGGGAATGTCTATTATCATACAGTGGAATGGTGGGGTCTACAATTCAGTTCCATTCCTTTCCCTTGCATTTCATACACTCCCAGAGACAATATAGAGTACAGGAATATAGATTCTGTCATTTTCATGGCGGTAAAGTATGCCTTGTGTTGGTGAAATTTCAACCATAAGTTGTAATTGACTGTGAACTTGTGATCCTGCTGGTACAAAATGATACCAACCTGAGTGCAAATTGGTCCCAGTGCTATAGTTCTGTAAGATTATGGCAATACATTTAATTGGTTATGGCTGAGATTTCATTAACACGAGTTTTATAAGATGAACATGAGGGGATTTGAATCCTTATGTTCAGTTTGAAATCCTTGGTTTGAATGTGAAGTCATTAAGTTTTATTTTACAATAATTTTTTGATTCTTATGATCTTATTTTTGGCAAAAGGCAGATCGAAACATGGAAAAACGGTCGAATGGACATCTAAGGATTTAATCAAAGGCTTGGAAGAGTTTGTACCTATCTATGAAACTCGGCCAATTAAAAACAATACGTATGGGATGGGTTTTGACCACAGTTTTGGGCTTTGGTTCATTGCTCGATGGCTGAAGCCAGATTTGATGATTGAGAGTGGTGTATTGAAGGGACATTCAACTTGGGTTTTACGACAAGCAATGCCAGACACACCAATTGTGTCGCTTTCACCACGGCATCCTGAGAAATATCTGAAGAAGGGGCCTGCTTATGTTGATGGAAACTGCACATACTTTGCTGGAAAAGACTTTGTTGATTTTGGAAGTGTTGATTGGGGAAGTGTAATGAAGAAACATGAGATAACTGATCTCAGTCGGGTTCTAATTTTTTTCGATGACCATCAGAATGAACTGAAAAGGTAATCACCATTTCTCAAGGAACATTTTCCCTTCATTTATTATTGATCTAGGTTGGGATTGTTTTGCCAAATTTTTTCCTTTTGTATGCCTTCATGAGCAGAATAAAGCAGGCTCTGAAAGCGGGCTTCCAACATCTTGTTTTTGAGGATAACTATGACACTGGAACCGGAGATATTTATTCTGTGAGGCAGATATGTGATCAATTTTATATAAGAGGTGCTTGCTCTCTCTCTTTTACCTTTCATTTATATGTACATTGTTTTTGCCTTGAATGAACTGAGAATTTTGGTCTCTCTGTTATTTTGAAAAGTTTATTTTAGCTCGAGTGGCACCTCTTTCCCTTGTAAGAGCAAGGAGGAGGATGAAGTTTTGGGTTCAAGACCCCGCAGGTGCCCATGTAACTTACCCTTTTTTTTTTTTTTTGGTAAGAAAAAAAAGAGAGAGATTGTCATGTTGATTGCAGTATTGATGGCTTACTGGTAAATATGTTGTTTTACATGGTAGAGAAATCATGTGTTATAATGAAGAGCTTATGGAAAACAATTTTGGGTATGCCTTTCTGCCAAGAAGGTTCAAGTGCATCCATCAGTCTTACTCTAGCTGGCACCCCCAAATTTTAGTAAATAAAATCTTTTCCTAAGTATTTGGGTTGGCTAAAGATATATCTATACTTATGTCATTCCCTGCCATGATCCTTTATTGGGGGCTGTATTAATCGGTAATTGATGAGGCATCTGGTCTTATTTCAGCTGGCCTGAATTATTTATTTATTTATTTATTTTTGGCATTTATGTCTTAGAATTTGGATGATCTAATTTTAGGTGTTTAAAACTCTCACATTAATGCCCAACACCTAGCAATATTCTGTTCAAGTACAACAGGATTTTAAGAAGAAAAAAGTGAATCTCATTTTCAAAAAATGTGAATCTTCTAGTCTTCTGATGATTTGAGCCATCAGATTGTAGCCAGACTTGTATTATAGGTTTGGCTGTTGTATTTGCGTTTTCCCAAGTGGAGTTTTTCTTCAATAGGATTTTTGTTCAGTTGGTTTGGGGCTTTTGGGTACTGGCTTACTGCCTCAAGAAGCACTCATGGTCAATTGGTTATTTTGTTAATTAGGAGGTGGCCATAGCTGTTTTAAAGACGGTGACGAAGCTAGGATTAGATCGAAAAGGAGGAAATTCTGGCAGAAAGCAGTCGATATAGAACATCTTTGTGGCCCAGATGAAGCGTGGTGGGGTGTTAGAGGGTACATGCGAGATGACTTCAACCACAGTAATCAGCCAATCTCCTATGCAGACCACTTTCAGAACAGCCGTTTTCTGGAATCAATTCTTGATGTTTATTGGGAACTCCCTCCTGTGGCTGGACCTTCTCTCACTCATCAAACAAGATATGACCCAGCTCGTGCACCCAGTCCCATTGTTGAAGACGGTCAGTATCGCTTATTCCAGCGTCTTGGTTTGACCGGACTTGAGACATCTGTATTTAATGGGTATACTCAGATGGTTTATCTTCACGTATCTGAACAAGAATCTTAGAGCAGTCTTGATGAGAATGCGTTGTAGTTTCTCATACCTGTTTATATTATGCATGAATTTTTTGTTGGTAGTTTTTGTGTTTTCATTCACCTTTCTTAGATTTTTTTTTTTTTTTTTTTTTTTTTTTTGCTTTATCAATTTTCAGAATCCCTGATAGTGACAACTTAGTTGGCAAGACATTTTTTTTTTAGTTGGCTATGATGGAAGATGTTTAGTCATTATCTTATCAATTGGTCTATCAATAGCTTCGTTGTTTTGAATTTTGTGTAAAAAACACATATTTTGGATACTTTATCATCTCTCTTGAAATAGAACTTTCTAGTTGTTAAGAACTTTGAAACAATTTTTTAGTTTGAGATTTTAAATGTTGAGAAAAAACTCATGTATTTAAGTTCTCTCTTTATGTTGATATAGAACATTTTAGTTGTCAATAGTTGGAAAAAAAAAAAATTTAGTTGGCTATGATGATAGATTTTTAGTCATCATCTTGTCAATTGGTTTATCAATGGCTTTTTCATTACCTCATGTATTTATTAAAAAATGTTACTAAAAAGTGTAGAAGGTTTAAGAAAAATAATAATTGGAAAAAATATTTTATTGATCTTAAATCCAAATCCAAATTCAAATTTAGGTATCTAAACAATGAAATTTCAAATCCTTCATTGTATAAAAAGACCTAAACAAGGAATTTTAAATCCATTAATTTCAAATCAAAGTTTTTTAAATCCATTAATTTCAAAATCAATGGGTTTCAAATCAAGCAAATAGAGTGGTTGTATAAAAGTTTTATTTTCATTTTGGTCTTGCGAATAGAGGTTTCAGTGGGTATTTTGGTCATATTTTAGGTTTCGTGGTTATTTTAATCATTTTTTAGGTTTTATGGTAATTTCGGTCATTTTTTAAGTTTCAAGGTCACGTGGTAATTTTTTTTGTCTTAAGGCTATTTTGGTCATTTTCTAAGTTCGTGGTTATTTCAGTCATTTTTTTTGGGTTTTATAGTAATTCTGGTAATTTTTTTAAGTTTTAGGGTGATTTTTTCATTTTTAGGTTCTAAGAGTATTTCGGTAATTTTTTTGGTTGCAGCGGTATTATGGTAATTGGTGAGACAAAAAAAAGAACCATTGAATGTGACAAAAGTACCACCGAATGTGAGAAATGTACAGTATAATGTGATGTTGGTACTGCCTAATGTGACAATGAAACCATCAAATGTAAGAAAGAAATAAAGGGACCACCAAATGTGACAAAAGTACAATTACATGTGATGTTGGTACTGTACAATGTGAGGATGACATCGTCAAATGTGAGAAAAAAATTAAAGTAAAACCAAATGTGAGAAAAGTATGATCAAATGTGATATTGGTATCGCCTGATGTGACAATAGAACCATCATTTGCGAGAAAAAAAATTGAACCACCAAACATGACAAAAGGTTATACATCCAAAATTGAACCACCAAATGGATTTTTTGCATAACTTTCTAATTGTATAGTCACTCTATTTCCAACCTTAGACACCACAATAAACACACAACTATGATTAAGTTGCAGATGTTGCATGAGAACAATTAGAGAGCACATAAGGTTATACATCTTTGGTTTTATAGTATATATAAATAATATAAATATAAATATCAAGAAAGTGACCTCAACTTTGTTATTTTACAAGGAGGTATGCCCTTGAATGTGATGGAAGCTACCAAGGGGGATACGTAGGAAGTTAATTGGTATACCAATTAAGTGTGGAAGAAACCAAGATAAATCCAACTGATTTTTTTTGTGAACAAAAGTAATTATTATGGTTGGGCTAATTTCTTGGGACTTTTTTTTTTTTTTTTTTTTTTTGGTTTTAGATTTTAGATCTAAATTTTTTAATAACTTTAAAAAAAATTACTATTGTGATGAGCGGTTATTAGTAAGTAAAAAAGTGACTTTAGTGGTGGGCCCAAATGTAAAATTATGGTCAGATGTAATATTGGTACTGCCTACTGTGACGATTGAACTGTCAATTGTAAGAAAAAAAAATAGGGTACCATCAAATGTGACAGAAATACAGTCAAAAGTGATGTTGGTACTGCCTAATGTAATAATAGAACTGTCAAATTTGAGAATAAAAAATAGGGTACCACTGAATGTGACAAAAATAGAGTCAAATACGATGTTGGTACTACTTAATGTGACAATAAAACCATCAAATTTGAGAAAAAAAATAAAGGAATCATTATATGTGACAGGAGAACTGTAAAATTTGATATTGGAACTGCACAATGTTATAATGGAACCATCAAATTTGAGAAACAAATGAAGGAACCACTAAATATAACAAAAGAACTATCAAATGTGATATTAAAACTACACAATGTGACGATGGAACGGTCAAATGTGAGAAAAAAAATAAGGGAACCACCATATGTGACAAAAGAACTGTCACATGTGATATTAGAACTGCACAATGTGAGGATGAAACTGTCAAATGTAAGAAAAAAGTAAGGAAACCACCAAATGTGAGAAAAGAACTGTCACATGTGATGTTGGAACTGCACAATGTGAAGATGGAACCGTCAAATATAAGAAAAAAAAGTAAGGGAACCACTAAATATGACAAAAGAACTGTCACATGTGATGTTGAAACTGCATAATGTAACGATGAAACCGTCAAATGTGAGAAAAAAAATAAGGGAACCACCGAATGTAACAAAAAAATTGTTACATGTGAAGTTGGAACTACACAATGTGAAAATGGAACCGTCAAATGTGAGAAAAAAGTAAGGGAACCACCAAATGTGATAAAAGAACTGTCACATGTGATGTTGGAACTGCACAATGTGAAGATGGAACCATCAAATATGATAAAAAAGTAACCTGGTATAGCAAGTTACCTATTAATGAGTATCGTACCCCCTTTTTTTAGGGGTACCGTAGAATTACCCTTTATTTATTTATTTATTTACTTATTATTATTATTATTATTATTATTATTATTATTATTGACATAGGTCCTCTATTATTATAATCGCTTTCATGGCCTCTAAAATTTCTTTCTTGAATGAATAGCTCGGCTTTCATGGCCTTAGAAATGTGTTCCGCATCATTCTCATCCATCCCATGTCCAGAAAAGAGTTACGAAGTATTTGTGAGTCACAAAAACAAAGATACTAGCGCATGCTTTATCTGCTGCTCTAAAGAAGAGAAGGATTTACACCTTTAGAGATGACACAAAAATGGAGAGAGGGAAAGATATATGGATAGAGCTAGAGAAGGCAATTGAGATGTCAATGATTGCAGTTATCGTATTCTCGAAAGACTATGCTACTTTAGAGTGGTGTCTGAATGAGTTGGCGAAGATCATGGAATGCAACCGGAGCTCGCAGCAAATTGTACTGCCCATTTTCTATGATGTGGATCCATCCGAAGTGCGAGACCTGGATGAGGGCACACAGGACCTGAATGGGAGTTTTGGCGACGTTTTTGCCCTGGGTAAGAAGCATTTCGGGGAAGATAAGGTGCAGCACTAGAAGGCTGCTTTGAATGAGGTTGCAAACTTGGCCGGCTGGTACTTCCAAGATGTCGCAAATTGGTAAGTAATATGTTCTCTCGCTTAATATTTATATATTTATCTATATCAATCTATGCCGTATATGATCATAGAAGCATGGCAATAAATTTTGCAAAGTTCCCATTATGCCGTATCATCAATATCTTTTTCCTATTATTTTTTCATTTTATATATATATATATATATATATATTTATGGGTTAGGTTCAAGTTATACCTGGTGTAACTCTGATACCTCGTTTGGGAGGAGAGAATGGAATATAATGGAAATGAATGAAAAGAATTGAATGTTCAAATAGTGTATAAAACCTTGAACGTTTAGACCCCCAATTTACAAATTACTAATTCAAGCTTATTATCAAAAAATATATTGCGGAAAATGAACATAAGCTTATAACAGAATTGATAAACAATCTAAACCAAATAAAATCACATCCACAGCAGAAATTAAATGGCAAAGATTAATGGAAGAGAGATGCAAACACAATGACAACACAACGATGTGTTATCGAAGAGAAAACCGAAACCCTTGGCGTAAAACCTCTCCACCGCCCTCCAAGCAGTAAATAATCCACTAAAGAATGTAGTTGGGATACATAAACAGCAGAAGATCCTCCAAGCCTAATCTACCCAGTGTACCTAAGCCCTCCAAGCTCCTACTCCAACAAGGTTACGCCGAACTCATTTCTTCTTTAACTTACCAGATTCCGCGATAACCCATAGCATCAACCAATATGAATTGGTTCCTTCTGAACTGCTTCTCAAAGCACCAAAAAGCCTTCTCACAGATATGGGTAAGGTGAGAAAAGGATTTGGTTAAAGAACCTCTCAAGGATGTAACAATGGAAAGGATGAGAGTTGAGGAATTTGAAAAGTCACTATGTAAAGATTGTGGATGAGTCAATCTTGTTTTTCTCTAGGGTTTCTCTCTCAAAATTCTCTCTGGAAGCTCTTTATATTTCGTGGGTATAAGGGATATTTATACTGGAGTGAGAAAGGAATGCGAAGAGTCAGTTTTTCCATAACATAGTGGACTGGCGACTTGGTCTCGCAACTTGACTGAGTCGCGAGTCCAAACCGTGAGCTAACTGAATGGCCAGTTTGGACTTTTTGTCCTGTAGTGCTACAGCTGGCATGACGGTTCAACTTCTCTGCATGCTTCATTCGTGTGCATCTTCTGGGGGCTTGCAAGCCGCGAGTCACCCGCGAGATCCAACCGCGAGTCCCTGCTTCACTACACAGTCTTGAGCATTTCTTCACACTCTCTCACACACTACCCTTACATGATTCCCACCTAAACACAGGGTTACTAATTGCTAAATTACAAGCAAATTTGGCACGGAATAAAGCTAACAAGATGGTTGATTAAATTCAACCTTACAAGAATAATTTTAGAATATTTTTCCCTTCCATTGTTTGTGAGTTTTAGTGAAGGGAATGAAAAGACTATTCCCTTGTTTTGGAGTTTAAGTGAGAGGGAATGGAATGGGTGGGAGGGAATGGAATGGGTAGGACGGAACACTCATTCCTCTCTATTCCAACTCATTCCTCTCTATTTCCTTAAAATCTCAAATTTTCATTCCCTCCAAAATTGGGAAGAATTGGAGGGAATGAAATTAAATTTAATGAATTTTTTACTAAAACTCCCAAAATACCCCTATATATTCAATCTTTTATTTTAAAATAGGGGTCTAACAGTAATATTGTCATAAAATGATTCCATTCCATTCCCTCCATGTTACTCCCAAACAATATTACTTACATTCCATTCATTTTCATTCCTTCATTTTAAAACATCCAATCAAGGTTATTTAATTCTATTCCATTACATTCTTTTCCATTCATTTCCCTTACTTAAATACATTTCATTCCATTTTTTCCATTCATTTCCATTCCCTTGTGATAATTCCATTCTATTCCCCTATGAACTCCCAAACGAAACTTAAGCAATATTACACTACTCAATATTTCTTAAGTGGATGTGAATTTTAACAAGTATACCGTCAGATTACATTAGTTTCATATATATGCTTGATAACAAGATTTCTTATTTGGTTTCATCATTTTGCGTACTAAAATATCTTCACACAAATTCTTAAACTCTCTAAAATACCATTATCTTTTAGTTAAATATTATTAAATTTAAAAACACAAATTGGTTAAAAACGTAATTTACCATTTTTTAAAAAGTTCCTAAATTTTAGGCTTTCAAACTTTTATCAATTCTCATGTAGAAAAAGGTTTTAAAAATTAGGACATTATCTCATCTCACTTTTAAACATAATTTCACTAAATCCAAAATAAATTTTTAAATTTTTATATTATATATGTTTGGATCCCACTTTTATGAACAATTTTCAAAATACTAAAAACAAAAAATAATTGTTTGGGAGACTATTTATATTTTTGAGATTTAAAAAAATATATTTACAAAAAGTAACATCTAGAATCGGTAGATTTTTGTGTAGATAATGATGATGGAATAGAGTTCATCATGTACTTTTTTTTAATGATATTTTTCAAATTTGAATAAATATGTAGAGTCCACTGTTTTTAATGTATTTGCAACTATGTCATTAAAAACATTTTCTGTATTATGAAAACACCCCCTTAGGGGCTATTTGGTAAGAGTATTTAAATATAGTTTTTTGTTTTGCAATCCATAAAATGGTGGGTCCCACACTTGAATTTATTGTTTGACTAATATTTTCTAAATACAGTTTTCAAAAAACTGTATCCTATTTTCCTGATTTGAAACACGATTTTGAAAACATCTTAGGGTGCGTTTTCAAGATATAGAAAATGTTTTTAATGACATAGTTGTAAATAAATTGAAAATAGTGGACCCCACATATTTGTCCAAACTCTTTTATCTCTTAAATTTAGGAGTTTATCTTTATTACAAAAAGAATACTCACACTTCAAATTTGAAACTTATCATTAAAAAAAATTATATATGATGAGCTCTATTCCCTTATCATTATCTATAAAAATAAAAAAATAAAGTAATTTAAAAAGTAATCTATAGATTTTACACGTTACTTTTTGTAAATATTTTTTTTTTAAATCTCAAAAATATAAATGGTCTCCCAAACAATTAATTTTGTTTTTAGTGTTATGAAAATTGTTCTTAAAAGTGGAAGCCAAACATGTAAAATATAAAAATTATTATCTGAAAACTAGTTTCAAGTTCAATTTTTTGAAATTTTTTTTTATAATGTTTTGAAAACAAAAATAAAAATCCTCCTACCAATCAGGCTCTTAGCCGATTTCAAAATCCTGTTCTAAACTAGGAAAATAAGATACAGTTTTTTGAAAACTATATTTAGAAAATATTAGTTAAAAAAAAAAATTCAAGTGTGGGACCCACCATTTTATAGATTGCAAAAAAAATTAAAAACTATATTTCAATACTCTTACCAAACAGGCTAGATTTCCTAAGCAAAAGTCATACCTATTGCAAATTTGACTAAAAGGGTAAGGCTTGACTCTAGTGTGTGTGTGTATATATATTGCAATTTTTTACTTTTTTGTTCAACTTTTCGTCTCTTTCAATTGTTGCCATCTTTTTTTTTTTGGAGAGAGTTTCAACTTATGGCATCCGCTTCTAATGATAGCTGTTTATCATCAGACCAAGACACTAATCAATTTTTGGTGTAGGTGGAGATTGAATCTCGGATCTCTTATACAATCATCAGAGATTTTACCAGTTGAGCTAATTGGAACCCACCAATTGTTGCCATCTTAGTTCAACCTTTCAACTCTTTTAAGTTTTAACAGTTGTCATTTTTAATTTTCCATTTCATTCCCTTTAAGCATTCTTAAATTTTCTTCTTAATATCTTTTTAAACTTTGTCATTTACCTTGTTCAACATTTCATCTCCTTCAAGCCTTTATTTTTTATATAAATTTTATATAACTTCCTTTCCACACCTCTCATATATTGTTTTCCAAGTTCTATCCACAAAAAGTCAATACTATCTCAATTTCTTCAATTTTGTTTCTCTTTTGATAAATATATATTGTTTCTACCACTTTTTTTTTTTTTTTTTTTTTTTTAGAGTAATGGTTCTTTTTGTTGTTGTTGATTTAATTTTCAAATCAAATTTATTTTTATTTCAAACAAATTTTTTTTGGCTTATGCATTTAGGTGTTGTGGTGTTTCAATTCGCAATTACAGGTTCTTTCTCTATATGACTTTGATTTGATTTGAGTTTGGGTTGACAATTAGTTGTTTTAGATGTTTAAGTTTGAGGCTTTGCTAAGTTTTTTTTTAATCATTTTGGATGGAAAATTTTGTAATTTTTGTGGAAAAAGTTCTCCCAATAGTTATTTTTAAATACTCTATAATAGCATTTATTTGGGAAAAAAAAATCAATTAGTGAAATGAAATAATCTAATAAGTGATATAATTTGACTTTTGCAATTGATTTTTCATTATTGTTTTATTTTTTAAAATTTTCATAATTATGCATGAAAAAACTTAATTATGAGATTTTGCTTATAGTTGTTTAGTTGATAATATTTTTGGGTGGAAGAAAGTATTCTTAATAGGTTATCAAAAGCAAACAGTTTTTCTAATTTCTCCAATTAATCATTGTTGAGCAAAAATTCTTGATATGTCATTTTTTCTTTTGTTTGTAAAGTATTTTCATATAGGTAGTATATTTTGATTTAGTAGATATTTACGAATACATAGAGATAACCAATGTATTAGTAAGAAAGATTGTGATCATACTTTTGTATAATTTGTGTGTGTTTGCGACTAGTTTATAAGTTTGCTTTTTTGTTTTTTTAGCTTTTATATACAACTTTTTTAAAAAAAAAAAAATTCACTTTTTCTCACATTTTCAAAGTACATTTATAATTTAGCACATTTTCTATAAAAAGCTTTAAATAAGTTTTTCCCAAACAAATAACAATTCATAAGAGATAGAATTATAATATTAGATGATAATGATTGGTTTAAGATTAAAGAAAACTTTAAAAAAAGGGCTACACGTTGAAGTTTTTTAATAGTGGGAAAAATCTAATTTATTCTTCCATTTCTACTATCATGATTGAAAAATCATAATAGGAGTAGATGAAAATCTTAAACAAAAAAGAGAGTTATATATATATAGAGAGAGAGAGAGAGAGAGAACAAAAACTTTTCATTAGTTGACAAAAAAAGCAACGTAACATCATATATCTTAGTAAAACAAAAAGAGATCCTTGCCCTTGGTTCATTTCGTAAAGAGCAAGATAAAAAGGATTTTTTTAAAATTAATAATTTAATACACCCAAAATAATATATTCATATGGGAAAAATACTTTGTTATAAATGGCTAATTCTAATATATGATATTGCAAATATTTTTGAATAAACATATTATACGTTATATCTCATTATAACATAATTATATATTCTTGTACATTGTGCAAATCTGCAACTACTTAATAATAATAATGATGTAGATGAGAGGTCAGCATGGAATACTTATAAATAAATAGTAAATATTCTTTCACACTTTTTTCACACACACTCTCATGTATGTCCTGATGTACACATTTTAAAATGTGAAAAAAGTGATGATGTTTATATTTAAAACTTGAAAACTGGATGTGAAATGAAGAAATGTGATGAAATTTGCAGTTCTAAAATATTTCATTCTTTTTAGGGATCAAACACTTTCTCTTTCCTATAATACTAGACGTTAATCTATTCATTAACCCAAAAATACAAAATTATATCTTGGCTAAATTACCATTTAATTTATTTCACATGATTTCAATTTAATCTTAATTTTTATTTAATTTACTTCTTTAATTTTAATCTATTTTTAATTTAGTCATTCTATCTAATTTTGTCCAATCTAATTTTCATTTTTAGTCATTTTTGTTGTTTATTTTATTTAAATTTTCTGCAACAACAGTGTTTTGATAAACTTAACGATGTGGATTGCATGAAAAAATTATATTGAAAACAAATGGAAATTAAATGACTGAAACGAATAATTTGAAATTTAAATGACTGAATTGCATGAAAAAATTATATTGAAAACAAATGGAAATTAAATGACTGAAACGAATAATTTGAAATTTAAATGACTGAATTAAAGGGAGGTCATTTTTTTTTGGGGGGGTGGGGGGGAACAATGGTATAGTTTGTATTTTTTTTTTGTGTGTGTTAAGAACCTGGGATAATTTGTACTTAGCCTTATATTTTTATGGGATATCCAAATAGAATTTTGGTGTTTCATTGTCATTTTAATGGTTAGTTTCATCTTATTAAATCATCACTGACTTCTTTTTATTGTTTGTATAGTTTGTATTTTTTTTTTTTTTTTTTTTTTTTTTTGTCTTAAGAACCTGGGATAATTTGTACTTAGCCTTATATTTTTATGGGATATCCAAATAGAATTTTGGTGTTTCATTGTCATTTTAATGGTTAGTTTCATCTTATTAAATCATCACTGACTTCTTTTTATTTTACTATATTTTTTTTTGGCTGATACAACTGGCAGTTCAAAGTTCATAGCGAAGATTATTGCAAAAATTTCGAATGAACTAAATCAGGCATACCTCACTGCTACACCGTACATAGTTGGAATTGAGTCTCGAGTTAAGGAACTCAATATGTATTTAGACAGGTATGCAGGAGATGTTTGCATGGTTGGCATTTGGGGGATCGGTGGCATTGGCAAAACAACAATTGCCCAAGAAATATATAAGCGACTAAAATGTGAATTCCAAGTAAGTTGCTTTCTTGAAAATGTAAGGTCAAGAGCTCAACAATCAAATGGTCTGATTGATTTATTAGAGACAATATAAAGGGTAAAAGGGTTCTTGTAGTTCTCGATGATGTGGATGATCTAAATCAATTAGATAAGCTAGGCATTGAGAAAGATAATTTTCATGCAGGAAGTAAAATTATTATCGCAACAAGACATAAGAAACTGCTAGCTAAGGTGGATATGATCTATCAATTACCGGCATTGAGCTTCGCTGAGTCTTTACTGCTCTTTAGTTGGTATGCGTATAGAAAAGACAAGCCTGTTAAAAATTATGCAGACCTCTCAAAGAAAGTAATATATTATACTGGAGGAGTTCCATTGATACTGAAAGTTTTGGGTTCTTGTTTGTTCGACAAGGAGGAATCTCAATGGAGATGTGCGTTGGAAAAATTAAAAGAATCTCGTTACCAAATATTTGAAACGCTTATGGTGAGTTTTTATTCACTGAGCGACAAGCAGATGAACTTGTTTCTAGATATTGCCCATTTCTTCATTGGATACGAGTTCAAAATCCTCCAAAACTCAAGTTTATACCTTGAAAGTGAACTAGGAGATTTTTGTCGTCGTGGTCTTGTAACAATTGATTGCTCGAAACGGCTAACAATGCATGATTTGATTATAGATATGGGTAGAGAAATTGTTCGCAAACAATCCGTGGAGGAGCTGAGAAAATTTAGCCGATGACAACGATGGCATCCAAGAAATGTCCAGGTATGAAAACATTACCAACTACTATCCTTGATTTAAATTTTAGTGAAAGGGTATTTTAAGAAATTTATTTAAGAAAATTTTAAAATGACATTTATATGTTTAAAACAAATATCACACAATCACAAATCACAAGAACACCAAGAATGATGACCTTAGAAAACTTTAGAAACTGTGGTTTCAAAATAAAAAACCTAGGGAGGATTTAATCTAAACAATCCTCAAGACAACATATCACTAATAGAATGGAAGTTTGTACATTAGACTTAACCCTAAATCTACTGTTATTTCATGTAACACTTACTCACATGACTACAAGTAGCTCCGAATCCACAGACTCTTCTATTGTGAAACTTTTTCACACAAACACTCCTGTTTGTGACTTTGAGAACTCCACTCAAAGGTTTAGATCATTAATTGTGATTGATTTGATGAAGAAACTTTACTTTATAGCCAGATTTGTTGTTTGCACAAGATCTCCAGTTGTAACTTCAAAAGGGTTTGGAAAACGTCAAATCTGTGTACAAAACACTGCCCTCTTGAATGTGTAAATAGTGTTCTAGGGTTTGTATTTACATATTCTTAAGATCCATCAAAACCCTAGATCCAGTGGTTGAGAAAGAAAGTGAGAAATCTAATTTGCACGAATCTCGATCAATCGAGATGTGCATCTCGATCGGTCAAGATAAGTGAGACTTTTTCTGCACTTATCTTTTCCTACTTTTTTGAGTCTTCACTTATGCAGAACTTCATTTGTTTTGTTTCTGAATATTTTTAAACAAAACACTAGACAGAAACTAAGTTTCAAAGGTTACAATTTATTCATGGTTGCCAACTTAAAATATGGACTTTACATACGGTATAATATATAAGAAGAATTTTCCTTTCCAAAAGAAAAAACAATGACAAAAAGCTAAAAGTTATTGCCACACTGACCTAATTTCTTATGACTGTAAAGTAGCCTAAAGATCTTTATAAGTTATAAAGATGGTGTTTTTTCTATCCAAAATAATTTTAGTTTGACCGTTCTAAACATCCAAAAATGAAGAAAATGTTTTAAGTCGAAAGTCGAAACAAGGTGCAGCATTCACATTAAGGGTTTTAAAAATTTTAGCATTTAGCATCTAAAAAACCAATTTTATAGCATTTAACATATCATTTTACAATACAACCAACATCAAAACTTCTATTTTTTTTTAACACTTCATTTAAATATTCTCTATTTTTTATTGTTCCTCTCTCTCCCTCTGTCTCTCTTTCTCAACCCAATAGTTCTAAGCACCGCCAGCCACCACAATACCAAAACCCAATCACACCCAACAGCCACCATAATACCAATAGCCACCATGCCCAAAACTCAAATATTACCAACAACCACCACGCCCCCACCACCCACAAACCCACCACACAAACCCAACCACCCACCACCCATACCACAACTGCAAAAAACCTACCACCCATGCCACAACCAACAAAAACCCACCATTGCCACCACCAGCCACATCCAACCACCACCACAAACCGCCACAGGAAAAAAAAAAAAGAAAAAAAAAACCTCCACCATCGCCCCCACCAGCCATATCCACCTGCCACCGTGACCCACGACCCAAATCAAAACATCAAAGCATTGCCACCATGACCCACGACCCCATCAAAGCACCCAAATCAGACCATTGAACCATATATTAACGAAGCAGCGCCACTATGACCCATGACCCCAACAACCAAATCGGACCATTAAACCACCGCACCGTGACCCACAACCCAACCACCTAAATCATACCAACAAACCACCGTGCCATGACCCAGGAACCAATCAGAACACCAAAACCCACTAAAAACTAGATCAGAACCCATGGAAAGGGAGGAGAGAGATCAAGCCCACAAGAGAGAGGGAGAGTGAGAAAGAGGACAGAGAACAAGAAGGAGAGTTTAAGAAAGAGAAAGAGGAGAGAGAAAGAGAGTGAGAGGGAGAGAGCTTAGTGAGAAAGAATGAGAGAGAGTGAGAATTAAAAGTCAATAAAAAATGATAACATGTTACTATAGTGAGCTCTCATATATGAGAGCTCACTGTAGCAAGATATCAAATTTTTTAGCATATAGCATCTTTGATGGACTAGATTTTTGTGGTTTCAGTTGCTAAAAATAGCATTTAGCATTTATACCATCCTTAATGTGAGTGCTCTTAGTGGTTAAATAGGTAACATGATTACATGTGCGTAGGTGATTTTTATTTTTTATTTTTTAAGAATTCGTGGCTCAACATTTGCTTTTGGACTCCCTTATTGTTGTTCTTTTCATTTTATTGCAGGGTCTACTGTCCAAAGATAATGTTCGAAATGGTGGTTCCTGCTTTCTTAATTATCCAAAAAAAACTATATCCATTGACGACCAGGCTCTCATTGAGCAGAAGTTGTACTTGTCAGGCATTCCAGAAATTAACTCTTTGATCCACACTGAGACCATTAGGCAACTGAAGAGCGACCAAAGGTTTTGGACGCCCGAGCAATTGCTTTTCCAACATCATGAGTTGGAGAATGAGAACGAGCCACTCCAGGCCTCTCGTGACCATGCTGCTATGGCTTCGCCTTCTCTGCCACTAGGTGTGTTGGAATTTCACTTAAAAATTAAATCAAGAGAAACAAATATAATACAACTATCATTTAACAATTTTATTATGTGCATATATAATAAAAATCAACAATAAGATGTGAGAAATTTTACATACTAAATTATATTATTTAAGGACTTCACAAGCAATTAAGATGCTAATCAGGATTAACAAGAGCTTTCTTTTCTCTTCTCACACCTTTTGCAAGTGTGGCCTTCATATCAGGAAAACAAAATTGGAAAAAAGTGATTTTATTTATTGTGTAAGTCACAGAATACACCATACAATGCTATAACAGAACTACCTGCCAAAATTGGAAACAGAAAAATGAAAACAAAACTAACTACTTCTAACACGTGTAGCACGTGTGACTACTAAAACAGAAAGTATATAAAAGCTAAACTTCAAATCGTATGCAGAAACTGAATTGTAAGCTACTGTCGTTTTTCTTTTTCTTCTTCATAGTTTCCAAGCTTCTCTTTATCTGCAGGTTTCTCTTCAACTACTTTGTTTCTATCATGAACTTGTTACTTGACAATATTTATAATATTCAGAAAGGACATGATCAACCATAAAATCTTTTCTATCGTAATATCAATTCATATAATAGATATGTTACATTCATTAATAAACAACGTCATTAATTAGATTCATTAATGAGAAGTTTATTAATGTGTCATTACTCTATACTAACACATGGATTCATTTATTGTTCATATTCAAAATCACTATAATGACAACACTTCTTATAGGAGGCCAATTTCTTGGCAATGACACGTTAGATTAATTTATTAAGGTCAATGCTCAAAGTGCATGAATCTCGTTATGGAAGAACTACCAAGGTTACTATGCACTAACCATCAAAATATTAGCCCTTTTTGTTTTTCTTAGTCTAAGCAATTTTAACTTGCATCTCATTTCCATCATGGTCCAATAATGTATCTATAAGAATATGCTACATTATGATGGATATAGTCAAGTCAAGGACTATAATGAATGTATTTATAATCTTAGTCTATCAAATCAAGTAGACATATTTCAATATACCAATATTTTACATCATAAAAATATTGCATAATTTTACAAGATATTTTGAATAATTATTTATTAATAATAGAGACATCATAAAATATCATGTTGAGCCACATTATTCTAACAGGGTGTTCACATTCCAATTGCAGGTTTGATGAGCGTGATTGCCCACCGTCGTATGGCTTTAGCAAATTCCAGGTTTGCACGTTGTTTCTGTCCTTGCTATCGAAGGTCTCAGCATCATTTCACATGAGCGAAACTTGGACATTCTATAATTGATAGGAATAAATTGCAATATAACAAACTTTTATGTTGTTGCACTAGGATCTTGAATTTCCATTTTCATCAATTTGATACAGCAACTTTGAGCTGGTACCAAATAAGATAATCAATATTCTGTCCATTATTAAAGGAGACAATGTGTGGATCTCACCCGACCATAATTTTGTATTATATATGGTTCAACCAGATTAAGACTTTCAAGACTTGTCCAGATTGGTTCTAGTGTTTTGTTGTTTGTTGCGTAGCTTTTGGAGTTTCTTTACATTGTGAATATTGAGAATTAAAATCTTTTGTCTCACTTAATCCAATAATCCACAACACCTTTCTCTGGAAGTCAGCATATTTAAAGAACTCTTTATTTTCATAGAGGAAATCTTTGTGAGAAGAAAATACTTTTCTCAATAAGAAATTATTTTACTCTAGAAATGATATCTCTGATTTTGGAGAAACATGTGTTTGTGGAAGGATACTGATGGCAGCGAAAATCTTACAAGGATGCAAACCTACATCTCACCAATACCTCGTACCTGTTTGTTTCAAGCTTTACAGTACACAACTCAAACTTAATTGACAATCACAGTAAAGCATTTGTAATTATGTTCTATGTTTTAGGATGTTGATATTGTGTGAGTATGAAACTTGTGTATTTATTTTAATTAGATTTTCAAAAGATATAGTAAATTCCTTTGTATTCATTCATGTTGTTTTGTTTTGGTTAGCACGGAGCCTGAGGGGGTAGAAGCTTGTAAATTCTTTAAAAAGTTAAAATTGTTGGGATCACCCTTATACAAATACCTCTACTAATTTTTTTTTTTTTTTCAAAACTCATGCCCCCTAATGTGGCCTCATCACTGCTTCTGGATTTAGGGAAAATAGTATTTTTAATTTTTCTTTGATATACTTCTATATTTTTCTATCTTCATGCTCATTGAAAGTTACTAATATCATGAGGCATGCTATTTCCAACAAAATATTGGGATTTCTGCTTAGATTACCTTTAGAAGATCTTTTATAAAAAGTGTTGCGCCCTGGGAAGATGGGAAACAATAGATCTTATGACATGATGACATCTAATGCAGGCTGGACGAAACAAAGAAGCTCCTCTTTGTACATCTATGGTTTGTCCGAATGAAACTGCACCAACAGTGAAACTAAGAAAAACCAAAGAAAACATGGACTCTAAGCTAATCAAACCAATCTGACATAATAAATAAATTTTATGAAGAGTTTCAATTAATCTTTTTGTATCTAAACAACCCCAATAGGGTTAAAACAATCGGCTGAGAACCACGATATCTGAAGCGTAAGCCATTAGTTTGAATCTACTATTCCCATCCCCTTGGAACCAAAAACACACTAAAAAATAAATAAATAAATAATCCATGAAGAGCCATCTGTTGTATGTACTATATAGTAGCCAATATTGTTGCGATAAAATTAAAGATATAGCAAAACAGTTGTGAAAATTATAAAATGATGTTCCACAGCTGCTAGGAAAGTTGAGTAATTAAAGAACCTTCTAAATGATTAAGTTGGAGAACATGCAATAATGTTTAAATCAGAATCTATGAAAATAGCTGTCCTAGAAATGTGTATAACAATATGGTGGGTGAAATGGAAATGCATAGATTATCCCTCCTTGTCACATGATTCATTGGGATGATCTATGCATTTAGGAACTGGGTTCATGTTTCCCTTCAAATTAATCACAACAAACAAACCTTTTTTTTTTTTACAAATTTTTAATTTGAAAAACAAACAAACCTTCTTCTTTTTTACAAATTTTTAATTTGAAAACCATATTCAGAGAGAGAGAGAGAGAGAGAGAGAGAGAGAGAGAGAGGTAATTACTTTATAATTATTGTGCATTTAATTACTTTATAACCATATTTATATGAAATTCATCATGCACTTTGCATGTGCAATAATACTTTTATTTATTTATTTTTTTGTTTAGTGTTATGATGTTTAAAAATGATATATAAATAACCGTTTGTATTTTTCTTTTTTTTAAGAAAGAGGTAAGGTAACATAGAATAATATTTAAAAATGAGATAGAGATAGTGTCCTAAGTTTTAGGCTAAATGGAGAAAATAAAGGAAAAAGTCTAAAACTAAAGAACAGTAAATTACTCTTTTAGCCAATTTATGTTTTTTAATTTAAAATTGTTTAACTAAAAGATAGAGATATTTTAGAGTATTTAATAATGTGTGTGAGGGTATTTTAGTAAACAAATATTGAAATATAAACCGGAAATCCTGTTATTAGAAGTATAGATAAATAGATTGATGATTTATTATATCCAATTGTCAATTAAATTATAATTCTTGAAAATAAAATTTTAATATGCAATGTGGAGACCATTTTTGCCTCAGCTCGGCCAATAGCTTGCTTGTAACCGATTTTGGCTTAGAATCCCACATCGAAAGAAAACCCCCCCCCCCCCACTTGTGTTTGTTTATATAGACTAGTGTGTAACCTCGTACATATGCATGAGTACAATTATAAACAAACACAATTACACGATCCAAATTATACATTTTTTTTATAGAAGAAGTTTCTAAAATATATATGGTATTAGCTTACAGCTTTTTTAAACCATAAATTTCTAAAATATATAATGGTTTCTCATTACACACACATGCACACACACACAAGATTTAAAAGTTAATTGGATTTAGTCTCTTCGGTTTTTGCATCAAATAACTCACTTGCCACAAAAATTAAAAAATTAGACGGGCACATAGCGTAAACTTGGACTCTAATTAAAATTCAATTTACGCTCCATTTGTTTCGATGGAAAACTTTGTATAAAGATAGTTTTTCAGTGTTTGGTAGCATGAAAAAGATGAGTCAAAGGAAAACTATTTTTGGTCAACATAAAAAGTATGGCTTATTTTTAGAAATTGTTTTCCATTAAATTTTTTTGGAAAACAATTCTATCTCATAGCAAGCTAAATAAGGGAAGTTAGGAGGTTATTTTTCAACTCATTTAAAGTTGCTACCAAACATTGAAAAATGAGATAGTTTTATAGAAAATGCTTTTTGAAAAATGACTCATTTTCTTGAAAACATCGTTGTTGAAACAAGTAGAGCATTAGAATCTAACTGGACTCTCTCTCAAAAAATTTAGAATTTAATTGAATTTGAACTCTTTCATTTTTACACTTAATAATTCACTTGACACAAAAATTAAAAATTAAATAGAATACATGAAATCTAATTGGATTTTAATATATATATATAAATATATATATATATATATATATATATATATATATTATATTGAAAATATGTAATCAAAGTAAAACCAGCCAAGAAGGTTGTAGCAGCAAGTATATTGAACACAAAGCTGAAAGTAGTTATTATTGAAAATAGACAATAGTACTTACACCAGTAGTAGTTACCGGATTTCAACAAGTACAAGACTTGAAACTAGTTCTAGTTACAAGATTTGTAGGAAATTAGTAGAGGAAATTCTAGAGGAAAATCCTAAGCTCAATGGAACTCTTCTGAAGGAATTCTCTAAAAAAAATTCTGGAAGAAAATTCTGAGTTTCTTCATAAGGGACATCCCCCCTTATATAGGCAGAAAAAGTATAATAAACAGTAAAAGTGAACAGTAGCAGTGAACGGTAACTTTTCACTTTTTAACTCAAGACAGCAGGAGCAAAGTCCGGAACTTTAGTTCAAAGAACCAGTCTTCACTATTTTGGCATTTTGTGCCGAAAGTAACAATGTGACCATAATCATTAGGAATCCATTTTATCAAAAGTAGCATCTTCTGTAAGGGAAAGCAACACAATAATCAGGACTTCACCAAGAAAATATTGTAGCATTTTGGCCGTTATGCAGGCCAAACAAATATGAGAATCAGTCTTCCTCTAAATCAGGAGTGTCTTTTTCATCATGACCAAACAGTTCCTAATTGTAGGGGTAATATGGGTTATTTGCAACAGCAGCTTCTTCCTCCTTCCATTTCAGCTTGAGGAGGGCATACAGAGCATCAAGGTCCTTGCGAATGTCATCAAGAGGAGAACTTTTCTTTTTGGGCTTAGCAGAGGGCTTAACATGTTTAATAAATGAAGTAGCAAGGGCATTGGCCAGTTCAGCTATTTGTACTGTGGAATGACTTAATCAGTATTAGGGGCATCAGTCGGGTAGCAGTCATAAAGGTCCCATGGAGGATCATCATTACATTCATGTTCATGATAAATAGCGTACTGGTTGCAGAATCTACAATATAGAAGCGGCTCATACTCCAAAGTTTTTCCTGGGATGATGAAGCTTCTTGGATTACAATGTTCTGCAAACTGTATACGAGAAATGACAGTAGCATAAGGTTTGGGACCAAAAACAAAAATTCTTTCTGTGCTTCCTATGAAATGATAATCTTTCCATAGATTCTGAACAACATCAATAATTTGATTATTAAAATAATTTCTCCAGCATTCTGCAAGAGCATAGGGATCTCTGAAGGATAAATGAGAATCTCCTCCATGCCATTGTCCTTGGTAAGTGTATCCATTAATGAGAACCAGATGTTTTGAAGGCTAGACATTCATCCAGTTATCTTTCTCCCATTTTGGCAAGGTGCTCCAACATCTGATGGAAACAAAGGGACTATCAAATTTTTTAACAACCATCTGGATAATTTGCGGGAGCTGACTAGCTTGATCATGACTTGTTAATTTTATGAGTCTGATAAAGCCATACTCAAACATTTGGGACAACCAATTAGGATCCCTGTCAACATTGTCTGAACCATCTTTATAATTGACCAAAAGGCCAAGAAAGGGATGCTTCTTTTCATACACTCTGAGACTGCTCCCAAAGTGTTCTTCCCAATCGGCTTGTTCTTAGATGTCACTAAGATCATCCGAATTAGCAAAATCAGGGAGAGCGGTTGTAATAAGTATCTTGAAATATTCGTACCAGAGATCAAAAGATCTGAACATAGCCTTGCTTTCTAAAATACAAAATTGTACTTCAGTTGGCAAGTTAGCAATAACACTTCTCAATAGAGAGTGGGTCTTAAGACTCAATCTAGCATAATCAGTACCCATTATAGTTGTTTTATCCTTTGAATGGATATCCTCTTTGCCAAAGAGTTGACTTATATAGGCTTCATTAATGGCAATAGTATTGACCAGGTGAATTTCCAGTGCTTGAAGGGTTTTTTGGAAAAGGGTGTGGTGTTTTAGAGTAAAAGCAGCATGGAGGTTGTCAAGGATAACTTTAATAGAATTTAGCAATTTTGTATAGTTTCCATTGTGGAATTGTAAATTTCTGGACAAAACTTCCTGCAAAGCAATAACCATGTCACTACTGGAATATGTCACCTCTGTTGGGACAAATTCCTAAAAGGATTTTGATCCTTTCGGTTTAACCCTAGAGGATACACCTTCATGCATTACAAAAGGAAATTCTGTTGAACTCCTTTTGTCTTGAGAATAGCCCTATGCAGGTGCTTTTCCTTTGTTCTTCCTTTCTGCCAAGGAAGTCATATTATTCCACTTACTAGTGATATTTAGATTATCAATATGCTCCTTTTTCTTGCCAAAAGGTATCAAGGCAAACATCAGTTATCAATTTTTTTTTAAAATAATCAATTTTTGATTGCAGCAATTTATTAGAAAGCTGTTCAGCAATTTTCTTGTATCTAACTTCTTGCTTAAGGAAGTTTAGATGTTTGATTTTAGCATGAATTAGATTTAAAGTATCATCAGTATCATTTTCAAACTTTGAAACAAATTTGAATTTTACCTTTTTTCCAAAAGGATCAATAGTAATTCCATCATGCTCAACAAGAAAAGGATACAAAGCATTTATAAATGGAAGTCCAAGAATCACTTTATCAGTCATGTTTTTAACAAGAACAAAGGGAATCTTGAAACAGACATTATCATAACATACATGAGCATTATTCAATTCATATTTAATCTTCATTTGAGTATCATTAGCAGAAACTAATCTTTCAGTTGATTTTTCAAAATATTTTGAAGGGATTAATCCTTCTTGGATACAGTTCATATTCACACCAGAATCAATCATAGCAATAACATTGAAATGGTAATCATGGAAAACAACAATTTTAGCTTTTGTAAACCATTTTGGAGGAAGCATCTTGTTAACAAGATTAAGTTGAGAATCATTAGCAATACCTTTATCAGAAAGAAGAGCCTATTAACTAGATTCATCTCTATCTTTGTGCTCATCTTGTTCATTATCAGAGTGATGTTTATCAAGGTTTTTATCAATTTTTAACAGTAACAATTCTTGTTTAAGGTTATTGTTATTGCTTTTAATGATTTTAAATTCATTTTTTAATTCAATTATTTCTTGTTTAACAACAGTGATTTCATGTTGAAGATCATTAACAGTCAAATCTTTGGATTTCTTTTTATTAAATCTTTCCAAGGTTTCTTCAAAGCTTATTGTTGATTTCAGTTTTTTAACATTTTCATCTTTTATTAGATTTTTCTTAAGCTTATTGAGATACTCTTGTTTTAATTCAGAGTTCTCAATTTGGCTTATAAAAGTAATTAATAAACTTTCATTTTCTTCACTTTTGGTGAGAACGTTAACAGTTTTAATAATATTGCAACAGGAATCTCTACAACCAATTTTAAAATTAGGTGAACCAGAAGATTCATCAGCAGATTGATAACAAGAATCAGATGAGGAAGAAAAATCATCTTCCAAAGAATCGGACAAATTGTTTGATTCAAGGATTCGGAATAAATCTTCTTGGTCTTTATCATCAATATTTAACATGTTAAACTTATTTTTTTAACTTACTAGGTTTTTGTTTGCAGTCTTTACTGTAGTGTCCAGGTTTACCACAGTTAAAACATTTGCCTTTACTTGATTTCTGTTTATCATATTTTTTAGAAACATTTTTCTTTTTAGAACAAAAATCATTAGGTTTAACAAAGTTGGTTCTGTATTTTTTATATTTTTTATGGTTATAATTTTTGTAACTTTTATCATGTTTTTTTCCTTTTTGCCTGGAAGGAGCAATAGAGGGCAAACCATATTGTTCACAGAAATTACCCATTTCATATTTAGCTTATCTTTTATTTTTTAATTGGTGTTTTAACAGTTTTTCATCATTGCACATATTAATACCAAGTTTTTTAATAGTGCTTAGAATATTACCATAAGTTAAATTATCATAATCAATAGAATCATTTTTTCCAATTAATTCTTGTTTTACCTTATGAGCAAAGATAGGAGGCAAACAATCAATAAACTTTTCTTTCCAATATGGTTTGTAGCAATCTTTCCAAAGCATAATTCTGAAAATAAAAACATCTTGGTACCATCTGTAGTCAGACATAGTAGGACATCTTAAATTGTTTAGATAATTAGAAATTTGAGACGAAATATTAGATGAAGTACCAACAAAGTGTTTGAGAACAGTATAGATTAAGGTATTGAAACCATCAAGTATACCTCGACCAATACTTTCATAAAAAATAGGCAAACCTTCATCATTCTTTTTAACAGCTGTCTTAATAGATTTTCTGGAATTTTCTGTGAGATATGAGTCTCACCATCAAGGAAGAGTGCCAGAAAATCCAGTAACAAGAAGGTCAACAATTTCAGGATGGTCAACACCACCTCTCCATCAACCACAACTCACCATATGAGCGAGTTGTGACTTTTTCTATGCCACTTTATATGTAGCACTAAAAGGACTCTAAAAAAAAAAAAAAAATAAAAAAAAAAAGTGCGAGTTTCTTCATTCTTGTACTCAGTCCAATACTCAACAGTGTGGCAGCCAATCGCTAGTTTCAGTCTCTCACTACATTGTTTTTTTTTTTTTTTTTTTTTTTCTGAGGTCGTCGGAAAGTAAGGCAAGATTCTTTTTTGTCTGTGTTGTACTGAAAGGCAGACGAGTCTTTTCTCACCCAAAAACAACACAAGGCCACAAACCCATCTTTTGTTTTACCTTTGAAATTTGAATGAATCCCATGAACACAACTTCAAATGGTTTCCTTTTTATTTCTTCTCAAATCCCATAGCTTTCAACACAAAACACCAATCCCCATTTCACTCTTCTTCACTCTCAGAACACTTTGTACCAATCAACAACATGACTTTTGCACCATTCCAACACAACCCAATTCACCATTACCGTCACCATCTCATTCACTTGTTAGGACTGTTTGTTCATTGGTCTGTGACTCTTACTACCAACAACCCCACTTCACAACCTCACCCCCAAACATTACTCTTCACCTAAATGCTGAGTCTTTAACTCATGAACATGCCATTACAGTCGTTGCTTCGCTTGCTAGCGAGGCGGGTTCGATGGTAGCATTAAGTTTCTTCTATTGGGCAATTGGGGTTTCCAAGTTTCGCCATTTTATGCGGCTTTACATAGTGTGTGCAGTGGCATTGATTGATAATGGAAATATGGTGAGAGCCCATGAAGTGATGCAGTGTATGGTGCGAAATTTTTGTGAGATTGGGAGGTTTAAGGAGGCTGTGGATATGGTTATCGAGATGCGGAATCAGGGGTTGGCGCGGAGTACTCATACTTTGAATTGTGTTATTGGAATTGGGTGTGAAATGGGTCTTGTTGAATATGTAGAGAACGTGTTCGATGAAATGTGTGTGAGAGGGGTGTCTCCTGATTGTTGTAGTTATAAGTTGATGGTTGTTGGTTATTGTAGGATTGGTAGAATTTTGGAGGCAGATAGGTGGTTGAGTAAAATGGTTGAGAGAGACTTTGTTGTGGACAACGCGACGTTGACGTTAGTTATCACTGCGTTTTGTGAGAAGGGTTTTGCGAATAGGGTGTGTTGGTATTTTGATAAGATGATTGAGATGGGTTTGACACCGAATGTGATTAATTTCACTTCTTTGATTCATGGGTTGTGCAAGAAGGGAAGCATTAAGCAAGCGTTTGAAATGTTGGAGGAAATGGTGAGGAAAGGTTGGAAACCTAATGTCTACACCCATACAGCGTTGATTCATGGGCTTTGCAAGAAGGGATGGACTGAGAAGGCTTTTAGACTATTTCTTAAGCTTGTCCGGAGTGATACTTACAAGCCTAATGTTCACACATATACAACTATGATCGATGGGTATTGCAAAGAGGAGAAGTTGAACCGTGCTGAGATGTTATTGAGTAGAATGAGAGAACAGGGATTGGTTCCCAACACAAATACATATACCACTCTCATTGATGGGCAATGTAAAGCGGGGAATTTTGAAAGAGCATATGAGTTGATGAACATAATGAATAATGAAGGTTTTGCTCCTAATATCTGTACATATAATGCAATTATTGATGGCCTCTGCAAAAAGGGAAGGGTTCATGAGGCTTATAAATTGCTGAAGAAGGGTTTTCAACATGGATTGCAAGCTGATAGAATTACGTATACTATCCTCATATCAGAGCATTGCAAGCAGGCAGATACAAAGCACGCCTTGGTGTTTTTCAATAAGATGGTCAAAGCTGGCCTTCAACCCGATATACATACATATACGACATTGATTGCTGCCTTTTGTAGGCAACGAAGATTAAAAGAAAGCGAGAAGTTTTTTGAAGAAGCTATAATGCTTGGCCTGGTCCCAACAAAGGAGACTTATACATCCATGATATGCGGGTATTGTAGGGATGGGAACATTAACTTGGCTGTAAAATATTTTCATAGGATGAATGATCATGGCTGTACACCGGACAGTATTACTTATGGTGCTCTCATAAGTGGACTTTGCAAAGGTTCTAAGTTGGATGAGGCTCACCGGTTATATGACATCATGATAGACAAGGGCCTATCCCCTTGTGAAGTTACTCGGCTGACATTGGCCTATGAATATTGCAAAATAGATGATTCTGCTATTGCCATGATAATATTAGAAAGACTAGACAAAAAGCTGTGGAGCCGAACAGTTAATACCTTGGTCAGGAAGCTTTGTAGTGAGGGGAAAGTGGGCATAGCAGCTTTGTTCTTTCATAGAATATTAGATAAGGACCGTAATGTGGATCGTGTGACTTTGGCAGCGTTTATGACCGCATGTTATGAAAGCAACAACTATGCTCTTGTTTCTAGCTTGTCCGATAGGATCTCTAAAGGAATTGGTTAGCAGCCATTGTTTAATCTAGATGGGTGAATTCATTTGTGTTGAAAAGCAGAAATGCTAAAGCAAGTTTTAATATTTTGATCCTTTTCCTACTGCTGATGGCTTAAAAGCTCTGGAGCCTTCCAGCATGATAAGCCGGTGTTTCATATTATATATTTTGTGAGCTCCGTTGCCATGTACTGTTTTAAGCCATTTCAGGATAGCAATGAAAATGTGTTCCAACTGCATGGAATAATTGCAGGGATTGGCCAGAGGTGTCTTCTTCTTAAGTGTATCCCTTTGTGAGTTCAGGTTTGAACACCAACGGATCTTCTCTGCCCACAATAACTTCAGTGTGTATGACTAGGAGATCTTCATTAAGGTAAGAACCAAAAACCTTTGCAGAGCTCTTAACTGGGGCAGGAATTTTAGATTTAAAGTGCTCCATTTTTCTCGCTTTTGCAATTTTGTTACCAGCTGTAAATGTTCCCCAATTCTTTGAAACCTCCATATCTTTCCAAAAATAATATAAAGTTCCCATTCAGTTTGGATCACAAAAATTTGCTATTGTTACGACCTAACAAAATGACCTTTTGCTCATTGCTTCACTTCAAAAGCTGCTTTTACACTGTTTTAGCCACACAAAAAATATATATATATTTTCTAAAAATGGACTGAAATATTTTTCTAAATCATGTTTTTAACCTTTAATTATAAATCAGATCTGAATTGTAGAAATTATAAAGTTCTAACCATCCGAAGTTGACAAAATGTGGTAAACAAATTGAATTTTCTCTCTATATAATTTGAATTTTTCTCTGTATAATTTATTTGACCAGCATTTTCTTACCTTTGACCTTGCGCGATCTCATACTTAATTAAGCTAAAACTTCACAGATGAACCATCTACGTCTATAAAATGATAAATTACCTTATATATTTCATTTGTTTACAGACATGATTTCTATAATCATGATCAATTCATATTTATTTAATATTAATGATGGAACAACATCTAAAGTCTAAACCACTCACTATCATTTTAAAAACTCTATAATAAATGAATATTTCCATTCAAAAGTTTTTTGATACCTTTGCTGATAAGTAAACAAAGACTCAACAATAAAATAAGCCCACTTGGCCGCTTTCTTTTATTTGATCCTATGATATCCCTTTTCCACAAACCCATCTTAGTATTTGGCACCAAGAAGCAGCAGCTCATCCAGCAAGTCCCTTCCAAGGTAGAAAGCTTGCAAACTCCCGTTTATTTCATTATTTTATTCTCCCTGTCATGTTAGCTTATACTAACTTCTTGTTACTTCTGGGTGTTGTTCAACTACTCTAAATGACCAGCTGCTCAAAAAAAAAAAAGTGAGAAAGGAACTGTTTTCATGAAATTTTCTTACTTGGGTTTCCTAGTACTAGAATTATAATACTTGACTCTGAGTTATTTGATTGGGTACTAATTTATGATCTGGATTCAAAATCTTGTAGCTGTAAAGGAAGTTTTTTGGTTCTGATCCATATGTTTTAATGGGAAAATATTTGGTTGAGAACTTTGACATGAATATGATTTCAGACCCATATATTTTAATGGATTTTTACAGCTGATGATGGGTAAATTTTTTTATAATTTTGGTTTTCTGCATGAATAACATCTCACAACCATAAATGTTACCTTTTTAGCTGTAAAAATGTAATCTTTGGAATCTTTTCCAGCAAAATAAAATTTGGTTGCTGACTTAAATTCCCACATAAGAACATGGTCTGGCTCTGTTATTGCAAATAGAGAAGGATGCTGGGAGTTGTGTGGTCTGTGGTGTATATAGTCCAACTGGGAATGCTTGTTGCAAAGAAAACTACAGATAACCCGTGGGTTCTTCTTGATGCATTTGTAGTTTCATGGATTCTCATATTCACTGATTCATTGAGAATTTTAATACCTTTGTTGGCAAAACATGTAACCATTGTTTGAACATGCATGTAACAGCACATACCCTGTTGGTTTATACTTGTATAGTTTTTGTAACTGTCCAAAATTTAAAAAAATGTGACTTGTCCCCCAGGATCTCAAGCAAGCAGAAAGCAAGTGATCTTATTATGTATAGTAATCCATGTTAAACAATGTTTTGGAGTAAATTTTACTTTAGATGTCACTAATTTTATTCATCTGAAAGAAATTATTTTTTTACTTGTATGGGGTTCAATAACTGTGAAGCAAACTAGTGTTGCAAACAAAGCAGAAAAATTGCTATGAGATGGCAAAATCTATCAAGCCTCTTCCTTAGGAATTAATTGTTCTGTGCAAGATTCTAACTTTGTATTTCTAGTTTTTTTTTTTTTTTTCCCTATAATATAACTTTTCAGCCATCCCTATATACATAGTAATTGGTTATGATACTCTAACCATAGTTATAAGTTTCTACAATTTTGACCATATTTACTTCTGGAAGTAATGATAAACTTCTTTTTTTATGGATTCTTCAGCACTTCATTCAAATGGCTCGATCTTCACTGGATGAGATGTCAGATTCTGGTGCTTTCATGAGAACTGCATCAACATTCCGTAACATTATTTTGCGAGATCCAAGCTCCCTATTTCCAGCAGAAGTTGGAAGGTATCATCTGTATATATCATATGCTTGCCCTTGGGCTTCAAGGTGTCTTTCATACTTGAAGATTAAAGGACTTGACAAAGCCATCAGTTTCACGGTCAGTAAATCTTTTAGTACTTTTCTTAGAGATGGAATCAATCTTATGACCAAATCAATATTGTCTGTTTGTTGCTCAGTCAGTTAAACCCAAGTGGGAAAGAACAAAGGAAACTGATGAGCATATGGGGTGGATTTTTCCTGCTTCGAATACAGAGGAACCAGGAGCTGAAAGTGACCCTTTGAATGGAGCAAAAAGTATTAGAGAACTTTATGAGCTTGCCAGTACAAACTACTCTGGAAAGTACACAGTTCCTGTATGTTACCACATGTCCTCCTTTCCAATTTTTCCTTTTTTTAACATGAATTATCTAAGTTTGAATCTTTTATGCTATTTGATAGATTTTTTGCTCTATATTAGGTTCTATGGGATAAGAAACTCAAAACAATTGTTAATAATGAGAGTTCAGAGATTATCCGCATGTTCAACACTGAATTCAATGACATAGCAGAGAATACAGATTTAGACCTCTATCCTCCTCACTTGCAAGCCCAAATTGATGAGACTAATGAATGGATATACAATGGGATAAATAATGGTGTCTATAAATGTGGGTTTGCAAAGAAGCAAGGACCTTATGAAGAGGTATGCAATTTTTCATACCACTGTCTTAAGGCTAAATGGGGCTGGCTTGTTATGAAAGTATTCTCCCAATGACTGCTGTTTTTAAGCATCTTAATGATCCTTTCGTCTGCAGGCTGTGAAACAGTTGTATGAAGCATTGGACAAATGTGAGGAGATACTGGGCAGGCAACGGTACATATGTGGGAACATGCTGTCTGAAGCAGATATTCGGTTGTTTGTCACTCTCATAAGATTTGATGAGGTATTGATATTTATTTTATAAGCATGGACTTTTGACTGTTGGAATAAGCATGGACTATTGACTTTTCCCTGTTGCCTCTAGCACACAGCCTGTGTGCTTTTTTTTTCTTCTTTTTTTTTCTCTGTATTTTCTTACATCTTTTTTCAATGAAGTTTATTACTTATGAGAAAAATATATATATTAAGAAATGTCACAGTTTTCTGTATAATTTTATAAAGTTTCAAGAGATATTATTCGTCAAAATTTGTTGAATTTCAAATAATATTAGTCTTTCAGAATTCACATAGGACTAGTGGCTTTCTTAACTCTGTCTTTCGAGAAGCAAAATGGAATGTTAGTTTTTAGACTTTCTTCTTGTTGATCACTTTTAGAATGATTCATGAGAGAATTGCTTTTTAGTTTTTAAGTGAAGTGCCCTTACACACAATACCTTCAAATTGTTGTCAACTTGCAGTCTTTCTAAACCCTTACACACAACACGCATCTTTTCTTTTTCCTGCCTAACTATAGGCAGTTGTTACATGCAAATATTGCTTTTTTCATGTAGTCGGACTTTATTTGATTGCAATCAAATAAAGTCCGACTACATGAAAAAAAAGGCCATAAAAATATAACAATTGTTATATATTTATGGCCTTCTTTCACCAACCTTTGAATGTAAAATACCACTGGACTTATCATTTGACTATTTTGATTTCCCCGCCCCCCCTTGTACTATTAGAAGCTGCATATGTAAAATTACCATAGCAGCCCCATATATAGCTGTTTGTGATTACCAAATTGTCTTCTTTAATTACTTACCCAAAAGGAAAAGTTATATTTAATTCCACATAGCCTTTTGCATTTTATTTAAATGGTTTATCCAAAATACCTTAGCAACTGTCATGTTTGAAATTTTGTTCATGCCTTGATGGGAAAAGTCATGATATGAGGAAATTGGGGTAATTTTGAGAACTAGAGTAAAAGCTATTTAACTCTAAAATAAGGAACCATTGGTGATTTTTCTTTGTTATTCTGCTGGGCCTAGAGAAAGCTATGGCCATAGGTACAGGATCTCTTTGGCCAACCTCAGATATGTCTGGTACTGGCTTTGTTTTTTCTTTCTTGGTCTTGCATGAAATTTTGGCATTTGTCTCTCTCAGATTCTTCAAGTATCTTAAAAATTTGAGTTCGTATAATGACAGGTTTATGTTGTCCACTTCAAGTGTAACAAGAAACAGTTACGTGAGTACCCGAATCTGTTTAATTACACCAAAGACATTTTTCAGACCCCTGGCATGAGCAGTTCAGTCAACATGGAGCACATCAAGCAGCATTACTATGGAAGCCATCCTTCTATCAATCCATTTGGGATCATTCCGCTTGGCCCAGATATTGACTACTCATCTCCTCATGACAGAGAGCGGTTTTCTACATAGATTGTATATAATTTCAGATCATAAAATAAATTTTTAGTATCTTGAATTCATATGATTTTGCTGTTATGTATGGTCTAGCCATTTCAATAATTGCCATGGTCTGTAGAGTAGTAGTTATTCAGCATAATGGATGGTGTTGGCCACCAGCAAACTTTAGTGACTAAGTTTGATCTGGCTGGAAAGGTTGTACCTGCTATTGACATGTACTTTCTTGCTACCTTACAAAGATTCTGGTAAAAAATCACTTTGTACAACATCTTATAGAATGCAAACTTTCTTCAGTTTTTTGGTCTTACCTAATTTGGTCTTCAAGGGCTATTCCTAAACGTGGCTCCATTATGGGTTTGTCAATCGCTTTGGCATCAATTTATTTGACTTTTTGCTAACTATTTGTTTGTTAAAATGTGGGTTTAAAGTATACTTTTACTTTTAAAAATGGAAGCTTTAAAAAGATGGACATGAGCAAAATAGATTGAAAACTAAACGAAAAAAATACATGACATACGGACATAAGCAACTATATAAATACTAGGGGCTGTACAGGAAACTTTTACACGTTTCCTATATAGCCTGTTTGTTTACGACATGAATGAGATCAGGAACATTAGTTGCATCAAGTAGTATTAATATAATGTAAGAGGTTGGGGATAATGATTTTCTATTAATATTTGTCTTCACCCGGTAATTACTTTTTCTAGCTACAGTCAGAAGAGGTAAGTAAATAAACTGTTGGTAGTCTGTGAATACAATACTAAGTTCAAATTAATTATTACTTATGCTACAGCATTTTGATTCTGTAACAATCATAAGAATTTATATTAATATAGTCTCAACAGCTATTCTGATTTCTTATAAAATAAAATAAAAACAGCTGTTCTTTTTGCCCCACTTTTAGGTTGGATATAGAACATTGGTTTTATTTGAATGAGCTTATTTTTAACTAGCGTTTTAAAGTATCACTTTTACACAATAAACAAAATAAATCAATGAAAATAAGCTCATTCAATTGCACGCAAGTGGAGATGGTGCTCAGTTGTTTGATGTGAATATTAATTTTTATTGTATGACAAGAAAAGAGCAAACAAAACAAATGAGCTTATCATGCAGTTTTTGAGAGAATTTATTTTGGTTTTTTCTATCTAAAGTCACCAACCAATGCCTAAAATGTGTTAGAGACTAGAGTATTCATTTTGAGGGAAGGCCTTGAGACTGGGTTTGGACAACATTCAATTTTCCTATAGATTAAATGCGACATAAATGTAACACATATCTTAAAATGATCATGTGTCAGTCTTGTATCTCATCTAACGCATAGGAGCACTAGATATAAACTATACCTCTTGATTCTAAACATCAATGGAAACACAGCCATAAAATACTTTTTGTGTGATAAAAAGCACTTTAAACCAAAAAATGGGGTATTTGAAAATCCACTAAAATAGTGGATTAATGCTGAAATTTGGAGCTTTTAAATTTAGAGAAAAGCTCTACAACTTACTATTCATACTTTATAAATTCAAAATTTAAAATACTATTCACTGTATCTTACTAATAACTCAAATCATTAATGAGTTCTATATAAAATTTTATATCACAAAAGGTATACAATTAAAAAGTTAAAACTCTACTGCCTATAATAATGCCAAATTGGGCACTATATGTGTTTTAGTCATTCATATTCTTCACTTAGCACACAATCTCACTTTAACCGTCAATTTAACATAATTCAATTGGTAAATGGATTAATAACGTGGACAAATCTAACTTGTAATAATAAAACAGTTTTCCACAAAAAATTTGAAACAAATAAAAAAAAATGCCAAAATAGTGAATTGATTTCATAATTTTCATTAACTTCGATTATTCTTTCCCTTCCACGACACTAATGAATTATTATATCTTTCCATTAGTGGTAGGGACGCTTTCAAAAGCCCTTCAAAATGATAGTAACAGTTTGTGGTCTCTATTGCAACATGATCTTCATGAAAGAAAATGACATATTGGCTGGTTCTAATGTAGCACACGTGTCAAAATACTTTTGAGGTGAGAGAGATTAAAATCTTATAGAGTTCTTAGAGAAATTACACCATAAAGTTTCTAAAATTTTAGATAATGGAGGTCTAACAATAGAACTCTTACAATCACACCTTCTTTATTCACTTACAACCACACATTTTTTTATTGAAGAGAAGATCATTTGGTAAGAAGGGAGCTCACAGCTCTAACTCTTTTTGTCTCACTTTTACTCTCACTCTCTTTTTCCATTCCTAAAGAATGGATCTAACTTGAACTTCAAAGTGCTCACTTCCACCTGAGCGATTGTTTCTATTGGGCAAGACCCAGCTATCTAGGTCGAACTTTAGTGAAGCTTCTTCCTTCATAAATAAAATATTATTCTAGAATAGTCAACTTAATAAGATTTGGACTCATTACAGATAACAAAATAATAAAGCTAAAATGCAAATTACATCCTCTAAATTTGATTGAAGTTCATTTCAGTTTTCTAATTTTACGTTTGTTCAATTAAGTTCTCTAAATTTCAAATTTATTCAATTTAGGCCTTCCGTCCAATTTTATTAAAAAAATAATAATAATCAATGATTTTAAAAAAAAAAAATTGATGATATAGTAAAATTTAATCCGCTCATTATAAATGGGATTGATAGGACTTTAGAAAAACTCCACAATGGAGTTATCTTAAGAATTGTCGACAATCTTAATCTGAGGTGGGTGCATTATCATCACAAGTATCATCTTCAAAGCCGATTTGCTCCATATTTTGCACTCATACTTATAAAGGAAATATGCAATCATGGAGGCTTAATGTCTAAGCCAAGTATGTCTTCAACCTTATTATCCAAACTCTAAAGCGAAGTGAATTGAGCCTTATAATATACGCACAGCTTGAGAATTGTGACTCCCACTAAACTAAAGAAAGTCAACCAATAATATTGAAAGAAAATCTAATATAAAATAGGCCCTAGTGTATCATGGCTTCCACTAATACACCTTTTGGCGCTGTCATGTACAGAGGAAACCATCATGCTTATCATTATTTTTTTTTTTCTTCCCTTTTTCTTACTATTGAAAGAAAATCTCTTTGATTTCCACAGATTCTGCACTCACAAGGAGTTAAGATTACGTTCAGTTGGAAAGATGGAAAAATGACGGTAAAATTTTTAGTAAGAATAAAAGACTTAAAAGAAAAGAAAATATTATTATTCTAATTTGTATGTGTTTAATAGAAGAGATAGAAATTGTAAATAATTTTCTTTTATTTGGTTGAGAAGGAAAAAAAAAAAAGAATGAAACAAATAATAATTTTGTGTTGATTACTATTATATAAGAAAAAAAAATTTTGACAAATTTATTATAAAAGAAATTCATTTTATAACTTTTCAATGTAGTTAATTTTTTTTTTTTTTTTTTTTTTTTTTTACAATAATAGATTGTATTAACAAATGAGCTAAACTGGATAGAAAAAATAAAATTGTAGGTTTATCTTCGAATTTGATTTCTATTTTTTGTGGTTGATTCATATGTGATAAGTGAGATCCTCGCATGATACATATAGGATGTGTTTAGACATCGTTTATTGCTGAAAATTGAAAATACTTTTTAAATGTGTGAATAGTGCCATAAAACCCAGTTTTGAAATTGTTTTTGCTAAAAAAGTACTTGCGGGTCTCATGAATAATACATGAGACCCACTAGAAAACGTGGGAGGCAGTTGAAAAGTGCTTTTTATCACTATCCAAACATACACATAATTGCTGAATTTTACATTCCGCACTTCAATCATATTTAAGATTAAGGAATTGCACTCTATTTTCTTAAGATAGAATTGTACAATGTTCTTGATTTTTTTTTTTTTTTTTTTTTTTTCAAATTTTAAGGTAGGCGTTTACTTGTTTTATCAAATTAAGGCCGTATGTATGGCACATTAACAAAGAAAATGCCGTATCTGGGCCACAGGCCCACAACCCAGTTTTCTGTGAATTTATAAAATCTAATAAATAGTTAAATAGATCAATCACGCACAATGACACTAAAATTTATGTGTAAAATATTTTAAAAGGATAAACGGTGGAATCAATTCGGATGAACAAATTCCCTTTGTTACAATATTTTATAAAATGTCCAAATTTTGAGTTCATAACAGTTTAAGAAAAATAACAATAATATCATCTCTTTTTAATATTACAAATTTATAACTCTTCGTAGTTGTACACTTAATATCTTTTCTTAGAAAAAAAAAAAAAAAAAACCCAAAAGTTGTTTCTCTCTAGTATGTGTTTCTTAACCAAAAAAACAACTCCTCGTGTAATTTTGCTCTTGCCTCTCACACACCTTGTGCGCTCATATTATTTTCTCATCAAAATCATTAGTTTGAGCCTCAATTTCTCCTTGATTTGTGGCATCTTGTTCCATGCACTACTTTTCAAGCCTCTCTCTCTCTCTCTCTCTCTCTCAAAATTTTATAGTAAGGAAAAACTTGCTACACGCTTGTGTTGATGCACAAGTGTGTAATAAACACTGCCCTTTATAATATAAGTTGGTATATAAGTATTTAATAATCACAGCCCTTTATAGTATGAGGATATCTTTCAACCTGAAACTAGCAAACTCCTATTTAAAGAAACTTTACTTTCATGTACTTTTAAAGAGTTCTCTTATTTTCCTATGTGGGGAATCCTTGGACCAAACTATCAACTTTTCAAATTAGTGATTTTTTTCCCTCTTCTTTTTTTTTTTTTTTTTTTTTTTTTATAAATTTATTGGAAAGCGTATTAGTAATTTTATATAATGCTTCTATCTCTATTTTTGGAGGATAAGAAATGCTACATTTTAATTTCTCTTGTAATAATGTACTTTTCTTCCCTCCCAAAAAAATATAAATAGAACTCTGATGCAATTTTTCATATAAATTCAAGACCATGACATAGACTTTGTTTTTTTTGGTAGTTTCAACATCACTTTCAGATTCCAAGAATATGTAAGTTTAAGAACCTTCCAACTGGACTAAAAAAAGACAAAAGTCTCAACTAACACAACCAAAACTTGACAAGATTCCACAATGTATTTTGCTAGTTCCTAAAAGAGTTTGGTGGGACACTTTGTGTAAAAGTATTTAAAATGCTAGTAGGTAGGCAAAAACTTTTCTTTCTTCTTTTTTAATGTTAACAAGGATGGACCATATCGATTTTTATCATTCTTTTTTATAAATTCTTACTTTTACACGGTGTTAATTGATACATTTTTTCCCCTTAGTGTTTAATTTGATACTTATCTATTCTAAGACCTCTTGATATCATGGCAGATGGTGACTTTTTCATTAATAATACACATTGTCACATTCCAACCAGCACAAAATGTACAATGGTATATTTGTATACCAAGTTACCAACACAAAAATTTCTCAAAAAAAAAGAAAAAGAAAAAGAAAAAGTTACCAACACAAAAAAGTTATGTGAGCCAGACATGGCCCAAAAAATGGGCTAATAAACTTTTAAAATTTGTGTACTTGCTTAGGCACATACTTTCAGTCTAATAATGTATGTATCAATATCATAAACATTTTCATTCTAATTATGTGTCATAAATTTTAATCTTTTGCTTGCATGAAGTTAAGCAACCCCATAGTAGGGTCTCAGACTCTCAGCATATAGTTTGTCAACTAATTACCGTATATATAATTTATTAGTTCTTTTCGTTGCGTAGTAGGTTCCTAATAATAAAAAAATGGTGTTAGCATATAAAGAAAAGATTGATACATATAATATATATATACTTGGCCGGTGGAGAAATAGGTTTGTTTGATTTCATCATTAGCCTTGTATAGAAAGGAATAGAGAGAATAAAAAAAATTAAAGAACATAAATAGGATAATTTTTATGTTATAAAAATCGATTTCAATGTGTACCGCCGAATTCGAAGAAACTACTTTGATTTGTAATATTTTATAATATTTAGTTTGAAAATTCAACAAATACTAGAAAAACCAATAAATTAACACTCGAAGTGCAATTTGATAAATTGTATTAAATCAAAATAAAGTTATAGTATTCAACTTAATTTTGTGAGGTTTTATTTAGATTTTCCTAAAACAAATAAATCAATAACACAATAGTATATGATCACCTTTTGTTTTTCTTGATTCGTGAATAGTAAATGATCACAATTAAGTTCCATCCCTACGTGCTTATGAATATACGTACATCGTGCCTCCTAGTTTGCCTCTCATGAGCCTAAAAAATTAGAAATATAATAGGTATGTTAAATAAAAAATTAAAACAAAAAAGCCCACCTGTCTCAAAAAAGTTGTGCTAAGATGGTAATTGATGTATTCTACAAAATAATAGGTTTTTTTTTTTTTTTATAAAAAAAAAAAAAAATCTCTAAATGGGTCTTGGGGAAAAGTTTTCACACCCTCTATTTGCTAACACAAACAAATATTCACGTGCATTTATTGATTACATGATTTATATATAGTTACTTGATTTATTTAAATAATTTAATAAATTATATAATTAAAATACATATAAATAATGTTATGAACCATTATTAATGGGATGAAAGAGTTTCTTGCAACACTAGTTAATAGAAGAAAATTGTATATTTGATTAGGACACTTAAGATGTCCATGACTTTTCCTAAGCAAAGAAAAAAAAATTGGTGACCAACTTGTTTTACAACTTGTAAAACTAACATGGCGCAAGTGGTGAAAAATAAAAGTGATGTTAGTGATAGGCATGTCTGTGCAGTTTAATTGACATCTCCTAATATTTTTAACGGAGATGTCTAAGATTTAAATTCTCCTCCATCATTGTAATAATCAAATTGTAAAAAAAAAAAGTATTTTCCATTGAAAAATTGCCAATCACAAGATAAAATTAAAACTATATTTTTTTTTCCTTATTTTATCTCCTCGTGTAAAATAATTATCCACATGTTATATATGTATCTCTTTAAAGGATGAGACTACTTTAAATTCAACTTGATTAAAATAAGTTTAAGACAGGGAAAACTGACACTTATCTTACAATAAGTATCTCTTACATAGTTACATTATTCTTTTCCTTCTTTTTAGCTTGATATTAATCTTTTTTCCTTCTTAATCAAATAGGAAAAATTTACAAAAATGAAAAAAACCATTTTTAAACAAACAATTCATAATCCATTTATCTTATCAAATCAATTTTTTTTTTTTAATATCAGATCTCTAATTGATTTAATTGAAACTCACTTATCAAATCAAATTTAAAAGCTCTTTAAAATAGTAGAGTATCAATACCATGTACAAATACAAACATAATAAATACTTACTAGCTTCATCACACGTGCTTTGCGCGTCCAATAAGGCTTTTTTTTAGAAAAAAAACTCTGTGTTTTTATTTTATATATATAATTTTTATTTTAAGAATATAATTTATAAGTGGATAAAGTAATTTAAAAATTAACAGGAGAGTGGTCTTATTTTTTAGACAATATTTTAGTAGAAATTAGAGTTACATTTTTACCGAATTATTCTTTAGTTTTGTCTTTACTTAAATATAAGGATATATGAGCATTTTTGAACAAAAAAAAAAAATGAAGAATACAAGAAAACATCTTAAATTGTAATATAGATAATTATAAAATGGTGAAAACAAAAGTTAATCAAGTTATAACTGTAAAATGGTGAAAATAAAAGTACATAATTATAACGTGTTTACAGTGTAACTATCACTGCTCTTAAAAATTAAAACTAAAACTAAAATTTCAGTAGAAGCAAATTCTGCCTTCTTTTTTTGACACCAACTACCACTCCACACACACTCTCTCTCTAAAACACTGTGCTGTGATGTATTAAATGGGCAGAGAGAGAGAGAGAGAGAGACAGACAGACTCAGATCTAAGCTTCAATTCATTCTCTCAATCCATCAATCTCAACTCTCAACCTCTAAATTGTAATCTCTCTCTCTCTCTCTCTCTCTAACTCCTTATGCCTTGTTTGGTTGCTGAGAAAATACAAAATTACTAAAAGATAGCAATGTTGACTCCCGAAATTCACTTTCTTCTTAGCTTGAGCTAAGTTTGATTCATATTTTTTTGAAAATTTTGTTTCGTTCACTTTTCTCACGTTTTCTCGGCGTCCAAACGGAGAATTTTGTGACTATGTGCTGGCTATTTATGTAGAGTTGCTAATTTTATGCTCTGTTTGGTTGCTGAGAAAAGATTGAAAAGGTTCTGCTTAGCTTGAGCTGAGTTCGATTCAGATTTTTTTGGAAATTTTGTTGTGTTCGCTTCTCTCAGATTTTCTCGGCATTAAACGGAGAATTAGTGACATGTGCTGGAAATTTATGAAGAGTTACTAATTCTGTGCACTGTTTGGTTGATGAGGAAAGAAAAATGTGGTTCTGCTCAGCTGAGCTAAGTTTGATTTCAGTTTTTCATCCTTTGAAGCCACTAGACTGTGAGGAAGACATTTAAAATCTTGTTTTCTTGGCGACCAAACAGAGAATTTTGTGCAGGTATGCTTTATTTTTTGTTACCTGTGCTGGAAATGTATGTAGAGTTAGTTACTAATTTTTGATATTTTTGCTTTTTCTTTAGGGTTTATGACTTGTATTTAGGTATTCTTTGATAGGTTGATGTGAAATCGGAAGAAAATAAAAAGAAAGCGAAAAAATTGTGGAGGGTATTTGTGCTTCTTAGTTTGCTTTTCATATATGCATATATAATAATTCTCAACTCAACTAAGAAAGGTTCTTGTGCTCCACATATTGGAGTGGAATAATGTTACAGTTTTCAATAGTCGAAATATGTCCTGCATTTTCTTAGCTTCCAAGCAAGCATGAAAGCCTTGTGCAATAATAGTGAAGCTTCTTTTCAGAAATATGGGATAATTGAGTGGTTTAGAAGCTGAAAGCTAAAATAGTTGGACACTTGGACTGAAAATGCATAAAATTATGACCTTTTTGGTTACCTAGAAAAACTGAGAAAAGGAAGATAAGAATGTAACTTGATTCATCTGTATATTTTCTTGGCAACTGAATGGTGCATTTAGTTTGTTCTCTTTTTAAATTGTGTAAATGGAGATGTGAAACAAGATAAGTCTGCTATAGACTAATTTTATAATATTAAAGAAATTGACTCGTAAGCTAAACTTGGTTTGCAGAAAGTCTTGAGTGGAGGTATAATTAATCAATGGCAAGATCACGACAACTATTTTCAAGTCAAGATTCCTCAATGTCACCCCCTCCGGGAAGATCAAGGGAATGGGAGGGACCATCAAGGTGGACTGAGTACTTGGGTCCACAAATGACACCTCCAATGACATCTAGGACCTCTAGGAATGCAGGTCCTGATGGACAGGTCCAGATTTCAGGCGGGTCACAAAAGGGTTTGAACATGAAGTCAGTGGTCCAACTTAATGAAGTTGCTGAAGGTCTTATGGCTAAAATGTATAGGTTGAATCAAATCTTGGACTACCCAGATCCAGTTGGACATGTATTTACCGAAGCATTTTGGAAAGCGGGTGTGTTCCCTAATTACCCAAAACTTTGCATTTTGCTCTCAAAGAAGTTTCCAGAGCATTTTAGCAAATTACAACTTGAACGTGTAAGAATTCATTTCCTTTCCCATTCAAAGTCAGGTGTTTTCTTTGTTAATTACTTATGTGTCACTAGTGAAGTCTTTCACCTTGGGTGACCTTGCTGCAGGTTGATAAGGTTGCATTGGATGCTTTGCATGATAGTGTAGAACTTCATTTGCAGAGCTTGGAACCATGGGTTCAGGTATAGAGTTGGTACTTATGTTTACTTCCTTCTTCTCTTCTTCTTTTACTTATTTTCGACCCATTTTTGTTATTTATTCTAAGTTGGGCATGGTCAAAGTTAAGCTTGCGTGCAACTAATAAACTGAATGGCTTTCCCCCCAAGTCTTTTTTTTTTCCAGTGCTGCATGAAAAGCCGAAGATTGATTGTCATCTCACTCTTTTAATCATGTCTTTTGTTTAATGTTCTGATGATCAAAGGCTAGTTCGAGTTAATGTTGTCAAATGCACATCCAAGCATGTGTCTTTAATTGTTCAAATATCTAGCTTGTCAACTGTAGTTTTCATAACAATAACACTTCTGTCATGATAGAACCTCCATGTATCACAACACATGTTTAGTAGAGAAGATAAGCTATGCCCTAGCCAAAAAATTAAAAAAAACCTAGTAATTACCATAATAAAGTTCTGGAACTAAGAAGAAAGCACTGCAGTTGCAGATGAGCCATATCATTTCATAAATAATTTAGTGTTTTCCTTGTTCCAAATTCTGATCATACACCCGTGCACCACCCCCCCCCCCCAAACACCCAGTATTTCATGTAATCAACTGCATAACTGGAACTAACTGTATTACTACTTGGCTACCATGTGAGTGTGCTTACCAAATCATTTGGTCATCTCATGTGGCACAATGATCAGTGAGAATTAAGAAGCTTTATTTAACTTTAATTCATTGTTCTTTAATAAATACTGTGAGAAAACAATTAGAAATTGTTTCCAATGAGGGGATGACAAGAGGATTATTGAAATGTTATTATCTTTTGTCAGTATAATTTATAAAGTATGATGGATAGCCTCATACTTGAGGTTGCGAAAGGAATTCTGATGTTATATCCTGAATTAGAGTTTTAGTGTCATATCATTTAATCAATTTTCTCTTTCTCTTTATTCATTCCCATTATCTCGTCCTGTGATTATTTGTTGAGTTTAACTTGTGAATGGAATGAGATGACTTCTCTAATTAATATTTTTCAGCATTTTTCATGACTTGAGGAGCGGCGACCTCTTTGTTCCTTTTTTTGTTTTTCTATTTATTAAGTTCATTTAATTTCCCTTTTTATTAAGCGAAATTCATCCATGATTACTTTTAAGAAAAACATGTTTCATCATGACATCAAGTCATATATCTGGAACTTCCTTGTCCTACTGCAAGCTTGGACTGCATGGGCTAGGAATGAATTGTGGGGATCTGTTGAGCTTCCACTTCATAATATTAATTCAAAACAGGCTCTTTATATAACTCTGTGTCAAATGATGAATTTATAGTTGCAAACTTTTACATAGTTTATGAATCAATTTCCTGGTAAATATACTCAGTTAATTGCTTTCCTTTGCTTGGACCAGCTTCTTCTTGACTTGATGGCATTTCGAGAACAAGCTCTGCGGCTTATTCTGGATCTAAGTAGCACAGTAATTACATTGTTGGTGAGTTTCAAATTCTTGTCATTGTTCAAAATATATGTTTTGGATGTAAACTTTGATGAGTGGAAACTGTTAGCAACTGGTCACTCTAGAAAGCTCAGTTGTCAACTTCTGAGAAATGGCAACCAATAGTTGTATAGTGCTTGCCATGGGAACAAGGTATAAGACAGACATTGAGCTTCCTCTTCCATTTGAAAATCTGACTGAGAACATATGGTTTACAAAAGTTTTTGAGTTCTCACTTCATAGGGTTGTTCGAACTAACTTTTAGGCTCTTCATAGAAACCTTGACCTCTCCTAGTGTAATGATCTTCCTCTCTCTATGTGTTTTAAAATTGTTTCCTTGAATGGATGTTGCAAAAGATGTATTTGAAAAAACTGTCACTCTGGGAGAGGTGGATGGTTTGTGCGAAGGCTATTTGAACAGTCTTAGGATGCTAGAAGAATAAAAAGTGAAAGACTGAAGGTATTGGGGATGCAAGATCAATTTATAGTCCAAATGTTCTGAGTCATTTTTTTTTTAGTGCAGGAGGAAACTCTAGCTCTATCTTGAGCATCATATTCCGTATTACAGTTATACCTCTTTTGTTAACTATTTCACAAAAAAGTGACTAGGGTAAGTTTTATTGCCCATGTGTGGGTCCCACATGAGGGGGTGCTGAAATGATAAAACTCTACTCTGTTCTCTGACTACTTAAATTGCTAGAGTAATTATTTCTTGACAAAAATCATCAACACTATGCTTGTTAACTTAAGACAGTATTTTGCAGCCCCATCAGAACTCGCTTATACTACATGCATTTATGGATCTCTTTTGTTCCTTTGTTCGTGTCAACCTTTTCTCCGAGAAGGCAAGTCAACTTTCCATTGTGTTTCATTTATCTGCCTTTCATTTTCTTCCCGTTTATCCTTCTCTTAAAAGTACTCTAGTTGAAACCTTTTGACTGCTTTGTCTTAACTATGTATGTGTATAGTCATGTACTATACAGCATGTTTTTATTTGTGCTAATGCAATGGTTTCATAACAGATACCAAGGAAAATGGTGCTTCAAATCTATAACCTTTTACATGCCATGTCAAGTAACGACCGAGATTGTGATTTTTACCATAGGTAGGAGATATTTCTACTTTTCAAAATTATGTTGGTGCTCCTAGAAGGGTTTGTTATTATGAATATAGGAGTATCTTGAATTTTCCTTTTTCTTTACTGATTATACACTATACAGCTAGCTTATAATTTTGTTAGTGGCATGTAACCTGATGTCCAAAGATGTTTGGAGGAAACTCTCTACGTCCAAGTCACTGACTGGAATAAATAAGGATTCCAATTACTTTGCTGCTTATATTAGAAGAGCAGAGGAAGTTTTTAGAGGTTATACTGTGTTTGTAACTGAATGGGTGTGACTCTTTCTTTTGAAGAGAATCTTTTTGTTATGTTTCACACATGAACAAGTGATGCCCACCATTTTTATGCCCACGTGGCCCTATGATTTGCATATGGTGTTTAAAGCTTGTGCTTATCCTTTTTGTGATAAATAGTAGTTGTGACTTGTCATAATTTTTGTCATGGGCCAATGGTCTTGGAACCAAATAGAATCTACTGCTATAAACAATGGGCAGATGGTTAGGTCACAATTTCAAACCGATAAGGGTGTATCGGTATGATTTGTGTTTGGCTTCCCAAAAGAGAGAATCATCTTTATCATGGTTGATAGGTATGTACTCTGTATGTATTATAACATAACAATCTTTAGGAGAAGGAAAACACACTTTTAGATGCTTAGATTAACATTTAATGGCCAGTCGCAGATGATACTTCCTTATTTATTTATTTTCTTAATATTTGAAAGGATAACTGTCATATGATTTGCCAGTGAGCTCCTCTTCTCCTTGTATCAACAATGTGGGGTGGGGGGTGGGGGTGAGTTTATGGGTTTAGGGTCTACTAAGTGCCTATGTACCTTACTAACAAAAGATAAAAACTGTCATATGATTCTTGTTCTCAATTGATGCATCACACCATATATCTTTCTGTCTCTGGATTTCAGGTTGGTTCAATTTATAGACTCTTACGATCCACCATTGAAAGGATTACAAGAGGACCTAAACTTTGTGAGCCCACGTATTGGGGAGGTTAATATCATTCTTTACTTATCAAAATACTTTTAAAATGATGTTTAGTTGTATTTCTCATTTCATTTGGTAAGATGATCATCTTATGACAGTTTTGTGCTCCTGCTGTACTTGTGAATGAATTCTTACAAGTGGAATCAGTCTAAGTGAAAATATATAATAGTTGGGAGGTGATAATCTTAAAAATCATCCACGTGTCCTGGTTTGCAATATGTCAAAATTACAAAAAAGAAACCCTCCTCCTCTACTCTTTTTGCCTCAATCATCATAGAAAAGAAAATTCCTGTCATTAAATTCAGAAAGAAAAAAAATTATGAACTGAAATAATGTATCTACAATGGTCGAGTCGCGTATTTGGATTCCTTATTGTTGAAACTAGGAAGTTAGAAATGTGGAAGTCTGTTCTTGTTTGAGGGTGGGAAGTTGTTGCTTATTCTAAGATCCTTCTCCAACATACTTGGTTTTTCTCCCCTCCTTCCTTATTCCTTATCTCCCAAAAAAAAAAAAAAAAAATTTAATATGAAAAATGTTCAGGAACTTTTTCTGGATCTGAAGAGGACTGGAAGTCAAATGTCATTTTATTTGCTTAGGCGAAGATTTCAGTTGGTGAAGCTTGAAGATTTGAAATAATTAACTATTAGATCTTTGAAATGGCTTTCGTGGGTAAGTGATATGGAGAAATGAGAATGAAGAGGCAAATATTGAAAGAGGTTACTGCTAAATATTTGCTTCGGTAGAATTTTGTGACATAAGTGCAGTGGCTCCGTAGAAGCAATGATCAGAGCAAGGTCAGATTTTAAGATTGGGATCTCAGTTGTAGTAGGTTTCGGGGCTTTAATCTGGTCTTGGATTATATATCTTTGGGTCTTCTCATTTATGCTTGAAATTCATGATCATTAGCTGTCAGTGAGGAGGCTTTGGAAATGCCTTCATTGTTCTAATTGGTCATCTGATAAATGGAGGCTTTGTTTTCTGTGTATTGGGGGCTTGATGAGTGAAGTTTTTTGTGGATGAGGTGATGGCGCATGTTATTAATTGAAAAGGCGTTTGGGGGGACCCGGGGGGGGGGGGGGTGTTGACTTTTTGCGTATATCCAGTTTTCTTTTGGCAAGCAGGTTGATGTGGTCTTAATATTTGCAATGGCTTCCCAAAACAAAATGCACTGCAAGACTTCTAGCATTGCATGTGCTGTTATGGAAAAGAATTGTCTTTGTTATATAGGTACTGTTGAATTAGGATGCCTAGTTCTTTGAGATTCACTGTCAAGTTTGATGTGGGATGGTTGTTCAAATGATCTCAAAGTTATAGTGTCTTCAAGTTTCAATGCTTGATCATTTTAAATGCCTTGTAAATCTTTCAAGTGACTTTTATTTAGTCGATCACATTTTTCTTTTGCATTGAGAAACTTCTGCCGGAGGCATTCCTTTGAAAAACTACAATGGAAGTTTCAATTTCCTTTTCCAGGTACTAGAGGCAGTCGGTCCTGTTATTTTCCTATCAACAGATACAAGGAAGCTTAGAAATGAGGGATTTTTGAGTCCATATCATCCTCGATATCCAGATATACTCACAAATTCGGCTCACCCAATGGTAGAATCTGTTTACTTTTGATGATTTTGAGATAGGTCACAATTTGCAACTTTTTTTTTAGTGGTATTACTGTTTACTACACTGCACTTCTTATGTCATTATCCCCCTGCAGAGAGCACAAGATCTAGCAAATGTTACTTCTTACCGAGAATGGGTATTGTTTGGGTATCTTGTTTGTCCTGATGAGCTGCTTCGTGTCACTAGCATTGATATTGCCATGGTAAACCCCAGACATTGCTCTGTTCCTTTTTGCTCTTGTTATGCAATAAAGTTTACATTTGAATTCAGCTTATATCAAGAGAAAGAAAAAGTATGTAAATCTATGATAAGCATACATTGTGGAAAGTGTATCCTATATACATAGTGCTAGTACTGCAATTAATAAATTAAGTTTGCAATATTTATAAAAAGGGCTTATACTAGTATAAATGCAAGAGTCCACTGGGAGGCAACAGATTCATGAACTAAGCGTGGTGTATTTGATATGGACTTGAGCGCATTTAGGTGTTGTAGGCTTGTAGCTAGCATGTATACAAATTTTTTATAGTTTAAACCCAAGTTATTAATACCATACCATGGCTGTTTTGATTTGGCCGCTAGAAAGAAATATTTTGGTATATATATATATATATATATATATGTTAGTAGCATTAGACTAATAAATAAATATAGATAATATTAGAACTTTCATCCGGGCCTAAATTCTGGATTACAAATAAAATTGGTGGGTTCAATTTTTATTTAGTATAGCTCATTGGCCTATATTAAGTTTTGATACTGGTCCGACAATTTTGTTACTGGCTGAGATGCCCGAAATTCACTGAAATGGCCAGTAGAAACACTCCAAAAATTTAAGCTATACATTTCTAGGGGGGAATGAATTGTGAGAACCAGTTTGGTGAATGGTATGATACATTCTGGCCTTTTTGGCTGGTACAAGATGATATTAATAACTTTGGTTAAGATCTTAGTAATTCCATAATGTTATGTAACTATTTTGTTGCTGGTATATGTCCAATGTACATGTGTCAATAGAAGACTGATTTCAATGTCATTGACAAAGAGATTTTTAGATCTCTTAAAAAAATATTGTGCCATATAATTTTCATTTATTTAAAACTGCACTTTAATGTTCACACCCCACAGAACTATCAGAAAGACAACACAAACATTAGAGGAAAAGAGAGGCCTATTGAGTCATAATTTTTTTGGTTTTTTTCTCTTGGTTTCTTATATCAGAGAAAAAAGCTACGTTCATCATATATCTCAGCTGATAATATTTTTTCCCTTTTCTAAATTGGTTCTGGCTTACAGGTTGTACTGAAGGAAAATTTAGTTCTTACAATATTCAGGGATGAGGTGGGTTCTACCGCCTGTTGTTGAAATTATACTTGTCATTTGCTGAAGTTTTTTTTCTTTTTCAGATATGAGTCATTTGCAGTTGTTGACTGTCATTGTAAAACATTAAAATGCAGTACATACTTTTGCATGAGGACTATCAGTTATATGTTTTGCCACGAATATTAGAATCAAAGAAGATGGCAAAATCAGGACGTACAAAGCAGAAAGAAGCGGATCTGGAGTATAGTGTTGCGAAGCAGGTTGAGAAAATGATAAGGTAAAATCAGAAATTTTTATTAACTTATTTTTCTTCTATCCCAAAGTCTAAATGCAAAGCATTAAAGGTAAAACAACTTGTCATTGCTGAGTAGAAATATAAGAAGAAAAAACATTTGTTATAGGTTAATTAAAATATTGATTTTACAGTTTCCTTTTACAGCTTAATAATGAAGATACACCTAATTAAACCTAAGGCAATTTTTTTTTTTTTTTTTTTTTTTTTTTTCTGGGTGCAAAATTTGCACAATATAGCTATTTCAGCATTGACCTTGGAATATTAAAAGGGATATAACCGGTATCTATGTATTGTTTGTTTGACAGCTATGCTGGCATTCTCATATCATAAAGTTTGAGTTGTATTTGTGTCCATACTTCATGGGAAATTCTTGTTCTATTAGTGACATAACATTTAAGAGTAACTATAATTTTGTTCTTATATATATATATATATATATATATATTAAGAAGCAACTATAAAAATAGCAACCATAATTTTCATTTTCTCATAAACAACCTTTCCTGTTGATGTTGAATGGTAAAATTTTTTTCCTCGTGTTTCAAATATCCATCAGATTACCAGGTTTTATTTATTTATTATTTATTATTATTATTATCATTATTCTTATCATCATCATCATTATCTAACCTCTTTGATGGTTATGGCTCCATCAGCAAGCATTGAATATGATATAGTAATGTTGGTTGATCATTTCAGTGAAGTGCATGAGCAAGCATTTGTGTCTTGTGATGCCATCCATCGTGAGAGGAGAATATTATTGAAGCAAGAGATTGGAAGAATGGTGCTTTTCTTTACTGATCAGCCTAGTTTATTAGCTCCAAACATTCAGGTAAACATTACAAACTTCATTAAATGAGGTATTGGAAATTGTGTCACATGCTGGAAGTTCTGTAGTGCACCCACCCACCCAAACATGCAGACATATAGCATTACTTGAATGTGACTTATTGGCCAATGTGGCCAATGCAAACATATGGTTGAATTTATTTGGGGAACCTAAGGTACGTCGTCACCCAAGGAATTGTACATAGGTTTTACCCTACCCCAAAAAAAGAGAAAAAGTTAATCAATCCACTCATCAACAAGCTTGAGCTTGTTCAAAAAACAAATGAATCTTGTGGAATTGTAACCTAACTTGGTGGTGAGCTTCAACTTGGTTCATGATTGAAATAAAATTAAATAAACAAATTATTAACTTTAAATACTTGGTTCGTGATGGAAATAAAATTAAATAAACAAATTATTAACTTTAAATACTTGGCTTGACTCAACTCGGTCATAGCCCTACTTCTGATTGGGTGGCTCACCTGCCATCCTATCCCACACTGAAACTCTTAGTCTTTTTTTCCAGTAAAACTGTTAAGCCAATTACATTTCTGGATGAGTTAGGATATGGGCAGGTGGTCTTTACAATGACATTGATATTAAATTTCTTAGAACCCTTGGATCGGCTAATTAGTCTTTACAATGACATTGATATTAAATTTTTTAGAACCCTTGGATCTACTAATTAGTTTTATTTCCTCCTTATGCTCTCTTTGTCAATGAGTTAGAGTTGTTTTTACATGTAAAATACTTAGATATAAAATTGACTCATTAGTAGTTTTGTAGTGCTGAATTATGCATTCTCTAATGATTTAATATTTCCTACAGATGGTGTTTTCTGCCTTGGCTTTTGCTCAATCTGAGGTCATATGGTATTTCCAACATGTAGGAATTGCATCATCAAAATCGAAGGCTACACGAACGGTACCAGTGGACATAGTAAGTGAAGTTTTCCTTCCCTTTATTGGTTGCACCAGTTACCACTAGTCCTTGTTTGCGAACCGGCTAATGAAGTGCTTGACTTTAACCACTACGACCTTTGTTTCAGGATCAAAGTGATCCAACCATTGGGTTCCTATTAGATGGAATTGATCGCCTATGCTGTTTAGTGCGCAAGTATATTGCAGGTTAGAATTTTATTTTATTTTATTATTTGCAGGTTAAATTTATTGTTTTATATATATATATATATATATAGTTTTTTCTCCCTAGCAAAAAGTTATATGTAACTTGTTTCCTTCTAAGATTGTTTATAATGACTCAAGTCCTTGGCTAATTTGTACCAAATACAAATAATAAAAATTGTGAAATGTGTTTGGAGGGATAACTTTCTACTATTGAGATGTTCAGACATTACACTAGTGAATCTAGAATATTGCATAACCTTGTTGATTTTTAATTGTTGTTTACGTGCAGATTTAAATATGATTTACCTTTTTAAGCTTCTAAAAGTCTGAATTAATTGAGAGGACCATCTGATAATTTAGTACCAAAAATTAAAATAAATTAACCCTAGTCCCTCTTCTCAGAAGGTTCATATTCACTTTTGAGCCACAGTAATTCGCCACCCATTCCATGATTGGCTTTGTGATTTTAATTATCACCACATAATATATATCTTAAGATGGCATTACCGTGCTACTTTGCATGAAAAAAAAATATGAATTTTTTGTTTTGGTCCATAGTAATTTAGTAGAGTGATGGTTTAGTTAATCATCCACTGCCTTCAGAGCAGCATATCAACAGTGCAAGTCTGCAAGACAAGTAAACTAAACATGAATACTCAGTCTTCTGGGCTTCACTTGGATATAACATGAATGCTTTCATGTAGATTTTATCTGATATGACTGATAAACTTTGCTGAGCAGCAACTAGATGATATGCTATGTTGTTTTGTTACTACAGCCAGAGATCTCTCATATAAATTTAAAGTATATTTTATACTTTTTTTCATACTTGTATGCAGCAATTCGAGGTTATGCATTGTCATATCTTTCTTCCTGTGCTGGTAGAATCCGTTTCTTGCTGGGCACTCCGGGAATGGTGGCTCTTGACTTAGATGCAGGTTTAAAAGGACTTCTTCAGCAAATTGTTCAACACCTTGAAAACATTCCAAAACCTCAGGGTGAAAATATTTCTGCCATCACATGTGATCTATCTGTAAGTTATCTCTGCAGACCATGTTCTATTTTTATTTAGTAAATGTTGCATCTTCTGAGATTTCTGAAACTTTACTGACCTGCTATGGGTCTGTAATTTTGTTCGTCACCTCCTTTGGGTAAAATTCTCGTATAAATAAATTACGTAGTAACAAAACATAGTGACAAATATGTGTGATCTGATAAACATGTTAACTGAGGTTATTCATTTATGTCAAAAGCCCTGGAGATTTCAATTAGTTTCTCATATTTGAGTGTGTGTTTTTGTATATCTTGAAGCTTTTCCTTTTAAGTTATTCAGAGTTTGTGTTTTATAATAATGCAAGAGAGGTCATTGATATAATTAAAAGTGGTCTCTTATCATGCATGATAAGACAACTGGAAGGATGAGAGATAATAGAAACATAACAACCACAGTCTCAGTCTCAAACTTTTGGTGTCAGCTATGGAATCCTCCCTTTCTCCCTGACCATATTAGATCACAGAAAAGAGAAAACTTGCACTCTTTTGACCGGAGGATTTCTTATGTAGCGGGTTTAATGAATTGCCACAACAGTCTACAAATTATATTAGAAATGTAATTTCACTCAAGAGTTTGTAGTTGTAGCTGTTTTATATTTCATCTTGCACACAACTTGTGTGTTGTTTCTAGATATGCTTATTTTGTAACTCACACTCAGCTGAATTGCTTTGAGGTTAGTCTTGTTTGAAAATTGTCCTCATTGTTTTGTAAGTATCATAGTTCTCATTTTTGTACTGGCCGCTTTATTGGCACATTATGGATAAATAATTATTTGTGGTAATTAATCAGGATTTCCGAAAGGATTGGTTAACGATTTTGATGATAGTCACATCTTCTCGGTCTAACATAAACATAAGACATTTGGAGAAAGCTACAGTCTCCACCGGGAAGGAAGGATTATTATCAGAGGGAAATGCTGCTTACAATTGGTCCAGGTGTTCTATATATCCGACTTTGATTAGTTTGCTAAATATCATAGTCCATTATTGCAATAAGTTACAACAATCAAAATTAATATTGCAGTTGTACTGAAAAGAAGACTCATGGTTTTCAATTTGGAAATAGGGATTCTTAGAGCTTAATAGTCAAGGGGAAAAAAAGGAATAGTAGGTATTGTTTGAACTCCAAAAAACATTTTAAAGAAAATGATCTGTATAGTTTTTTTAGATGATCCATATGTTACACACATACACACACATAAAAGAAAATGAGAGGGAAAGAGGTAAGTTAAAGCTGGAATCTTTTCTGGTGAAATGCTTGAAGGTACCTTTTTCCTACTTTTAATCATCACTAGTGATTTCAATCTAACACTTAATATCTGGCCATAAAATGAAAAAGAAAAATCCAAGATTTAAGAACTTCATGTTCCTTTTTTTATATAACATGTTGGAAAACCAAGAAGGTTAGTATGAATACGCCAGTGTCTTGTTTTCAGTGCATTTTTTGAGACATTTCCAAGTTTAGCGGGCTAGGTCATCGTGTTCTCAAAGTGATATCTAAGTTGTTTATTTGCTTAAAGCTGTTGAACTAGTTCAGAAGCATGTTAGCTTATATTGATAAAATTCACATATGATGAGCATTGATGACATGAATGCATACTTGGATTTCTGCAAAGAGACAATAATAGCTTATGTGCATCTCTTTCGCTTTTGATGCAGATGTGTTGATGAACTGGAATCTCAATTATCAAAGCATGGCAGTCTTAAAAAGCTCTATTTCTACCACCAGCACCTTACAGCAGTAATTTCTTGCATTCTATTTGTTTAACTTGTTTGCTAGGCTCCCCTTACTATAACCAAAAAAATTACATTGTCTGATTGATATGGAATTTATTTATTCTATTAAAGTGCTATGTAATGCTGACCTGGATCTTGATTGTTGTAATAGGTCTTCAGGAACACCATGTTTGGACCAGAAGGACGTCCTCAGCATTGCTGTGCATGGCTTGGTGTTGCTAGTAGTTTTCCAGAATGCGCTTCTCCCATTGTTCCGGAAGAGGTAAAATTCTCCCTCTCCCACTCCCATGCATCCTTAATTTTCATATTTTGGGGGCAAGGTTGCCTGTCAGCCTACCAATTACCTCTCCCAAACCCCACAAAAAGTGAGAGTTTTGTGCATTGGCTATGAGCCTATGACCTCTTTTTTTGGATTTCTTAGAAGCTTACAATATCTTAAAAATAGCCACATATCATAACATTTAAATATTTCATCACTAAATGGTTCTAATCTTTAGATAGTGGCTACTGTGTTTTTTTATCAGTAAGAAATATGTTGTATTAATAGTTTTAAAAACCGAACCGGTCAAGGAACCGTTTTTGCACCAAATACCCAGTTTTTACCGGTTTTGGCCGGTTTGGGCAGTTTTACTGGACCGGATTGGTGCGAGGTTCCCGGTCGAACTGGCCGGGCCGGTCCGGTCTGGTTTTTAAATTCATAGTTGTATTTTTGCCGAATCTGCCTAAAACAGGATCATTTGCACTTCCAAGAGGTTTAATTCTTTCGAGGTTTACCCACATGCTTTTGATCATCATTTTAAGATAAGGTGGAATGCAAATTCTTTTTTCCCTTATATCTGATAATGTGTAATGTGATTGGGAAATTTGATTCCATCATTACAAACAATAGTGACTTAACTGATGGCAAAACTGCCAGGGTAATGAGTGGTGTCTTTTAGGTGATGCTTATACCAAGTTCATGTTCACTTCCATCTACTACTTGCTCTTGCTGCCTGATTAAATCCTTCATCAGGTGTTTCATATACACACACATACAGAAAAATGCTAAAATGAAATTAAAGTGACTTTACTCCATACTGCAAGCAGGTAACAAAAATTGGTCGGGATGCGGTCCTTTATGTTGAATCTCTCATTGAATCAATCATGGGAGGATTGGAGGGATTAATCAATATTCTTGATTCCGAAGGAGGATTTGGTGCCCTTGAGAATCAGGTTGATACATTTATGTCATGTTGTAACATAAAGAAATACTTGAACTTGATCTCATGTTCCTGTTTAATGATACTAATTATGGAGAAATCTCTCAGCTTCTTCCAGAGCAGGCAGCTTCCTATATCAATTATGCATCAAGACTTTCAATTCCTTCAACTAAATCCCCAAAGTTATCAGCTGGCTATGCTTTGCCTGGCCATGAGAGTTATCCTGAAAATGATAGTTCTATAAAAATGTATGTTATTTTAAATCAAATGCCAAGTTCTCTTTTGCTTTCTTTCAATTCAAGAGTCTGCAACTTTGCATGTCTAATTCTTCGATGATGGCAGGTTAGAAGCTGCAATGCAGAGGCTGACCAATCTGTGCTCAGTTTTGAATGACATGGAGCCTATATGTGTTCTAAACCATGTCTTTGTCTTGAGGGAGGTAAAACATTTTATCTTCTTATTCTTTCCTTCTGTTTTCCCTTAATCTTTTCACTTCTCTCCTGTTGCTTTGATGATAACAAAATTGTGTAGAAGTGTTTTACAGTGCACTAGTGTGCTTTACTTCCCCTCCCACCCACCCCCCCCCCCCCCCCCCCCCCTTTTTTTCCATTGTCTTTCTTCTTTTTGATGATAGTTCCTTCTTTTGTTGCTTCCTTCTCTCTTTTGATTAAATCAATTTTGTGCCTTACTAATTTACGATCCTTTCAATAAAATCATTGAATCTTTTGTGTTTGGAATGCCATCTTGTACAATATTTGGCAGCTTTTTCAACCGCTTGAAAACAAATCCCACTCTTTCTATCTTTCTTCTTCTTCCTTTTTTTTCTTTTTCCTTCCCGGTGTTTGATGACTAATCAAGAACAATGTTAGAACTTAGAAGTATTGGTTAAATGATTCAATTTACCATATCCCAAGAGTTTAAGCTTTTGGGACAATCGATAATTTAACATGGTATTATAGCAGGAGGTCTTGAGTTCAATCTCTTTCGACTCACATGTGAGGGGGAGTGTTAAAACTTAGAAGTATTGGTTAAATGATTAAATTTACAATATCCCAAAAGCTTAAGGGCCCGTTTGGTAATGTTGTTCTAGTAATGTTGTTTGTATTTTTTGGAAATATGTGTGGGTAAAAAAGTGTGTGAAAATACGTGTAATGTTGTTTAAAAACTGAAAATTGTTGCTCAAAATCACATACCAAACGGCCCCTAAGCTTTTGGAACAATTGGTAATTTAACAAACGAAAAATTTGGTCTCTTCAAAATATGCTGTCAATTAGCATTAACTCTTACAATAATGTAATGCTTAGTTTTTCAAATGATTTATGTAAATGCGTATTATTTGACTTGTTTGCTTTTTAGTAGTTTGACTGTGGATACTCCCTAATGGAGGCAAATGTTTTGCCTAATAGGATCTGATCCTCAGTAGTTTTAGTTCAAAATTGAACTTCATAGACAATCTACACGGATTAACTTGTAAAAATAACAGAGGTATTGAGTACCATACTTTGAATGTGAAGAAATTCTAAATGACACAAACACACAGAGAGATATTCACTCCTAGAGCAATGGATTTTATTTTATTTTTAAAATGTGTTATGCAAATACGCAATACAACTTAAGAACTTAAGGTTGCCAACAGGTGCCTAGGTAGTTCATCACCTGAATCAATGTAATTATAAAATAGTTTTGGTTCTAATCTCAAGAAAGCAACTGATTTTTGGTTTGATTTTGGCCGGCTGTTTTTTGGAACTCTGGATCTTGACTAAGCCAAAAACTGGGTAGTTATTTTAAGGATATCAAAATATGGTTTCATTGAGTAAACCAAAAATGGTAGTTATTGGATCTTCTTAATATTATTGCTATGGCACAAGTATGACAATAGATAAAAGATTAAGACGTGATATAAAATGCTTAAAATACTTGGGATTACTATAATGTAAAAGTATAGAAAAGCCTTTATCTTCCTCTAGCATTTTATGTGGTGAGTTTCACTGCTTTAAATCTTAAAAATATTTTTAAAATGTCAACTTGTAGGAGCCTGTACCATTTAGAAAAGTCAGCTTTTATTATTTTCCTTGTTATTGATATAGTAGTCTTACTGAATTTGTTTTGTAAGACAGCTTAGTATCATGCCTCTTTTGCAGCTAATATCCACAATCTATTCATTCATACGTATTTACAATAATAGTAGTTTGTGATCAAATCACATCAAATGCATATGGGTGTGTATTTAAATACATGCATGTTGATGCACATGTTTGGGATCCAATAAAACCATAACAGATTCTTGTAATTTGATATTTTGATCCTAACACACCAATCATTAACTGCAGTACATGAGAGAATGCATCCTTGGGAACTTCAGGAGGAGATTGCTTGCAGTACTTAAAACTGATAATGATCTTCAACGGCCTTCTATTTTGGAGTCTCTGATTCGCAGACATATCAGCATTGTCCATCTTGCAGAGCAGCATATTAGCATGGATTTAACCCAGGGTATTAGAGAAGTTTTGCTCACAGAAGCCTTCTCAGGACCAGTTTCTTCTCTGCACTTGTTTGAAAATGTGACAGAACAACCTACTGGATCAGCTGCTGAAGCTGTATGTAACTGGTACATAGAAAATATAATCAAAGATGTATCAGGTGCTGGAATCCTGTTTGCACCCATTCATAAATGTTTCAAGAGCACAAGGCCTGTTGGTGGATACTTTGCAGACTCAGTTGCTGATCTGAGAGAACTACAGGCCTTTGTTCGTATTTTTGGTGGCTATGGAGTTGACAGGCTAGACCATCTGCTGAAAGAACACACAGCTGCTCTTTTAAATTGCATTGACACCTCATTGCGCTCAAACCGTGAAGTGCTAGAGGCAGTAGCTGGCAGCCTGCATTCTGGTGACAGAATAGAGAGAGAGGCATCTATGAAACAGGTTGTTGATTTGGATACAGTGATTGAATTTTGTGTTCAGGCTGGGCTAGCCCTGGCTTTTGATGGGCTTCTGGCTGAAGCTGCAGGAGCTGTGCTTGAAGAAGGTGCACCCTTGATATATTCATTACTAGCTGAGGTAGTTAAGCATGTACCTGATGAAATACCTGAAAAGAAGGAAATTAGGAGATTGAAAGGAGTGGCAAATAGTGTCGGTGTGGTCTGTGACCATGATTCCCAGTGGGTGAGGTCAGTCTTGGAAGAAGTCGGGGGTGCAAATGATGGTTCGTGGAGCCTGTTACCATATTTATTTGCCACCTTCATGGCATCTAATGTTTGGAACACCACTGCCTTCAATGTTGAAACAGGGGGCTTCAACAACAATATCAATTGCTTGGCAAGGTGGGTATGCAGTCATTTTTCCATAAATTGGAATAACGCCAATGACGAGGACTCTTGAATGCTTATTAGTTAAATACTATCTGAAACCCAAAGTTAACAAATGCATACACGCAAATAAATTAAAACCCCTATGTGCCTTAGATCTTCTGGAACTACAACATTTGATAGCACAAATATCTGTGTTTTACCTTCTCCTCTTCTAGATACCTTTGTGAATATTAAACTAAAAAGTTAAGCCATAGTCTGCTGCACATGAAATGTTGTAGTGGTTTTCATTACGTTTAGCTATCTTTGACAATCAAATTTCTTCTGCAGGTGTATTAGTGCTGTGATTGCAGGAAGCGAGTTTGTTAGACTAGAACGTGAGCATCAGCAGAGACAATCTTTCTCAAATGGACATGTTGATGAGACACTAGATTCTGAAATACAGAGCCGTTTGTCAGCTGAAGCAAGCATAAAGTCCACAATGCAACTCTTTGTAAAATTCTCTGCAGGGATTATACTAGATTCTTGGAGCGAAACTAACAGGTATGCGAATGATTTCATATTCTGCTGCATGTGTCCAAATGCCCATTCAAACTGTGATATGGCATGTTTCAAAATGCTCTTGTAGAAATTAGGCTAAAAAGAAAAATGACGACACTGCTGGACTATGTTTTTCTGCACAACTTGGTCTCTAATTCTCCAGTTTAACCATTGGCAATATGGTGGTCTGTGTTAATATGTAAATTGTCCAAACTGTTAATGTCTTCCTCTTTTCTGCACAGATCTCATCTTGTAGCACAGGTTATCTTCCTAGATCAACTTTGTGAGATCTCCCCATACCTTCCAAGAAGTTCTCTGGAACTCCATATTCCTTATGCCATTCTTCGGTCAATATATAGCCAGTACTACACGAATAATCCATCCACACTGCTGGCATTACTAACTGTATCACCCCGCCATTCTCCTGCTGTATCACTATCACATGCATCCCCTGTAATAAGGCAGGGCCGTGGTGACTCAACTCCTCAGTATCTCACTAATGATTCAGGCTATTTTAAATCAGCATCATCATCATATAGTCAGGAGCACATTTATGATAATGACAGTGGAAACTTCCGGGGGAATGAAAACAAACACCGGAATGTTCGCCGGTCTGGGCCACTGGATTACAGCTCAAGTCGTAAAGTAAAACATGGTGAAGGGTCAACTTCGGGAAGCACAGGTCCCAGTCCATTACCAAGGTTTGCAGTTTCTAGGTCTGGCCCAATAGCATATAAGTAGAAAGATGGCCGACAACAAAGAAGAGGGCGGTAAATTATGATATATATTTTCCCTAGGATAGTTATATGTGTATATATAGTTACTGAGATAGTTCATAAAATTTTTGACATAATGTATACCTGAAATTACTTTCCTTTTTGTGGTAGCCTTGATCGTGTAAATTAATGCCATTTATTTCATTCCTTGAACCTCCAAGCTTTTTATCAGAGCTAGAAATTTGTGAAATATGGTTGCTTCCCCTGGGGAAGTATGAACATCCACTCGTATCCTGTACAGCCCTCCATTAGTCATCTCCGGATTGCCCAAAGATGAGCCACCTGTGTTAAGTTTAAACTAGACAATCTCAAGTTTATTCTACCTAACATTAATCCGCTGCATTCTCTTTGATCATTACAGACCGAGAATCACAAAACAAATATCCACCGGCAACACAATTAACATCTCTGCTCAAGTCACTGTTTGAAGGATTGTTCTTAAACACAATATTATTTCTATCCTGTCAAAGGTTCCAAATGGGCCAGGAGGGGGCCTTATACGTAACCATAGTGGTCTTAATTTGGATTAAAGTATTTACCCAAAACATTGGGGTGACCACCAATGTTGATGCAGAGCTTTGGGTTACAAGGGATGGGTTGACATCATGTATAAATCTGTCTCTTGGAAGTTGAAATAGATATTGATGCCGAAGTAGTGCGTGGCTAGGTTTCTGAAGCTTACAATAATAATTTATATCATGCTTTTCTTATAATGGATTGCAAGATTTTGTTGTTTTTGATAGTCTGCTGTGGACCTTTGTATGCTTCTTTTCTATGAAAATTTGGGTTTGTATTATGAGAAACTTTATTTGCAAACTTCTGCTTAGTTAATGAAAGTCGGGGTTTACCAAAAAAAAAAAAAAAACAAAAAACAAAAAACCTTTAATAAAATGATTTTATTTTTGTTGAGTTGACATTTTGCTTTCATACAAATAGGTCCAATATATTTTACAAATAGGCCCAATTATATTGGGGATACTTAAACCTAAGTATCTTGTATATCGTTTATGTAAAATCAGTGTCTTACACAATATGAGATTTATATTTATGTGATCTTCACTAGCTACAATACATAAGATACCTGCAAATGATGTATACCCACTCTGCAGCCCCTATCATGTGTGCAACTGAGCCTTGCTTGCTATATAAATAAAGTGATCACATGCAGTGCACTTGTGCACATGATCAATTTTCGTCCATCACGGTTGACGCAAGTGCAATGGAATGATCAATTTCATCATTTCTCAAATTTCATGAGTCAATAACATCAAATTGATAGTACAAGGAATCTATTTATAAACCCAAACCACAAGGGTCTATGCATTTTTACATTTTTCCCTGTTCAAATTAAAAAAATGTGCAACACTAGAAAAACGGACCCAAACAAAATTAAGACAAGAAAATCAAAATAGCGTAGGCAATTTGGAGATTGTAGTGAAAAAGGCTGTCAGTTTCATATTGAAATTGAAGAAAAAAGTTCAGATATTAAACAAAAATTCCCAAACAAATATCATTGTTCTAAATAGCCTCAGAAAAAGAAAATTCTATAAGAAAACTGTCAATCCAAAATTTATAATACCAGTACACTGAAGAAAAGGCACAAGTCTAACCTTCTATTTAGAGTTACTGCTTGGCTAGTTTGAGCTCAAAAACTAGTTCCATTTCATGTGAAAATTCATGAGAAAAAGAAACTGAAAATCATCTCCCTCACAACTTGCACAAGTAGCCAAACAGAATAATTGGTGATGTGGTTTTACAATGGGATTGCCACATTGAGTTCAAAAACTACATCAGTTTCACGTGAAAAGAATTGAGGTTGAAACTTAAAACAAAATTGAGAAAAAAAAACACTAAACGGATTCCTCTGGGGATGCTTTGAATTTAACAGTGCTAGATTGCGAAGATCTCTTTAGAAACTACTTCATTTAATAGGTCTGAAGAGGGAATCACAACATAATTAATTAACTCAAATGGAGATGATCCTTGTAAGGACTCCACATGAAAGCCCCACTTATAGCTGAACCTAGCTGCACGAGCTACTAAACATGAATAAAATACTTGTAAACTAGTTTCCTACAGCATAGCACATAAGATAAACTAGTTTCATCAACTAGATTTGGAGACATTAACTTCTTGACCAGACCACTTGCATTAAGCACTGATTCATGGTTTCTATTTCTCTAGTTGTAGCTTGACCAATCAGCATTCATATGATACTAATAAAGACAACCTTATTCCATTCTCAAAATTGGAACAACCTCAGACTCTAAATGATAGATGCATTCATGTCTTGTGACATTAAAGATCACCATAACATATAACTCTTGGATCTTGGATCATATCATTCGTTATATCGACATTGCATATAAAGAGATCTCTTAGAACATTTTTAACAAGCCTTTTTTGAGTCAACCAACCACAATTATTTCCCGATTACAAGTGTTAAAACAAAAGCCACCATATGATAACCCAAAGCAGAACTAACCAACACTAAATTATAACTTTTATCCTGTACATAGGACAAAAAAATAATTCTGCAATTGAAAGAGGATGTGCTATGCAAGTGAAAAATGAATTCCAAGCAAATAATAAAAATGTGAGTTGAAGTACAGAAAAAGATAAGACAAACAAAAGAAAAGGATGAAAGGGAACAAGAGAGAGAGAGAGAGAGAGAGAGAGAGAGGTTCAATCTGATTTATTGAGAATGAGTTACACAAGTTGAGCAGTATGTGCATTGCTATTTTTATAAGTACTGAACTAAATAAGACCATATAGGAAATTAGTCTAACTGATTGCATAACTGTAGGAACCCATCACACAGCAACTGACTGAACTAATCCTAATTACAATACAACAAGGTTCAATTTAACACAAGTGGCAAATTGGGCTATAACAGATTTTGTTAAGCCAACAGTCATACTAGTCAATCTGTTACTAACCAATTTGTTATTAAAATTAACTAATTGCTAACCAATCTGCAACTAACTAATAGCTATTCTCTAACAGCAATCATTCTACAGATTTCTTTTGCATGTTTGAAGATAAATTCATGTAACAAAGAATTTTAAACACTAAAGGGACTCGCACTAAGGGTGACAACCAGATTGCTCCCTGCAATTAATGGGCTTAAACAAATTCCAACTTCATTTACGATTTAGGATTCTACAGTTCTAGATTCAGAAACATATTAAGATGCCTACCTAACCAACAAATTATTTGCCTCAATTTTGTCCAAAAGAACATGCCATGAACATTTTGTACCTCAAGGATTGAGTCTCTTATATGCCTACCCAATTGCAACCTACACATTAAAAAGAAATGACAACTTTGCACAAAAAAAGATTAATATTATTATATTCCAGACGGTTCTTGTTAATGGCTTTAAAGTCATGTTAAACATAAAAAACAGATATTTTACTAGTATGGAGCATATAAAGAAACTGAGGAAGGAGGGGGTTGGGATGGTGAGCCAATGGTCACTGCACATATCTTAACAAATATTTGATTGAATGTCAAAGCAAACAGACAATATATCATATGGCAATGGATGGTTCATGTCCTTCTGGAGTCTCTGTCTGCAATATTCCATATGGCTTGGCAACTTTGCACTCTACATACCAAATTGCAACTGGAAAGAAAATCTCGGTGGATATGTACAGTAGTACAAAGTTTCAAGGACTTCACCAATAATCCCCACAAGAGCATTTTCCTTCCTTGAAATGATGAAACCGTTTGTTGTCTCTAATAATTAATTCCCTCCCAACAATCTTAGACATGATCTTGATGGCATTTTGACAGTCACTGCAGATACGAAGGTTCTTGATGATCCTAAGAGGTGTTCTCGCTGGAGTACTAATCATTCTCAATAAATCATATTGAACCTCTCTCTCTCTCTCTCTCTCTCTCTCTCTCTCACATCCTTTTCTTTTGTTTGTCTTATCTTTTTCTGTACTTCAACTCACCTTTTTATTATTTGCTTGGAATTCATTTTTCACCTGCATAGCACATCCTCTTTCAATTGCAGAATTATTTTTTTGTCCTATGTACAGGATAAAAGTTATAATTTAGTGTTGGTTAGTTCATATGGTAGCTTTTGTTTTAACACTTGTAATCGGGAAATAATTGTGGTTGTTTGACTCAAAAAGCTTGTTAAAAATGTTCTAAGAGATCTCTTTATATGCAATTTCGATATAACGAATGATATGATCCAAGATCCAAGAGTTATATGTTATGGTGATCTTTAATGTCACAAGACATGAATGCATCTATCATTTAGAGTCTGAGGTTGTGCCAATTTTGAGAATGGAATAAGGCAGTCTTTATTAGTATCATATGAATGCTGTTTGGTCAAGCTACAACTAGAGAAATAGAAATCATGAATCAGTGCTTAATGCAAGTGGTCTGGTCAAGAAGTTAATGTCTCCAAATCTAGTTGATGAAACTAGTTTATCTTATGTGCTATGCAATAGGAAACTAGAGTACAAGTATTTTATTCATGTTTAGTAGCTCGTGCAGCTAGGTTCAGCTATAAGTGGGGCTTTCATGTGGAGTCCTTACAGAGATCGTCTCCATTTGAGTTAATTAATTATGCTGTGATCCCCTCTTCAGACTTGTTAAATGAAGTAGTTTCTAAAGAGATCTTCTCAATCTAGCACTATTAAATTCAAAGCATCCCCAGAGGAATCCGTTTAGTGTTTTTTTTTTTTTTTCTCAATTTTGTTTTAAGTTTCAACCTTAATTCTTTTCCTGTGAAACTGAAGTAGTTTTTGAACTCAATGTGGCAATCCTTATTGTAAAACCACATCACCAATTATTCTATTTGGCTACTTGTGCAAGTTGTAAGGGAGATGATTTTCAGTTTCTTTTTCTCATGAATTTTCACATGAAATGGAACTAGTTTTTGAGCTCAAACTAGCCAAGTAGTAACTCTAAATAGAAGGTTAGACTTGTGCCTTTTCTTTAGTGTACTGGTATTATAAATTTTGGATTGACAGTTTTCTTATAGAATTTTCTTTTTCTGAGGCTATTTAGAACAATGATATTTGTTTGGGCATTTTTGTTTAATATCTGAACTTTTTTCTTCAATTTCAATATGAAACTGACAGCCTTTTTCCCTACAATCTCCAAATTGCCTACGCTATTTTGATTTTCTTGTCTTAATTTTGTTTGGGTCCATTTTTCTAGTGTTGCACATTTTTTTAATTTGAATAGGGAAAAAATGTAAAAATGCATAGACCCTTGTGGTTTGGGTTTATAAACAGATTCCTTGTACTATCAATTTGATGTTATTGACTCATGAAATTTGAGAAACGATGAAATTGATCATTCCATTGCACTTGCGTCAACCGTGACGGACGATAATTGATCATGTGCACAGGTGCACTGCATGTGATCACTTTATTTATATAGCAAGCAAGGCTCAGTTGCACACATGATAGGGGCTGCAAAGTGGGTATACATCATTTGCAGGTATTTTATGTATCGTAGCTAGTGAAGATCACATAAATATAAATCTCATATTGTGTAAGACATTGATTTTACATAAACGATATACAAGATACTTAGGTTCAAGTATTCCCAATATAATTGGGTCTATCTGTAAAATATATTGGACCTATTTGTATGAAAGCAAAATGTTAACTCAACAAAAATAAAATCATTTTATTAAAGGTTTTTTGTTTTTTGTTTTTTTTTTTTTGGTAAACCCCGACTTTCATTAACTAAGCAGAAGTTTGCAAATAAAGTTTCTCATAATACAAACCCAAATTGTCATAGAAAATAAGCATACAAAGGTCCACAGCAGACTATCAAAAACAACAAAATCTTGCAATCCATTATAAGAAAAGCATGATATAAATTACTATTGTAAGCTTCAGAAACCTAGCCAAGCACTACTTCGGCATCAATATCTATTTCAACTTCCAAGAGACAGATTTATACATGATGTCAACCCATCCCTTGTAACCCAAAGTTCTGCATCAACATTGGTGGTCACCCCAATGTTTTGGGTAAATACTTTAATCCAAATAAAGACCACTATGGTCACGGATAAGGCCCCCTCCTGTACAAGTATTTGGTTGAGTAAACAACCTGCCTGTGACAATAGCTTCCCATGCATTTGCACCTATCGATCATTTCCGACTTTCTCACTTCAAATTTTTGGATCACTATTGTGGCAATTTGAAGGCATTCCTGATATTTCCCATTCTTTGGCTACCTAGACTCAGTTTCCCAGAACCCTTTGGATCATGAAAAATGTAGATTTCTAGAAAAGAGCAGCACACTAACCTCAAGCCAACTCTAATGCTAGACAAACCATGACGAACCAACGGAAATTTTAAGGAACAAGAACAATTAAAATAAAGAACCTAGGAGGCACCTAGACATGCTTGGAGTCAACACCATTTCGGTCCTTGGAGTCGAAACCTGGGATTATTTGGAGTTAGCAACAGACCATTAGAATAATTCCAACAGAAGTTTTATATATCAAAATAATAGGAATATATTATTGTGATTATGTAGACTTTAAAATCCTAATACTAATTGATATAGGAAACTCTAATGGACTTATTTTTAAAAAATTAATAAACCAAATTAAATACTAGGGCCTAAAATAAAAAAATAATTCACCAATAAAAATACGATTGACTCTAATAAGACTACATTTAAATAAATATCTCTTTAAGCCCCCTATATCAAATTCTTCCTAAATCAAATGACATTTTTGCCCCAAATATGATTTACCATTTTATTCCCCCCCCCCCCCCCCCCCCCCCCCAAAGATGAATACAAATGAGACAAATGTACGTGCAACGGTGGCTAGCTCCATCAAAAAAAGAAATTTAGTTCTTGATGTCCAAAGTGATCACTTTTAGTCCCTCTAAAAACGTGAACTACTAGGATTCTAAACCCTCAAGAGAACTAGTTAATCAATTTTAAGGTCAAGTTGTTAGTCAAATTATGAATTGTCATTGGTTATGCAAACAACACTAATATTGTGTAATTAAAATAAAATACAGTTGAAATAAATGACATACATGATAACTCGGAAAAAACTAATGGAGCAACTTGTCCCAAAGTAAAAAAACCATTGGGAGGGGTTAGTCTTCCCAAAAAGGCAACCCATAGATTAACTTTTAGTATAAAACCTTAATAACTAGACCATATAACCCGTAGATTAACTTACAACATAAATTTTCTATTATTTCAAAATCTTTGAACTCTTCAATATATGAATGTTTTCACGAATGATGTATCTATGTTCAAGACTGGAACATCCGACCAACTCCAATAATTTCTTGAAGCTTTACTTCACGACATCTAGTCTATGATAACACTGTGACTTTAGTCTTGATCACCAATCTTAAAGGATACTGTCATTAGATATACTTGAATATTGGTATGATTTTGAAATAGAGAGGAATAGGGTTTAGATCTTTTTCTTTTTTTTTTTTTTTTTTCTTTTTTGAATACAGGGTTTAGATCTTATTTGTGTGGCAAATAGCTCTCTGCCACTAGTCATCCCTAATGTGTTATTACTATTTACTAGAATGGCATTAGTCTTTGTTTTGAAAAAAAAAGGGACAAAGAAGAGACATTTGCATTACACCTTTTATTTTATAATTTCCGTAGCTGACAAAATACAACAAGATTTTTTTTTTTATCACAATCAGAAGCTTATTTTCAAGCAAACTTCCTCTAAGATCGGGTACATTGGCAAAATTACGTATTAAAACATCCATACACACAAAGATATATAGACTATCTGGTTATTGTTGCAGTATGATTTCCTAGTTCACATAGAGCTAATTAATTGAGCTAAAGTAGCAAATTCGCTCTGAAAAGACAAGCCGCTAAATGTCAGCGCAGGTGATGCCTACAAGATGAAAAAGGAGACTTAAAAATGTTTCTCAACAGATATTAAATCCAAGATAAGACAATCACTGGGTAAAATAAACCTTAGAGTTTCTTTTGTTCCACGTCGAACTTTGCAACGGATTTTTGGCAGCCCTAGGCGCTGATGAGCCTCATATCGATGGCAACCAGAGAAACCTACAGAAAAATAAAGATAATCATAAGCTTTGATCATGGCAAAACAAACGAAAGGCTTTGATATTAACACATCCAAATTAGACTCTACTATCCTGTTCTTTCAAGTAGCTGTGAAAGTGATTTGTAGAGAAGAATTTAAATGAACAAGGGGGTAATAGCTCTTCACGTGGAATTACTTATCAAAAAAAAACTCTTCACAGAGAATTTAGATTAAACTCCTACCATAGTAAACTCCATCAACCTCAAGAACATCAATCTGCATTGTTAAAAAGACAGTAGGTCAAATAAAATAGAGTTGGCATCATATGACTGTGTTTGTGTATGTGTATGTGTATGTGTATGTAATGGTTGTAACCACCATTTGTTTTTTCGATCAAATGAATGCACATTCAGACAGATCATAGATCCTTATCATAGCTTTTTTTATATATCAAGAGAAACCAAAACATTTTGGCATACAGGAATAACAAGAACACATTGCAATTATGTTCATATCTTAACTGATCAGAAAGGGTCACAGTTTAAAGTAAGGAAATCACGCACATATTCCTCCTTAAAATAGTTTTACTACTTGTTTATCTAAGGGCACAGTTGCACAATTTAAAATTGGAATGCTTCCAACTGTTATTTTTAGCATTGAAAAATTTGTTAAACCCCAATGTGCAACAGTTGGAGAAGATGAGGCATCAAGGCATAAACACCATGAAAAACAATAGAAGCTACCTCACCTTTTGATCTATCACAAGCTCTATATGGATGTTCTTATTACTAATTTCATTTATACAAATTCCATGCCCCCCTCCCCCCTCCTCCCCAACCAAAAAGAAAAGAAAATAAAGAAACCTACATTTTCTACAGAGAAAAAAATGAATATGTTGATCTAAAGGGTCGCTCTCTCAAGTGAGGAAATTATGCACATATTCCAACATAAAGAAAAAAAATTAAAATAGTTTACTTGTTTATTTAAGGGCACAGTTCCACGTGAATCCACAAATACTTAACAACATTTTTTGATTAGTAAAAATACTTAACAATTTTCCAAGTACAATTGCTCCTGAGCAAAACTCAAAAACATTTGGACAAATTTTTTTGAGATTCATTTCATATAGCAGAAGGTCTTTCATTCATCCCAATGGACAATTTATATTAGCTTGGGAAGTGCTATTGGAAGTTGCCACATCAGCTAGAACAGTCGAGAAAAACTCAATAAGAACATTGTACTCTTAACACGTGTACAAGGTCTACAAAAATATGTAAAGAAGTGAGGTGTAAAACTTATTATCATAATGGCAAACTTATTGTAATTTTCACTTCTCTGCCAATATCCAACAATCTGACAAACCTAAAAGTTTCTGTGCAGCAATACTAATTCAGTAATTCTAAAAGAGAGTTATACAAATTCGAAAAATCATATTGAATGGAAAGCAACATTATATGTTGGTCCTAGGGAGTCTTTGGATGTCTCAAAGAAATTTTCTAGCTATCGCCATGACCTAGTCTTAGGTTTGAAGTCTCCTAAAGAGCAACCACTGTCTTCACCTGTTAAAGCCTAAGCAATTTCTTGATTCTTGTTATGCCAATATATTCACTCACAGTTACGTAACTAGAAAATTTAAGAGAACTTTCCTAACAGTGTGTTGTAAATGTGTAGCATTATATTTTGCAAAATGGTCGGGAAACCACAAATGCTTGATGGTATTGTTGGCCCTAAGAAAAGGTAAGGTTTTTTTTTTTTTTGGCCAAACTCTATTCAATATTCAATTTTCAGTATCACATTTCTTGACCAGCAATGTCATGGTTTGCAAACCATCATCCCAAATGACAATGTCATCACTCTTTCAGTCTTGAGTCAAAAACACAATGACCATCTTTCGTCAAATTAATCTCAAGATTGAAAAATGAACCAATTGATTGTAGCCTAAAATGACCACAACCAATCTATTAATTCAAAATGTTCCCTCACATAATAAACTAAAAGTGTGGTCTATTTCATTTTATTGTCATGAGGAGGAGAGTAGGAATCCATAGACATCTGGATTCCCTTGACTATTAGCAATCAAACATGAGAATCCTCTAGAATTCTAAGGAATTTTAAAAGATCACCCAAACCAATCGTCAGAGTAGAGTTTTAGAAATACATAACATTTGTAAAATGACTCCCTAAACATAACTATTGTGAGAATATGGATTCCCATTTAAAGAAGTGGGTATCTACATTCTCATGCCTTGAGAAAGTTTACATTTTTGAAGTCCTAATTACACATACAATTTACAACCTTTTGACTAACAAAAAATATAAATCTTTTCTACTCTAATGCAAACTCTCTTCTATACACTTCACTCCCTACCCAATTGTAACACTGTTGGAACTTTGTGCTTCTACCATAGGGAGGTTGCTCTTCCAGTGAATGTAAATTTGTCCTAATCTATTATATTGTCTGTGCTTTATTTTCTAATGATATCTTATTTAGTACCTATGAGCAATATTTTCATATCTTATTCAGCACCTACAATTTATTTGAGGTTTTGGGGCGTCGCTGATACATAAATATGTGGATTGGGAACCATTCAATGTCACATTTACATGTTATATTCTTGTAGATAAAATGATAAATACACTTGACAATGTGTTTACAAACCTAAAAATATTTTGGAAAAAATAAAGAATTCTTAGGGACACAGTCATTCATAACATTATTCACCACTGCTACATGGCTTATTGCGATCTAATGAACATCACTTTCACCCTTGGTCCATCATTGACACCCCTTATATTATTCCCTAATCACAATAGGCCATGTCAACTACTGCTAAAGTTGTTTCCTTATACTTAATTGAAATTTGGGTACCGGAGTCGTATTGGATTCACCTAAAATACAAGTAGATCTCAGGTGGCTAATCAAATTTAACAACAAAAAACAAACAAACAAACAAAGCTCATTCATTTTTCTTAAGCTTCTAGTAGTGAAGTCTTCCACCACTCAAGCATGACTTTTAATTGACCAAATTCTACTAAAATTCCCATTCATTTTCTCGCATACCAAACAAAGCACAAACACTCAATGCAGCAATTATTTTTTTAAAAAAAAAAAAAAAAAAACCCCAGTATTTAAAAAAAATTAAAATGCAAAAGAAACCCAGATAAAGAAAACTAAATAGTAATATACTGACAGGTACTTGGAGGCCAATTTCTTGGATACTATCCATGAGTTCCTTAACTTTGTGAGGATCATTAGCTCTGGTTCTCATCAATGGCCTTCTTATCTTATCAAGCGGCAGCTCCACTATCACTGGGCCCCCATTCCCTCCACTCTGGGACCCACTCACCGATGCCCCTCCTGCGCTGTAAACCATTTTAGAGATCATAATAAATAAAAATAAAAACTAAAACCAAAAACCAGAGAGAAACAGAGCATTCATACTCGTACTCTAAAAAGAGAAAAGAATAAAGCTGTTAGTTTATCAATATCTTCGTACCGTTAGATGAAGCAGAAATAGGGAAGGTTCTCAGGGTCTTTGGGAATTGCAATACAAAGTTCGCCATTTTCTTTTTTTGGGTTCTGTACTTTCAATTGTGGTTGTCCCCTGTTTTTTGTGAAGAGACATAGAAACAATACAAAGTGAGGAATAACTATAAGAACCAAACAGATATTTCTTTCTTGTTTTTGACTGACAAACAGATATTTCGATAAGTAATGATTAGACGAAAATACATTTTTGTTGCTACGTTTTGGGCCATTTTACATTTTGAACCCTACCTTTTTCGAGCTCCTGTCCTAAAAAAAAAAAAAAAAAAAGTTTCCAATTTAGTCACTACGCTTGCGTGGCACACTAGTGTTTGCTAGTGAACATAAAGTTAACTTGACCATTAAAATAATATTAAAAAATTATTTATTATTAAAAAATGTCAAGTTAGCATTTTAATAAATAAATAAATAAAATATTTCAATTTTTTTAACTGAAAAAAACCCTACCTTTTTTTTAGGCCAAAATGGCCAACTAGCCTTAAAATTGTAACTATCTAGTTAATAGGCGCTGTTTAGAAACATATTTTGTTTATAGCATCTCGAGTCTTAAAGACTCGATTTTGGTCTTCAAAATCGAGTCTTTGAAGCTCGGTTTGTAGCTTAGACCACCTCTGATGTGGCAGAAATGCCACATGGCATTTACATAGAAATCGAGTCTCTAAGACTCGATTTCTAAGCCCTATTTATCCAGAGCAAGAGAGGAAAGCATCAGAGGAAAAACCCAGAGAAAAAAAGAAAAGAAAAGAAAACCATAAACAGAGAGGGAGAGAAGATCGAGATCGGAGACCCAGAAACTGACCATCGACGCTGGCCGGAAACTGACCAGACCCAGAAACTGACTAGCGACCCAGGCTCGCGCCGGCCAGCGTCGAGCACGGCCTGGGGCTCACGCGAGCCTGGGTCGCGCGTGCGGCCTGGGGCTCGCGCGAGCCTGGGTCGCGCGCGCGGCCTGGGGCTCGCGCGAGCCTGGGTCGCGCGCGCGGCCTGGGGCTCGCGCGAGCCTGGGTCGCGCGCGCGGCCTGGGGCTCGCGCGAGCCTGGGTCGCGCGCGCGGCCTGGGGCTCGCGCGAGCCTGGGTCGCGCGCGCGGCCTGGGGCTCGCGCGAGCCTGGGTCGCGCGCGCGGCCTGGGGCTCGCGCGAGCCCCAGGCCGCGAGCGACGCTGGCCGGCGCGAGCCCCAGGCCGCGCTGGTGAGGGATCTGATCTGAGTAGCTGTGTGTTTCTCTTTCTCTCCCTCTGATCTGATCTGATCTGCGTAGGGGGTGAAATTTCTTAAATTTGTTTTGGATATTTCGGCATGTAGGGGCTTAGAATGTTTTTTGAAAAATTTTGGGTTTGAAATCGAGTCTTAGAGACTCGATTTCCAGGTGGACACCCATGTGGACAAAGTGCCATATCAGAACTGGTCTAAGCATACAAATCGAGCCTCAAAGACTCGATTTTGAAGCCCAAAATCGAGTCTTTAAGACTCGAGATGCTATAAACAAAATATGTTTCTAAACAGCGCCTATTAACTAGATAGTTACAATTTTAAGGCTAGTTGGCCATTTTGGCCTTTTTTTTAACTGGTCTCTCTCTCTCTTTCTGATTTTTTGGTAAACCCCTTGCATTTGGGGGTTACCTCCTATTTATATTGGTGGTTTATCCTTTACTTAGTGGGTTGTAATGATGCAGTCTTATGATGACTATCTTGTCAAATGTCTTATCCCCCTTATTCACGGACTAGAGTAGGATTTTGGGTCTAGCACATTGTTCAAGCTAGTCATTAAAAAATTAATGTGTGGGTCACTGTTTTCCTGTTCTAACATCAACATTGTTAATTTTTTGTTATTCTTCGTGATCATTGCCGCATCTTGGGCAGAAGGGTGTCCTCAGCTTGGATCGCATCCCTAGGCATTGCACTTCTTTGGTTCACCAGCTCATGTAGGTTCTCCTCGGCAAGGGATATTGTGCCTAGGATCATGTTAGGGACATAATTTTTGATACAATTTTATATTATAACTTGTTATATGGTGAGTTGTGATTTGTAGGGGTGTATGTTAGTGGGTCATGTGGGGACACATCCTTACCAATCATAACTCGCCATGTGGTGAATTGTGACACAAAGTTATGCCAAAAGTTGTATCCCAAGCATAATTCATGTGCCTAAGGAGACCCCTTGGGTTTACTTGTGGATGCATGGGCTAGGCCTGGCTAGTATCTCCTCGACAAGGCCAATTGGGCCTAAGGAGACTTTCAGTTTGATTCATGGTTTTATGGGTTGGGCATGACTGGGTTCTATTCTTTATTTGGCTTTCTCTATTCCCTATTGGGCCTCGGCCAACGGCCCAATACTGGGTGGAGCTTATTACTCCTCACAATAATTAAATTAAAAAAATTATTTTCATTATATTTTTTGGAAGAACATGCTCTTCCCTCCAAATAAATGTTCTTTGGTTGTAAACATGTTCTCTCTCTCTCTCTCTCTCTCTCTCTCTCTCTCTCTCTCTCTTTCCCTTCCACCCTCACTTCATGAACAACCTTTTCAAGCTTTTGGTATGTGCCAATTCTCACTCTCCCTCTCTTTGATCTTTCTCTCTCCCTAGCTAATTAAGTGCTTTGGAATAAGGCTTGGTCTAAATCGGGTCTTAAGCTCGGGTTCGCTTCGACAATGGAGCTTTGTGGATCAGTGAAGGTGGTGGGATCGGCGGATGGATTTGAGAGTTGTGGATTGGTTTTGGTGGTGAGTCGGTTTGGATTTGCAGGTTATGGATCAATTGTTGGTGGGTGTGGTGTTATGAAACCCCATATCGGATTTGGTGGTTATGAATTGGTTTGGATTCACGAGTTGTGATTGGTTTAGAGGTGGCAAAGTAAGCCCAGACCCATTTGCCTACCCAAACCCAGCCACTCTAATTGAACCCAAACCCACCCAATTATTAGTTGGGTTAAATGGGCATCAACCCAATTAGACCCAGTAATTATTGGGTTTTAATTAAAAACCCATTGAACCCCATTTAACCCAAAAACAATATACCTAATTTCAACCCAGTCTTTCCCATAAATTAAAAAAAAAAAAAAAAAAAAAAAAAAAAAAAAAAAACCCAACCCTCAGACATTTCATTTTCCCTCATTTTCTCAGCCTCCAATCACGTTTTAGTCGGAGACCAGTGATCTTTTTTTTTTCTTTCTATTCACCACCTTGCACTGTTTGGTCTCTGAGAAAGTTTAATCTCCGTCAAATCCAGGAAAACAAGAAACAAGAAACCAAACCAAACCATAAATCAACCCAAGAAATAAACCCATAAACACAGTAATCAATCCATCTCCAGCAAACCATAAATTTCACATGATCAAATTCCTATTCCTTAATTTCCTCTTCAACCTCAATCTTAGATGTGCAAAATCAAATGGCATATCGCGATCAATTTGCTCCCCAAAACCGCGATCAACGTCGTCGACCGCCCAGGTTTCTCCCCCGCCACCGAACCCAAGAAGATCGTCGAGAAACAGTTCGCTTTTCCTGACCTCGTCGGCTCCGGAGTCACCGTCGACGATTTGGGTCACTACGCTGGCTCTGAAGTACTTTCTGTTTTGTTTTTGTTTTTGGGTTTTTACTGTTAATACTTGTTTGGGTGCTGAGAAAAGGAATTGAAGTTGGAACCTTAGATCTTATGCTTAACTTGGCTAATAATTAGTTTGTTGTGTTTTTGAGTTTTGAGGGTTTTGTGTTATGTGGTTTCAAATATCAAATGATGGATGGGAATTTTAGATTCAGATTATAAAATTAAAAAAGAAAAAGAAAAAGAAAAGGATCTTTTTGGTTGAAAAGGAAGCTTGAGGTCTAATTGGTGATATTCAATATGATTGTCTTGCATTTTCTGTTGTTTGGTTTATGGGAAAATGGGCTACTCAGTTGTGCCAAATTATGTGCGAAGATTAGTGAGTTTTAGAACCGCAAAGTTTTTGTTCTTATCATAATCTGATAATTACTATTAATTCAAACAAATCAGTGATTTATTACTCTACTAGGTTTCTTTAATCATCATCCTTAATTTCCTCTTAATTTCCTTAATTTATAAATTCAGAATTTTATTTTTAATTTTCTGACATGGCTTTTTTTTTAAAATTAAAATGTTGATGTGTCATTTAAAAAATGTAAATTAAAATATTTTGGTTATTTTTAAAGATTTTAGATTAATTTGGTCATTTTCACTTTAGAGGCATTTTAGTAATTTTGATAATTGGGTAATTGGGTGAGTTAGGGTTTACCCATTATAATTGGGTTGGGTTGGGTTGGGTTTGGGTTAGAAGCAAATTAGTTAAATGGGTTTTAATAGGTGAATGAGTTTTATATACCCAACCCAATTATGCCCACCCCAAATCCACCCATTTGACAGCCTTAGATCGGTTGTTGGTGGGTGTTGTGAAACACAGATTGGTGGTTGGTGGCTGGGTGAGTCATGGTGGTCTAATTTGTCTGTTGGTGGGTTGCTTTATTTGGTTGAATCTGGTGGTAGGTAGGGGTGGGTCGTTGGTAGGGTTTATTGTTGGTGTGGGTGACATCTTAGAGCATTGTGATCGAACTCACTCGCTCTCTCTCTCTCTCTCTCTCTCTCTCTCTCTCTCTAAACCCATGGCTGAAAACCCAAATTGGTAGCGAATATGGGTTTGCTGAATTTGCCTTCGATCAATTTAATTAGGTTTTCTCTAGGGTCGGTGGTAGATTTGATAATGCTGGGTAGTTGGGTTGTGTTAAATTTTGGTTTGATTATTTTGGCTAAAATTTATGGAAGCATCAAGGTTTATAATTAATTTTTGAGGAAGCACAAAGCTGAAATTTATGGAAGCACAACCTAAAATTTTTGGTTTAATGTATAACTGATTTTTTCTTGAAGAATTTATATAAATTTTGGAATAGAAATTCTTTGAGCTAATATGTTCTTCGCTTTTCACGTTAGTATTTAATTTAAGGACAAAATTTAGCTACAAAATTACTCAATAAAATAAACATTATTACATATTTTGAAAATTTAACCATTGAATTGCGTATTCTTTATGCTCTTAATACATATGTCAAATTTTGTATCAATCGGATATTATTTACTATATGATTTATAAGTTTATATTTTATGCATAATTTTAAACTACAAATACTTGCAATTTAAAAAATTTATTTATGACATAGCTATTCATCTTTAATTTTCTTGAAATTTTGCAAGCATGGAAGATATAAGAAGAATATGTAATCTAATGGTAGATTTGTCAAAATTCACCTCCAATAAAAAGATATTGAGTAAAGTTGTAGATTTAGGCTACAACCAATCTTGTAGCTAAACGTTGTCTTTAATTTAATTTATTTTTTTTCATTTGGAATAGATTTGAATTCATATTTTTTTTGAGTTTTTAATTCTTTTTTTTTTAATTTTTAATTTTGTTAAAATTGATAAATTAACTTTTAAAAATTAGATGCTAATGTGACATTTTTTATTATTGTTTTATTAGCCATGTTAGTGTGTAACATACCACCTGTGCACTCTGTGTGCCACATAAGTAATTTCTGATGAAGCGTGAGTTCGTCAGTCTTGTAGGTTCGTCCAGATGGAGCTGTATCTTCGTCGGTGTCACTGTGAAACTGGTAAGATAGCTCCCTTAAGGTGGACACCGGTGTGGCGCCTGCCACAACGTCTCCGATGCCAAAGTCAGTATAAGAGAACTTTGAGGAAATAACAAAGTATCAGAATAACTAGAAATGCTTTGAGGTGTGTTTGTGTACCTTGTGTTGGTGTTGTGAAGGCTTTATATATGCTCCCACAGCCCCTAGCCGTTGTGGTTGTTAATGTGGTTTTAATGTCTCTTTTGGTAACGTCTCATGCTCAGTAATGTGTGCCTTAATGAGGCATCCAACGGTCTGTACAGCTGGTCTTGTAACCGCTCGGGACATTATTGGCTGTATTGAATGGTTTTGTTACCTTCGTTAGTGATGTGGTTAGTTCGTCTCAGAGGACAGCCTCATCGGTCTCGATGAGATCGTCCAAGAAAGGTGAGTTCGTCAGTCCCATCAGATGGTGAGTTCGTCAGTCCCATCAGATGCCCCCCAGGTTCTATGGTCGTCGTGACGTGTTATGACGACCACCAGAAGATGAAAGGTTTCCTGATCAGACATGGCTCTTAGAGGCAGAGAACTCAAAGTTGAAAAAAAAAAGACTTGATTATCGCCATGGACGAGGCCAACACACTAAAGGAGAAGATCAAGGTCATTGGGGACGACCTCAGGACTGAGCAACAACTGACGGTGGAAAAAGACGAGCAGCTCCAGGCAGCCAAAGAAAAGATCAAGCTAAACTTCTCCTATACCAAACTTCACTTTTCTCTACTTCTGATGTAGGACAGAATCTTCAAATTAATTTATGTAATTTGTTAGTTTTGGTATTTTTATGTAATTTTTGTTATTTTGGGTTTATGGCATTTATTTCCCTTTTTAGGTGCTTTTGATGCTTTTTAGGTCAAATTTGGTTCCTATTATAGTTAGGTATTAATTAGGACTTATTTTTAGAATATGTTTTCTTGTTTGTCAAGTTCTATGGAGCCCTTAAATAGGTTTCTAAGTCTGTAAACGTTTTTTCAGACCTTATCATCAATAAAAATACAGACTTTTGTCAGTGGATTTCTCTGGTGGATTTAAGATTTATCACCTTGTGGATTTAAGAGACCCCTTGTGGATTTATCACCTTTTTTCAGAGCATTGTGTGAGATTTCTTCAGGCTTCCATGACATTAGCTTCGGTACTCTCTCTCTCTCTCTCTCTCACACACACACACACACACACAAAATTCTATTTCTTATGAAAATTATATATATGATTAATGACAACTTTGGGCTTGTTAAGATTTGACTAATTAGTCCGAAGCCCATTAGAGCTATAGCTTTATTTGTTCTTTTGGTCCCATCCTATGTCACACCTTAGAGGCCAATTAGGTTGCCCAAAAGGCAAATCCAATTAGATAATTAGTTGGTTATTTAATAAAGAGTTATTAAATAAAATAATTGCATTGAAAATTAGATGTACGTATGATTATATACATAGAATTGATTAAGAGACGACAAATATTTTCATTAAGAATGAAAGATAACATACATAGAACTGATTAAGAGACCACACATTTTAGGAATAAAGTGGAATTAGGGTGAAGATTGAAGGTTTTCCCATGATCAATCTTCTTCTTTGTTTTTAATTTCGCCACATGAGGATACACTTCTTCATTTTTTGTTTCAAAATTCAAAGTTCCATGTTATCTTATATGAATGAAGTAGATTAATATATTCCGTTGTTTGTTTTGTATGCGATATGAAACCATGTTTCCAAAATAAATAAATAAAATTTTTTTTTTACAAGTTGGGTATTATATTGCTTGTTAGGACTAGATTTGAGCCCCTAGCCCAAAAGGTGGATGGACTTAGGCCCAAAAAGCCTAAAACAATGAATTTGTAGAGAGTGGGTTGGAAAACTGGGTTTTAATGAATTAGATAACTACTAAAGTGGATTCAGATGATAAGAGAATGAAGATAGACAAGTTTAAACTAAAGAAAATCGTCCTTGGCACAGTCTGAGGAGATCAGTTCTTATATATTTCTCTCAAGTTTGATTACAAATACAATTCTTGATTGTTACAGTCTTTTCCCTTCGTTTCTCCATCCCCCTCTCTCATTGCCTCATTCTTCTTTTATATTCTCTTTCCCTTTCATCTTTACCTTCCACGTGCAGGCCAGATGGTTGGCGTTGATACTTGTCCTATCAGCACCTTCCTGAAGTCTTTGTGCAGTAGCTGTAAGGCTGAAAACCACTGTTTCAGGTATCACTTCCACATTAATGTGGCCAAAGGGTTAGCTACACAGCATTCAATGTGGTGGTAGTAACTTTCTCCTTATATATTTTAGGTCTCCCCACTGTCTTATGTTTTCGTATTGCTTATCCGTATCACCAGAATTTCCTAGAACGTTCCCCTAGATGGCAGACCACCCCTTCAGACCTCGGCTTTGGTTAGCCGAGGAGGCATTCATCCTCGGACCACTCTCATGGGCTCTTATGAACAAAACTAACTTCTTCATTTACTAACACGGACTCCCCTGGCAATGTTTACTCCTCCTCGGATGACTTCAAGTCCTCAGATTGGGCCCTAGGCCTAATATATACATAGATAATGAACTTCTGGGCCCAATACCCCTACAATAGCTCTTCGGGATTCTTCTTTTTGGCTCCTCAGGAAGAAAGGATGATTTCGACGTCACTATACGTACCCCGTGCTCATCACACATCACCTCAGATTGTGAAGGTGCCTTTTTAACTGCCTAAGGCACGCTCCTGATGCTTTGGTATACGAGACGCACCTTTATTAAATTTTTATGGCCTTCTGCCCCCTCACGTTCTACGGTGCAATGTGGATCCAACGGTTGAGGATTTTGCTGGGAACCGAGTGGGAATTTTCCCGCTTGTAACTCCCTCTTTAATATAAATACCACTCAAATCAATCACTCATCTCACTTTAGCATTCATTTCACTTTAGACATACATTGAATTTGCAAACTTCCCCAACTCACTTGTGCCCTTACAAATACCTAAAGCCTGTCCAAGGATACTTTTTCTTCTTTCTATAAGTCTTCATAAACCCCTTCATTTGATTTTTCCATATACTTTTCTTTTCTTTGTGTCTTTAAAGCTCAGTATAGGATCCCTTCAGGAGTAGCCATTAGATACTGTAAGTAGGGAGAGTGGCATGAAAAAAAGGCAAGAGGGAGAAGTGGTAATCCCAATGATTGCCTTTATAGAGGGTGGGATGAGGATTTCCATAAGCACCGTCACCAAGGACTACCTTAGGGCCCATAGGTTAGCTCCAATCCAGTGCGCCCCAAACATGTTTAGAATCTTAGAGAGTGTAGATGCCCTTAATGAGAGAATGGGCTTAGGGCTAACCCACCATGACGTCAACTGGATCTATAATCTCCACCACCTAAAAGGGCAGGGGTATTACCTAAAATCTAGGTACCTTGAAGTTAGGCTTATCCAGTGCTTCCTTGATTCCAACAAAGGCCTGAACAAAGATTTCCTAATCGTGTCAGGGGAGTGGCACGATGGCCTTCCCTGCTGGACGAGAGAGGGGAAACCAGGTGGGGTCTTAGGTCTAGGTTTGAACATCTACATATGATTTTTCCTTTGAATAATTCTGTTTTTTGCTAACGATGTTTCTCTGTTTTTCCCTGTGGTTTTGCAGATAAGAACACTGCTATACCTAACTTCAATCTTGTCAATCAAACAAGTCTAGACAAGATACTAAAGGCCGATGTATTCATCCATAATGACAGCCAGCTCAGAGCAGCACACCTCATCCTCGGCTACACCGTTATTTCCGAAAGCTACCAGGCGCCGAAGTGCGTCATAAAGGCCAAAGACCCTCGTCTACACCGGATAAGCATTGCCGCTCTGGGTTTTCTCGTCTTTGATCTGATCCCAAAAGGCATGCTTGTCACCAATCCCATACCTGAAGGCATTCCAAAGGTAGCTCTGCCATTACAGCATACAGCCAAGGAGGCCACTTCTTCTCATCTTGCCATCACAAAGGGAGAAGAAGAAAAAGAAGAAAAGGTAGTTGAAGTGTCAGACTCTAAGGACGAGTTTGACATTTTCAACCAACCTTTGTCTCCAGAAGCTTCTCCTGGTGACCTCAAACTCTCTTCCTCATCCCAATCCAGCCATAACCAAGAAGCTACCAACACATCAGACGAGATGGGAATACAGCGCAAGCAGAGATCCACCTTCCAAGAACTTTTGGAATCTCAGCCTGAGGGACATGCACCTGGGAAGGCAGCCCAAACCAAGCTTCCCACTCCTCCGCCCACCCAACCCTCCGAGCTAATCCGGTTGACCACAAGAGGAAGAGGGAGGAAAAGGGCAAAGAAGTGGTAGAGACTAGGAGAACCCACTCTTCCCAAGAAATTGAGCCTCAAAGGGGGGCTAAGCAGCGTAGAGGGATGCAAACGAGGTTAGCCAACGAGGGAGAAATGAGGGGTGACCACCGAGCTGCAGCCCCAGCTTAGGCCCCGCGCATGGAGTTGGATGGAGCTCCTCTTCTTAGCGTGCCTCCATTCGAGACTTCTAGCAAGGCACGGCTGGGTATGTTGCTGATGCTGTGGAGCGCTCTTTGTTGTTGCCCATGGACATGGCTGACCTCAGATCCATGAGGTAGCATGAGGTCTTCCTCGGCTTGAAGAGAGACCTGGCTATGGTAAGTCTTCTTTCTTTCTTCTTTACTACCACTGTATTAGCCCCTAGACGGCGCCAATTTTAAGGACCAGATTTGAGCCCCTAGTCCAAAAGGTGGATGGACTTAGGCCCAAAAGTTCAAAACAATGAATTTGAAGAGAATGGATTGGAAAACTGTGCTTTAATGAATCAGATAACCACTAAAGTGGATTCAGATGACAAGAGAATGAAGATAGACAAGTTTATACTAAAAAAAATTGTCCTTGGCACAATCCGAGGAGATTAGTTTTTATATATTTCTCTCAAGTTTGATTACAAATACAATTCTTGATTGTTACAGTCTTTTCCCTTTGTTTCTGCATCCCCCTCTCTCATTGCCTCCTTCTTTTATACTCTCTTCTCCTTTCATTTTTACCCTCCACGTGCAGGCCAGATGGTTGGTGTTGATACTTGTCTTATTAGTACCTTTCTGAAGTTTTTGTGCAGTAGCTGTAAGGCTGAAAACCACTGTTCAAATACCACTTCCACATTAATGCGGCCCGAGGGTTAGTTGCAGAGCATTCAATGCAGTGGTAGCAGCTTTTTCCTTATGTATTTTAGGACTCCCCCTGTCCTATGTTTCTGTAATGCTTATCCGTATCAGCAGAATTTCCTGGAACGTTCCCCTGGACGGTAGACCACCCCTTCAGACCTCGGCTTTGGTTAGCTGAGGAGGCATTCATTCTCAGACCACCCTCATGGGCTCTTATGACCAAAACTAATTTCTTCATTTACCAACACGGACTCCCTTGGCAATGTTTACTCCTCCTCGGACAACTTGACATCCTCGGATTGGGCCCTAAGCCCAATATATACATAGATAATGAGCTCCTGGGCCCAATACCCCTACATTGCTGTTACACTAGACTTATCACACGTGCTTTGCGTGTGCAATAATGCTTATTTATTTTATTTATTTGTTTTTTTTTTTTTTTGGTTTAGTGTTATAGAGTTTAAAAGTGATATAAATATATAACCGTGTGTATTTTTTTTAAAGAAAGAGGTAAGGTAACGTGGAATTATGTTTAAAAATGAGGTAGAGTAAGAAGTTGAAACTCAATAGGACATTTGAATTTATTGATTGGGATAAGAATTGTGATAAGAAAAAAATTTAAGATTTAAACAAAAGAAAGATGATATATGTTAGTATGGATGGATAGGGATTTGTGATAATTGTATAGAATTTGGATAACAAAAATTTTGGAATGTTTTAAAGAATTAAAAAAAAAAAAAAAAAACCATAGAAATCAAACATTTGAATACAAATGGGTGGTGAGAATAACTTTTTTTTTTTTCTTTTGTACATGAGATAGTATTATTGTTGTAAGATTTTTTGCTTTTTTGTAGGAAAAAAAAAATTAAACTAAAGGATATGTTATTTTAGAATTTGTATGAGGATATTTTGGTATGCCAAAAATTGAAGACAAAATAAGGGAATCCTCTTATTAATAGTATAGATATGAGAACAACATTGATTCATTCACACGTAAGGAAAACTCGACAAGATGAACCAAGTCAGAAACAACCTTGAACTTACCTGTGGCATTGTTGTTTACCCTTTTTATTTTTGGGAACAACAAAACAAAAAGTATTGTAGTGGGTTTAACATAAAAACATAATCGTTAGGGAATATTTTTTGTGAACAAAATTCACATACTAGACTATGAAGAATTTGTTTCATCGAGCACTCCGAGAAAACAACAACAAAAGCGGAAACGGAAAAAGAAAGATTAAGATACTTTAACGACTTGCAAATAAGAAGTAAGTGAATTGTAGACTGTTTGATTTGAGAAAGTAATAACAATAACAATAATACTAACAATAAAAGAATAAGAAGTGTTTTAAGTACTACAACTATTTATACACTACCTGTTACTACTGATTAACTAATTATGAGTTTGTTCATATTAGGTTCCATATTGGTAAAATTGATTTACTATCACTACCATGACATAATGGTTGTGTGCAATTGGTTTGGATTAGTCTTTTTCGGTTAACTTATTAGAATATGTACAACTTTTTAATACCTCAATCTTTACCAAAAAAAAAAAAAGATCGAGCAAAGAAAAGGCTGTCTCTACCAATTCATAAACTGCTAACAAAAGTACCATAAAAATATTGAAGGTTTCCAATGAAACTAGGCTATAAATGATACATAATAGAAATGTTCCAAGTGTTATAAAATCAAGGGCCAAAAGTGACATGATATACAACGGATTTTGCTTCCATTCTATTGCGCCATGGCAAGTGTTCAACGAAGGCTACGGTATTTGATTAACTTCAGAAGAACTTGCTAGCTGGCATATGTAAGCAAGTAGGAAGTTACAATAAATCCAACTGCATGCGATAAAATCTATATGCATACCCTTCCCAAAAAAGTACTTTTGAAGTTTGCATCTTTTAAGGAAGATAACCAACATTCAAACATTAATGCTCTTAATGACAATAACAATACTCGAAAATCCCCAATTCTCGTACTACTCTTTCTTACTCACAACTTCATTGAAACCCATGAAAAAAAAAAAATCCAACACTTCCCTTCAACTTTTTATGGAAACCAATCTACAACAATAAAAATAAAAATTCAATCACTAACTGCACTTCAAATAAAACAACAACAATTCAACAAAAGAAACAAAAAGCCATGATCAATGAACGTAGACAATTGACTATAACCAACAATATGATAGAATCCATGGAAGAACCATCTTGGTCAATTGAACGTAGACAATTGACTACAACTAACATTATGATAGAATCCAAGGAAGGACCATCATGGTCAAAGCTATATGAGAAAAGGGTTGAGAGTCTCAAAAGCACGTTAAGTCGAGTCATCTAGAGAGGACTCAACTATGGTACTTGATCAACTTCAAAGAGAGAACTAGCACATGCAGAGGTGACTAGACTATTTTCATGTAATCCAAAAGGTAAGGAAACTTTTAAAGGGGAAGGCCCAAGAGAGAGTTAAGAAGTTCATTAACAAAATTATAGACTCGGATAATGACAGAGATTTCATAATTTTTAGATTCAAGAAATTATGATTTCTAGGGCCGTCTAAAAAACTCGTTGGATATGTTCTAAGGGTTTTACTAAGCACATCTATACATTGTTAGGTGGAGATTTGGTTTTTATATCAACATGAAAATATAAAAATTGTTATATGATTATTGTAAGTTGTAACAGGTCATTAGTTTCTGTCGAAACTATCCATGAGTTCCTTAACTTTGTGAGGATCAATAGCTTTGGTTCACATCAATGGCCTTCTTATCTTATCAAGAGGCAGCTCCACTATCACTAGGCCCCCATTCCCTCCACACTCGGACAGTGCCGGCTTAATGGGTGAGCCAAATAGGCAACCGCCTAAGGCCCCCAATGAAAAAAGGTTCCTAAATTTTTACCAATAGAGATATTCCTGTACTAATAGAAGTATTAATTAAGCCTTAAATATTGATCAATAAAAAAAAAGTAGTTGTTTTTTATCAAAGAAAAACTAGTTAAAGAAAAATATTTTCATTGGATGGGTCAATCATTTAATCTCTCACACATAAATGTTAAAAGAACTCATTAATCTTACACTAGTAAATAAATTTATACTCAAATTATATTTATAAATATCAAATATATAACTTTATTAAAATTTTCAATCATAATTTTTTAGTATTTGGTTACTTCATTCATTGAATAGTGTTTATTTTAGGAGTAACTCTAGCGTACCCCCCCTTTTTTTTGGGGGTACAGTACCTACTAGTAGGCAACCTGCTATATCAGGTTACCAAAACATCACATTTGATGGTACTCTCCTCACATTGTGTAGTACTAACATCACATGTAACTGTACTTTTGTCACATTTGGTAGTTCCCTTATTTTTTCTCACATTTGATGGTACCATCCTCATATTGTACAGTACCAACATCACATGTGACTGTACTTTTGTCACATTCGATGGTTCCCTTTTTTTTTTCTCACATTTGATGGTACCATCCTCACATTGCGTAGTACAAATATCACATGTGACTGTACTTTTGTCACATTCGGTAGTTCCCTTATTTTTTTCTAACATTTGATGGTACCATCTTCACATTGTACAGTACTAACATCACATGTGACTGTATTTTTGTCACATTCGGTGATTCCCTTATTTTTTTCTCACATTTGATGGTACCATCCTCACATTGCGCAGTACCAACATCACATGTGACTGTACTTTTGTCACATTCGGTGATTCCTTTATTTTTTCTCACATTTGATGGTACCATCCTCACATTGCGCAGTACAAATATCACATGTGACTGTACTTTTGTCACATTCGGTAGTTCCTTTATTTTTTCTAACATTTGATGGTACCATCCTCACATTGTACAGTACTAACATCACATGTGACTGTATTTTTGTCACATTCGGTGATTCCCTTATTTTTTTCTCACATTTGATGGTATCATCCTCACATTGTGCAGTACTAACATCACACGTGACTGTATTTTTGTCACATTCGGTGGTTCCTTTATTTTTTTTCACATTTGATAGTACTATCCTCACATTGCGCAGTATCAACATCACATGTGACTGTACTTTTGTTACATTCGATGGTTCCCTTATTTTTTTCTCACATTTTATGGTACCATCATCACATTTTGTAGTACCAAGATCACATGTGACTGTATTTTTGTCACATTCGGTGGTTCCTTTATTTTTTTTCTCACGTTTGATGGTACTATCCTCACATTGCGCAATAACAACATCACATATGACTGTACTTTTGTCACATTCGATGGTTCCCTTACTTTTTTCTCACATTTGATAGTTTCATCCTCACATTGTACAGTTCCAATATCGCATTTAACAATTCTTTTGTCACATTTGGTGGTTCCTTTATTTTTTTCTTCACATTTGACGGTTCCATTATCGCATTATGCAGTTCTAATATCACATTTGACAATTTTTTTTGTCACATATAGTGGTTCTTTTATTTTATTTTTTCTTAAATTTGATGGTTCTATTGTCATATTAAGCAGTACCAACATCGCATTTACTTTATTTTTGTCACATGTAACAGTTCCTTTGTTACATTGGGTGATTCCCTTACTTTTTTTTCACATTTGACGGTTCCATCCTCACATTGTGTAGCAATGAAATGTTTTCGTTGTTGAAGACTTATCAGTGCCACAAAGCAGTTATCTCTCTCTCTCTCTCTCTCTCTCTCAAGGTTTCGCAAAATTTATACAAACTCTTTATTCTAAAGCCGTTTGGTATCTGTTCCTATAAAATATTGGAACGTGTAATTTGAACATAATTGGCTGTTAAAAGGTCAAATTTTTGAAAGTAGTGTGTGAATGTACAAAATTCTATAATAATCTTTATTTTTTGATGTGTTGTAGATGGAAGAACCACTTTTATTTGGATAAGTTTGTCTTGTCAATGGAATTCTCCTCTCTTGAATTGATGGAACATTAGGAGGTGTGTTCTAAAATACTATTGGGCTTTATAGAATTTCTTAGGCATACTTATCTTGATTTGTGATATACTTGGAATGGAGTGGATTCTTTTTATCTGTTATCAGCATTCATTCATTAGTATGACATTGTTACCAAGAAATAATCCATCACCACTAGCATTGCAAGAAATAATGCATAAATTATTTTAGGTATCTAAAAAGCCCAAACCTTCTCTTTCCTCCTGTCCACCCCTTCCCTGTAGCATCATAATTAGTGGAAGATGCCATTGGAATCCATTGTGGGCAAGTCATGATTCATTTTAAGGTTACAAAACTTTGAACTTGCACATAACTGTACTCCTAAGTTAAATTTGCTGCCATACCAGTTAATAGTTTTAAGCTAATAGTTAAATTTGAAGTTAATAGTTTCAACAAAAAAATGTCATAGTTTTAACTTTTAACATACAAATGAAGTCCAAGCATGAATGAATTAAGTTTTGCCATAGAATCAAGTTTTGCTAATAACTTTGTTTTGGCTAAAAACTCTATAATATCACATTAGAATCCATACACTGTAGCTACATTTTCTCAACAACTAAAACTAATTTGCTCTTTCAAAAGTTGTATATACTTAACAACCAAGTCTGCAAATATCTTGTCGATGGATGGCGTCCACCTTGTCCTTAAACCTTCCAGCTTTGGTTGATGACTGGCTTCATTGTCCATCTACATGTGTAGAAAATGTAAAGTGCATATTTTGTTTCACAGGATCATCCACTACCTTTCCTCCTCCTTAAATTACCCATTGAACAATTTCAGCCCTCTGAGAGAAGAGATCATAGCTAACAATTAAACACATTTGAATATTTAATACCTGTCTCAAATTCATTACTACATACCAAAAAAATGAAAGAACATAATAAAAAATATATTCAACCAAAAAAAAAAAAATATTGAGAATCAGAAACAATTAGCAAAACCCAAAAAATGCACGCTAGTAAGTGTAAAAAGAGCAATCAAGTTCTCAAAGCCAACAAATACTTTTTCTTCTAAAATCTTACAACATATCCATAATTGCTTCCAGTGTTCAAACCAATCTGTAGAATCTTATTTGATAATTTATAACGCCAACTTTAATTAAGATACACACAAATGAAAGAAATAATAACAGCCCACATAACGATATAAGTCCGGCTTGAACTAGGATGTGAAATTTAAAACACTCACACAAACCAAGACTTTTAATATAGAAATAAGCAAACCTTTTGGAAGAAGTAGATCATAGGCTATGTATCCCAGTAGAACATGGATCTCTTACTTTTTGCAATCTCAATCTTCTAGCGCCATGTGCGTTTAACTACATAAATAACACCCAAAGCTGCAAGGCTCCTTACCTCCTTTTTCTCACTAAGAAATTACAAAAGCAAGTGAGAGATGAAGCTAATACAAATAAGGGAAGATATTCCCTAACTCAGCAAGCATAACAGAGAGCCAATGCGAATAAAAGGAATATCACATTAATGTCATGAGTCACCATACTAGCAAGGGACCTTAAAGAATTGCTTAAAGAAAGAACCAAATTTTTTTACAAATAATCTTTTTGCTTAAAAGAGTCAAGGACTTATTACATCTCTGAAGGAGATCCAACTGTTATGTGTGTCAATTTATCATTGAATGACATATACTAGGATCCTCCACCTCTACGCACCATACTAACTAATTTACGCATTTTAGAACTTCAAAGCCATTGAACAAAAAGAAAGATACACTAGCAATCATAAATGAAAAACCAGAATGAGTGCAAAGATTTATGTCATGAAATCAAATTTTCTATATATTAAATAAATACGTAAAAATTAAAGTTTCGCATTACAAACTTGCTGAGGGATTCTTCAATGGGAAATTTTCACATGGGGTTTCCATTGGGGGAAAAATCGAAGCAAGTGGCTTGATATGCAATTTGAATCTGCCTATTTCACAACATTACTGCTCCAAAATTCTTAGAGATAAAAAAAAAAAAAAAAAAAAAAAAAAAAAAAAAAAAATAGGCCCAAATCTTGATGATAAATTTAGGGAAAAGGGAGAAGGGATGAAGAAAAAACCTATCATACTCACACATTCAATTGAAATAAATCATTAATTAAATCCATCATTCAAAAACCCAAATCTTGATGATAAATTTAGGGAAAATGTATGAAGAATGGTTACCTGAGATTTGTATGAAGATGAGGTGAAGATCGGCCAAGATTGATGAGGAGGAGCAAAATTAAAAGAACGCAGTAGAGAAGTAGAGAGAGCACACGAGACGGTGAGGTGAGAGAGAAAAAAGAAAAAAGAAACGTTTGTTTTTTTTGCCCGTGTTTGATTTTATATGTTACCTGCTTGACTGATAACTGGTAATTCATTAAAATCACATAAACGGCCAGGATGAAAACAAGTGAAATAAATGGTTAGATCAATGGGTGGGTACCGTACCCACACACAAAAAAGGTGGGTATGGTAGAACGACCCTTATTTTAGTTGTATAGTCAATGAATAATACGATGAGTTTGTTTTAATTTGTAATTTTTTTTTAAAAAAAAATAGATTTTAAATGAAAAAAAAAACCAAAAGTTAAATAAATATTCAAAGTATAAGAATAGACCTTACTTGAAGTTATCGCCTTAAGCCCCCACAATACCTTGAGCCGCCCTGCACTTGGACCCATTTACGATGCCCCTCCTGCACTGCAAACCATTTTAGAAATCATAATTAAAAAATAAAAAAATAAAAAATAAATAAAAAAATAAAAAAATAAAAAAAAAACAAAACAGAGAGAAACTGAGCATTCATACTCATACACTAAAATGACAAAAGAATAAAGGTATTGTTATATCAATATGTTTGTACCGTTAGATGAAGCACGAATCAGGAAGGTTCTCAGGGTCTTTGGGAATTGCAATACAAAGTTCGCCATTTTTTTTTTTTTTTTGGGTTTGTTATGTTTAAATTGTGGTTGTCCTCTTGTTTTGTGAAGAGATATAGAAACGTTCAAAGTGAGGAATTATAAGGACCAATCAGATATTTCTATGATTATCATACACATGGTGTGTGCATAGTGCACACACAGAGGCTGCAATCTTGTTTTTGAAATCACAATTTGCTAAAATAATCAAATCCTATTTTCACCATTTCATAAGTATAATTGAAAAATCATATTTTCAAAATATGATTTTACAAGTGATATAATGTGTGTAACTAGGGCTAAAATGTAAATTGCATCATTTAACTTTAATTTAATTCTCTAACTTTATTTTCCTTCAATTGAATTATTTAAATTTCAAATTTATTTAATTCAAGTATTTCATCCAATTTTGTTAAGAAATTATCGTATGCAATTAATTAATAAAAAAAATTCTCACATAAATTTTTTTGGGTAAACTACATAAATGGTCCCTATCCTTTACATTATATTTCAATTTGGTCCCTAACTTTCAATTGTGTCAATTTAGTCCCTAACCTTTTAGTGTCGTGTCAATTTAATCCCTGCCGTTATCTCATGGATGGAAAAGTCTGACATGTCAAATGGCTTAAATAAAATATTAATTTATTGGACACATGTCTTGCCACATTAGTTCTTTTTTTTTTTTTTTTTTTAACCCAAATCAATTTTTTATTTTTTTTTAAGAAAGTTTTTTGGTTTTATTAAATTGGGCAGACCCAAATAAAAACACATATCTCCCTAAAATCCAAAATCTCTAATCATGAGGACGACGACGCCTTCTCCTTCCGACAGCTTCTCTCTTCCAACAGCACCTTTACTTCAGCAGCACTAGTTGTGCCTCTCTTAATTTTGTATTTTCATTTGGCTCAGTTTTGTGTATTTTTCGTACTTTTCTACTTCACGTTTTGGCGTTTTGCTTATAAATAATCTTTTTTTTACTTGATTTTTATGCTCAATCTCGCATTAGTGGAGATTGGCCCTATGGTTGCTGCAATAAAGAAACTCCATTTTTTTAACCCTTTAACTTCGTTATAGTCACAGCTCAAGAAAAAAAAAAAAAAGAACTTCGTTATAGTCCATTGTGAATCTGTTTAAGACCATCTCTACCTTAAATGCTTGGACCCACTTGTAGTAATAAACACATAAAGACAAACACATTCAAATGAACTTTTGCATGATAAGTCACATGATTCTAAAGGTACTAGATTCACACAGAAGACATAGACTTGGTGTTGTTGGAGTAAAGAAGGCGTTGCTAGAAGAGAGAAGGCGCCACTGGAAGGAGAAGGTGCTGCCGTCCTCACCGTTAGAGATTTTCCCCCCGGCAAAAAAAAGATTTGATTTGGGTTAAATTAATTTGGGTTAAAAAAAAAACTAATGTGGCAGGACATGTGTTCGTTGATGTGGCAATAAATTAATTTTCTATTTAGGCCGTTTGACACGTAAGACTTTTCCATCCATGAGATAATGATAAGGATTAAATTGACACGACACTAAAAAGTTAAGGACCAAATTGACACAATTGAAAAGTTAGGAACCAAATTGAAATATGGTGTAAAGGATAGAGACCATTTATGTAGTTTACCCAAAAATTTATTATTAATTATCGATTTTTTTATGTGATATTTTTTAAAAGAATTTCATTAATCAATTGCATATTTAAGAACAAGTTTTTAGCAAAATTTGATAAACAACTTGAATAAATTTGAAAAACTCAATTAAACAAAAATAAAAATAAAGTTTTTTTTAGAGTTTCAATATATGACGTCCGCTCTTGATAATATTTTTGATGTAGGCGAGGATTGAACCCAGACCTCTTATACAATAATAAAAAACTTTATTAGTTAAGGTAATTAGAAACCACAACTAAAAATAAAGATAGACTATTAAAATAAATTTCAGTTTTTAGCCTATTAATTTTCATTTTTGTTGTCAGTCTACTTTAGTTGTCCCCGCCTTCTTCAGAATCCATGGCTGCATCTATACCACACTTCTCTCTGCTTCGGTACTCCCTCTCTCTGACTCTCTCTCTCTCTCTCTCTCTCTCACACACACACACACACAATTCTATTTCTCATGCAAATATTAATATATGGGTTTGGTTTTGTTTTGAAATTTGAACCGCAGGAACTATGCAGCAACAACTGCAAGAGCTTTTGTGACTGTGAAAGTGAAACCTTCCTACACCATTTCCTCCACTACCCTCCTTCATCTTCCCTCTCGCTCTCGCAGGTATTTTCATTTGCTCTGTTTTCTTTTATTATAAACACTTGTATAATTTTCTTAATCTTCAACTGGGTCTGTCTTATTTTGCTGGTCTTTTTCTTTTTTATTTTATACTTTTTAGTTTTTATAGTAAAATTTTATAAAGAGAGAAAAAAATTAAAAAATAAATAAAACAAAAAGTACCCATTAAATAATTTTGTTCATATAGTTGAAATAGATATTGAAAGAGTCAAAATTAACCTAAAGAAGCTTCATTTTTGTTTGATTGGAACTTTTTCAGCCATGACTTATGCTCTAATCACTCAAGCTTAAAGCTTTCAATTGGGGTCTGATAGGTTCATAGAATTTGAATTACAGAATAGAATAGTTATTGGCATTCCAGCTCTGATGGAATTGAAAATCAGAACAGGATTATGATTTCATTGTTTGGATGGGACAAAATTGGACTATGGAAGTGAAATTTTTTATTCAATTCACAATGAGTTATATTTAACAAATTAGAGAAATTTTCTCAGGTAATAAAGCATATCCCAGGGTAGAAAATTTTCACCCAGGTTATTATACTTCTAGTCCAGTCACTGTTTTCAGTCACAAAGCTATTGCAGAAAATTTCCACTCCTTTTGAAAGAAATGCTGTAAATAAAATTATTTTTTACCCAGAAAAAGTGAGACTTTAAAAAGTTTTACATCAGTAAATAAGCTATATATGCTCGCTCTCTCTCTCTCTCTTCCCAAAAAAAAAAAGAAAAAAGAAAAAGCAAACCATTGCATTTTAAAACTTTTTTTCTTTTACCTTTAAGTTTGGTAGAGTCTATTAAGTCCAGCAATTTGATTGTGATGGAAAGCAAATAGTCATGTAAATTATGTGGTGTGGGCACTCATGATCAATTATGCTTGTCTATTGGTGTTTCACTCACCACGATTGGATCGGTGTGTATGACTGCTGCACATATAAGAATAATCAATCTATTTAAATAGTTGTCGAAGGCTAGACTTGGTCTCAATTTCTCATATTGCGAGCATGTGTCTGGGTATCATATTTGTTTGAACTCCCAACTTGGGATGTACTCATTTCAATTTTTCTGTAATATAATCATTTATTGCATATAAGAAAAATTCCCAACTTTGGATGTGAAGGCGCATCTAGATTCCTGGATGAGTCTATTTTCTCCCTTATAGCCCCAGTTGATGATAAATGAAAATTTCATAGATAGCTTTTCCCAGATGGGTATCTTTCATAATCAAAATATGTGTGGAATACATAAAGTGTATTTAACTAGCATTCCTGAAAAAACAGCCATTTCTGTCCATGCCAGGCATAATTGCTGTAGTCAATTTGCATGTCCAAGACATATCCCATACCCTCAACCATGTTACATTTTGTCTAACATGGGTACACTTTTCGTTTTGAAGTGTCTATGTGACATTGTTTGACGGTGCAAAATTTTGCATTTCTGGACCATTGTTTGAACATTTGTAAAGGCAATATCTTGGTTGTTAGTTGCAGACTACTTATTTTTCTTGGTGTTGGTGTTTGATACATCTAACATTTCTCACTACAATTGTTCCAATAATTTTATGGATTTTTTAATTCACATGTGTGAAGTGTTTGATACATCTAACATTTCTCACTACAATTGTTCCAATAATTTTATGGATTTTTTAATTCACATGTGTGAAGTGTTTGTGGTTATGTTGGGCATACACTGCAGTTGAGCAATACCAATCTTAAAATATGGTTTTTTCCTCCCTTTTCATTATTAATTACATATGCTCCCAGTGGGTTTTGAACTAGGGCTCAATGGCAGGATCTTCACATTGATGTTGTAGTTAATGGTTCTCTTTACTCCATGAAATACACAATTGCACATCAACCTAAAGGAATCATTCTTCTCTGTCTTCATTACGCAACAAAGTTTAATTTTTTTAAGGAACATATTTTATAAGATCCTCATTTGTGGGAAAGCTTTAGTGACCATGAAGAGTTGATCCTTCTAATTGTTGCAAGGAACCCCAAGTTGAGGATCTAATATGTAGAGAGGGTAAAGAATTTATTACATTATGTGATAGTAACTAGCTATGCATTGCTACATGTGAATGGTGGAATGCTTCTTCCATTTATAGTCTTGACTCTTGAGATTAGAAATTTATGGATTGCTATTTTCTTGGATGCAATTACTTGAGATGAAGTACCTGTAATTGTGATGGTTCAATACTTATTTGATACTTTTTAGTGTAATTTTGCTGAAATTAACCACATCTTTACACAAGAAAATCAAACATTGAAACTGTTCTTCATTTGTGTTGGCTGCTAAAAAATTCAAGTCTTCTATTGGTTTCATCAGGATGAATAGTTGTTTATTTCACTGGTCTGAGTTAGCGGAGATGATACCTGAATTCTCTTAGTGGGTAACCTTTTTTCGAAGAAATGATCTAATTCATGCTTGTAAATTAAATTGCTATAACATTGAGTTCTAAGGATTTCCCCAGCTTCATAAACTATGGATTTGAGTCTGAAATATTTAGTTTTCTTGCTGCTTCTAACAACTGTAGTTATTGGTATAAATATCTCTAATCCTCTTGTTTACTTATTATTGGCTTATGCTTCTAGATTGCAGTTTTATGCCAGTGCTACAAACAATGAAGAGGCTGCTGCTAGAGCAGCAGCAGCCAATGCTGACAGTGGAGCTCCAACCATGTACCGTCCCTTGTGATATAGTAACACTGGTTTGATCTCGCATTTAAGTCATACGATGCCATTTTGTCTTGGTCATGTGACTTTTCTTTCATTTTGATCATCAAGATTTGGAGTTTAGTAGTGATTGTATATATCTAATTGGAGATACTCAAAAGATGGAGAGGGTTGTAGAATTTTGCAGTGAGAATCTATCGATTTTCTACAGATCTATAAAATTGTTTTAAATATACAGTCAATCATCAATGGTTAAGAAAGTCTTTCTGGAAAAATTCCATATGTAGACAAGCACATATTAAGTTTGAAATACCAGGAAAAAGCTTTTTTTTTTTCCCTATATATATGTGTGTGTGTGTGTGTGTGTGTGTGTATAATACACACACACACACACACACACATATATATATATATATATATAGGACAAGAAGAACTGAGCATCCAAAAAGATTTTGCTTTAACTTATAAAAGAACCACAGAACCTACTAATATAAAATTGAAGACTTGGGAACAAAACATGGTGTATATTTTGTGTATAAGTTCCTTAATTTTGTCTAATATCAATAAAACCATAACTAGAATTTTTTTTTTTTTTTCTCCAAAAAATATGTATATGTGGTCCAGAATGTTTTGAAACTTTTCCCAAGTAAATTATCTACATTTGAATGAAAAAGTGAGGCCAAAATGAAAAATGAAAATGAAGTCAGTTAAGGCAATGAGCAGAATCTCATATATGCTATAACATGTTGCAACAGCTGGTGCAAAGTACACAGATGGATTTAAGAGTTCTTGTTTTTTATTTTTTTATTTTTATTATTATTATTATTATTATTATTATTTTTTCAGATTTGACAAGATCATAGCTAAGGAAATCCCTTCAAGCATTGTTTATGAGGATGAAAACGTCCTAGCATTTCGTGACATTGATCCGCAGGCTCCTGTTCATGTTTTAGTCATTCCAAAGTTTAGGGATGGATTGACACAGCTCGGGAAGGTCATTTTTTTCCTTTTCTTTTATTTACACAGTTATATGCATCAGTAATCTTCCAAATGGGTGCAATGCGTCAGTCTTTTCTGAGATATATTTCTGGTAATGTGGATGTGAAATCTACACGAAATCACATTTAGTTCCTCTGATAAGATTTCCTTCCAATAAGACAAGTCTCCTATTGGAATATGCAGCTTACTGGCTATTGGTTATATACCACGTCTTCCTGAAATGTATATTACTATAAATCAGTATACTTATGAAAAATGTAAAAAAAGAAAAAAGGAAATTTCCATATGCTCCATTGCTTTACAGGTGGTTCATGGACCTATCTGTCTTGAATTTTGAATATGTTTGACCTTATATTAGCCAAGTGCCCACCAAGGCACACTTTTGATGGTTGAATGTTTTGGAAGTTGAAAGATGGTATGCATAGACTTTTAGCTTATCTGTAGGTATATGCTTCTGCCTCTTTATACCAAATTGATGTTTGATTTCCATGGAATATCAAGTATTATTATTATTATTATTATTATTATTAGGACAAAATTTAGGTATAGTACCTTGGATGCTGTTCCTTAGGTTTTCCTCTTAAGATTCAACCATGTGGCTACTTAATTAAAAAATACACTTCCATCCCATAACAAAAAATCCACTTGGCAGAATTTTAGGAAGGGAACCTAAGGAATAGCATCTAAGTACTGTACCTAAGTCTTTCCCTTATTATTATTATTTTCTTAGAGAAAAGATTGTGAATATGAATTTTAATTTTATGTAATGAGGTATAGTCAGGGAGTCCCTTTATTTGGCAGATTGTTCGTTCTGTTTTCTAATCTTAATGACATGTTGATTTCCGCCTTTTCAGGCTGAAGCAAGGCATGGAGAGATACTTGGTCAGCTTCTCTATGCTGCCAAAATTGTAGCCAAGAAAGAAGGTATTCTTGATGGTTTTCGTGTTGTCATAAACAATGGCTCGGATGCCTGTAAGTTATCATCTCCATTCTCTATAATGTCTCTAGATCTCCTTTAAGTTGTTCTGCAATGCAATATTTCCTTATTCTCTCTCTCTTTCTTCCTCTCTCTGTGCAGGTCAATCTGTTTATCATCTCCACTTGCATGTACTGGGTGGGAGACAGATGAAATGGCCACCCGGTTGAAGATCGGAAAATGTCCTTTAGAACTTCACCATCCACAACCACCACCCCCCCCCCCCCCCCCCCCCCCCCCCCCCCTTCTCCCCCCCCCCCCTCTCTTTTTTCCGTTTTTCATTCGTATCATATTTAAGACTCTTCTTTGGGTGATATTTTTGGAGTGTGATATGCCTATATCTTATGTTCCCCATAACATTGTAAGATTGGGCCTGAAAACTAGAAGAGCTAATAAATAGAGGCTTTCCATTGGGGACTTAAGAGTTAGGAATTGTTTATTTATATATCCCTGGATAGAATTAAATGGGAGAAATGGGTTTGAGTAGCCAATTACAAGTTGATGGGACATGAGGCTTTATTTATTTTGATAAATATTTAAGCATTTTTAAATTTATTGTCATCTAATTATCTATAAACCTCAGTATTGTCTAGGGGTGCTCCTGGGAGTAAGCACAAGTAAACAGAGCTTAAAAAATGGCTCATAGGATGATTCTATTCCGTTTGCTTTATATTCAATGAATTCATTGTTTTGTCCTTGTGCTGGGGCAGTATAACCTCTAATGTATGGTCTTTATAATGTAAAGTAATATTTAATGGAAAAAGAGAGACTGTTCTCATCAAGTTGGTTCTTTTTGTGTCTATAGGGTGACATTTAGAGGTTGAGCAATGTCATTTCACTTGCATCTTATAAGTTAAATTAAAATTTATCCAATTTGGTTTGGTGATTTCACAATTTAGTCTACCAATTTTCAATTGTTCATTTGGAATAAAATGAAATCATTAGGGTTTGTCTAAAATTATTGTTTATTTGCACATGTTTTGAGCATTTGACTTCTAATTTTATTTTATTCCAAACTAGAAATAAAAAAAGTTTGTGAACTAAATTATGATAGGCCTAGATTACAAGTCGGTAAATTGTAATTTACTTATTCAAATGTTGAGGGGTTAAATTTGTTCACAAAATAATATTAATTTGGATGGAACCCTATCAATTTTATTTTTATCCTTCCTCTGTGAACTCAAGTCAATCCACAAGAGGTTAAATTGTAACTTATCTTTTAATAATCGCCTTTTATGCTAACACAATGATAAAATCAAGAAGGAAAGTAGGTAATGGAGGGTCAAAACCCAAGGTTTTACAAACAAATAATCGAAAAAGGGGGTGGCTTTAGTTTTTTGGTATGATGGCCGATTTTATAACATCATAAATAATATCCATCAGAAAATTATTTAATAAAATAAATAAATTTAAATTTTCTAATATATTCTTCTATTTTATTTTGTAATGTCCAAAATTTTATTCAAAGATATTACTAGAAGAAAGAGTGACTCATTTATAAGCAACATCATTGTTAACATCCATTTATTTTTTTCAATGTGACTTGCTTTGTGAGAGAGGGGACTACTTGAAATAAATCTCCACCAAGAATTTTAAACATAAACACAACATTGAACTCAATCAAAAGGAATTCCAATATTAAACAAAAGAATGGTAGGCCGACAAAATAAATTTGTTAATACATTAATGTTTAAAATGCTTGATGGGTCCAGAGACTTTCCCATCGTTGTAACTAATTCTGGAAAAAAAAATCTTTATGGAATGTGGCTGTAGAGAAAGTATAGCGTTCTCTTTCATTTTTTCCTTCAAAGTTCAAACAAAAATGTGATAAGCCCGTATCTTAAAATCTACAATAGGGCAGACAATGACTTATAAACACTAAATATAGCTCACTTCTAACCAATGTGGGACAATTACCGCACCCACACATATGATACCCAATTCATAATGAAAATACTCTCTCGGGTATTGATCGATCTTCACACACCCAACATTTTATGGCTTAACATGATCATTAACTTTATACTAATCTTGTTGCATCACTTTATCTGATAATTTTATAAGTAAGTAATGTTAGGACCACAACTTTTGTCACAATTTGCTTACATGGCAAATGCCACAACTTGCTCACGGGGCAAGTCTTGAGTGGTGGAGTTGTGGAACCATCTGGACCCACAACTTTTACTCCATCACTCATAATTTGCCACGTAAGTAAGTTGTGACAAAATTTGTGACAAAAATTATGATCTAACATTTTTCTTTATAAACTATGACTAGAGAAGTTGCCTTTCAAGTTATAATGACAGAGGTGTGCTCTATCTGTGGATGAACAAATTCCACGGACGTTCCAATATAAACTCTCTATTTTTTTTCTTTTTTGATAAATGAACTTTATTTATCTCCTACGAGATTGAGTATAAAGTATGTATCATATGCTTACTCTTTTGATGTTATGGGAGAATATTAGAAAAGCCTACTATTCTAACAACACCGAACATACAATGGAAAAATGTATTACACTAACCTCCTTTTTGTTTGATTGAAATGACACCTTAAAATATTAGTATAAATGGCACTACTGTATAAATGCGACAAATAAGTTAATATACTGAGTTTGTTAACAAAATATTTCCTTTTAAAAGAAATTTCTACCGAAATTATGTTGAGAAATACTATGTTTATAATATTTTTACAATATTTTTATAACAAATTCTAAGTGATAAGTTGTTAGTGGCTGTTATGGGTGGACGAAAAAGTAATTTAAGTGATAGATTCAAATTAGAATTATTAACAACTAACTACTTATGATTTGTTGTGAAATTATTGTGGACGTAGCAATCTTCTTTGAATTTTCTGAGTTTGTGTTCTTGTCTATACTTGTTCAAGATATACCTAAATCTCAATTCATGTGATTTTTGGTTTTTAATTATGTTTTTTTCCTTTTTTATTTATTTAAAATTGATAAATTAATTTTTTATATTTAGAAGCTGAAGTGGATTTGACGTGGCATTTTTTAAATGCCAAATGAAATTTTTTATTATTACTTTAATGGCCACGTCAGCATTTAGTGTATTAATGGTGTACTTTGTTTGCCACATAGATTATTTCCGTTTATGAGATGATGGTAGGGACCAAAATTAGAATGATTTTTTATTTTAGGAACTAAATGTGGTAAAATTGAAAAGTAGTGACCAAAATGGAAATTTGGTCAAAACATAGGGACCAAAAATGTATTTTTGCCTTGGTTTTAATGTCAACATTAAAAAAAAAAAAAAAAAAAAAAGTAAAAATGTTATATTATGGTTATTGTTACAGGTTGTGAGTTTCTACCGAACCCTTGGCATTTGAGACTCACTTACTCGAACCCTTGGAAGTTTGCTTGGCAAAATATGTGGTATTTGTTTGAAATGTGTGACACTAGGGTGACGTGTGTGAGAGTGAATATTTCACCTTTTTTACTTATTCATTTTTGAGTTTTTAGCCGTATTTGGGTCATTTCCAGCATTTTAAGGGTATTTTGGTCATTTTAATAGTTTTGGGATTATTTTGGTTATCTTAACTTTCTTAGGTGGGATCTTTTGGGGCTTGGGTCTATCTTGTATTTTATTAAACAAGAACAAATGATGGAAATCTTGATTCTATTTTCAATCATATTAATTGGATGTTACATTATCGTTTATTTTACAGACTTAGGTACAGTCCATTGGTTGATAAATGTTGAGAGTCATCCCCTCAAATATAGGGCTGAGAAAGAGTGTGTTACTGATGTGATGTTATATTTTATTGTTTATTATACAGGCCTAGGTACAATGGTAGCTATATAGTATTGAGTGTCATCCCTTAAATATAGAGCATCAAATACAGGGCTGAGAAAGGATGTGTTACTGCCACAGCAAGGTAGAGTAAAATTGAGAAGATGCAGCTTGGGAAGATAAGAAATAATGAAAATTTGGGGAAAATAATTTTCTCCCTTTGTTGGCAATGGTCCACTTGCCTTTCTTGAATAAAAATAAAAATGAAAACTAGCCCCGCTAAGGATAAGCAGCCATATACAAAATAAAGCTCGTGTTAATTATTATTATTATTATTATTTTTCATTCGAGGGAGTGTGAGGGTCACAAATACGTTAGTGGTGTTGTTAGACAGTACATCTATTTTGCACCTTAAGCTTCTCAACTAGAGTAGTAAAATGCTAAAAGTTGTTTTGCCTGTATTAGGTGTCCCTTATGTTGAATTTATCCCTATAAACAAGTTATGGACATGTGGTAATGACTACCTTCATATGCTAGTGGAAGTTATGACTATTCATGCAAAGCTATGTACTTTTCTTAGAGAATCTAAGATTAGTTAATCTCAATGGATTAACTAATTGTATTGTGTAGAATTTGTTAAAAAAATTATTATTATTATTTCAACTAATAATAACAATAACCATAACCATAACAATAAGATTGGTGGTGATTGTGACTTTTGTGGGGTTAATATTAAATTTTACCCATGTTTGTACCACTTATATCAATAAAAGAAATATTGGGAAACGATTTAAGATTTCATGGATTAGCAAAGTTATAATTAGGAATTTTTTTTTAAAAATATCATCGAGACTAATCTAAGCTTAAATCAACACTATAAAAAGTTCTAATCATGAAAAAAACAAAATTGCTGATTAAATGAATCGTCCTCAATTATTATTATTATTTATTTTGAAAAATACCAAAATTATTTAATACTAGACTATGAAGAATCTTTTCATCAAGTACTCAGAGAGTCAGAAATGACAACAAAAAAATGGAGGCAAAAAAAGAAATACTTTAACGATGTGCAAATCAAAAGTGAGTGAATTTGAGACTAGTTGATTTGAGAAGGTAATGACAATAACAATAAGAGTAGAAGAAGTATTTGAGTACTACAACAATTTATACACTATCTTCTACCGATTAACTAATTATGAGTTTCTTTATATATTAAATTATGTATTGATAAAGGTTTACTGTCACTACCATAACATAATGTTTGTGTGCATTGGGTTTTTTTTTTTTTTTCCTGTTAACTTATTAGAATATTTACAAATTTTTAGTACATAGTATTTTCAAAAATAATAATAAAAAAATTTTCAAGCAGAGAAAAGGCTCTGCCTCTACCTATCAAACATTTGAAACATAATTATGTAAGAGGCAAAAAGAATGAACTTATTCACATTTGTTTTTTATTTGCTTTATGTTAAGATTAAACAACTATGTAAGTAAGTAGGAAAAATCTCTTTTTACACTCTGATATTTAAAGGATTGATTTTTGTTTACTTCCAATTACTTTCTATTCCTTCTACTCACAGGATAGAATATGCATTATTCATCTAAAGGGAATTAATGGGTAAGATTCTTAAGCTCAAACATAGAACAGTTCTACTGATCATTAATATATTTGATGTACCAGAACTACACCATAATAAGAAAAAAAAAATTGTGGCCTAATCACCTAGTTTGCTCTACCAATCTTCTTACGCATTGCAAAACACGAACAAACGCATAATATAGTGAGAAGTCAAAACTTGTAAAAGTGTCATCTTTTGAAGCTATTTTAGAACAAGAATAGACATTTAGTAATCATGTTTAGCTATAGAATAGACACAATATGCAAGGACATCCAACTCAAGAACCTCAACATTCTTCCTTCCGAAGATTCAATCCAAACTCTAATTTCATCTGCCAACCTTTTAATCTAAGCACAACAAAGTGATAAAGTGATAACATAAAACAAGGATGAAGTTTCAGAGTGTCAATAACAAAGTACTATTTTTTTTTTTCTAAGCACAACAAATTATTGGTTAACCACAAATTTTCAAATCTGAAAATGAATTACTTTATCAAAAGTAAAAAAGATAGAACTATCAATTACCAATTACTATTTCCCTAGATTCTAAAAAAAAAAAAAAAAAAAAAAAAAAAACTATTTCCCTCCACCTGAAAATCCAACAAACCTAGCTTAATATCATACCTAAATTTTTTTTAAAAAAATAATCTTACTTTTCACTCCTCCTAATTGCATCCCATACTATATTAATTATTGGGGAACATATTGTATTTATAAGATTAACATTTGATGGAAAATTTTTAAATGTTCATGTTTTTTCATCAAATGTTAATTTAATAACTACAATATGTTTTCCAGCCAGTAATTAATAAAAAAAATGAAAAAATAAAAATTACAGAATTATTATTGTAAATCTACCAAGTGAGTTCCAATTGCAACTAATTTTCATGTGTCGATATTATTGTATGAATTTTGATAATAAAATTCACTAAGAGCGTCAACATTTTTTTTTGAATGAGCATGAATGTTCAGTTGATTAGAATTTCAAATTTTATAAAATTATAGATTCTTGAGTGTTTAAAATAAGAAAAATTAAATGATATCATTGTTCATGTTCGGCAATGCAATATTTTTTATCTCTCTTTTTCTTAATCTGCAGATCAATTTGTTTATCATGATCTCCACTAGCATGTCCTGGGTGGGGAGACAGATAAAATATGCTTGCGGTTTTTCAGTCTTGGCATATTTATAAATGGGAGAAATGGTTTTGAGTAGCCAATGATCACAAGTTGTTGGGACATGAGGCTTTATTTATTTTGATAAATATTTAAGCCTTTTAAAATTATTGTCATCTAGTTATCTACAAACTGGAGTATTGTCTAGGGGTGCTTCTGGGAGTAAGCACAAGTAAAGAGAGCTTAAAAAATGGCTCATAGTCATAGGATGGTTCTATTCCGTTTGCTTTATATTCAATGAATTCATTGTTTTGTCCTTGTGCTGGGTAGTATAACATCTAATGTATGGTCTTTATAATGTAAATTGTAAAGTAATAATTAATGGAAAAGGAGACCCTGTTCTCATCAAGTTTGTCTTTTTTTTTTTTTTTTTTTTTGTCGTCTATGGGGTGACATTTAGAGGGTGAGCAATGTTATTTCACTTGCATCTTTAGAAGGTAAATTATAATTTGTTCGATTTAATTTGGTGATTTCACAATTAAGTCCACCAATTGTTCAATTTGATGAATTCTTTACATTTGGAATAAAATAAAATCATTAAATTTTGTAAAGTGTTTTTTTAGACCTTGAATATTTCACAATTAACGATTTCATTTTATTCCAAATTTTAGGCGGTCAGGTGTAGAAATTAAAAAGTTTGTGAACTAAAATTATGATGGGGCTGGGTAAATATGTTGAGGAAATCCCATTATCTCTAGCTCATTGCTAAGCATGTCTATTCGTGTAGCACATGCATATCCACACACCTCAGTGCTCAAGCGTGTTGATCACCTGCCCCATGGATGGTTCACTAAAAAAAAAACCCACTATGCCAATAAGGCAGTGACGGAGCCAGAAATTTAGGTCGGGGGGCAAGATTAAAAGTAAAAAACTAATCTAAAAAAATTAATCAATATTAATAACAAAATAAATAAGCAACTATATGCTAATGTAATTGTCATATAGAATTTAACATTAAATGTAAACTTTAATTTGGCTTTTCACACCTAGCTTAATTTACTCAATTGCCCTCGAAGATTTTTCATATTTTGAAACTGTTGCATGATTTTTTCACACTTAATAGTCTTAAATATATTTTTCTAAACAATCATTTATCCATTGATCTCCCATTCGATTGCGTAGTTGATTTTTAATTATGTTCATTGCTGAAAAATCTCTTTCAATAATAGTTGTTGCAACTGGTAAAATCAATGCCAAGGTCATGAGTAAACCAATGGATATGAAGCATCATTTTTCATTTCTACAATCTTTCAGCAAGTTGTCCAATTCCTTTAAGTGCTAAATGCTTTCAAAAACTCTAAGGTAGTGACTGGTATCAAAAGATTTTTTTTTTTTTTAATGTGAGGCATCCTTTACTCCTTTATATTATATATATTTTTTTTATAGAGTCCTATTACTATTAGTATTAGGTTGTGTAATTCCTTTTAAGTTTGGCAGTACGATCCTCTTTTCTTTTCTTTTTTAATCATTATTAGGTCAGCCCCATTCCCCTATGATTCCTATTTCCTTATACGTACCATATTAGTAGCAAAAAAATTTGAAAGTTCAGGGGGGGCACCTGCCCCGCCCCCCCCCCCCCCCCCTTCTCCTGCAATAAGGCAATAAATTGTCGACTACAACTTTGCATTCAAAACGTCAAAAACATAGATTGAGCTGGCGACTCTATTAAGGATGCTCTCGTAACTCTAACATCTCATTAATAAGAGTTGTAGACCATATTAAGAGTTTTTTCAATTTAATAAAATAAATCATCATTTGTTATGTCACAAGATACATGCACTTACACTATAGGATGAGACAAGAGTACTTGTACTCAAAATTAAATTTAGTGCATGTTATTCAAATTACTCTATGATTCATTCTTCCTTTTAAATCTAGTTTTTGGGAACTCTAGTCCCTAGGTAAGGTATCATCATATTGGTAATTTATTATTCTTTGCACTTTTAGACTTTTAGTCCCTTCCCCTTCGATGTTCATCTAGTCCTTCTATTCTACATAGAGATTTCATCATTTTCATTTATATAAGAACTCAAAGGTCTTAGGAAACAACACTTCATTTGATATAACAATATTAGAATAAAATAGTGCTAATATATGATAGATTCATTTTTTTTTTATTGGCTCACCCCTGGTGGATTTAACAAGGATCCTTAATGTTTTATATTCACAATAAATTATCCACCATCTCAAAACAACACACACGTGTGTATATATATATATATATATATATATATATATATATATATATTTTCTAAAAAAAAAGCCTATATATATTTTTAAATTTCTATTTTGCATGTAGTAAATTAACAATTATGCGTGTTGCCCTCAAGATACTGCAGTCCAGCCACCTTGCTGACTATCCTTGCAAGTCTACACTACTTATAGAATACGAATATTCTCTCAAATCTCAATAATACTTTATGAGTAATGGTAGAGATACAATTTTTTTTTTACAAAATTTTTTACAGACTGTTGATGTGGTGAATGATTATTGGTAAATGAAACAATGATAATAGTGTTTAGTGGTAGGCCTAGGTGAAAACCAATAAAAAGTTGGTCACAACAACATTTTGTAAAAATGTTGTAAAATTTTTGATAAAAATGCAGTAATATATATATATATATATATATATATATATATATATATAAGGGAGAGGGAAAGGGGTTCTAATACAAATGCACATCGCAACTCCACTCAAAAGTAATGGTAACTGTTGTAAAATAGTTTGTAGTTATAACATTACTCATATTTTTTTTTTACATAGAAATAGTTTAGTTCATAAAATAGTAGTATCTTATTTATTACGTAAAATTAATGTAACATAAGCATAAAATCGGATGGTTGAGGAGAGAGCAAGAATTTACTATCAAAGTGAGAGAGAGAGAGAGAGAGAGAATTATATCACCTTTTCACTGCTCTGCTGACCACACATATACATTAGTCCGGAGGAGCATTCTCATTTACATAGATGTACTGGCAGCATTTGTGAATTCAAAGAATGCAAAACATTTTTATTTTTATTTTTTTTCATTAAGCATAACACATAGCAATTAAGCTATGCCTTATATGAGATAAGGCTATTAACTATTAATAAGAGAATGTAGGTTCTGAAATTAATAGAAAGAAAACTGATGCATATTAAAAACTATTTTTTGTTGGATTTGAAATCTAAATTTGAAACTGATATGCCATCCGTGATGGTAAAGCTGATTTCAAAGAAGGATTTTTGAAGATAGGTGCTAGGTGGAGGGAGGATGATGGTACTCAAATAAGGATTTTTGAAGATAGGTGGCTGCCTTCTGAAGGAAGTGGGATGGTTATTTCTCATTGTCCGAATCTTCACAGGGATGCTGTTGTGTCTCATTGATGCTGATCGGGCAGCATGGAATCATCAAGCTATTGATGACTTCTTCCTTCCTTTCGATGCTTGCAAAATAAAATCCATTCCACTCTGCTCGCTGCAACAAGCCGACTGCTTATGTTGGCCGTGGGACAAATCTGGTGAGTACACAGTGAAGACAGGATATAAGTTGCTGTGTGACGAAGATGGTCGGGATTCGGCCTCTACCTCAAACTCTGAATCTGTGATCAGATTTTGGAGGAGTCTGTGGAAGCTTAACATTGCAGGTAACATTAAACACTTCCTTTGGAGAGCTTGTGCTGATGCTTTGCCGACAAAAACAAACTTGCTCAAGCGGAAAATTATCACCAATGCTCATTGTACTATCTGCTCTAAGGAACCTGAGACAGTTGTACATGCTCTCTGGTCATGTGAAGCTGCCCAGGTAGTATGGAAGATATATTTTGGGTGGATTACCATGGGGTTGGGAAGAGATTGGTCTTTCTTTGATCTGTTGGATAAGGTGAAGTCTCAACCCCATATGCTTTGTTTGTTTGCTGTTACAGCCTGGGATAGGAGAAATAAAACTCGTGTTGGGGGAGTGCTGATGCCTATTGCTGTAGTGGCCGATTCTGCATGGGCTTATAATGCAGATTATCAGTCAATCTTTAAGCAGAAAGCACACAAGCCTCGACCATGCAACATCAAGTGGAAATCCCCTGATGAAAGGTGCTTCAAAGTAAACTTTGATAGTGCAATGTTTGATGACACAGACGTGGCTGGTATTGGAGTGATTGTTCGCAATTCTCATGGGGAAGTCATAGCATCCCTGTCCAAGAAAATCCAGACACCTTCCTCAGTGACAGCGTTGTAGATCCTAGCAGCTAGGCGTGCTGCTCTTTTTGCCGGAGAATTAGATCTCCACATAGTTGTCCTTGAAGGTGACTCCGAGTTTGTGATAAACTCTTTAAGGTCTGGTTCAAATCTTGGTTCCATGTATGGTCACTTGATTGAGGATGTTTCTTACTTGTAAACTCTTTTCAGAGTATCTCTTTCTCTCATTGTTATAGGCAAGGAAATGCGGCTGCAGATGCTTTAGCCAAGAGAGTTAGACTTTTTTTTTTTTTTTTCGCTTTTAGTTTGGATGGAGTGTGTTCCCTCCAATGTAATCCAATTTGTACTAGCTGATTGTCCAACTCATTGATTAATAAAGTTTTTGAGGTAGTCCTTCTCAAAAAAAAATGAAAATTTAATCAAGATTTATGATTTTTCATAACAATACTTATTACTAATAATGTATAGAGTGTAATTATATTTTTATAGTGATATTAAATATAAGGGAAAATTTTTGTGACCTACCTTGAGGTTTGGGGTAATACCAAGCACATCCACATATTTTTAAAATACAAATTTGGTCCTAAAACACTAACACTGTGTACAGCCATTTGTTCACTCTCACCCAAACAATTTTATAGTTAATTTATATTCTCCATTTCTCCATTTTCTCTCTTATTTGCCCAAAAGGGCCATAACATAAACGCCTCTCTCACTCACTCACAAGCTCAAACTAGTATTCAAATGATATACATGGCCATGTATTTAAGAAACATTCAAAAAGCAAATCTCACTAAACTTGTATTCATTTTCCAAAACCATACATAGTCTCATTTGGGGGAAAAAAATTTACAAAGCATTCAAAAAAAAAAAAAAAAACTCACCACATCAGTGATCAAACCAAGATCAACCCAATTAGATTTAGCTTCACAACATCATGCCTCAAACAAACCAAAACCAAAAAAAAAAAAAAAAATCAAAACAAAACCCAAATCCACAACGGCGAAGCATTGTACGACCCACAACTGCCATCCACTAGGGCACCACCTATCACTACCCAATCATCCTCCTCAAACCCAAACAATTCCAACCATCCAACATCACATGATCCACAACTCAAACCCAAACAAACCCAGATCAAATCTGTAATGACCCCACCCCACCTGTGTAGATATTGTTCGCTTTGGGGCTTCATACCCTTCACGATTTTGTTCTCCCCTAAAGCACATAGCAGTGGGGGAAAAGGCCTCTACACATTAAAGGGAGGTCACTCCTTATAAGCACATCCCCATGTGCTTCCCTAGGTGATGTGAGATTCCATGGATTTCAAGACCCCCTTTTGGGTCACTACAATCCACTCCCATTACGAGCACACGCGTCCTTGCGTGTGGAACCCACACTTCCGGCTAGGGCATGACTTTGATACCATCTATAACGACCCCACCTTACCTGTGTAGATATTGTTCGCTTTGGGGCCTTATACCCCTCACGGTTTTGTTCTCGCCCAAAGCACACAGTAGTGGTCACTCCTTATAAGCACATCCCCATGTGCTTCCCTAGGTGATGTGGGATTCCATGGATTGCAAGACCCCCTTTTGGGTCACTACAAAAAAAAAAAAAAAAAAAAAAAAAAAAAAAAAAAAAAAAAAACCCATACCCACGACGGCAAGCTCCAGATTGTGACCTTGCAACTGCCGCCTACCACTCATCTTGACCCAGCAACCGCTGTCCACCATCGTTGTAGATCGCGACCTAGCCACCATCCTCATAGATCGTGACCCAACCACCCGAACGGTGGTTTAAGGCGTGAGTTTTATGGGTAAACCGGCTCAAAATTCGTTCTGTAGAATTCTTGGTCCTTTACTAAGTCTGAAACCTTTATGGCTTGAGCTTGTGAGGGGGAGAGGAGAGAGAGAGAGAGAGCTTCTAGCGTGAAAACTGGGATTTTTTTTTGAAAATAACTATAAAAGCCAAACTATTTTATTAGTTAGCAACATTTCCAAAATATTTAGGAAACTAGCAACTCGATCTTTTAAACTTGCTTTCACTATAGCAAATCGAGTTTAAGAGACTCGATTTCTGTGTGCTGGGTACGCTGAGGTGGACTAAAAGATCCACGTGGAACTTGAGTCTTTAAGACTTGATTTCCTGTTCACCATTTTCTTCCTTTGTTCTTTTTCTCTCTCTTTTTTTTTTTTTTTTTTCTCCATCTGCCTTCTCGGAATATTTTCTGTTGTGGGTTTGTGTTTACTGGGTCTGTTAGTGTTTTTTGGGTTGATGTTTTGGGTTTTTTTTTTCTTTTCTGGTTGGTCTGCTTGTGTTTTCTAGGTTACTGTTTTGTGCCGTTCTGGGTTTCTACGTTGGTCTGTGTTGAGTTTTCTTTTATTGGTTGCTGCATTTTCTGGTTTCTAGGTTGCTACGCATTTTCTGGTTGCTGCATTCTGTGATTTCTTCCTGCGAGTTGCTGCATTTTCTGGTTGCTACGCTTTTTTTGGTTGCTGCATTCTGTGATTTCTTCCTGCGTTCTGTGATTTGTGGTGGAGGGAACTCGAGTCTCTAATACTCAAGTTCCACGTGAATTAAAATACTCCACCTTAGCTACGCACTAATGGAAATCAAGTCTTTAAAACTCGATTTGCTATAGTGAAATCGAGTCTAACAGACTCGAATTGTTAGATACCAAATTAGTTCCAAACTTTGGCTAACTAATAAAATAGTTTGGCTTTTATAGTTATTTTCAAAAAAAAAAAATCCTGAAAACTAAAGGTAAAGAGTGAAGAAAGAAAAACTAAAAATTAAATAAAACATTTTAATAGACCATGGACAAACGGAGTTAGTGTTTAAGGGCCAAATTGGTCATTTTAAAAAACCTTTGGATGTGCTTGGTATTACCCCAAACCTCAGGATAGGTTATTGTAATTTATCCTAAGTATAATTAATGACAAGTTTGGGCTTGTCAAGAGTTCACAGACAAGTCAAAAGCTCATTAGAGATAGAACTTTATTTGTTCCTTTGGTCCCATCTCATGCCACACACTAGAGCCCAAATAGGTTGGCCAAAACGAAAAACCCAATTAAGTAATCGGTTGTTTATTTAATAAAGAGTTATTAAATAAAATAACTAACTTGGAAATTAAACGTACCTATGATTACATATGTAGAATTGACTAAAAGACCATACATCTTTTCACTAAGAAAGAAAGAGAACAAACATAAAATTAATTGACACATTTTGGGCATAAAGTGGAATTGGGGGTGAAGATTGAAGGTCTTCCCAAGATTAATCTTCTTCTTTGTTTTTAATTTCACACATTTCGAAACGCTAATATAAGCAAAAGTCAAAAGAAAGACCTAGACTCTAGCTAGCTGTAACAGGAAGACTTTGGTTGTATCAACTTTGCATGAAATTTTTTCTCTGAAAAGAAAAGAGAAAAAAATGCTGGGTGTGGGGTTTATTACGAGGAGAAGAAAAGTATCTGATGTGGGATCAGTAACCTTTTCTAATTCTCACTCTATCTTTTAACCAATAAAAAATGAGAAGGTGTGAGAGAGATTGCACTTTGGTAATACCAAATATGGGCAAGACTGGAAAGCAGGAAGGTCTTTAGACTTTACATAGAGAGATAGTGTTGAGAGACTAGGGTGGTTGACGATTTATATCGAAAATATGGGATATATGTGTGTGTGTGGTGGGGTGGGGGGGGGGGGGGGGGGGGGGGTGTTAAAAAGATCATATTAATAGAATTACCACCTAAAGAGGGTATCCGTTATAAAAATATTATTCATAATTAAAATAGTTACAAAAGAGTTATCGATCGCTAAGATCTTCATAACAAATAAATGAGGGTTTATATAATAAACATAAGGCTCTAGTTAAAAGCAGCCAATTTTTGCTAGTTTATATACAACCTAGTTGATGTTGTACTTAAACCTCTTTTTATTTTTATTTTTTTAAGTCTAATAAATCAATGAAAATGAATTTCTTAAACTAGCACAAAGTTTCTTATTGGGAGGAGCTATTATCTACTAGAGGTGTTCATCGATCGATGCGACAAATTTCTAGGTAATTCTAACACACCAACCAATGATTTCGATTTTAGGCTCTAAGTACTTAGGAACTTATGTATTAGAACTCTAATTTGTATTGTTGGCAAACCATGATCAAAACAGGTCTTTAGTCTTGTTTAGACTTGCTCAAAGTATAGGTCTTTTGTGTTAAGTTGGAATCGAGCTGTTGCAGAATTCATTGTGTAATTCGGTCTGGCTCGATCGATCGAGAATTAGACTCGATAGATCGAAAGTCGGGCAGAACATTTTTCTGCAGAATTTCCAACTCAGCCCTAAGCCCATATGATGTGTAGGGTTAAGTGTTTTACTCCTAGTATATAATGGAAACCCTAAGCACGTTTTTATAAGTTTTTTAGAGAGAGAAGAGTGTGCCTCTTATATATTTAGGGTTTTGTGCCCAAAAGCTCTCTAAGGACTTGGTTGCTCCTTTTGCTGTGTGTGTGAATCTTTTGTGAGATTTAGAGGTATTTGCTTTCACACATACTTAGGATTATCAATAAGGAGAATTCGATTCAAGAACTTGATGATTATTCAGTTGTTGCAATAAAAGCTTAAAGATACACAAGCGGGAGTGCTTGTACTTGCTGGAGAATCCAAGAAAGAAGGAGTCCGTGGTCTCAGAGCTTGCACGTGGTCGTGTCAGTAAGTTTTCTACTGGTGGGTAGCAATAGGATGTTAGTGGTCTAAGTCGCTATTGTAAAACTTCGATTCTTTCATAGTGGATTCAGGTTTACCTTGAGGATAGTTAGGTTAAATCCTCCCCAGGTTTTTACCAGTGTGGTTTCCTGGGTCATCATATCTTTGTGTTCTTCATATTCCGCACTTTACATTGATATGATTATATGATTGTGTTAACCTAGATCTGAAATTTGGACTAAGTAATCACTTGGCTAATTTACTAGGTTAATTCAATTGTGTTTTAAGGGGTCTAAAAACGTACAATATATATATATATATATATATATATATATATATATCAAATTAGATGTTTTAACTTTTAATCCTAAAAAGGGAAATAAACAGCAAAGCACAAATACTCATTGGTACCAACCCATATAGGAAAAAGAGTTGTATTGAATCCACAACAATTTAAAACTTGTTGTAGCTAATGGTTTTTCAATTTCACACCACACTATTAACCAAATCCTAGTATACAATTGTCGTGAGAAGAAATATCATTTCCTAGAAAATTCAACTTTTGGTATATCCCATATTTTCGGTATAAATCGTCAACCTCCCTAGTCTCTCAGCACTATCTCTCTCTGTAAAGTCTAAAGACCTTGCTTTCAAGTTTCGCCCATATTTGGTATTACCAAAGCGCAATCTCTCTCACACTTGCTCATTTTTTATTGGTTAAAAGATAGAGTGAGAATCAGAAAAGGTTATTGATCCCACATTAGATACTTTTCTTCTCCATGTAATAAACCCCACACCCCCCATTTTTTTCTCTTTTCTTTTTAGAAAAAAATGCCATGCAAAGTTGATACAGCCAAAGTCTTCCTGTTACAGCTAGCTAGAGTCTAGGTCCTTCTTTTGACTTTTGCTTAGTAAAAAGACAATACATCTTTTCACTAAGAAAGAAAGAGAACATACGTAGAACTAATTGGCACATTTTGGGCATATAGTGGAATTTAATAGACTTCTCCATTCTTTGTTTTTAAAATTCAAAATTCCATATTATCTTACATGAATGAAATAGATCAATATATTTTTTGCTGTTTGCTTTGTATGAGATATGAAATCATGTTTTCCAAAACAATAAAAATAATATTTTGCAAGTTTTGTATTATATTACTGTTACATATGAGAACAACATTGATTCATAAGGAAAATTTGACAAGATAAACAAAGTTAGAAACAATCTTGAACCTACCTGTGGCATTGATGCTGACCCTTTTTTATTTTTTGGGAACAAAAAAGCAAAAAGTATTGGTATGGATTTAACATAAAAACATGATCGTTAGGGAATACTATCAGTGAACAAAACTTACGTACTAGACTATGAAGAATTTGTTTCATCAAGCACTCTAAAAAGACAACAAAAGTGGAAGTGAAAAAGAAGGATTAAGATACTTTAATGATGTGCAAATAAGAAGTGAATGAAATTCTAACTATTTAATTTGAGAAAGTAATAACAATAACAGTAACCACAAGAAAAGAAGTGTTTAAGTATTGCAAATTTACAATTATTTATACACCATCTACTGCTACTGATTAATTGATTATATGTTTGTTCCTATTAAGTTCCGTATTGGTAACAAAAAGTTTACTATCACTACCATGACATAATGCTTGTGTGCAATTGGTTTGGATTAGCCTTTTTTTGGTTAACTTATTAGAATATTTACAACTTTTTACTACCTCGCACAAAAAAAAAAAAAAATTGAGTAGAGAAAAGGGTCTGCCTCCACCAATTCATATATTGCAAACAAAGGTACCACAAAAATGCTGAAGATTGCAGATGAAACTAGGCTATGAATGATACATAATAGGAAGGTACAAGAGCCATCAAATCAAGTTCCAAAAGTGATGTGATATATAATCGATGTTCTTTCCTTTCCATTTTATCAATTGAAAGCATATTTTCAACTGACACCTGAACTCGTTAAAGAGGAGAAACTACTATTTCAAAGGGTTTAGAACATCCCACTTTTTTGAATACAGAGAAATTCAAATACATATTTCAATTATGCATGTAGTCTGAGTAACAATATATACATATACCTTTCCCAAAAGAGATATTTTGAAGGTTGCAACTTTTAGGGTAGATAAAAAAACATTCAACAATTAATGCTCTTAATGAAAATAACAATATTAAGAAATCCCCAATTCTCGTACCACTCTTTCATGCTCACAACTTCTTTGAAACCCATAAAAATCCACCACCTCCCTTTAGAATCAACTTTTCATGGAACTCAATCTAAATGTAAATAATAAATAAAAATAAAAATTCAATTACAAACTACATTTCAAAGAAAACAATAACAATTCAACAAAAGAGACAAAAAGTCTTGATCAATGAACCTAAACAATTGACTACAACCAACACTATGATAGAATCCATGGAAGAATCATTGTTGTCAAAGCTATATGTGAAAGGGTTAAGTGTTTCAAAAACACATTAATTAAGTTGATTCATCTAGAGATGACTCACTATTGTACTTGATCAACTTCAAAGAGAGAACTAGCAAATGCAAAGGCAACTAGACTGTTGTCATTTAATCCAAAAGGCAAGGAAACTTTTAAAAGGGAAGGCTCAAGAGAGAATTATGAAGTCCATTAACAAAATTATAGACTTGGATGATGACAGATATTTCAGAAATTTTAAATTCAAGCAACTATGATTTCCAGAAATATTTACTACAAACTTTAGATGCTGTTAAAACTATATGTTTATGTCTAAAACTCAATGGATATGTTGCTGGATATGTTATAAGGGTTGTATAAAGCACATCAATACATTGTTAGGTGGAGATTTGGCTTTGGTGTTAACATAAAAAAAAAAAATATAAAATGCTATTGTTATGGTTATTTTTATAGGTCGTGGGTACCTATCGGTTTTGTGGATACCAGTTCTTTTGGCATTTGGGTCTCACTTACTAGAAACCTTGGAAGTTTTCTTGGAGAAATATGTGGTATGTTTTTGAAATGAGTGACACTAGGGTGATGTGTGTGTGAGAGTCTTTCAATCTTTTTACTTAACTCTTTTTTTGAGATTTTAGTAGTATTTGGGTTATTTTCAGCATTTTAAAGAGTGACATTTTAGAGGGTGAGCATTGTCATTTCACTTGTATCTTTATAGGTAAATTACAAAATACCCAATGTGGTTTGTGGATATCACAATTTTGTCCTCCAATTCTCAATTGTCCAATTTAATGGCCTCTTAACATTTGGAACAAAATGAAACTGTTAGGGATTTCATCTAAATGAGTGTCTTTTTCACATGTTATCATTTGTCTCCAACGATTTCTTTTTACTCCAAACTTTAGGTGGTTGGATGTGGAAATTAAAATGCTTGTGAGCTAAATTGCAATGGGCCAAATTACAAGTGGGTTAATAGTATATTTTCTTATTCAGATATGGTGAAGTAAATTTTATCACAAAATTTATTAATTTGGATGAAGTTGATATCCTTACTTTAGGGAATCAAATGTTGCAATTGAATCTTTAACTCAGTTATGATAGGGTCAATTCACAATATGTTAAATTGTAATTTATCCTTTTAATAATTATGCATTTTTCATGTTAACACAATGATAAAATCATGAAGAACAAAAGGAGTCCAAATCTTCTATGACATTTTTCTTGCTTCACCATATACACCACCAATAAAAACTTGCCACATTTAAACTTATTTAATAAAACATTTAATTTTTTGCCGCCACAATTACTGATCCTCCACCACCACCAACCTCTGCTAAAGTCATCAATAGCTAGACACCAACCACCACAACCGCCCACCAACTAAAATAAATTAAAAATTAAAATAAAAACCCAACCCAACACGTGGTGGATCAAATCGGTCATGGCAACCAATATGCCAAGCCCAACCACACCTATTGAACAAAATTCTTGGGAGATTTGTTGAAGGGAGTTAGTAGTGGCTGAAGGTGGTGTCTGGCTACTGATGACTTCAACGAAGGTTGGTGGTGGTTAGAGGATTTGCGGTGGTGGTGGCTAGTGGGGATGGTTTAGGTTTTTATTTTTATTTATTTATTTTAGGAGGCTAAAATAAGAAGATGTAAAAAAATTAGATTTTAATTAAATAGGCGTACGTATGCAAGTTTTTATATGTAGAATTAGGGTTGTCCAAGGAACTTGCCCACCTGTCCAACCTACCCGTACCTAAACCTGACTCCGGCGGGTTGGTTGTAGGTCTCCTTTTTCAAAACCTGTGAAACCAAACCCACCCAAAATTTTCAATTCTTCTGGCAATTTTTCAAGCATTCCGAACTAGACCGGCGAGATCTCGTTGAGATCTAGTCTAGATCTTTCGAGATCTCATAGTTATCTGAAGAAATATTGGCCAGATCTCAACAGATCCGACCATATATCGGCCTTGGTGATAAAACTCAAAATCGACCGATACAACTTGAAACTGACAAGACTCAAACTGGTAGATTTGACTAGATATTCCGGGTTGGTTTTGGGTTACGAATTTATTCACTCGAATTTTTCGGGTTGAGTTTGGGTTGGGCACAAACCCGACCCGTGGACAGCCCTAGATATGTAGAACATAGAGTGGAGCACGAAAATGGGACAAGGAAAGAGTGACTTTTTAATAATCAATGTCATTGTTAATATCAATTTATTTTTCAATGTGGGACTTGTTTTGTGAGAGAGACTTTTTGAAACACCACATACCACCAAGAATTATAAACTTTTTTTTTAGATAGTTAAAATATGTTGCTAACCTCGTGATTCGAATCCTTTTTACTAGACCCCCAAATACTTTGTGCATGGCAGAAGCCAATTAAGTTATAAAGTTCTTGACAAATTATAAACATACAAACAACATTGAACATAAACAAAAGGCAGCCCATTATTAAATCAATGAATGGAAGGCCTACAAAATAAATTAATCCGTAAATTCATGTTTATAATTCATAATGAGGTTAAAAGTTTTGTAGCTCAAAGGAAACCTCATGGTATTTCCAAACGAAGACATCTAGAGTTTAAATCTCATTCTTGCATTGTTGTAGCTAATTTAAAAAAAAAAAAAAAAAAAAAAAAAAAAATCCTTGATGGAATGTGGTATTTATAAAGGTGTGGTATTTATAAAGGAGAAAGTATAGAATTCTCTTTCATTTTTGCAACGTTGGATTTCCAGTAACAAAATCCAACACTCGGCTTTTCTCACTTCACAAGAAGCATGTGATACAAGGTTCTGCCTAATTGTAATTTATTCACTTATATATTATTTACAGCTTCTTAAAGTTTTATTTTCCGAGTACAAATGTACTTTTACCTATTTAGAAGTGATTGTCTAGTGTCACTGCTCATCACAGTTAACCACTTCAACAAATTGTAACAATAGTTGTCCTAAAATTGTGGTAAAAATAAGTAGGAATCTTTTGTTTTTGTTGAACTGAGTAGGATTATTTATTTTATTTTATTTTTTGAAAATGGTATGAACAAATCGAGTCCTGTTTGCAAATAATACATGAAGACTCAAGATAGATGAGAATGACTTTAAAAACAGAGGCACTATATACTTGCGTAGTCATTGAGAGATAAAATCTTAATACGTAAGGAATAAAAGAATCGATGAGTATAGAGATCTTTTTATTCTCTACCATGTACAAATGAATTACATTATCGAGTATTGATATAATTTACTAGTGCTGAATCTGTTCTTCAATCACCAAATCTACAAGAAGAAAATGTGTAACAAAACCTTAACAAACGGCAAACTCTAGTACCCTATAGAGTGGGAAGAAAAAAAGCCTAGAAAGGAAATTGTGGTACTATCAGCATTTGGTATATGAGCTAAATATATGAAGTAATTACCACCAAATCCTTCTTGAAACAAAAGAATCCTCCACGGTGATATTGGAGGACAACCGTGCCATTTTTCTACATATATGCTCCAAAATCATCGACTAAAGTGGCTTCATAAGCTGGTGAGTATCCCTGTCTGGTTTGTACAGAGGCAAGAACAGTCCGGCTCAGTTAATTCCCTCTTAACAAGACGTTTTTCCCGATTGATCATCAATTTAATTAAGGGCAGCTTCTGTGAGACTTGGTGCCAGATTTCATTCACTGTACCATTTGGTTCTTCATATTGGAAGTAATGCTTCACCTGAATCACATATTTTAAATGAAGAATATTAAACTTGGCAATCTGATGTTAACTGAGAATGTTGATCACTCAACAGATGACATACTGTTTAACACGAGAAAACCAGCGAACGAACCCAAATTAAAAAAAAAGAAAAAAGAAAAAGAAAAAAAAAAGATGTAGCTGTCATTTGAAAGCATGAATGCAGGAAACACAATTTCAATATATGAAGTGCATTAGCTGTAAACTCAATTCATACCATCGCTATAGCGACAACAGAACAATTTTGACAACCCTAGTGTTGCAGTCAGTTCTAAGTGTGGTCTCATTCAAAAGGACTCACATGTAACTACAACCACAAATGGCTGTGACCACTATTGGAACAATGATCATATTCAGACTGTACAGCCGTGATGGCCTTCATAAACATTCTTGTTCATTGAAGGCCACAATCTTGTGTTCTCACTCACCATTCCCTTATCTTTACAATTAAATTTCTTGAGTATCTTGTCCAAGGTGCCATAAGCAGAAAACAACCTCACCATTGGCAGAATTAAACTAACGGGTGACATTACAAGTGCATTTTCAGTACTTACATGTGAGCTCTATGCCTATATTTCCACCATAAAAGCTCTTCCCAGACATTCCCATCATACACTGGTTTATTTCCAACACTTTCCACTTTTCATGTGTTTTTCATATGGTATTTTTTTTCCCCGAGTTGTAGAAAGCATCAAAGATAGTGAAGACTAGGGTCGTATCCAGACAAGGTATGGCAAACACACCAAAAAGTGGGGTACAGCCCAGGTAACAGAGAATGCAGGTGACAGTACAGATAGACAAGGAGAATATGAGCATGAACACTGACTAACCTAAGGATCTTTTCATAATTATTTAAATAAAAAAGTCCAAAATGGGGTACAATGAGAGTCACAGCACAAATATACATGGTGGATTATCAGCATGACCACCTCCCTATAATAAGGAAGCCTTTCATGGTTCATCTGAAGTCCGAAAAGAAGATAAAGGAGATGGAGAAAAGCTACAACATCCATGTAAAAAATTATAAAAAGGATAATTGTTGCAGCCATAGAAATGATAGAATAAGGGTCAAGTCGATACCTTTAGAGTGGTTTTCAGTTATGACAATTTGACAACTTAGTACTTATCATGTATGGTGACAACATGCAAAGTGCAATTGAAGTGGGGGTATATGATTTATATGTATATATAGGGAACCTTTCTAAAGAAGAGCCCTTTGGACTCACCTATACCCAGTAAAATCTATGGGCAGCTGACGCCACCCATGCAAACTAGTCGCTGGGTAATCCAGGGGCATTCACCCCTAATAGGCTAAGTAGTTTATGCTCATAACCCAGGTATATGCTTTTAAAGGTCTAGTGAAAATCATCCTAGGGTAAAAATCAATCTTCAATTTATGTTTTAATTTCATAAATTATGGTTAGTTTAGCAATAAAGGATAGATCCGAAATTTTTAACAACTGTAAATTAAAGGTATTTGATGAATTGAGTCAGGCATAGAACTTTTCAGGAGTTTCTATGTTTTCTGGGTTTATTTTCTCTCAATCCAAGCTAGTCTTTGATTGTGTTTTATTTAGATCTTCAGTTTACTGGTCAATTTAAAGTCCGAATACTAGTAGAAGAAGAGAGTATGTTATTATCCATACTGAGGTACATAAAACAAAAAGTGACTTTGAAAGTAGGATCACGGGCATTTCATTTTGTTGTAGGCATGAGTACCTATACTCTCTCTTTTTCTCACATTGGCCTTGCACACTATCACTGTTCATGTTTCTATTCACAAAGTCTCTAAACAGCACGCACTTCTCACTTTTCTTTCTTAAACCATGGATAACCAACGCACCCAAAGGAACTAAAGAAAAGCTAATTTCTTCTGCATATGCCTACCCTCAATGGAAAATTCTCCTGTTCCTCTCCTTCCAAATGAACCACAAGGATCATAATAAAATGTTCAGGGTGTAATGTACTTGTATGCATACAGACTATAATTATAAAGGAGTCATGTCTATCTTATGATTAATATAATAATATTGGTAGCTCTAGTGAAGATTTTCTTCCATGAGCAAAATAAACCTATAAGTAGACAGAATTTTATATACAAATTAATAACTCCCACAACAGAATAAATAACAACTTAAGCAGCCAAAATAGGATGCATAAATAGATAAAGAAGCTACCAAGATGCATACATGAACCTGTGCAAATCCTATTACACCAATATGCTACAACAATCTTAGCTCCAATCAAACTGAAAACGTAAAAAGAGAAAAATGATTTACAGCAATGAAACCAGTCCTGAAATGTACAAATTTCAAGTCTCAGTACTCAGTATTAGGGTGAAGTTCCTGTTGACTACAATGTAAAACTGCTTTATTCTATTGTTTCTTGCACAGCTTCACTCACGTGCATACACAAACAGTTAAACACACACATAACGTATTTACAAGAATAATTAAATATAATACAAAGGCTCAGGTTGAAATCAAAATAGAGAGGATGACAACATGGAATACATAAAAGAAAATATCCAAAATACAAAAATGAAGCAATATTGTACACAAGAAGAATATGAAGATAGTACTAACCTCTTTTAGCTCTCTCTGATATTCCATAATCCTCAGAGTGGTTAGTCCTCTCAGCATTGAAACCACAAATCCCGGTTTAAGAGCAGAGGTGGAATCTATAAATATTGCAATCTTTCTATAGTCTATAACATCTTCAAACGGCAATTCAATACTATCACTGATTATCACTGGGACACACAAGCTAACTATAGAATCAAAGAGTCGGCAGGCTGATGGAGTATCACCAGCAGGATTTAAACAAAACTTAGATGTATGCATCCCTTGGGAAGCAGCCCGTCTATTCTCTCTGGATTGTGTTCCATGTCTTACTATGACATCCTCTTCATTTTCAAGTAATTGGAAAAGCAAATCACGAATTTTTCCTCCCTACACACACAAAAGAGCCACCAAGAGAAAAAAGAAAAATTTAGATCCAGTATTAAGTTTATTCAAAAATAAATCTCACTAGTAAAAATATTCTTCTAGTGATGAAGTATATGCATACTACTATCAGTTTTTCACATATCCCATAAATAAAGATATGGTTATATTCAAGCCAATTATCCAGCTTGACAAGTTCCTGTGATGATCAAGTGGTGCTGCAGATTCATGGCCTGTATTAAACTAATGGAAAAGATTCTGTTGACAAAAAATAAGATGGCCCTCATTACCTAGGAGACTATAAATCACGTTGAAAAAAATTTTCCTGTGTCGAACAAAGATTTAGGACAAGAACTAATAAATTTGAGAAGTTCTAATACAGTAATCTTAAACATGAAAGAAGCAGGAAGCATTCCCTGGAATCGGCCTTCAGAGCAACGTAGAAAGTGTATGTGTTGAATATCAATTATCTGTTTTTTCTTTTCTTTCCTTGTAAAAATAAGCTCAATTATCAATCTTTTCCATTTTAAATTTTTAATAACCTGAGACTAAACATCATCCTCACTCTGAGTGTGAGACAATTCTACCATTCTAGTGGATATTGTAAATCCGATGGAAATCAACTACCATTCATGGGTTCACTCTTAAATATTCTCTTAGCACCTTACAGATGCAATCAAAAGAAGATAAACATGGCAGGGGTAAGTTTTTTTCCCTTTTATGTTGAAAAGGAGACAAATGCAAAAGGGATAGGATAAAGGAAACCAACTTAGAGTCTTAGACTACCGTTTAATCTATTGGTGATTCTAGCGCCAAGCTAGAGATTCAAGTCTCTAGAGTCTCCCTGAGAAAGATGCCTAGCTAAAGCTCATTTCTGTAATCAAATACAGATATGAACAAAACATACAAGACATCTTTGAGATTTTTATGTACTTCTCCCATATAGATGAAACCATTCTTACTAGATCTTCAGCTAACCAAGCAAAATATAAATGCGAGAGCTGTGTGTAACCGGCAATCCTATATCAACTAACCCATCCGAACATAAAGATATAGAGATCAATTTTAGAGTATTTCCTTATTTTCTTCTTCACCAGAATACAAAAACACTGCCAACTTTCACATAGTTTAACACTAACAAATATTCCAACAATGACCCATCAAAATATCAATCAAATGTCTAATACTAATTCATTCCTACCCATCATCTCATATCAAAAGAATTATCAAAGTCAATGCACATTGCTACAAAATCAACCATTTCAAAAAGCAATAAACTTTACTAAATTGAATTGCATATACCTCTTTCCGATACCGAGCCCCCATGAAGAACAATAGCGTCTTCCGATTCCCAACCCCAACATCGCCAGTATAAGTATTGATCCTATGCGAATACGGCACGATCACATCCTTGATTAACGACGCCTGGTCCGATCTCAACCGTCCAAAATCCGAGACCAAAAGCACACTATTCTTGATCTTATCAATCACTCTATACAATGCATTCGGATCCTGAGCCACAATCACATGGTCCCTCCCATTGTTCCTATTCCAATACTCCTGTTCCTCCAACCAATCCACCAATGCCTCCTGGTTCTCTTCGTCACTGTACATGACCCGGGCCTGATCCGGACCCGCACTCGACCCGGCGGGTCGGGCCGTGTTCACAATCAAACTCAACGACGAAAAGAACGGCACGTAGAATAAATCCGCCTCGTCCGGATCCGATACCCTGATCACCGGAGAACCGACCCGGTCGGAATCGGGTCGGGTCAGATCTTTGTACAAGTACCACTCCGCCATGTGCTGGTGGCCCGGGTACTGGAGAAGCGCCACGTCATCGACGGGGCGGCGTCCGCGAGCTATGGAGTGGTGTTCGATCACGCCGTGGGTGAACCTTCTCGGGAGCTCGTAGAGATAGACTTTGAGTACCGACTTTCCGGGAAAGTTGTTCGCGTTTTCCCGAGAAAATCCGTTTTCGACGGAAGCGGAATTCGCATACGTGAAAGGGAAAGTAGTTTCGAGCTTCGACATCGACTTCGGCGACGACGAAGAAGAAGAAGAAGAATTGGCGGGACTGAGGAAAGTGTTGAGTAATGCGTAAACGACGAGAAGGACGAGAATGGTAGCTAGGGTTTGTTTGAGCAGCGAAGATTTTCGCGCCATCGTGGAAATAAGGGTTTGAGTTTGGGACCGAAAAGAAATTAAATTTGAAGAAGAAGAAGTGGGTTTAGATCTTTTGGATTTGGATCGTACTTCGCTCATTGTGTGAACTTTATTTGATTTTTTTTTGTAAGACTTTTTATCTTGTGAGAGAGTGTTGTGTTGTATAGTGTTTAGAGAGGAAAAGTGGGAAACAAAAAAGGTTATTGCTTGTGAGAACAAAATTGCTTATTTTGTAATGTACGAAATGGTGGTGGTTCTAATCAAAAAAAGAAAAAAAGAAATGATGGTGGTGTTGATGAGGAAATGATGATGAGAATGGTGTATGGAAAATGAGTTTTTGATTTGTTTATTGAGTTCACTTTCAGTATTGATTGTTGATTGGAGTTGGTAGATAGATGGATTGGAGTTGGTAGATAGATGGGGATTTTCAATTTTCAATACAAATTGATGGGGATGATGATGGTTTTAAAAAAATTTATAAAAGACTTAATCAAGATAAGGAAATTTTTATTTATGTTTTAGAGAGGAAAGGAATTTTGGTTACTTGATTTTTTTACGTAAAGAGTCTCAGGTCCCGTTTGGTACACTCACTCAAATACATGTTTTCAGTCTTTAAATAACGTTACACGTATTTCCACACATTTTTTTACCTACACATATTTCCACACATATTTTCAAACACATATGTACGGTCACAATTTGAGGCATAAACCCAAAATGTATAGAGTATTGATCCAATAAGCCCAATACGATGAATTTGTAGAGAATGTGTTAGAAACCTGGACCTTTGCGAATTAGATGATCGACCAATAGGTTTTGATGATAAAGAAAGAAAGATAACATAAGTTTACTAGGGAGAGACGTCCTCGAATTTTACCTGAGGAGGTTAATTCTTAAATATTGTTCTTAAGACTTTGTTACAAGTCTGGCACCTAGATCGCCCTCCCACTCTTTTTTCCCTTCTCCTCTATTTTATACTATCTTCCTCTCATTTCCACCGTCCACATGTAGATTTAGATTGATAGTGTTGATACCTATCCCATCAGCCCCTCCTAAAGTCTTTGGGAGTGGTTGTAAAGACTGAAAAACACGGTTCAGTTAGTTGCAAAGTATTTAATGCAATAGTAGCAGCTTTTTCTTAGATATTTCCATGCCTTCCTTTATCCTGTTCTTTCTTAATACTTATCCTCTTCCATGGAATGGTCTGAAGTGTCGCTCTTAATGGCAGACCATTCCCTTTGTCCTCGGCTTTGCCTGGTCGAGTAGAAGTTCTTCCTCGGACTTGGCCCGTGGCCCAACATATACATAGATATGGGCTTCCTGGCCTTTCACCCCCACAACATATTTTTAATTTTTAAGTACATGTACCTAACACTCCCTCAATCTCTCTTTATTGGGATAATTGTTGCCTCATAAACCTTTTTCATAAAAGATAAACTTTTCATTTTTTAGGAGGAGATAAGGAATAACTGAACAAGCTAGTGGACAAATTCAACTCATCAATCAATACTAATTAAAAACAAAAAAACTCATCAATCATGTTAACAATAAGGGTGTGAATATGTTAATTTCTTAAAAAAAAAAAAAATTAAAGATGTGAATATGTTATAAGAAAAGATTATGGCAATTTATAATATTGATTCCCTTTGATGTTTTTATCATATTATTATTATTATTGTGGGAACACTTCCCGCATTAAGCAGTTTTTATGCGCTTTGGGGAGCCAGTCCCTCACGGTTTTGTCACGAAGGGGTGGGAGCTAAGGATTTTTGCCGTGAAGTGATTGACACCTAGGCTCACCCGAGTCCCACATCGCCTAAGTAACCCTCCCACTCATGGTTTATAAGCTTCTGGAGCGACCATGAGTGGGTACACTCATGGTCGCTCCAGAAGCTTATAAACCATGAGTGGGAGGGTTACTTAGGCGATGTGGGACTCGGGTGAGCCTAGGTGTCAATCACTTCACGGCAAAAATCCTTAGCTCCCACCCCTTCGTGACAAAACCGTGAGGGACTGGCTCCCCAAAGCGGATAAAAACTGCTTAATGCAGGAAGTGTTCCCACAATTATTATTATTTTTATTATTATTATTATGAGTTAAAGATATAAATATCAAAAGTTTATTTAAAGATGACATGGTTTTTCTTCAAATCAATTCTTTTTGACATCTTCAAATAAATTTATTACACAGTAGTTCACATAAACAATGACAACTGTGACTAAAACTATATATAAATAATTATTTAAGCCTTCATGTCATGACTCATGAATTAAAAGTACTTTTCTATTATTGAATTAGAGAAAAATTTTGTTCACTTAAAAAAATAGAAATATATGATGAAAGAAATGTTAAAGCATGTTATATATAAATTTGAATTTTATTTTATGTATTGATATAGTTATTTATAGTGAGATCTTGTGTCATAAAGTTAATATTTTTCTTTTTCCTTTTAGCCTAATATATAATGTATGGTTGTGGTTGGAGTAATTCTTTTAATATTTTTGGAATCAGAACTAATTGATATTTATGTGGTGCATGAAAAAATTTACCAAAGAATATTTATAAATTGGGGATTTTTGAAGGTTTTAGATTGTCTTTCAAGAAGTTTCTCTATCGCTAAGAAAGTTCTCTCTAACTTCTCTTAGGTAGTGGAATTGAAGTCCCTTCCTTTGAAGGTGGTTTTTCTTCCAGGGAATAACAAGGTTATTTTTCTGGCTTGTTGGTTTTTTTTCACGGGTGTTGGGAAACAGTTTGTTTGTCCTATCTTTCCATAACATTTTTCTTTTTTGTTCTTTTGTTTATTTACTTTCAACCTATTCTCATGGATGATCTCACAAAAACCTAGGACCGTCTTACACTATTTGAGAAGGAGGGGCCAGGGTGCTGCCTAGATGAGGAGTTTAGCTCGAAAGAATACTTTATTGCTTCACATTTCCTCACTAAGCGTGCCCTAAACATTGATGCCATCGCAAAAACTTTCACTCCTCTTTGGCGATCACGTAATGGTTTTCGGGTTCGAAACATGGGTAATCACAAAAGTGTTGTTCGTTTTTGACAACAAGGATGAAGCTGATAGGGTCCTCTTGAATGAACCTTGGAGCTTTGACAAGCATTTGGTGGTAATGCATCGTTATGATAATGCTTAATTAGCTGAAGACCTCAAGTTTGAGAAAACAACATTTTGGGTGCAAGTTCACGGCCTTCCAATTAGGTACATGAACACAAAAGCAGCTGAAAAAGTATGCAAAGTGTTAGGCAATATCATACCCACAAAGAATCTAGTAGACTCCGAGGGAGAGAATTTTATTTAGGTTAGAGTTTTTGTGGATATCACTGAAACCCTATGTCGTGGTCGCCTAATCTCCTTAGGAAAAGACAAAGAAGTATGGATTAGTTTTAAATATGAATGTTTGCCAAACATTTGCTATTGGTGTGGCTACTTTGATCACGATGACAAGGACTATGCACTTTGGCTGGAGAGTGAAGGATCTCTCGCGTTAACTCAAAGAAAATTTGGGCCGAGTATGCGAGCACCACCGTTTTCTACTTCATGCAAATCAGTTATCTTGGTCCCTGGTTTTTACAAGTAAAAAACAAGGCCATCAACGCAGTCAAACAAAGCAGACTTTTTTTATGATCATCAGAATTCACGTGCATAGGGTACCGGTGCTGCCCAAATGGAGCAGGGTTCAGGGGAGCCATAGCTGAAGAAGAGTCCAATAAAGGCGCAATCAAGGGAAATCAATGAGTTTCAGGTAACGCCTGATTCCTTGAAAGTATCACGGGGTGAGTTATTATCTAAGACAGCTGGCCAACAAACAGAAAGTGAAAGCCAATCTTTGAATTCAGAAGGAGTTACCATGATTTCAGGAAACCCTACTCATTGGGTTAATGAACTTAATGAGGGATAAAGAGAAACTAGCCCTTTTACACTTAAGTCCGCTCCATAATTAATTCCTAGCCCGATTTATGTCCCTCCAAAGGTCAGTCAACCATCACGTGCAAATCACATGGCCTCAAGTAACCATCCTTATAAACCCCAGAATGTTGGTACCTCGTGTTGGAAAAGAATTGCAAGACCCGACAATCCAAACAATGCTAAGTTTATTGAAGCTTTACCGGGCCTTGGTAAACATGACCTTATGCAAATTGATGACCATTCCATGTTACCAAACAAGTGACAACAGGTTTCAAGGAGTGATGATGTTCTTAATTTGGTGGAGGCTATTGAGAAGCCCCGCCAATCCCAATGAATTGCTTAGTGTGGAACTGTTGTGGATTTGAGAACCCATGTACAGGGAGAAAGCTTGGAAAAATAATTCGGGCAAAAGATTCCTCTGTCGTGTTTATAGTCGAAACATGGACAGATGAAGTAAGGTTAGATCAGGTTATGAAGAATATTAATTTTGATAACAAGTGGGTGGTTCCTAGAGAAGGACGTGGGGGTGGCCTTGCCCTATTCTGGAAGTGGTTGAAGAATCTTCCAGTTACTTTATTGATACATGGATTGACAAGAATAAGGAACATGAGTGGCATTTCACGAGCTTTTATGGGGAACTAGCAACTTTTAGGAGATGTGAAGCATGGGATGGCCTACGAACACTTAATCATCACCCCGATGTCCCTTGGTTGTGTGCAGGTGCTTCAATGAACTTACAAGTCAAGATGAAAAACTAGGTGGATTGGTCAGAAGGGAGGGGCAGATGCAGTTATTCAAGATGTTTTGGATGAGTGTGGTTTTATTGATTTTGGATTCGTTGGACCTCAATTCACTTGGAGTAAACGCTTTTCAAGCGGACATTCTATATGGGAAATACTCGATAGAGGGCTTGCGAATAGTAATTGGTTCCTCAATTTTCCAGGTTCAAGAGTACACCACTTGTAGTGTGATACTTCAGACCATTGGCCCTTGTTGATCAACATGTCAGGTATTGACCATTGTAGTGAGATTGTAGAAGCTTCTTGGCTTTCCCTTGGCCACGACAACAGTGATGGTAGTATTTTACAGCAGGTAGAAAAGTGTGGGAAGGAGCTTTCGTAGTGGAATTGCAATGTCTTCGGTAATGTGAGAAGGGATTTGAAAAAAAAAAGATCTCTATTAGTCCAAGCTGAGAGGGAAGCAATGAGCAGTGGGCTCAACCATCATGTACATGCTCTGAAGGAGGAAATAAAAATCCTTCTTGATAGGGAGGCATGCCTATGGAACTAGAGATCGCGGATCTTATGGTTAAAAAATGGTGACAACAATACGAAGTACTTCCATAGCCATGCAACTCGAAGACACCAAAAAAATCAAATAAGGGGAATAAGGGATGAGGCGAATGTGTGGCAAGACCAACAAGGGGAAATTGCATCAACCTTACTCAGGTATTATAAAAACCTCTTCTCCACTTTAACAACTCCTCCATACACGGCCCAAATGGAATATATACCCCATGTGATTTCTAATGAGATGAACCAAGCTCTTACGAGAGTGTTCCTAGAATCTGAGGTTGCTTTAGCACTAAAACAAATGACATCACTTAAGGCACCTAGCCTGGATGGGATGCCACCATTGTTTTACCAACATTTTTGGGGAGTAGTGGACCATGATGTTACAACTTCTGTTTTTTCCTGGTTAAATTTAGGTACTCTTCCTCAACCCATTAACCACACCTTTCTTACCCTTATCCCAAAGACCACAAATCCTGAGCATGTACACGAATACCGACCTATTAGCTTATGTAATGTGCTTTACAAATTTTTTTTTTTTTTTCTAAAGTTTTAGCAAATAGGTTAAAGAAAGTTTTGCCATCTATCATCACTGAACATCAATCTGCATTTATAAAAGACTAGCTTATCACTGATAACATCCTTGTGGCCTTTAAGACTTTGCATTGTTTGAGAAATCATAAAACAAGTGATTCAGGTTTCATGGCTATAAAACTCGACATGAGTAAAGCCTGCAATCGGATGGGATGGGATGGGATGCCACTTAAGGCACCTGGCCCGGATGGGATGCCACCATTGTTTTACCAACATTTTTGGGGAGTAGTGGACCATGATGTTACAACTTCTGTTCTTTCCTGGTTAAATTCAGGTACTCTTCCTTAACCCATTAACCACACCTTTCTTACCTTTTTCCCAAAGACCACAAATCCTGAGCATGTACATGAATACCGACCTATTAGCTTATGTAATGTGCTTTACAATTTAATTTTTTCTAAAGTTTTAGCAAATAGGTTGAAGAAAGTTTTGCCATCTATCATCACTAAACATCAATCCGCATTTACAAAAGACTAGCTTATCACTGATAACATCCTTGTGGCCTTTGAGACTTTGCATTGTTTGAGAAATTATAAAACAGGTGATTTAGGTTTCATGGCTATAAAACTCGACATGAGTAAAGCCTATGATCGGGTGGAATGGGTGTACTTGGAAAACCTTATGAGGAAGATGGGTTTCAATGAAAAATATATTGGTCTTGTCATGGTGTGTGTGAAAATAGCTACATACTCAATCTTAGTAAATGGTGAACCTCATGGTATGATACATCCCACTAGAGGCATCAGACAAGGAGACCCTTTGTCCCCTTTTCTATTCCTCCTTTACACTGAAGGGCTACATGGTCTCATAAAGCATGCAGCAAATATGGGTGACATTAAGGGTTTCTCCTTATGTCGACGAGGCCCTGAACTAACACATTTATTGTTTGTAAATGATAGTCTCTTGTAGTGCCACCCCTAAAGAATGTGAAAAAATACTTGGCATCTTGAACTGCTATGAGGAGGCTTCAGGACAAAAAGTCAACAAAAATAAAACTGCCATCTTTTTCAGCATGTCCACTCAGGAAGGCACTAGACATGAAATCAAATCTGTTTTGGGCTTGCAAGAAATTACACAATATGAAAAGTACCTTGGTTTACCAACTTTGGTGGGGAGAAACAAAAAAGAAAGTTTCAATTTTATCAAGGAAAAAAGTTGGAGGAAGTTGCAAGGTTGGGAGAGCAGATTATTGTCTCAAGTAGGGTGAGAGGTCCTAATAAAAGTAGTTATCCAAGCCATCCCAACCTTTACTATGGGATGTTTAAAAATCCCTTTGGGGTTATGCCACAACATTGAAGCAATGATTAAGAAATTTTGGTGGGGGCAATGAGGTGATAGAAGGAAAATCCATTGGGTTAAATGGGATGAATTAACAAAGTTCAAAATGGTGGGTGGAATGGGTTTTAGAGATATTGCTTTGTTCAACAACTCCCTACTAGCTAAACAGGCAAGGAAAATCCATTGGGTTAAATGGGATGAATTAACAAAGTTCAAAATGGTGGGTGGAATGGGTTTTATAGATATTGCTTTGTTCAACAACTCCCTACTAGCTAAACAGGCAAGGAAAATCCATTGGGTTAAATGGGATGAATTAACAAAGTTCAAAATGGTGGGTGGAATGGGTTTTATAGATATTGCTTTGTTCAACAACTCCCTACTAGCTAAATAGGCATGGCGACTTCTGCAAAATAAAATCCCTATTTTATAGAGTTTTTAAAGCCTGGTTCTTTCCAAATTGCTCAATCATGGAAGCTAAACACTCAAGATCAAGCTCATACGCATGGACAAGCATTTTACATGGAAGGGAAGTGCTGAAACGGGGATGTAGATGGCGGGTTGGTGATGGCAAAACAATTGGTTTATGGAGTGACTTCTGGCTACCTAGAAGAAGTAATCCCAATGTTCTATCCCCTGCATTGGAGTCTCTAATCAAAGCCAAGGTCGAAATTCTCATTGACGAGTCGCAATGGCAGTGGAATCACAGCCTCATTGATGGTATTTTTACCAGTGATGAAGCTGCTCTCATCAAATCCATTCCTCTCTCATGGGTGGTGAAGGCAAATAGTCTGTTCTGGCCTTTTACAAGCAATGGTGTCTATACCAGCAAGTCGGGATATCAATTTTTGAAGAAGGAAGCCAGCACAGAACACCCTCTAATGGACCCTCAACATAAAAAAGACTTATGGAGAGGACTGTGGTCTCTCAATGTTCCGAACAACGTGAAAAATTTTCTTTGGAGGGCATGCCAAGAATCATTACCTTCAAAGCAAAATTTGATGTGAAGAACGATCATTGATTGTGCAACATGTGACAAATGCAAACAAGAAATAGAGTTTGCAATGCATGCGTTGTGGGCTTGCAAAGAACTTGATGTGGTTTGGGAGGATGTAAACCTGTGGGGACTCCGGAGATCAACAAGTTTTCTAAGCTTCAAGGAACTACTTTCATGGATTATTAAAAACCACCAGCAACCTGAGCCGTTCGCCATCACGAGGTGGGCAATTTGGAACCAACAGAATCAGGTTCATATCCATCAACCTGGCTGCAGTCCTCATCTTCTTGCGGCCTTTACGAAAGAACGACTAGCTAAGTCTATATTGATCCAATTAGCGCACAATGCCCCTCCTCCTTGGATGCAAGTCCGCTGGTAGCCTCCACCACAGGGAATAATCAAAATAAATTTCGTTGGTGTGACATCAGCTAAGGACCAAGCTTCATGTATTGGTGTAGTTCTGCGCGATTAGAATGGCTCAGTGCTGGCTTCACTTGCCCAGTAGCTACCACACCTCTACACTCCTTTGATTACTGAGGCAATGGCAGCGTCAAGGGCAGTCTAATTTGCAGCAGAGTTGGGCTTCAACAAAGTTATTCTTGAAGGAGATTGTCAAGTCCTCATCAAGGCCCTCAAAGAAGATAGTATGTTACTATGTACTGATGGTTTATTTATTGAAGATGTTCTTTTTTTATGCTAGTTTTTTTCATGAATTATGTTCCTCTCATGTAAAGAGAGAAGGTAATAAGGTTGCTCATTCTTTAGCTCAATATGCTTTAGGAATTTTGAATTTTGTAGTGTGGATGGAAGATGTTCCACCACCTTTGTCTTCTGTTGTCCAAGGTGACATTCTTGGTTTACATTAATAAAAAGTTTGGAGTTTGTTTCCTCAAAAAAAAAAAAAAAATTATAAATTATATATTTATATATATCAAAAAGTAATATCAAATTGAAGGATTTAAAGAAAATATGCCACTTAATTTAAATAATATTTGTTTTGAAAAGACCAAATATAACTTTGGCTGTGTTTGGTTGGATGTAAAATATTTTCCGGAAAGGAAAATATTTTCGGGAAAGGAAAATATTTTCAAGTGTTTGGTTGCATTCCAAAAAATATTTTGGAAAATATTTTCTGGTGTTTGGTTGTGTGGGGCCCAGTAAGTTGTGGTCCTGGCCCATCCATTCGTCGGGGCTCAAGGCCCGAGCTGAGGAAGATTATAGCCCAGGCTCGGTAATGTAGGTGTGATATGGCCTTGGGACACAGCCGATGACGATTCAGTCCTCGGCATGTCCAAAGTCTTACCAAAAGAAAAGGGTAAAAATGGTACAATAACAGCTGGAACAAAATCTAAAATATCTAAGTCAATAGAAAAGGGTACGTTGGAAAGTGCAACAACCAGGGAAAGCTGCCCTTACTGCCATTCAATACTGTGCACCTGACAGAGCCATACTCCCCAGCTTTTACAACCACCTCCAACGACTTTGAGTATGGGCTGATGGGACAAGTATCAGTCCTGAAAAGTCGACCCTACACGTGGACGAAGGATAAGGAACACGGGCTAGTATAAAAGGAGAAATAAGCAACCCTTAGAAGAGGCTGAGAAAAATGGCCAAAACCAGAGCCTCCCAGCCCACCTTTAGGAGGAAGACTCCCAGAGCGTGCACGACCTATCTATGTATGTACACGTTTTATTTATGCATGAACACCCCGGAAAACCGCCGTCTCGTGATCAAGGCCTAGCCTTTCAAACCCACGCTCTATAAATGATATTGTGAGGGCCTATTTACGTGCGAACCCAGTATCATTCTTGGGTTGCTCCAAATCGTGTCCTTACAGGTTGTATTCTTGAAAATGCTCTAAAAAACCCATTTTTATCATGTTTCTCACATTTTCTCAGCTTCCAAACAAATATATCATCAAATCCAACAAAACCCAAATTCATCAAAACCCAAATTCTCAATACCCAACAAAAAAAAAATTCATCAAATCAGAGATCAACCCAAAATCAGAGAACAACAAAACAAGAACCACCCACGCCACCACAACAACAAGAAGAAAATCAGAGATCAAAGAGAGCAAGTGGATTGGCGACGAGATCGACCCAGAGCAAGCAGATCGACGATTCGGCGGGACGATCTCGGGTTTGACGAATGGGTTTGACAAATGGTGCGACGATTTCTGGGTTCGCGACGATCGGTGGCGAATGGGTTTGACGATTTCTAGGTTCGCAACGATCGGTGACGAATGGGTTTGACGATTTTTGGGTTCACGATCTGAGGAATGGGTTCGACGGCGTGATCTCTCTCTCTCTCTCTCTCTCTCTCTCTCTCTCTCTGTGTTTGCGCGTCTGAGTCCTTCCTTCTCTCGCTCTCTCTCTCTCTCTTTGGGCATTGCTCGACAAACGAGCTCGTACTTGGGTTTTTTGGGTTCGTCAGAGCTCTTGGATGTGGATCGATCTCGCCTTCGCCGGTGCTGGGGTGCTGGTGCGATCTCTCTTCCTTGCCGTCTCTCTCTCTCTCTTCTATTTTCCTGGGGCAAAAGTGATTTGAAGTGAAAATGAGAATGGAAATTATTTTCCGCCCTCTCAGCCTTATTTTACTGTCAAACTGAAAACATTTTCAGTAACAGCCAAAGCATTTCCGGAATCAGTTTGAAGCCAAAACAAACGGAGCCTTTGTTAGTGTTTATTTTGTGTTGGGTTGCTTTTATTCTATTAAAACAATGAGTTATAATTAATTTTTAATTGATATGTAACAAAAAAAAATTAATGTGTCATAATGTTGATGTGGAAAATGTGAAATTTCAAAACCTTACATCACAATATAAGAAAGATGCGTATAAAATGTCAAAGTGTTCAATTTTATAGACAAATGCCATATTAAAGATTTATAATATAATTAAGATGGGAAAAAATGTAGACTTTCAAAAACTTATGTGTAGATATGCCTACATGATGATTGGGCTTGTGTTAAGGGTCAAATTGCTACTCCACCTCCCATCAAAAAGAAAAAATAAAAAAAATAAAAAAATTGCTACTCCACCATCCTTCTAGAAGAGAACTCTCCCACAAGTTGCTAATTGATGAATTAGACAAACCCGTTTGCATCTCACATTTGGGTGGTTAGTGAGGCCTCGAACAGGTTGGGTATAACATGGAAGTTTAATTAAAAAACATATCATGTAAGATCGAAGTTTTATCAAAATAAAAGTATTAATAAATTAAATAGGAATAAAAAATATATAATGAAACTTCTTTTATATATATATTATTGAAAATTTTGGTAACTGAGTTTTATATAGAGTAGTATTTAAAATTTATTATAAGTTTGATAATAGCATTTTGACTTATAGTAAACAATGTTATTTTAACTATGTAAAATAAAAGGAACAAAATAACTGTCTAGATGAGATTATATGATGAGAAAAAAATACAAAATAAATTATATGACATTCACTTTGCTTAGTCATAATATATAAAATCCAACTTTTATTATATAGTTTGTGATTTGAATTTGTGTGATATTATTGTTACTTTATCCCCTTATTTAATTTCTTTTGACAATAAAAAGGGCAATTTAATATATACAAATAATAATACAAGTTTATATTATGCAATATTGTTTTAGGGCAAAAAATGACATTATTACATTGTTAGGAATTTAGATTTCCTATGCATCATATTTACAAATATTAAATACTAGAAATTGTATTTAATTGGAGAAAAATTTTCTCCAACTTACTACAAAATGACAAATGAGTTATTATCTATACTTTTAGTCAAATCACTTATAAGATAGTTAAATGATGAGTCGTTTAGATGGCTTAATAATTAAAATGTCACATCATGAAAATATGAATTCTTCTCGAAATTGGTGAGTATCCACAAATAATTAGTTTGGAGAAAAACCAACCCATTACCTAGTAACTAAAATGAGCATACATGTGTACTTTTAATTACATGAACTAATTAATAGTTTTTTTTTTTTTTTTTGGATCAAACTAATTAATAGTCTTGTTTACTTGTTTAAATGATTTATTGATTGTGTGATCATATAAACATGAGTGACTTTACAAAATATAATTGGTTGGAGAAAATTCCTTCAACTTAGGTTGTTCATCAGCTAGTGTGGTCACAATCGTATCTCACTGAGATGATTTTGTCAACTTGATGGTTGTTTCATCTAAGTCTAAGCCACTACACCCCCATGACGACAACCAACAATAAAACCCCACCTTTAGTGGCGGCCAGCCCAAATGTGTTTGCAAGAGAGAGAGAGAGATCATCAAATCTAGTAGCTGGGGTAGGCCGTAAGTTGGGAATGGCGATTGGTAAGTCTTTTTTTTTTTTTTAGAACCAAGATAGAATATATATTAAGATGTTGAAAGAGTTATTACAAGCTGGAAGAAATCAAAGTACACCAAAGTGGATCCTGAGTAAAAAGGCTTTGGAAAACATGATGCTCACTTACACAAGAGGTAACTAGCAGAAACAGAAAAAAACAGATGTGCCTTAAGAAGTTGTCTACGTTGCCGTGGGACGTTGGTACTCTATCAAGAGACCAGTAGCTCCATCAAAGATGATCCTAGGCTGTAGTTGAGATTTTTAGAAATAGAATTTGTTTCATGCATTCCAAATAGCCCACATGACAACAACCTAGGTCTCGAGTTCCTGATGGCTCAATTTGTGTACCATACTCCGAAATAGTCCAAAAAAATATGATGCGCCATTTGAGCATTTCTGGATCTGCTGACTAGCCCTGGACCAAACATTCCTCGCGAAATGGCACTCCCATAACACATGACATGAGGTCTCGGGGTGTTGACAACAAAGTTCACACCTTGGGTCGACTTGCACCTTGCGTCGCTGCAAATTAACTCCTGTGGGCAGAATATTTGAGCAGGCCCTCCATAGCAGAGTCCAGATTTTTGGAGGCACATTTAGTTTCTACACCTTCCTCCATAATCTGCCATCAAGTCCAGCCTATGAATGCTCAGCATGAGTTTGATTTTTAAGACCAAGGGCGACTCTATAAGTTGTCTTGACTGTAAAAATCTGGGCATCATTTTCCTTCCATACCAACTCATACTTGGAGGTCAGATTATTCAAAGGTACAACCAATATTTCTTTTCACGTTGATGGAGCAAATAGTGCCTATATTTTCCCACGATTCCATTGCCTGGTGTCCTCGGATCATTGAGGTCTCCAGTGGCGGCTTTAGAAATCTTTCTCAGGATGTTCCTTAAGAAGCATAAATTATACAATTTAATAAAAAGAGAAATTCATATATTGACGACAACAACAACAAAAAAAACACGCAAATACATAAAGTTTACAATTGCCTTCTACGAGTTTTCATATTTTGAAATTATTGCATGATAGTTTCATTATCATTTATCAATGTTACAAGCTATATCTCTTTCAATGTACCCAACCAAGCAATTATTCATCCACTAAATGTAGAACAAATTATGGAACAAAATTTAATTTTATTGGCATAAAAAAAATTGAGAGTGTTCCCAAATTTTTTTTTTGAAGGGTAGACAAATAATTTTTTTTAAATTATTATATATATATATATATATATATATATTTTTTTTTTTTTTTTCAAGTTAGGGTGGTCTCAAGACCACCTTGACCTTAAGGTGGCGTCGCCACTGGAGGTTCCTCACATATGGTGGACTTGGTTGAGGTCCTAAAAAGACAGAAGCATAAGGTAACCATTTATGCGATGCCACCTCAATGTGTCTCCCATTACCAACCTGCCACCTTGAACCTTCCTAGATAATTTCTCCAGTCATAAGTAAACTTTTCCACACATAAGAGCGATTGGTAAGTCTTAAATTGGGGGAAAAGAGGTGAGAAAGGGGAGGAGAGACAAAGTGTAATTCTCATAAGGGGAGCTTAGAAGACAAAATCTAAAAGATGCTAAAATAAATGTGATTAGTGAATGTTAAAGACATAGGAATTAATGTTACAATTACCTTTTTTTATTATTATTAATGACACTTGTAATTTTGTAAACATTATCTTTCCAATAAACGGTAGTCCTTACTCCATACCATTTATATACATAAAAAAGTCACTTTCTCTTATATCATCTTTGATTTTTTTTCTTTTCTATAATTTTTTTTTTGGAAGCCTTTCTTTTCTATAATTTAAACCATAAAATTCTGTCACTTTCTCTTCTCTTATCATACCCCTTTATTATAGTAACAAGAAACCACGTAAAACCTCATATTTCTTTTTCTTCATTGGGTATTTGGGTGAAAGTGAAAGATAAACCCTCCTTCTCAAATAACTCAATACCCTCCTCGAGACACGCGTCTCTATCTTCCTCTCTCCGCACATTGTCTCCATGTTCACTACCGACACCACCCTCACAAGTTGTAGGTCACAACTTCACAACCACAAATTTCTCTCTTGACTCTTATGAGTCAATAGAGATGGCTCTACATATAAACCAGCCGGCGATACCATATTTATATAATAATACAAGTATTAGTTAAATATATATGTTTTTTTTAGTTTAAAAATCCCTTCTTTCCATGCACTATATATATCTATATTGTTAAAAAAAATACACACTAGTTTCTGTATAATTGGAATCTTAAAGAACGTTGCATTGTTGTTTTTTGTATTTCCAAAAATCACTCACTGTCACTGATTATTAAGCTTATTTAGCTTCCGTTATTTAGCGATGAACAAAAGGCGTAGGACTTGGCTGTTGAACCAGACACTCACAGCCATGCTTTTCTTCGTGCTATCCATCTATATCTGCTTCACCACCATTCAATCATGGGCCTCCTCAAAGCCCACCAAGCCCATTAGGCCCAATATTCTTCTTCCTCCCATTTCACCCAACACTTCTTCTTCTTCTTCTTCCTCCATGCGAGTCAAAGTTTACATGTACGATGATCTTCCGACAAAGTTCACCAACGGCGTCGTCGAACATTTCTGGACAGCACATGGTTTTGCTGACGTGGCAAAGTCAACGCCGCAAAAACTCAAGTACCCGAGTCACCAGCACTCCTTGGAGTGGCACTTGTTGCTGGACTTAACCCGACCCGAAAATGAACGAACCGGGTCTCCAGTTGTTCGGGTCATGGATCCTAACGAGGCTGACTTGTTTTACGTGCCGTTTTTCTCTTCATTGAGTTGGGTTGTGAGCAGGACCCATTTTGCTAACGGGTCGGGTCAGGTCAAGAAGTACTCGGATTCGGAGACGCAGGAGGAGCTGGTGTTGTGGCTGGAGGGGCAAGAGTATTGGAGGAGGAACAAGGGGAGGGACCACGTGTTGGTTTGCCAGAATCCGAATGGGTTGAACCGGGTCATGGATCGGGTCAAGAATGCCGTGTTGTTGGTCTCGGATCTCGGGCGGGTAAGACCCAACTGTTCCTCGTTGGTTAAGGATGTGGTAGTGCCTGACCCGCATCGGATTAGTGCCTATAATGGAGATGTCGGAGTGGAGGATCGGAAAACGTTGTTGTTCTTCATGGGCAATCGGTTTCGCAAAGGGGTAATTATTTAAATTAAATCAATTTTTCTTCTTGGGTTTTTATTTCTTTTAAATATTATAATTATTGAGTTGCTTTTAGATTTTAACCCCCCCAAAAAAAAAAAGTTGCTATTAGATTATTTATTAGTTGTTTAATATGATTTTTATTGGACTCACTTTTTTTTTTTTTTTTTTTTGAGCCAAATTATTGGACTCAGTTAAGCATATCAATATAGTTTTTATGTTTTCTCAAAAAAAAAAAAAAAATATATATATATATATATATATATATATATATATATATAGTTTTTATGTTTTTTGAGAAAAGCATACCAAAATTGTTTGGTTCACTATATTTAGAGATTAATTATTATATATATATATATATATAGAATGAATCAAAGTGTATTTGTTAAGGTTGAGCATTTTAGGGAGTCAGACTAGTTAAGCAACTTTTTGCAACTTCTGAATCCAGTGGGATAGAGAATTTTTGTTCATCCTGAATTGAAATAAATATGTGATTTTCCGAAGACCCCATAAATGATCTGAATACAAAGAATGATCTTTCAAAGTGAAAAATACTGAAGGAAATTAGGCCAAACTAGAAGCTTTTTGTAGTTGTTGGAGCTAGAATAGGACCATTCTCCAAACTTTGGTAAGCAAGAGCAGTGCTGGATAGTCAGTATACAGCCTTCCCCAGCTATGGAATTCAATTGTTTACCTTGATATATTCTTTTCCTTCCATTGACTTATTAGACTTCTGAAAGAGATAGCTTCCATTACAGCTCTCGGATCCAATGCTTAACAAATATATTTTACTTTTGAATGATTCAGTTGGACTTGCATGAGTGCATCACCTTAGATGAACCAAATTGGTAGTATTTTTCTGCTGATGCGATTCTACAAATATTTGTAGATTCCACCTCACCTTAATATGCTTTTCTGTACACATTCAAATCATCTGGGCCATAGTAACTTGCTTGCTCTTACATTCAGGGGGTAATTATAGGTAATGGAGCACCTAATTTTAATAGGTCTTGGTATTTTGTTGATATGTCCGTTATAGTATCCTATATGTCTATTAACATCTCCTTTTAGAATTGATGGAATTATTGTTGAGGAGGATTATGATGATAATGTTCACAAATCACAATAATGATGGTGACATGGCAGCTGCATATTCTTTATGCATTGAAATTTTCCTTAAATCTTCTTTTAATAATGTGTCATGACATAGAACCTAATATGTTAGAGGTCAAAGTGTGCTAGTAACACCAGCTTCCTAAGGTTAATTATTCTCAATTTAGTTCTTGTAATTCAGGTGAAGCGATACTTCGAGTACAAAGATCCAAATGGGACAGTGAATGAAGTCTGGCGCCAAGTATCACAGAAGCTCCCCTTGATTAAACTGATGATCAGTTGTGACAGAAGGCTTGCCACAATGCATGTGACTGAGCCAGATTGCTCTGCATATCTCTGTTCAAATCAAAGTGGCATTGCTACCACCCGATGATGCTGCCTTCGACAATGATTCTGGAACTTTAGGCCTGCCTAAAGAATCAAAGTCTATTGCATATCGAGAGTCAGTGCATGGCTTTTCTTCAGCAAGGAGAAGATCAAGGAATGTTAACTGTATAAAATAACTTTTTTCACCAGAACTGAAGGTAGATGTGAATATGGAATCCCTTCCATTTACGGGATTTTTGAATTTTGGGTTTCCTTACACTTTTCTTTCTTTGGATACCTCACTTATTTCCCCCCCTTCTCCCCCACACACACAATCACTCTTTCCCTTTCCCCACTTTGTATCTTCTTTTCTATCTTGACACAAACAAATTTAGCATCTGGAAACTTGGTTGTATGTACTTGAAATGTACATGATAGAGATTACAAGGATCACGTTTATGTTGATTCTTTTATTGGAGCCGTCATAATCCTTGAGTGTTCAATGTTTAAAAATAAAATAAAATTCAGTCTTACCTATGATTTATAAGGTCTTTATCATATCCCTCTTTGTGTGTGTGTTTTTAATTACTATTATTTTGAATGAATTTGCATTCTCCACTAAGAGTCACATCTGCTTTGCCTCCTGAAATTAGGATTTGTCATTTACATAATGGTCTTAGCCTCTAAATTGGAAGAAGGCCAATTGATAAAAATTTTGAATTGTAGTGAAATAAAATGACAAGATTTCCACATCACATCTTAGTTTAAGAGAAACTGAGATAGAAAATGTAAAAAGTCGCTAAAGACTCATCTACAAAGTGTTTTTTGAGACACGACTTTGAGGATTTGTTTCTAGAAGTTAGTGACTCAGTCAAACAAGAGTTTTTTCGTTAGCCGTAACGGTCTATTGTTTTTAAATGGTAAAAAAAGAAAAAGAAAAAAGAAAAAAGAAAAAGTCTTCCATCTCCTGAAGAAACCGCGGATCAATAGTTGCGAGGAATTTTCCTATGAAGTCCATTCCTTCTCTCTTTGTTTATATGAAGTTAACCTCATTGTTGTGAAACCCCTCCAATGGTCCCTCCCTCACAGTTTTTGTCACATTGATTAATGATTAATCTTCCATTTCCTTTTGGGTTATTTGATGGCATCCATTGCACCGCGTTCTTCTGATCCGAATTCCATCTCTTCGATCTTTCCGGCAGCCAAGTCTGAGTCTGGTAGTGATATTTCATTATCTAATCAAACGCCTTTAGACTTCTCTCCTTCCATATCATTCTTCTTTCCACCATACAACTCTCTGTCAAGTTCTGTATCTTCTCACACCAAACACTACTCTCCTTATTCCATACCATCATTTTTTCCACCCACACAGTCTCAGCCAAATTCATTAGCTAGTGAAAGACCAATTCACGAATTAGCTCATTCCATACCCTCAATCTTCCGGCCAAACTATTCCTATTCGCCTCCAAATGAATCAACCCGGTATCACCATGATCAGAATACATCAAACAAAAGCAAGTTGAGGCATGATGAGCCTAACATACCTCGCTGGCAACCAATTAAATTTCACATCTCTGACAAAGAGGACGAGAGGATATTCCCACAAGAGGTCGAAGCAGCGTTCAAGAAGGCCTGCCGCGAGAGGTGGACCTACGCTATCTATTGGGAGTTAGACTGGCCATCCTCACCTTGGTCGCGCACTTTTAGTGCTACAAAAGGGTTCTACAATTTGGACGAGGATGATCACAAGTTTAAAGACAAGGCTGTCTCGTTCTTCCAGCTCAGGAGATCATGGCCAGGCAGCATCATACATAAACTTTTCAGCACTTCGAGTTCAAAGCCCCTTTGGCTTGTTGGCGACACCCTGCTAAAGTCGAGGCATTACCGGGCTCAACAGGGCCTGAAGGCTGGACTCCAGACCATGTCTTGGATACGCGTAGCGCACGGTGTCATGGAATTCGGCTCAACAAAGGTAATTCACCAGTTCAACGGGAAAAAAGTTCGTGTGTTCCCACAGCGACACGCACAAAATGTGGACCTCACCAATACCATAAGAGTCATGTCTTGGATACGTGCGCTGCGCTGCGTCAAGGAAGTAAATCAGGCCTGCACCCAGTCAGATTTAATTCCTATTGAAAACCATGCAGATGCAGAGATTGCCGAGCTGGTATTAGAACGACCAGATTGTGTGAGAAATATAAGCTGGAATCCAGACCATGTCTTAGATACGCTTAGCACACAGTGCCATGGAATTCGGCTCAACAGAACTAATTGACTGTTTCAACAAGGCCATGGGAGTCATGTCTTGGATACACTCAAAATTTATTGACTAAAGTATACTTTTGCCTCTTAAAAGTTTTGGATTGTATTTATTTTGACCATTTATGTTCCAAAATTTTCATATGGGCTCTTCATGTTTGACTTTGTTAGTTTTTTTTCATATTGAGACTGCCCATTTCTATTAGTAATCTAACTGTCTATAATATGTTTTTCTGTCTACAAAATTGAAATTCCTTCATTCCACTAAAATATAGAGCAATTTTTAGCTATAGTTAATGGTCTTTTGCAGCCAAGAGATTTTATGAGCCATCAGAGTTGCAGAAGTTTCTTGACAAAAGATGTTTGGTTGCAAAGCAATATTGTCTTGACCGAGATTTATACTTTGGTGGCCTCACTAGCTGATTCTGCATTTGTAGGTTGGATAAGTCCGTGGTTTGTATTTTCAAGTACCTGAAAATTAAGAAAATGTCATAATGAAACATGGAGCACCAGTACACATTAACTATCAGAGTTTATGTAAGGTTGAATTTATTCAACCATCTAATTGGCTTTATTCCGTGCCAAATTTGCTTGTAATTCAGCATTTAGTAACCCTGTATTTAGGTGAGTTTGATGTAAGGGTAGTGAGTGAGATAGAGTGAAGATTGCTCAAGAGTGTGCAAGAAAACAGAGACTCGCGGCTGGGACTCGCGGGTGACTCGCGGCTGCAAGCCGCCAGACGCAGCACACGTGCCAAGCATGCTGGAAGGTGAACAGTCATGCCAGCTGGAGCACTACAGGACAAAACATGACAACTGGCCATACGGTTATCTCGTGACTGGATCTCGCGACTTGGTCAAGCCGCGAGGTCAAGCCGCGAGCCACCCCTGTTTTGTAAAACCTGACGTTTCACATTCCTCTCCCACTCCAGTATAAATACCCCTTTTACCCACGATTGAGAGAGAGTTTCCAGAGAGAATTTTGAGAGAGAAACCCTAAAGAAAAACAAGATTGATTCACCCACAATCTATACCTTAGAGTCTCTCCAAATTCCCCAACTCTCTTCCTCTCCATTGTCAAATCCTTGAGAGGCATTATACCAGACCTGGTTCTCACCATCATCATCACTGTGAGACAGTTGTTTGGATTTCTAGGAAGCAGTTAGGAAGGAACCAATCTTCATTGGTTGATGCTATGGTCTAGTAGCGGAATCCGGGAAGTTAGAAAAGAAAAAGGTTCGGCGCAACCTCGTTGGAGCAAGAAGCTTGGAGGGCTTAGGTGCACTGGGTAGATTAGGCTTGGAGGGTCTATTGCTGTCCTTGTATCCCAACTACATTTTCTAGTGGATTATTGACCGCTTGGAGGGCGGCGGAGAGGTTTTACGCCGAGGGCTTCGGTTTCCTCTTCGATAACACATCGCGTGTTGTCTTTGTGTTTGCATCTTCCTTCCTCTCTATCTTTGCCTTTTTATTATCTGCTGTGGATTTTATTTTGTTATGGCTTAGATAGTTTTTAACCAATTTCATATTATAGCATATGTTAAGTTTCCGCACACTTGTTGTTTGACATATTGCTTGAATTGGTTAAGTTGTAAGTTGGGGGTCTAAACGTTCAAAGGTGTTTTTACACGTTTTTGAACTTTCAATTGGTATCAGAGCAGGTACACTGTTATTGGTTTCATTACCATTGTGTGATCCTTGACTCCCTTTTGAGATGGATAGGTCTCAATCCCTAAATGCACCTCCATATTTTGATGGTAGTAATTATGCTTTTTGGAAGGTTCGCATGAGAGCATTTCTGTGCTCCATTGATGAATCTGTTTGGGATGCAGTTGAGAGTGGTTGGACTAGACCTGAGGCAGCCAAATCCACATGGGATAAGGCAGCACTCGCTGCATCTAATACTAACAGTAAAGCTTTAAATGCTATTTTCTGTGGTGTGTCTCCAGATGAATTTCACAGGATTTCTCACATCACCGTTGCCAAAGAAGCATGGGAGATATTGGAAACTACCTATGAAGGCACGAAGAAAGTGAAGGACACCAAGTTACAAATGCTGACCACTCGGTTTGAGGAGCTCAAAATGAGTGAGGATGAGTCTTTTGACTCTTTCTATGGGAAGCTAAATGAGGTGGTTGTCAGTAAGTTCAACTTGGGGGAGAAAACGGAGGATTCTAAAATCGTAAGGAAGATCCTTCGATCATTGCCGGAAAGTTTTCGTGCTAAAGTGACAGCGATTGAAGAGAGCAAGGACCTAGATGACATCAAAGTCCAAGAGCTGGTCGGTTCTCTTCAGACTTATGAAATGTCGCTGCCCAATCAACGGAAGAGTAAATCCCTTGCTCTTAAGACCATTAATGAGAAGGTAGAAGTCCATGACTCATCGGAAGACGATGTGGTTGATAAAGATGTTGCATACCTTGTAAAAAACTTCCGAAAGTTCTTAAAGTTCAAGAATAATGGAAAATTTGGTGATAAAGGAAAATTCCAAAGTTCTGGAAGGGAGAAAAGGGAAATCAAAAAGAGAGATGGTAAAGAATCCCAACCTACACAAGGTGTCACTTGCTTCGAATGTAACGGGCATGGACACTTTAAGAAAGAATGTCCGAATTATTTGAAATCGAAAGGCAAGGTGTATGCCACGACATTAAGTGACTCGGATTCATCCGACTCAGAATCAGAAGAAAGCTGTGATGGAGAGGGGAACTATTCAGCCTTTATGACCATTGCTCATGTTGAGTCTTCAGATGAGTTGAATCTGCTTGTACAAGACCTTGGAGAACATAGTGATGATGAATCACTAGGAATTGTTGAAGAATCAGATGCTGAACAAGATGAAAGCACTGCAAATCTTCAAGAGAATTATAACTCACTCGTGGAAAAGTCGGGTGAGTACAAAAGGGTGGCCAAGGCTGCTGTGAGAAAAATGAAGAAGGCAGAGGAGGACTACAAAAGTCTCCTAATCCGATATAGGGAGGCCAAATGCGAGATAGAAACTTTGAATGGTGAGTTGTCCGAAACTTACACAAAAGTAAGATTTCTTGAGAATGAGGTTGTGCAAGCAAATGCTAAAGTAGAGAGGGTCACCACCAAGAAGCTAGATGATGTTATCTTATCTCAAAAGAGCTTTTCAGACAAATCCGGATTGGGATATACCGGAGGAAGTAGCTCATCTGGAAATGTCACTAAAGAAGTGAAGTTTGTTAAGGCTAAAGATCCAGTTGATGTTGGTCCTACTGCTGAGAAGCCCAAGATAGAAGAGAAGAGAAATGTGGGAAACGAACGATTGCTGAATTCCCGTAATCAATATGTGGGCAGGTCTGAATCTCGTGCCAAGTCACGTCCACGACCACAAAGAGGTCCTAGAGCGACTTATGTGTGTCATTATTGCGGACTTTAAGGGCATACTCGACCAAATTGCCAAAAGCTGAGAGCAAAGAACAGTGCAACTCCTCAAAGGTCAGGAGGACCTAGAAATGATAGAAGAATTTGGGCAGGTGATCAATCTAGAGATCAGAATGGTGATCCCGGAATGATGAACGTGATGAAGATGATTGGTGCATTCACCAACTGCTTGGAAAGCTTCTCACGAAGGTTTGAAAGCCCTAACTCCCGTACCCAATCCTATAAGGAAATCACCCCAAACGCAAGTGACGTGTGGGTGAAAAAGGGTACTCATGCATAAGCATTAGAACATGTCCATGCATTAATACTTCCTATGCTTTGTGACAATGTTTGTTTGTTTTACTTGCTGTTTTTGCTATTGGTTGTTTGCTTGTCTTCTTGTGCATATTTTTTTTTGTCTTATCAATCTTTTTGCTTCGTGTGTCAAAAATCCAAAAATCACATAAAAATTAGAAAATCAAAAAGCTTGATTGACTTTGTTGAGTTTTTGTCTCAAAACTTGTTTTGCCTTGTACCTTTGTGCTAATGGCTTTGTGCATTTTCGAGCATTACTTGTCTTCATGCACTCATATCTCTGTGGGAGAAATTTTGAAATCTTTGTGATTGTTGTAAATAGATCTTCAAACTTGTCATGAATGATTAGTGAATGGTTTTGTTGATCTTGAGACATGCATAGACTTGTGTCTATATATCTTCCCACTCTTTATTTTTGTTTTTGCTAAAAAGAGCTCATCAAATGTAAATCTCCAAATGAAAAGAGATATTGAGCTGCAAAAGCCTGTCGCACATACTAGTATTCGACTAGGAAAAAGGAAAAGCGACCAAAAATTAAAGAGAAATGTTTATTCAAAAAGCCAAAGGCTTGTTCATCAAAAAGAAATGTCAACTATCACTCTCACAATGAGAGGTGATTGCCTCAAAAGATCAAAAAGATCAAATGTTGATTAAAAGTGGAGTCAAATGTAAAGCTCCAAGTCATGTTATCAAGTTTTTGTGGGAGGTCATATATACATACTTCTATAATTGAGATGGGTCACATGATCTAGTGCTAATTGTGTATGTCTTGGTTGAATTGATCATTGAAGCTTCACATTAGACTAAGGACTATCTCATTGTTGATATCCACACACAACACACAAGTTTATGTTCAATAAATGTCATATTCATTTGTGTGATTGTACTTGATAAAATGTGTTTTCACATGCTCAATCTTTGTTAAATCAAGCACAAAAAGATTTTTGAGTGTTTTAGGTGTTTTTGGAAAGTATTTTGTTTGAAAAATCTGAAAATTTCAAAAATCCAGTTTTGCCCTGTTTTGGCGGCTCAGTCGCGGGTATGTCAAGTCGCGAGCCTCAGTCGCATCTTCGCTGGTCATTTTTGGCGACTTGTTCGCGAGTGAAAGGTCCAGTCGCGAGGTTATTCAGAGATTTTCGCGGCTCAGCTCGCGACTCATTCGCGGGTAGACCTTCTAGTCGCGAAAAACACTTAGAAGAATTTTTCAAATTTTTGTCCTTAAGTGTTTTGGCGGCTTGAACTGGCGACTGTGTGGCGACTTAATCAAGTCACGAAAATCGCGTGTTTGGCAGAAACATGAGCAGTTTTTAAATCTTTTTCAATTTTCCCTCGAACATTTGTAACTGTTCATTTTCTCTCTAAAATATCTCCTTCCCAAACATTCTGTGCTCCCATTTTCAATCTCCATTGGTGCATATTTTCTGCTCAAATTCTTCATGTCACAGGTATGGGTTTTCAGTTTCGAACTCATTTCTACTTGATTTTGTGTTTTTCCCCTTGATTTTTTTTTCTATGTTTATGATTTAGAAATGGGTTTGTGTTTCGGCTATTGCTATTTGTTCATGCTTAGCTTGCTGATGATCTTGCTAAAGTTTGTTTTGTTTTTTGTTGTCTTCATCCTGTGCTTAGCTAAGTGTGTCTTTTATTTTATCTGATGTTGAGCTGTTGAGTTGTTCTCAAAATGTTCCGTTTGATGATGTGCATGTTCTATTGTGTTAATCTGTTGGGTGCATCTGTTAGTTTCACAATGCTGGTTATGAGCCTTATCATTTCCCATTATCTGTCTCACTGTCATATATCTGCCTTTAGGATAGTTTCTATATCTAATGATTTTATATGTGTTTCCTATCCTAGACTTGTTTATCCATGTGATTTTTCTAAGTAGCTTATGATTTAAGTGTTCAAAGTTCATTTGTTTGGCTGAAATCTCTTTGTTAAACTACATGGTACTGACTTGTTCTGCACATATATTGCTCTATACTGTTGTGGCCTCTTCTGATTGTTCACAGATGGCTCCCTCTCCTCCTAAGAAGAAAACTCCTGCAAAGAAGGCTGACAAAAGATTGAAAATGGATCCTAAACTGTTTAGGTCAGTTCATCACTTTGAGAGATACAAGGATAACTTCTTGAAAGCAGGAATTATTCAAGAAAGATTTGTAGATTTGGAGGACTTGAGACAAACCTTTATCCCCAGCTGTTTTGAAGGAAGAGGATGGGAAAAGCTTCTGAGTGATTTCCCTGTAGTGTGTGAACCCCTGATTAGGGAATTTTACTCAAATGCTGTGATAAAGGAGAATGAGTTAAGTTGCTGGGTTAGAGGTAAGGAATTCATTTTGGATGCACATGTCATAGATGATGCATTAGGCCTTGAAGGATTAGAAGATGAGGAATTTATCAACTACAAGGATAGGAGTGTTTCTATTGAAAAAGTTCAACAAAGGATAGGTGGGTAGAGAGAAGGGAAATGTTTGAATACCACTGCCTTTCCAGTAGACATGAGGTGTCTAACAATCATCATGATGTTTAACCTCTATCCCATTAAGAAGTTGACTACAATCAATTGTGCTAGAGCAATCTTTCTGATGGATCTCAAAGAAAAGAATTTCATAGACATAAGTTCCCACATATATGACACTATTGTGGATGAGACAAGAACAACCTCTAGGCCAAAATTGATCTTTCCCAGCTTGCTGATGAGGATTTTTAGAAGTAAGGGTGTTCCAATCCCTCAAGACATCAGTCCCATGTCCACACCTTCTGCAATTAACAAGCTTACTTGCAAAAGGATAAGTGTTAGGCTTCCAGGAGAAGAAGATGAAGGTGATGAAGGAGAAGGTGTCCCAATGGATACTGAAGCAGAGGCAGCAGGGCATGCATCAACCTCAACACCCAGGAGGAGTGGCAAAAGACCCAGAGCATCAACTTCTTCAGATACACCTCCAGATGTTTTCCAAATCATTCTGGAAAGACTTGATGGGATCAGAGAAATCCAGACTGAGCACTCTGAGAGGATGAGAGCCATGCAGGACCAGATTGATGTTTTGTCTGCAAAACTTGATAGCTTCACCACTCAGCCTGCACAGTGACCCTTTGGCCATTCCTGTCAAAAAGGGGGAGATGTTTCTGTTGATAATGACATTGATGATTGAGAAGCAGAAAAGCAGATCTTAAGGGGGAGTAATGTGTTGAGAGGGAGTTGTCAAATTCAAAGACTTTGTTTATATATGTTTATGTTTTGAGTACTCTTAGTGTTTTTATGGATTTGATACACTGTGTTTTTGGTGTATAGTTGTTTCTAACTCTTAACCTATACTCTTGGTTTAAACTTTAACATATTTTGATGATGTTATTCAGGATGTTTTGTAGTTTGTACCCATGTGCTTTTGTAAGCTTTTAGGGTTTATGTTTTATGCATAGTTTGTAGGCTTTATGGTATGTACCTTGCTAAATGCAGCCTTTATGCTATGTTGAAATCAGTACTTTGATCTAAATGTTCTGCATTTTGGTTTATGTACTGTCACTCTTGTGCCCGTGTAGGATTGTTCCTAGATGCATATACCTTGTGTGTTATGCATTGGTTGAGTGTTGAACATACAAGTGTCTTGCCTTGTGCTTGTTAACTTGTATGTCCTTGTGTTCATTCCAAGTGTGAATGAGCACTGTGATCACTACCTTGTGGTGTTCACTTGGTTGATCAAGCCATGGTTTGTTTCTTAACTCCATCTTTGCTTGATCACATATTGCCTGTTTCATATGCATTTTATAATTTTCTGCTTACAATGATCATGGTGTATTGTTGTGTTTCAGGAGTATTATGTTCATATGATTCAAGTGCTTCACAGTTTCTAGAGTTAGGTGTGAGTGAGTTTTGTTCAACTGTTCCCAACTCACATGTTAAGTCTAGAGTCTGTTTTAGGGTTTTGTCACGGAATAGCCAAAGGGGGAGATTGTAAGGTTGAATTTATTCAACCATCTAATTGGCTTTATTCCGTGCCAAATTTGCTTGTAATTCAGCATTTAGTAACCCTGTATTTAGGTGGGTTTGATGTAAGGGTAGTGAGTGAGATAGAGTGAAGATTGCTCAAGAGTGTGCAAGAAAACAGAGACTCGCGGCTGGGACTCGCGGGTGACTCGCGGCTGCAAGCCGCCAGACGCAGCACACGTGCCAAGCATGCTGGAAGGTGAACAGTCATGCCAGCTGGAGCACTACAGGACAAAACAGGACAACTGGCCATACGGTTATCTCGCGACTGGATCTCGCGACTTGGTCAAGCCGCGAGGTCAAGCCGCGAGCCACCCCTGTTTTGTAAAACCTGACGTTTCACATTCCTCTCCCACTCCAGTATAAATACCCCTTTTACCCACGATTGAGAGAGAGCTTTCAGAGAGAATTTTGAGAGAGAAACCCTAAAGAAAAACAAGATTGATTCACCCACAATCTATACCTTAGAGTCTCTCCAAATTCCCCAACTCTCTTCCTCTCCATTGTCAAATCCTTGAGAGGCATTATACCAGACCTGGTTCTCACCATCATCATCACTGTGAGACAGTTGTTTGGATTTCTGGGAAGCAGTTAGGAAGGAACCAATCTTCATTGGTTGATGCTATGGTCTAGTAGCGGAATCCGGGAAGTTAGAAAAGAAAAAGGTTCGGCGCAACCTCGTTGGAGCAAGAAGCTTGGAGGGCTTAGGTGCACTGGGTAGATTAGGCTTGGAGGGTCTATTGCTGTCCTTGTATCCCAACTACATTTTCTAGTGGATTATTGACCGCTTGGAGGGCGGCGGAGAGGTTTTACGCCGAGGGCTTCGGTTTCCTCTTCGATAACACATCGCGTGTTGTCTTTGTGTTTGCATCTTCCTTCCTCTCTATCTTTGCCTTTTTATTATCTGCTGTGGATTTTATTTTGTTATGGCTTAGATAGTTTTTAACCAATTTCATATTATAGCATATGTTAAGTTTCCGCACACTTGTTGTTTGACATATTGCTTGAATTGGTTAAGTTGTAAGTTGGGGGTCTAAACGTTCAAAGGTGTTTTTACACGTTTTTGAACTTTTAGTTTAGATTCACAAGGTTTGCACTCATCAAAGTTCTGCTTTAATCCTGATTGTTCCACCCCTGTATTGGGCGACCTTTTGATGCTATACTTAGCATGTGTGTCCTAACAATAGTAGTAAGTTACAGAACTGAATTGTCTTTTGAAGATCTCATTGACTATGGAGAGATTGTAATATTTGTAGATTCCACCTCTGCTGTGAAGCAGGGATTTTTAGTTACAATGTTGAGAAATGTCACCACAGAAAAATTCTGGAATACCAATGAGAGTTGAAGCTGGTAAGTTCTATTTGCATAAATTTTACAAAATTTCTTTAAGATGAGGGTACTTAAATAGTTAAGGGCCTGTTTGGTTTCAAAAAGTGGTGTATCCACTTTTCATTTTCTTTATTCTATATTCAATATAGAAAAAACACTTATTTTCACATTTGGTAATATTTGGTAAGTTGTTTTGAATATATAATTTAGATATAAAACATACCCGAGTTTGGTCATGTTTTCTATTAAAAAAAATAATAACTTTTCTCATCCACACACATCACATCACTAAAAAAAAAGTAATTTTGTGTTTTCATAATATTTACGAATATGTCATTGTATTCGTATTCATAGAAAACAAAAACACTGAAAAGTTGTATTCATTTTTTGTATTCAAATCTAACTCTTAGAATACTGAAAATGAAAACTGAATACAAATGCTAAAACCAAACCAGTTTTTTAGTGGTGAAACTCACTAAAAATTGAAGATAAAAACAAAAAACGGTGTTTTTTTTTTAGCTAACCAAACAGATCCTTAGGATCTATATTTCTCCATAAGAAGTCATAGCATAGTAGAATGCAATTTCTAGACCATCGCGCACTCTTGGTGCAGTGGTCACTCCATACATATAAGTGCTTGTGTGGTGTAGGGATAAGGGATGAGATTCAAGTCTCCAGGAGGGAGTTTCACACACATATACACTTAGATTAGGTTAGAGTTGAATTTCTATTTTGTATTAAAAAAAAAAAAGAATACAATTTATGGGGAAATAAATATTCTAGTTTATACAAATTTTATCACTTGATTAGTAAATTAATTATGACGTAAAGAACATGAAGGTTGAAATTGACTATAATGAATTTCGCATTTAAAAATGTTCTCAAGATTTACTAAGAAACTAACTTGAATGGTTTAGCACGCTTTTATATGCAACAACTAACTTAAAATTACCAATCATATTTAAGATTTGCACATGCTATGACTCACCTTGGCACGATTTCTGGTGTACTTATTCAAATCTTCTTGACCAAAAGCAATTGAATTCTTGATTTTAGTTGTTTTGTTTGGCATGTACAAACTGTGAGAAATAGTTTGTATGCAACAAATTTAATCTTTCAAAAGTATTTTCTAAGAGACGTGTCAATTGAACAACGCAAGAAAGACTCAAATCCTACCCAACTCTTTTGAATGAATAATTCCACCTAAACCCACAGGTCAAAGGGGAATCGTGGGGGCCAAATGCCCCACTTGACCTCCCCAAAAAGCCGACATACAAAAATGCCTACAAAGCAATTTGCCCCTCACACAAATAAGAAATTCTCTCTTCTGTCAATTAAAAGCCCATATATCCATATAACTGCATATTACTTTTATATGTCATTTTACAATTAAAATAAAGTTCAATGGGTCGCACCTAAGACTCAAATTTTTGTGCTTTTGAATTTTGATAGGTTTCCATGACTTTTAAAAGTTTGACATTTCTCAACGCAATTCAAAGATAAGTAATGCTACCAATACAACTTTTTTTAAAACAAATTTTACCTTTGTTAAAGGAACAATGCCACATATACAATATTTTACAACTATTGAGTTTTAAGTTGCTATTAATTCTTATTTGGGTCAACCAATCGCATTACTCAATTGTTTAGCATTTTACAACTCGCCAACTTAGTGATTATGAAAAATTTTGTGCAAAATATTTTAAATTTAGACTCATTGTTGTTAAAGTGGTCTATTATAAGTGGTAGAGAAAAAAAAAATAATGATGGATTCATATGTTTCACTTGTGTCCACCACTCACAATCAGTCACTTTAACAATTGTGAAATTTGTTGTAAAAAGAGTTGTGTAGATAGTATTATTATTCAAAATCTAAATTAGCTTGCGAATATACTAACTCCCCTCTTAGTGGGTTCATAATCATACTTTAAAAAAAATCCTACTTATATCCTTATATATGCCACTATAACCCTAGCCTCCACCTTTTTTTTTTTTTTTTTTTTTTTTCAGCATTAAACTTAGTGTTTTTGCTATAGATACAAATTTTTTCCGCTTAAAAGAATAATAAAAAAATGTTGAATTCTATATTTTTTTTAGGAGCATTCAAGATAGTGAGGATACAACTTTGTAGGCACATTGTTATATTCTTAACACTTTCACACTAATTTATTATAAAAAATCAAATTACTTATTTTAACTTTATGTATTTATAATAATCTTTTAACTAGGTTTTTATTTAACTATGAATTGATTACTTTTGTTTTCATTTATTTTAATGATATGAATTATATATTTGTGCTAAATTGAGATTATGGAATTGTAGTAGAACATTCTCCATTCACATTGCGGATTTCTATAACATTAATAGGAAGCCTATATAATGGCTCATTAAATATGACTTTTACATTGGTTGTAAAGTTACGATTGTTTACTAACTTGATTGAGACAAGTCAATTTGTGTGAGCCCACTATTTTGGAGTTATTTACAATAATGCCACCGAGTTTAGTTTTCTTTATTCTGAAAATGGGTCCTTTAGTGGTTTTCAGAAACCTATTTCACACTAAAATGTGAAAATAGTTTTTTTGTTTTTGTTTTGTTTTTTTTTTTTTTTTGGTAAGAGAAAAATGGATAGGGAGGGTGACCAGTGTGGCTTTCCTATCTGAGCTTAACCATAGTAGCACCCTAACCGCTCCCGGGCAGGACTCCATATTCTAGGTCAGTTAAGTTAGGTTTACTGTTTGGGATGAAGATAAGATATAAGGAGCACCAATACACAATTAGTTGTTTGAGGCTCAAACCCAAGTGCTGAGACTTGTTAGCCCAATTTTTTACCAACTAAGCCACCTGAATGTGTTGGTAAAAATTGTTTTTGAAAACAAGATTTAAAAAATAAGCACTTGGAGCAAATTTAAATTAGGCACACAAAGCTAGCAAGCACAACCCACATGTTTGGGCTGAACCAGCACATGGAGATGACTGAAAGAAGACGATAACCTCAAGGCCTGTCAACATGGATAGAAAAACCTATAAACCAAATTGATGGTATTGGCCATTGAGGCCCACAAAAATAGCAACAGCCTAGCTACCTAAGGTCCATGGGTGGAACAACATCAAAACCGACAGACCCGAGGTTGAGGTGGTTTCCAAATTAATGCTATTTCCAGGTATTCTTTCTTCAGTTTGTTGGGTGTCAATGACAGACTTTTCTACAATTCTACTAGATCCTGCTGGTTCCACACCAGCATCACGCCGACCTTTTGATTACCTTTTGAATTGAATTGCCTTTTGAAAATGTCATTGACTATAGAAAGATTGGTATTTGAAGATTCCACCTCTGCTGTAAAGCAGGGGTTTTTAGTTACAATGCTGAAAAATGTCACCACAGAAAGGATTCTGGAATGCCAGGGAGAGTTGAAGCTGCTAAGTTCTATTTGCATAATTTTCCAAAATTTTCTTTGGGACAAAGGGTACTTAAATAGTTTCTAGCATCTCTATTCCTCCATTAAAAGTCATAGCAGAGTAGAATGCAATTTCTGGGGAAATATAAAATCTAGTTTATACAGATTTTATCGTTTGGTCTGTAAATTACTATTTTACCTGCAGACTTAAGAAGAAGAAGGTTGGAATTTACTAAACCGAATGTTGACTTTAAAACTGTTCTCAAGATTTACCAAGCAACTAACTTGAATGGTTTAGAATGCTTTTATATGCGATAACTAACTTAAAATTACCAATCATATTTAAGATTTGCACATACTATGACTCACCTTGATATGCTTTCCTGTACACTTTATTCAAATCTTATTGACTAGAGCAACTTGAGGTTACGATTTTAGTTGCTTATTGGAGTGTGTGCAAAAACTTTGTAAAATAGTTTATGCACAATAAATTTAATTAACCCTTCGAAAAAATTTCCCAAGAGACATGTCAATTGGATAACACCCCTTCTCCCCAAAATACCCCATATAATAATTCCTACAAAGCAATTTGCCTCCTGACATTTTCATTCATGTTAATTTTTCCCCTCACACAAATAAGAAATCCTCTCTATGGTGTGTTAATCCACTTTGGTTCATTCTAGTCCACTTCGTCTATTTGGTCCACTTGATCCAATTCTATTAATTTGGTCTATTTTAGTCCACTTTTATCTATTTGATCTAATTCGGTCTATGAAAATTTATTTATTATTATTATTTTTATTATTATTATATTGGAGAATGGTAGTCTACGGTCACCAACCCCAAAAGTGGGGCATATTGGATTTGCTTATAATGAGTCAATCTGCCATCACCACGTATCCAAGGTATAGCAAGCATGTAGCCATTAGTTGCGGTTCATGTGTCCAAGATAGTGGATGAAAGTGATAGCAAGATCAGTCATGAACCATTACGACACTATAGTGGAAGCTCTTTTCCCACCTCTTCTTTCTCTCCTATCTTCACTATTTTCCTTCTTTTTTTCTCCATTGTAACACAATACCTCCATTGTATCCATTTTCAGAAAATAGTGGAATATTCGACTGGTTTCTATCCGTGGTTTTCTCCCTCTCCCAACATAGAGGTTTTCCACATTAAAAAATCTGTGTATATTTCTCTCACAACTTTATTCTTCATTTTCTTGCAAACACAAAAGACACAACTTTTGACAAAGATGATGTGTAAATGTGCTAGTAAGGTTTTTGAGATCTTTACAAGATAATCTCCAAAAATCTTAACTTGCACGTACAGGTAGAAACCGAATTGAGGTGAAATGTTAAAAAAAAAAAGTGAGTGCAATATATATATATATTTTTTGGTTGAGAAAACCATAATGCATGCACATCTACCCCAGCTGCCCGAGTGACTTGTCTACTTGCTTGCTAATGCTCAATCCTTACGAGAGATTATTTTTGCATTATTCATTGAAAAGCGTAGCAAAGAGATGATACATATAATTTATTGTTCTCTCACACTTATTAATGTACATCTCATATACAACATAGCATTTATAATCTTATGTCCATATATATATATTATTGATATACATATTTAAAATAAAAATTTGGTGATGTGTATGAATGATATACAATAAGTTCTATATAGATAATATATAGTGATTGACCAAAGCTTATTCTTTTTTCTTTTGCTGAAACCCAAAACTTATTAATAGTTGTGGCATCTCATAGTGTGAGAGAACCAATTCTCATTAAAAAGAGAGAGAGAGAACCAATTCTCATATTTCTATATAGATAATATCTGATGCTCTCACCTCTTAGCAAGAATTAATGTGACGAACTTGAGCTTTCATTTCTTCTCAAAAAAAAATTTCTCAAAAAACAAAATTTCTTCTAAAAAAAAAAGCTTTCATTAAATGGCTAGCTTCGCTAAAACTAAGATAAGCCCTAAATAGATAATTAACTCCACTATTTTTTGAGTAAACAGTAATACTTATTAGAACATACATGAAAACAGTAATATTAGTATTTTAAACTGAATTTATAATAAATTACATATCCAGAATACAACTATAAAAGGGTCTAACATTTGTAGTTGTGGACTGGGGTTATAAATAGTAGACACTAGACACACAACCAATGTGGGATAAACATCCATATATTTTTCAAGTAAACAGTAATACTTATTAGAATACACATGAAAATAATAATATTAATGTTTTAAACCGAATTTATAACACACTAGTCGCTAACCCGTGCTATGCATGGGAAAGTTTGGCAATTTTATTTTAATATATTATACATATTTGTTTTCTTTATTAAGTACTAATAAATCAAAAAATGTCAATTAATTTCATATTAACATGATATAATATTATATATGTTATCTCTAGAGTATATATGAACAAATAAATCAAGGTTAATAGTAACTTGATGGTTATTTCATAGGTTAATAGAACAATTTCCTCATTAAAATTGCAATAATATAACAACAAAAATCACATACAAATAAATACAAAAATAATTTGTTTATGCTTGTATGCTTCCACTTCTCATGGATGGAAATCTTCATTACTATATATAGTCGTATCTCTATATTGTTGTACATTCTATAGAGGGATTATATTTTTGTATGATGTAGTCTCATTTTTCACCTCAAGGCAAAGTTAAACATGGCCCCAAAGAGTAACAAAAAGTTGTTTTTAGGCTCTTAGCAGTGTTCTTTCTTTTCCATGGTACCCTAGATACTCCCAAAAGTGCAACTTATATACCTTGAAAAAGAAAATAACTTATTAACTTCCTTGACAATAACAAAGACCTCCCTATGAAAATGTCCACTTAACAAAATAATAATCATATTCTTTAGTTTCACTAATCCGTAATTGAAGAAAAGTGAGGTTTTAATATTAGAGAAAATACATTTTCCACCAATTTCTTGCTTCAACCTTTTAACAAAATCCTCCATCTAGTAATTGATGCAAACATTAGCTCAACGATCTTTGCTAATAGCTAATTTTTCATCGTTCCTTGCCAAACACAATCTAAAATATATTTACATGGAAACTAAACTTATGCATGCATTAGAAGAAAAGTGATATTAGACTGTTAGCAACAATACTGAATTGCAAACAATAAGGAGTGGTGTTTTATATTATATATAGATAGATAGAGATTTTCAGTATTAATATAGTGTGAGGAGAGGAAGAGATGAATGAGTTAGAAAGCCAAAGTTTGGCATTAGGAAGTTGAGGAGTTGCTGTTTGAGATTGTAACCGTGGAATACAAAGGGTTGTTGTTTGAAATTGTAACTGTGGAACACAAAAAGTTGCTATTTGAAATTGTAACTGTGAAAGAGATAGGGTTGGGAATTATTTTCTTTCTATTAAGATTTTTAAATTTACAAAAACTATTTTTAAATTGTAGGACAAATTCAAGAAAAAATATGGTAATGACATGGCTGTAAATGTGGCTTAACTTGAGCGTAGCAACGTTAAATGCTACGCTTCAACTTTTAGTAATGTATAGATATAGATATAGATATAGATTATATAACTAGAATACAACTACAAAAGTACACCTCTAATACAAGATTGTTGAACAGAAAACATGATAAGAGTACAAAAATGCTTTTTTCTTTACACAAGACAATTTGAAAGTACAACTCTTTTGTCTTACGGAAATCCTAATAGACACAAACAACACCGCACACTTCAGTCCTTACTCTCTAGACACGTAGGAATTTACACTATTGCTTCGCACCAAATTAATGGGCACCTACCTTCTACCTATTTATACCAACCCACCGACTTTTATATTTCTTCCCCATTCTTGCCCAAGACATCTTCTAGACCATTAGAGAAATTGTGGTCGAAATTTTACTTGTGCAGGAAACTCTCTAGAGGAAAAATAGGAAATATTTCCAAGAGAATTTCAGTGAGAGAGAAAGAGTTTTTGCCAACAAGGTCGGCGTAAAAAGAAGATAACATGTTGACATTGTTGTAAGTCATGTGGTGCCGCTCACAAAATTACAAAAGTTTGTATTGTAATTGAGATCAGGTGTAATACTGATGTAATTGATATGGATGTAGGGATGAAACTAGAACTTTGAGTTAGAGGGCAATTTTACTGTTGGTTATGTGTGGCGGTTAAACCTCTGATTTTACTATTTAGCAGCTGAGATTTGTGTGTGTGTGTGGGGGGGGGGGGGCTAAGAACAAAATTATTTTTGTTTAGAATTTTTTAAAGGGCAAGGTTATTTATTTTGGATAAAATTAATTAATTGAGCTTAATTTTGTTTTTAGTTTTACTAATAATTTTTGTCGTTGAGTTTTTTTTTTTTTTTTTTTTTTTTTTTTGGGCTTGTATATTTTGTTTTAGATTTTAGCTCTATAAATTTTTTTATGGTCACTAAAATGAGGAAAATGTTAGAGCTACAATTTTTTTTTTTTTAATATAAATTACTGATGTGATAAATGATTACTGGTAAGTAAAAAAATGATGTGAGTGATGTGCCCATATGCGAACTAATAAGAATTTGCTTCTAAAATAGTTTGTAAAAATTTTATAAAAAGGTTTGTGAATATAGCATTACTCTTAAAAGAATCAATGATATTATTAAAGGGAAACAAAATGTAATTTTATAGAACAAAATTGCTAAAATTAGTACACATATATAATAATATTTTTTTTCGAAAAAAATTTAGGAGGGGACCATTGTCCCCCCCTAATTCAAGGGTGGTTCCATCTCTATGGTTGAGATTTAAAGTTACAAAAAGCAACTTTAAACCTTGATAATTAAATATAAAATATGAATAATTTAAAAAAGTAAAAGAAGTAAAAAAAAAATATTGTGAGGTATTGGGGTGAATTGCATGGTGCAATTGCATTTAGCAATTGCATCGAATCCCAATCCTTATTATCGATACTTAGGTGGCAAATGGAACAATAATATGTCAATTTTTTTAAAAAAGTAAAATATCATTTCTTTATGAATATTACAAAAACTGAATAGACACCTTGATAAATCCATGAATCCCTATCCCACATTGGACCCACAATGGTAATACAAAAATCAAATCCCACAAGGCCTGGCTCAGAGAGAGAGAGAGAGAGAGAGAGAGAGAGAGAGAGAGAGAGAGAGAGAGAGAGAGAGAGGTTGGATTTAAATTCTGACTTTGTTTTAGCGGTGGAAGGAGATTAATAATTTTAGTAACACACTTTCTCACAACTGTCTTATGTTACAGATTGTAAGTGGTTGAGAAAAAACTACAGCTCTATATGATAATAATAGACAATCAATTATATATAGTTTACCACATTAAATAGTATTTGTGGTAGATTCTCAAAAAAAAAAAAAAAAAAATAGTATTTGTGGTAAAGTGTGTATAAAAGTGAGTGGCATTAGTATTATTGTGAGGCAATATTGCAAAGGATGCCTCAATTGGCAGCAACATTCAAGTAGTAGATGTGAGGAAGTTTCCGAATCCAATGAATTCTACTGCTTCTCTTTTTGTTTAAATGATGCTATCCTTGTACAATCTATCCGTAGTTCCCTCTCTCCCAGTTTTTTAGTCACATTAATCTTCCCTTTTGCCTTTTGGTGTATTAGATGGAATCCATTACACCAGACACAGATTTAGTACAAATTTCACGTTTTTCTAATCCAAATTCTATCTTTTCAATCTTTCCACCAGACAATTCTAATGAAACGCTTAATACTTCATTATCTAATGAAACACTTCCAGTTCCACACTTGTCTCCTTATTCCATACCATCATTCTTTCCACCAGGCAACTCTCTGTCAAGCTCCCTATCTGCTCTAAGCAAACACTTCTCTTCTCCTTCTATATCATCATTCTTTCCACCCACACAGTCTCAGTCAAATTCATTATCAACCCATAGATCAAGTCACGGATTTGATCAGACCATACCCTCAATCTTCCAGCCAAACTATTCTTGTTCTAGTTCCAATGCATCAACCCATGACCTTGATCGGTGTACTTCGGACGCAAACAAATTGATTCATGAATTTAAAGAAGTTCTTTTGAGTAAAGTGCCTCGCTGGTGCCCAATTACATTTGATAACTTGGACGACAATGATGAGAGAGTTTTGCCACAGGAAGTTGAGGAGGAGTTAGAGAAGGCCTGCGAGAAGTGGACCTATGCTATCTACTGGGAGTTGGACAGCCTATCCTATTCTTCCTTGAAAAATATTAGGCCAGCCAAAGGCTTCTTCAATATAGACAATCAAAAGTTTAGAAACAATGATATCCAGTTCTTCAAGCTCAGGGATTCGATTCCCATGTTCACATTTGGCAGCGTCCTTTGCCAAGTTTTCAGCACTTCGAGCCCCATCTGGGTGGTTGGGGAGGACTGCCTGGCGAGCTCAATGTATTATCGGGCTCGCTTGGGCAGTAAGTATGGACTCCAGACCATGTCTTGGATACGCGTAGTGGCCGGTGTTATGGAATTCGGCTCCACCGAGCTCATTCACCCAAATTGAATTTGAGAGAGAGAGAGAAGGATTAATGAATGTATTAAGGATATTGATTTATAAAGTATTTTTAGAAATTTTTTATTAAAAAAGATAAAATAATATATATATATGGGCCTGGTTAATGGAAAATGGTATGCAAAAACCATATGTACATTGGGTGTTCATGTACTAGGAGGCTTAATTTGGCAGCAAGACTCTTGAAGTTGAAGATGTGCCTGATGAATAAAACTTCGTCTGACTGGGATGAAATGTGTAGGCTTCTTGCATCCATCTATCATTTATGGTTGCAACATAATGCAAAATCCAAAATGGTAATGTCATGGCAGAAGAAGGCATACTTCGAGTTATTTTATATGCACGTGTTTCTTTAAATTTTTTTGGGGCTCTTTACTCTATGAGAAAATAGGTGAAAGAATGAGAGAAAATTGGATTTTGATTACTATAATTAGGCTACAGATTCAGTGTGATTGCTTTGCTTGTGTATCAATTAGGATTTAATTAGTGAAGTACCTGGAATAACTATTATCCAATTGAATATTGACCAAGGAGGGAACTAGAATAAAAAGCTCTATTCAACTAAGAGTATTCACATTAGTCTATCTAAAATATTCCATCTATTTTAGCATAATAATCAATTTTTTCTATCTTACACAAATATTTTGCAAAAAAGCTTACATCAAATTATCTATTATACACTTTGTTTTATTTAAATACTCATTTATTATAATAATAATAATAATAATTATTATTATTATATTTCACCTACTAATACACTCTCTTCCTTTTTTGGACATTAAAGAGAGTCTAGGGAAGAGAGAGAAAGAGAGTGACAAGGGTGAGAGAGGAAAGAGAAAAAAATAAAAATAAAAATGTACAATAACTGTGTATAATTTATATGGTTATTGTAACAATATTAATATATGAGAAATGTTAAAGAACTCTCTCCCTTTTTTGGACATTAAAGAGAGTCTAGAGAAGAGAGAGAAAGAGAGTGATCAGGGTGATAGAGGAGAGAGCAAAGAGAGAAAAACTAAAATAGAAAGGTATAGTAATCGTGTATATTTATATGGTTATTATAACAATATTAATATTTGAGAAATATTAAAGAATGCCCTAAGGGCATTGGTTTAGAAACTATTTATAGAAATATTTTATTAGAAAATGATAAAGTAATTAATTTTATTGACAGTTATTTATATTTCTTATAAAAATTATGTCAAATTTTTTCTAATATAATTTATTAACAATTGCCATATGAGCATTCTTTAACATGCTCCTTAATATATATGTATGGTGTTATAGATAGACTGATGTTGATAGTTTTTGAACAAATTTGTGTAAAACTAACTTTTTTCTACTTTGCACTTACTGGTGTAAAGACTAAGACATGCTTGGGAAATAGGTTCTTTGATGTCGACTATTAGTTTATTTATTTATTTTCGTTTTATTTTGCTTTAAACAAGCATGTCATTACTATAACTAATTACATTATTTTACTCAAAGCACAGAGCATTTATATTATTTACAAGATATGTAAATTAAATTATTTTACTTGAAGCACATAGCATTCATTTGATTTGTTCTTTACCATTCCATTTAATTAATTTAATGACATATGTAAATTTAGAATTGGCCACTAGATTTTGACGTGCTAACTTGTGATGAAGACGTCAATGCAGGAAACTTTAGAGCAAATTAAAGAGGGATAAGGAAATAGTGAATGAAATATGGGTTTCGAGTCGCAGGGTTTCGAAATAGAGATCAATATACAAAATTGCCACCACACATTATTATTATTATTTTTTGGGAACACCAGGTTGTCATATTATTGACCAATATACAAAATTGCCACTAGCACATATTAGAACACGAGAAAGTGGAGACAGAAAACATCAAAATGACGTAGATTTCTATAAACTCATCCACAAAGTGTTTGTGAGACTTGATTTTTTAAGATGTGTTTATAATAAACGGTCAGTCAACAATAGTTCAATTCGGTGAAAACAAGCTTTGAAAACTCTTACCAGCATGTTTTCAATCCTCAAAGGAACGCGGAATATTAGTTGTGAGAAAGTTCCCAATAAACTCCACTCCACCGCTTCGCTTTCTACTCAATGGCTTATTTGGATTGAAGGGAAGGAATGCAACTCTTCTGTACCATTTTTTATATTCATACTTTATGTTTCAGCAATTACAACTTGTCATGTATTTATTGTTTTCTATTTTAAACTTTGACTATTTTATAAGGAGATTTAAATAACAAGTTGTGATTAATGGAATATAAAGTGGAACACAAAAGGTGGTACAAAAGATTTGTATCGAAATCGAGGAGAGCATAGAGTAGAGTTGGCTGGTTCCATCCTCATTAATGTGCAATCCATCCATAGGTCCCTCCTTAGTTTTAGTCACATCATATATAGGACCTTTGCCTCTTGGATTATTAATTTGATGGAATCCATATACGTCTCTGCATGCACTAGACAATGATCTAGTGAGACTTCAAGTGTGTTTGGGACTAACTTATAAGCTAGTTTTTTGTTTTGTAGTTTTTATGCAGCTTTTAAAAACTTTTTTTTTATAACTTTTTTCAAAGTAAAAGTATATTTTCACATATACTATTTTCCAAAGTTACTTTCAGCAAAAAGTTAAATAAGTTGTTTTCATATTTCTCATATTTTCACTCTTTCACTCCTTCCATCTTTTCACCCTTTCCTGCAGCCAAGTCCTTGTCTGGTACTTCATCTTCTCTTCTATTTGACATAAGTGAATTTGGGTCGGATATTTCATTTGTTAGTGAACTATTTTAGAAAAGTATTTATACTACTTTCATTGGAAATATAAAAAAAAGTGTAAAAAAAAAAAAAAAATCAATTGTTTATTTTTCCCATAAAAAGCTTCTAAAAATATTTCCAAAACCAATACTTTCAGGACATATGTTAACTTTTCCAAAAAAATTTAATTAACATATAAAATTTGGTAGTTTGTAGTTGGAATGTACATGGTACCGATAAAAAAGACCCCTTATCTTGATTTTTTAAATTTACCCTTCCTAATAGAGTCTTTTTTTTTTTTTTTTTTGAGAAAGTAATAGAGTCCAAAGTTAATTACAAAATTACCACAATACGAGAAAGTAAGAAAGACTACACTAAGGGCACGTTTGGTAGACTGTAATAGACACTGTAATGTAATAAATATTCCTATAGCATAACTATTCGGTTGTTTGGTTATGTTTTTATTACAATGAATAGCTATTTTTCAAAATGAGGAATAACTATTCCTTATCAAAAGTACAGAATACTATTCCTTTACCTTATGTAATAACTTTTTAAATTTTTTTCCTAAAAAGCCATTAGTTGCCACATCTTCAAAAGGAAAAAAAATAAATTTTCCTTATTGTTAATTATTAGCTATATTTTGAACACCCTAAAATAAGTTTATTTTAGGAAATTTGACTTAAAAATGATTTAATTACACATTCTTTTTATACTTTACTAAATTGTAGATGCATATTCAGGATTCTATTACTAAATAGTCACCAAACTAATGGATAGTAATACTTATTACATTCCAACTTAATGTATTCCTTGTAATACTTATTTCTATTTCCATGTAATAATCATTACAGTGTACCAAACGTGCCCCAAGAGTTATGTTAGAGATACTACAACTTTTACTATATGGAGCTTATAAACTAATGTGCTACTGATCACTAAAATACGTTTTAAATATTCATTTATTATGTGGTTGAATCCACTAATCACTAACATTACCACATCATTTTACAAATTTTATGCAGTAAAACCTGTATCTTTAGCATTTTCTATACATTAAATGACATTCTCTAAAAAACCTCAAGAAGTGCTATAAACAAAAAAAAATTTCACAGCAATTGAGTTGGTAGATGTTGTTAATTCTCATCTAATTAAGCCCTATTACTCACAATATGTCATTTTGGTAATTATGAAATATTTTGTAAAAATTATTGTTGTATGTTTTTAGACTCCTTAAAACACAAGTTGTTTAACCTAATTATTTAGCCAAGTGATTAGTTAGATAAATTATTCAGATTTAGGTTAATACAATTAAATCATATCATGTAAGTAATGCAGAAATATAAAGAACACACGATATGATAACTTAGGAAAACCAAACTGGTAAAAAACTTGAGGAAGATTTAACCTAAATATCCTCAAGGTAAAACAGATCCACTATAAAAGAATTGAAGTTTTACAATAGCGACTTACTAACATTCTATTGCTACCTCGAGTAGAAAACTTACTATCACGATTACATGACAACTCTGAGTCCACAGACTACTTCTTTCCTTGATCCACAGCAACCACAAGTACTTCCACTTGTGTTTTCTTTAAGCTCTTGAAACAGCAACTGAAGAGATCACCAAGTTCTTGACATTAATCTTGATCTTGATAACCTTAAGTATGTATGAAAGTAAACACCTCTAAATTTCACAAGAGATTCATACACATAGCATATCAACAACCTCTAAAACATGGCTAGGGTTTTTCCTTTTATACTTGAAGCAAAACATAAAACTCTACATGTCATATGGGCTTGGACTGAGTTGGAAATTTTACAAAAAAAACAATCTGCACGAGTTTCGATCGATCAAGTCTAATTTTGGATCGATCGATCGAGCCTTGCAGAAATTGAATAGTAATTTACTGCAATTACTCGATTCCAACTCTACACATGACAATACTTTGAGCAGCCTAAATTTAGACTAAATGTTTTGATCATGGTTTGCCAACATTATATATTGAAGTTCTAATATATTTAGTTCTTAAAGTTTTAGAACTTAACAATTGTGACTCTAGACATATTGAAAAAACTCATCTCAAAACATTTTCAAGTCATAAATTTTTTTGAAATAAATATGGTAGAATTTAAATTTATAACGTTCGCTGTATCATCATTGCTCTTTTTTTTAGGTTTAACTCTCAAGCTCAATAACAAAAGACTTTAGAAGTCACTTCAGTCATGATTTATAAGATTTGGTTTCAGAACTCAACAAAGTCATCATTCAATAAGTTAATACTGTTTTTGTGGGCCTTGCCGCTTGTTATTAAATGGTGGAAACTGAAAACGAGTTTCAACTTTGAAGGCTCTTGCAGTCTTACCAAATTGGGAAGAAACCGTGTACAGTAAGTTTCCTATGAACTCCACTGCCACTGGTTCTCTTTTTGTTTATAATGCTACTGTCGTTGCTGTGCAATCCATCCTCAGGTCCCTCTATCGTCCCACTTCTCCTTCTTATTTTCTATCCTTCCACTTTTTATTCATACAACCAATCGAACTCTTAGTCCCAATAATCTTCACTTTTGCCTTCTGGATTATTTGATGGAATATATTGCCCCAGCCGATGTCTCTGCCCAGTATACCAGACAGAAGTACAAATTCCACGTTCTTCTATCTTTTCGATCTTTCCACCAGCGAAGTCTCTGTCTAGTAGCAGTAGTAATACTTCATTATATAATCAAACGCTAATTTTTCCACACTTGTCTTCTTCCATACCATCCTTCTTTCCACCAGATAACTCTCGTTCAAGCTCCGTATCTGCTCAAACAAAACACTTACTCTCCTTATTCCATAACGTCATTATTTCCTCCCACACAGTCTTAAGACAAATTCAGCATTTAGTGAAAGACCAGCTTACGAATTTGGTCACTCCATACCTTCAATCTTCCGTCCAAACTATTCAATGAAGGAGGATAAGAATAGGCTATTCTTATCCTCCTTCAGTGGAACCAACCCATCACTATCACTTGAGTAAAACTGAAGAATATCATTTACAGTGGTCTAATATAAAGGACTGGTCTTCAATTAAGTTTAGTATCGACGATGAGGAAGAGAAAATCTTTCCGCTGCAAGTGGAAGCCGCATTCAATCATTGTCACGCCCCGAATCGAAGCAAAAGCTAGGCACGTGATAACGGTCGCACGCTTATAAAGTGAGTACCTTACATGTGTGCAAGACCTTCTTAGTAACTAAAATTTATTCTCAAAAATTACATCAAATAAATCCAAAATATCTCAACAATTCCTTTATGAATAAATCTCCAATAATTCAAAAAGAACAAAATCCAAATCTCATGTACCAATTGGCCAATAGATATAAGACTATTACAAAACCATCTAGTCCCAAAATCACTAAGCTTCTTTCTTGCTCACAATAACAAAACTCCCAAAACTTGTTATTTTTCACAATTTGAAACTGGAGAGGGAAGGGGGGGGGGGGGGGGGGGGATGAGTTGACAACTCAATAAGCAACCCAAGTCTTAATAAGTTCTATGAAGCAAATAGATCTGTAAAATAATAAGTTGTACAGAATATTTTAATCTTATAAATATACCATAGATGAATTAGAAAATAATCAGTTTTCCATATATCAAAAGCTGTAATTTACAATAGGTTTCAAAAACACATAAGCAGTTTCAAGAACTTAAAACAGTTCAAATATTCAAACATAATTCATATTCTTAACAATCTTTATAACTATGGTCACGCTATATCCCCATGACTGGGCATCGAATTTAGATGAAACTAGTTCCGTGCTAATGTTATCCCCCCTTAGTTGGGTCCAGAAACATGATAGGCTCTTGATACCCCAGGTAGAACTAGTTTCAGTACCAATGAATAACTTCCATTGGCTGGGTATTAGAGTACCAATGAATAACCCCCATTGGTTGGGTATCAGAGTCAAAACATAGTCAGATTGTCCAAAACCATATATATCAAATCATAGTTCAAACAAAAATATATCTTATTCAAATACATACATAAAATTATATATTTAGTAATCAAATATATTTGTGATAATTCTTTATTCTTTACTTTAAATCAATAATACAATTGAAATAAAATTGTAACAATTATAAACAATTTTCAGTAATTAAAATACAATGGTATAAGCAAAATAAAACCAATTAGGATAAGGTTACTTACCTTCAAAAGCCATACCAAAAGGACACCAAAATTAGGAGTTCAACCTATTACAATACATTACACAAATTAATTCATAGACTTAGACAAAGCTACTTAATCCAATTTATGCCTATTTTTTCCTAAACTTAATTTATTCCTCTCTAGAAAGCTCAATTCAAGGAATACTCAAAATATATTCAATAGAGTAATAGATTTCACTAAGCAACCTAGAGTCCAAATAGTCTAGACCCTCATCCCTTCATTGTAGTAATTTTTATCCATTTAGCCCAAGCTCTTCTATTATCAAGTAATTCAATTGAACCATTCCCAACCCTATACATGCTTGAACTCGTAGGCTTCCCAATCGAACAAATTGATCCAAAAATAACACAATATATCAAACCCCATAAAAATATACATGTTATACTCCAAATTTGTCCCCTCAAACGCATAATTAAAATTCAGTGTGTATAGTATTAGTTAAGAAAGGCATGGAATGGAAAAAGGTTAGGGTGATTACTTAGACTTGGGCAAGCCAAGACTGTCGATGCAATCTTTCTCAATTCTGAATAAGAAGCTAAAGCAGAGGGTTGGTAAGGGGACAAGGCCTAGAGTTGAAACTCCAGGAAAAGCTAGTTTCTTGAGTTGTTGGAGACCCAATTTCAAGTTTGAGTTACCGAAGCAATCAGATGGCAAAGAATTCTTGTGCTAAGAATGTAGTTGTGGCGGTGTGGTCAAATTTACGGCTATTAAGGGGAAAGGGAAAAAGTGATTAGAGTTTGTTAGAATCTTGAAATTAACCTCGGGAGGGAAAATTGGTCATTTTACCCTCTAAGGACCAAATCATAATTCGAACCAATAAAAATCTCTCATCAACGTTGATGAAAATAATTTTTAAGATTTAACGTATTAAAATGATATGTCATGGGACTTGATTGAATTATCTAATCAAAATATTTTGCAAAGTCAAAATTTGACAGCTAGTGAGCATCCATGTAATTGAGGCTAAATCGCGTGAGATTATAATCTATTGATTTTAATTGGACCAATAACAGGTTAATCTAAAATTAAATGTTTGTCAAATTCTTATTGGATAAAGTTAGGAACAACGGTAAAAATGCTTGTTCTAAAATTGTCCAAATATTAACAGATTTAGAAATTGTTAATTAAAATAATAATTTTAATTTATTAATATTGAAATAATTAATAATGGACGGAAAAATAATCAAACCCTAAAGATCTCTAAGTTCAATGAGTTACAGATCAAAAATACCCGTTGGAAGTTGGAATTTCGTTCAAAATTTAAAAACTTGTGCTGATCAGCACTAGAGCCCAAATATGTAGATTTTTGCAGATTTTCTGCTAGAACTTCATTAAACCTTCAAATTTCAAACTTGATATGCCCGCAAAGAATTGACTCAGCTCCAGAGGCTTTAGAGAATAGAGAGGAATAGTTTCTTAGACGAAAGGAAGAGTTATTGGTCATATTTTGGTCAACCAAGATTTAGAGCTATTATCAACTTATCATCCCTCTTTTATAGGCGGTTTTTCTTAGATGAACCTGCATTCTATACTCGATAGTAAGATCTTCTTTGTTACAGGATGGTAATAGTGAATGAAATGAAATGAGATCTTAGAGTTGTTGGGCTTTGAAATAGAGATCAATATAATACAAGATTGCCACCACCCCTTTTTATTTTTTTAGAAACAATTGTATCTAGAATCCTTCAAAGCATTTAACTATTGGAATAATATTTCTTCCCACACATACTAAGTTATTTCAGTGAGAATAACTCTAAAATGCTAGCTGACTAAATGTTTTGAACCCAAAATCTCATAAATATTATCAGATCTTAGGAATCACTTGAATTACTGTGTGAATAAGAGAAACTGAGATAGAAAACATAAACTATATAAGCTCACAACATATTTGAAGATTATTTTTTTGGCTGATTTGTTTCTTGAAAGAGTCCATCAAACAAGTAGAGTTTGTAGTTAGCCGGCTAATTGTTTATGAAAAAACAAAAATTTAAAAACTCTTACAAGCAAGCTTTCCGTGTCACGCCCCAAACCCCAAAGGGTCCAAAGCATGAGAAAGACGTCTCAAGTACCTGTAAATTTTTCCTTTTTGACAATTCATTCCACATAAATCCTATCAAGTGCCAACATCAAGAATTATCATAATAATCTCATAGAATATACTCTTAGAGTAAGTTAAAGCTCTAAGCATTAATTACAAGGACCATTGGCCACAAAAGAATAGAGGTATGAATAAACAATTACATAACAACAGTTTGTCCCATCAGTGGAAATACAATCATAACCACTAATATACAAAAGAATGAGTCAAGTCTAGTCTAAGATGTACACCATCTAATATATCCATTACGAAAGTTCAGCCTTCATCAGTAGTTAGTCTAACTACTATTAGCCACCAAAAAGCTGTATTAAAAGATTGTTGCCTACTCTGAAAAGTTTATAAAATAGTGGAATGAGACAGAGCCCAGTATGTAGCATATTTAATGGTGGTGGGGGAAATGCAAGTTTCATCTTCAATAATAATAATAATAATATGACAAGAATGATTTAATAATGAAACACAAAATTTCTCAAAGTAAATACCTTGAAACTATATACTATAATCTGTGAGCACTAACAATATAATTTCCAAAACCATAAAATCTAAGATACGGTAATTTATCATAAATATACCATACTACCACATAAACCGGTAAGTTGATCCATTCATTCACAACTGGCATGATATTGTCCTTTCTGGTATGCAGACTCTTGGCCCCATGGACAGCAGCCTCACCCATACCCTCAAGGTTTTTCTCTCTCCCATGGGTAGCAGAGAAAGTACGTCAAATAGGACCTCTCTTGCATGTGGTCTCTTGGCCCCATGGACAGCAGCCTCACCCACATACAATCAAGGAACCTTTTCCCCCCATGGACAGCAGGGAAGAACGCGTCATCCAAAGTAAAAGGACACTGACCTAGATTTGATTCCATTGTCACAAAGACTACGGAAACCAAATCGGGTGATCACCGGAAAATCACACATGGCATAGGGCTAAAACCACATAAATTCACAGGTTACATTACTTTGAAACACATAGTTCATATCCCAGTAGTTTCAGAAAACCTTAAATAATTTAACTTCTACAAAGTTTGTGAGGTTTTCAACTTCATTCTTGTCAAAAGATTTTCTATCAATTTCCCAAATAATACAAGACAAGATAAGCATCTTTAAATTTCTAATATATCATTAAATCTAAGATTTTCTTATCTAAGATTAAATAAAAGATGCTCATTTTTCCATATCAACAATTCATGCATTCCCCAAATGCGATACCAAATATGATGCATTTTCATATATATATATATATATATATAATATAATAGAGTCACAACACAATACTTTTAAGAAAACATATATCCATATATAATTTTCCAAAATGTGTTTGACCCAAAAACAATATTTATAAAACATGGTTATTTTCCAAAAAACCCATTAAAAAGCTACTTACCTTGCAACCGCAAAATCCTAATTCTCCAAGTTCCAAGGAGATTAACTAGAACCTAAACAATATCAAGTAAATTAATCACAATAAGTATAGAGCTTGAAATTGCATCTAGCCACAATTTAGGAATTGCCAAATAATTATTTAATTAGGCAAGTCTAGCATCTAACCTCATCAATAATAATATATTCCACTTTTATAGTTTCTTAACAAATTGATCCACAAGATATAAACTCCAATTATAAAGTTAACCCATTTAATATCATCTCCAACATTATGACTAGTTTCCATAAAATTTACATCACATCATTAAGAGACCTATAAAAGCAAAAACAATATATCCTCCAAGACAAGAAATTTAGAACTTCAACTAACTCTAAATAAACCCAATGACAATGGAAAAATTAAATTTACCAACCATCACATGTTATAACTTAAAATCCCTAAATTTTCCACCATAAATAAATCTTAGGTAGTCATTATTAGCACAAATCATATACCCACTTATCAAATAATTCCACCAATACCAAAACTCATACATAAAAATACATAAATATCACTTCTAATGCTCATAAATCACATGGGTATCATTATTAAAGTTTAAATAAAAATAACCTCAAGCAAAAGTACAAAACCCACAAAAAAAATGAGAAATTTTTACCTCAAAAAAAGGATGTAAAGGTGTTTATGAGTTCTCAAGAATTTTCCGGTGATCTTGCCGGAAAAATGATGGTGGAAATGGTGATTTAGAGGTGCCGGCAGGAGAGCTTGAAGGAGTAAAGAGAGCGTTCTACCGAAAATGAAAAAGAAGAAAAAGAAGAAAAGGAAAGTGAGGAAATGAGCCGGCCAAAGGAATGAAAAGAGGAGTGATTGTGTGGGGGTAGTGGGGTTAGGTGGGGCTTGGCACGTGGGAACCCAAAACAAATATCTGATCTTGCCCTTTTTTTTTTTTTTTTTGACTGGGTCGTTACATTCCGTCTTCGGAGGAAACCGCGGACCAGTAGTTGTGACTTGTAAGGAAGTTTCCAATGAAGTCCACTCCTCTCTTTGTATAAACAATGCTGTCCTCGTTTCTGTGCAATCCATCCTCTCCCTCCCTAATTTTAGTCGCATTATTCTTCCCTTTTGCATTTTGGATTATTTGATGGAATTCATTGCCCCAGCTCAAATGTCTCATCCTGGTACACCAGACACAAAAGTACACAATTCTCTTTCTAATCTGAATTCCATCTTTTCACTCTTTCCACCAGCCAAGTCTCAGTCTGGCAGTGATAGTTGATTATCTAATCAATCGCCAATTCCAAACTTCTCTCCTTGCATATCATCCTTATTTCCCCCAGACTACTCTCGGTCAAGCTCCCTACCTTCTGCTGCTGAAACTCAACACTGGTCTCCTTATTACATACCATCATTCTTTCCACCCACCCACTCTGAGCGAAATTCAATATCCAGTGAAACCTCACTTTACGGATTTGCTAATTCCATACCCTCCTTAATCTTCCAGCCAAACCATTCCCATTCTTCTTCAATTGATGAATCAATCCATCACCAAAATCAGTTTACTGATAATCATTTTCAATGGCCTGATGAAATTCGCTGGCTCTCAATTGAATCTAAATTTATGTACCACAACAAAAGAATCGAGGTACCACAGGTGGTCGAGGCAGAGTTCGTTCAGGCCTGCCACGAGGGGTGGACCTACGCTATCTACTGGGAGTTGGACTGGCCGTACTCTCCTTCTTTGTCACACAGTACTTTTAGTGTAACAAAAGGGTTCTATAATGCGGAAGATCAACATTTTGAAAACAATATAGTCTCGTTCCTGCTCAGGAAATCGTGGCCCGGCAGCGTAATACATCAAGTTTTCGGCACTCTGGAGTGTGACTCGGTATGCTACAAGGGAGACTTGAACTCTTACCGAGCCCGCCAGGGCCAGAGGGCTGGACTCAAGACCATGTCTTGGATACGCGTATTGCACGGTGTCATGGAATTCGGCTCAACAAAGCTAATCGATTCGTTTGATACAAATAAACAGTTCGTGAGATTCGGCCGAGACGGTTCCCGCACGTGGATGCCACCAAAACCATCAGATTGTGAGAGGGATACAAGCCTGTCATCAAAGTTTCTTCAGGACAGGTCCGGCTCAGTAAGATTTAAAGTCTAAGCCGATAACATTATAAGTTAGATATATTGTGAATAATAAATTAATTGTTTAATTTTCTATATTATCAATAATTTAAAATTAAAATCTATTCCTCTTACTCTCTACCACCTGCATGGATGCTTTGTATCAAGATTTTTTACATATTAATGAATGAATGAATAGTTTGGTTTCAAAAAAAATCTACTCCTATTGTTAAAATTAAGGAGAAATAGAAAAATATTTTAAAAGAATATAAAAGCAAAAAAAAAGAAAAAAAAAAGAGAGAGAGCAAGAGAGCACATGAAATTACGTGGTTCGACTTGACTGCTCACATCTATAGGACAAGAGTTCTTAGTTCTATATTTTCTCATATACCTTTCTTGAAAATACATTACAATGGAATCCAGTTTATATTGGGATTGCATACAAAAGTAAATGATAATTTGAGTTTGAATTGCATATTTGTCGTCTTAATGCCACGATTTTCTAATTTTCTCTATAAATCAATGTCTTGAATGTCTTGATCTCATGACATACAAAGTGAATTATAGTTTCCCACGCTTTTTTATCTTTTTAGATACAAAATTTCTAAGTAAAATTTTTTATTCAAGTTTTACTAGCATCTTTCATTTCAACGGATAATCTAACAAATTTTGTATTCAAAGGATTTTTTAAAGAAGGGGCAACTTGTAATTTTAATATTAGGTTGGTACTTCGTAGCATATGTATACTCTAGATTAGAAATCTCAGCCACCTCCCCTCTCTTTTGTATATATCTTCTTTTCTATATTCAATTTGACATAAATAGATTCAGCATCTACAAACTTAGTAGTTGCCGTGTTGACTTTCAGAGCAAACTATGGGGTAGTAAGTAGGGGTTTGCAAAATACCCACCTCACTTGTAGCCCACCACCCAATTTGCGTGGTTCATTAGGTTAGGTGGTTTGGGTTGGATGAGTTAGAGCCTAAAAATAGCGGATTGAGTCGGGTAATGGATTGACAAATTGTCATCCCGCTATAGACTAATCCCCCAGCTTAATTATACATTAAAATATATATATATATATATATATATAGTCCAGCCATTGTATAGTCACCAGGTCCAAAAGTGGGGCATACTGGATTTGCTTCATAGCTAGCCAATCTGCCATCACCACATGTTCGAGGCATAGCAGGATAATAAGAAAAGAAAGACAAAAAGATATGTATAAAAGAGAAAGAATGTAGCCATTAGTTATTGTCCACTTGTTTAAGAAAGTGGGTAAAAGTAATGGCAAAATTAGTTAAGAACTATTACAGCTATAGCAACAAATCCCAACTGTATGATACAAGTTTTGGCCATACTACAATAGAGGTCTAGTTTGTCGAAAAAGCCTATCTAAGAAGCACCAAATGCATGTGGTCCCATTTTGTCAAGACTCTATATTATTCTTCTCCAATGGAAAGGCAACACCTTACCCATTAGGAAAGTGACACATGCCCACTTCCACCTCTATTAGAGAATGAAGGACTCAAGGAAGAAAAAGGAGGGGGATGAATGAAAAGCTCTCTCACTTTGACACTACGGTGGAAGCCTTCTTCCCACCTCTTCTTTCTCTTTCATCTTCATTATTTCTTCTCTCTTTCTCCATTGTAACATTATACCCTGTTATCACTATTTTCAGAAAATAGTGGAATATTTGATTGGCCTGTGCTCATAATTTTCCCCCTCTCCAAAAATAGAGGATTTTCATGTTAAAAACTTGTACCTGTATATATCTCTAGCAACTTTACTCTCTTGTTCTTCATTTTCTTACAAGCACAAAAACATTATTTTTAGAATTTTGAACAAAGATGATGTTTAAATGTAGTTGGATAAGGTTTAATGATATTTTACAAAATAATCTCTAAAATCTAACTTGCACGTAAATAGGAGTGGCAAAATCAACCCAAACCCAATTAAACCCAATTAATATTAAAGTTTATTAGGTTTTAACTAGGTACCCAATTAGACCAAATTATGATCCAAGTATCATTCCTAAAAATTACCCAACTCTAAAATACCCCAAAACCACTAAAAATTACCAAAATACCCCCTAAACCTAAAAAATGACCGAAATAACCCCCTAAACCTAAAAAAAGACCCAAATACCCCCGAAACCAAAAAATTGACCAAAATAGCCCCCTAAACCTAAAAAATGACCAAAATACCCTCGAAACCTAAAAATTATCAAAATACCCCCTAAACCTAAAAAATGACTTAAATACCCCCAAAACCTAAAAATGACCAAAATAACCCTGAAACCTAAAAATTGACCAAAATACCCCCTAAACCTAAAAAAGAACTAAAATACTCTCGAAACCTAAAAATTACCAAAATACCCCCCCTAAACCTAAAAAATGACTTAAATACCCCCTAAACCTAAAAAATGACCAAATTACTCCCAAAATCTAAAAATTGACCAAAATACCCCTTAAACCTAAAAAATAACTGAAATACCCTCAAAACCTAAAAATGACAAAAAATAACCCCTAAACCTAAAAAATGATAAAAATATCTCCGAAACCTAAACAATGATCAAAATACCCTAAAACCTATAAAATGACAAAAAAATGCCCCTTAAACCTATAATATGATAAAAATACACCCTAAACCTAAAAAATAACCAAAATCCCCCCTAAAAATAAAAAAGACCAAAATACCCCCTAAACATAAAAAAAGACCAAAATACCCCTTAAACCTAAAAAATGACTAAAATACTCCCGAAACCTAAAAAATGACTAAAATATCCCCAAAACATAAAAAATGACTAAAAGACCTCCAAAACCTAGAAAATTATCGAAATAGCCCCAAAATCTAAAAATCAACGAAACACCCGTAAAACCTAAAAACTTAGTAACATTCCCTCGAAACACAAAATGACTGAAATACTCTTAGAACCTTTAATTTGAAAAAAAATACCCTTAAAACATCCAAAATACCCTTGAAACATCTGAAATACCCCAAACCTCTATTTTGGTAACTTTAGAGGCTTCGGGTGTATTTTGTTCATTTTATAGGATTAGTGGTATTTTGGTCGTTTTAGAGGTTTCAGGTTATTTTTGGTAATTTTAGATGTTTTGGGTTATTTGGGGTCATTTTAGAGGTTTTTGGTGTATTTGGGTCATTTTAAAGGTTTAGGGGTATTTTCATCATTTTATAGGTTTGAGGGTATTTTGGTGATTTTTTGGTTTTAGGGGTATTTTGCTCATTTTTTAGGTTTAGGTGGTATTTTAGTTAATTTTTAGATTTCAAGGGTATTTTGGTCATTTTATATTTTGGGGTTATTTCGGTTATTTTTTAGATTTAGGGGGTATTTTGGTCATTTTGTAGGTTTATTTATTTTTTTTTGGTATTTCGGTCATTTTTAGGTTTCGAGGGGGTATTTTGGTCAATTTTTAGGTTTAGGGGGGTATTTTGGTCATTTTTAGGTTTTGGGGACATTTTGGTCATTTTTTATTTTCAGGGGTAATTCGGTCATTTTTTAAGTTTATGGGGGTATTTTGGTCATTTTTTAGATTTTGAAGGTATTTTAGTAATTTTTAGTGATTTTTGATCATGTGTTGGCCATTGTTTTTAGGTTTAGGAGGTATTTTGGTAATTTTGAAAGATTTTAAGACTACTTTGGTCATTTTTAGGTTTTGGGATATTTTGGTCATTTTTTATTTTCAGGGATAATTCGGTCATTTTTTAAGTTTATGGGGTATTTTGGTCTTTTTTTTTTATATTTCGGGGGTATTTTAGTAATTTTTAGTGATTTTTGATCATGTTTGGCCTTTTTTTTTAGGTTCAGGAGGTATTTTGATAATTTTGAAGGATTTTAAGAACTACTTTGGTAATTTTCATGTTTTAGCAGGATTTTGGTAATTTTGATTATTGGATAATTCGGTAGATTGTGATTTACCCATAATAATTGGGTTGGGCTGGGGTTTGAAGTAATTAGTTAAATGGGTAAATAAGTTTTATGTACTCACTCCAATTATCACCAATCCAAACCCACTCATTTGTCACCCCTACACATAAAGCAATATGCTATGTATTTTTTTGGTTGATTTGTTTTTTGAAAGAGTTAGCCCGTTTGGTAAGAAATTTCTAGTGACGTTTTTTAAATTTTGTAGAAATACATGTGGATGAAAAAATATATAGAAATATGTATGGTGGTACTTAAAAACTGTTTTCATTGTTTAAACACGGTTACCAAATGTCTTAGTCAAACAAAGCCTTACGGCTAATTGTTTATGAAAAAAAGGGTCCTAAAAATCTTATAAGCAGGTTTTTCGTCTTGGAAGGAGACTGCGGATCTATGTAGCACGGGTGCGTTTCGGGACTTGGGTGCGGGTGCGGCGGGACTCGGCGATTAAAAAATTATTAAAAATATTTTTATTTATATTTTCTATATATTTTTACTATTAAAATATTTTTAAAAAACACATTATTATGCTTTGATTCACAAAACAAAGAAAGAAGAAGACAAGAAACACATTACTATGCCTCTGAGGTGAGAATTTCGGATTTTCCGACCAGATTCAAGGCCGATTTCGGCCTTTTTCGGCCATTTCCGGCATGTTTCGGCCGTATCAGTTGTATTGGTCGCCGGCCGATACGACCCGATATGGCCGATACGGCCTGATTCTGGCCGAATCAACCCGGTTTGGAGTGAATCAAGCCGATTCGACGCGAATCGAGCTGATTCGACGCGAATCGAGCTGATTCGACGCGAATCGAGCCGCGTCGGGGCGAATCTGAGAGAAAAAAAAAAAAAAAATTCAGATGCGGCACCGACGCGGGGGCATTCGCGTCGGGCCGCGTTTGACGTGGGTGCAGCACCCTCTTAGCCGTGTCCGTGCTTTCTAGCTGTGGATCAGTATTTATGAAGAAGTTTCCTATGAAGTCTACTCCTTCTCTCTTTGTATAAATGATGTTGTTCTCATTCTTGTGCAATCCATCTATAGCTCCCTCCTTCCCTATTGCGTTTTGGATTATTTGATGGAATCCATTGCTCCAGCTCATGTCTCATCTTGGTACACCAGAGGCACTGAGGCAGAACTACGAAATTCTCTTTCAAATCCGAATTCCATCTTTCACTCTTTCCACCAGCCAAGTCTGTATGTAGTAGTGATAGTTCATTATCTAACCAGTCGCTAATTCCAGACTTCTATGACTATCCTAATTAAGTATCCCATATCATCCTTCTTTCCACCAGACTAATGATTACTCTCGGTCAAGCTCCCTATCTTATGAGAAAAATGACGTTGGAGATGATAATGTGGAGTGGGTACCATGGGAGATTGTAAGGGAGAGGAGTGTGCATTTGGAAAAGATTATTTTTACGAACTTATTTTACTATTCAGCTTATTTTTGTTATTATTTATAGGTCTCACTATACTTTTTAGTACTATTCATGAGTCCTACTATACTATTTCAACTAACTTTTACGTTTATTTACAATACTTTTAAGAAATTTTTTTCAATTTCAGCTCTGATGGGAGTGATGAGATTACGTCCCCTAGATGAAGTCAACACTAATGACGAGGTCATTCTGAATGACGAAGAAACCAGTCATCACTGACGAGGACAGGAAAATCATTCAATATAGCCAGCCAGTGACTTGGGCAGTTACGAAACCAGCCAAGCAGACCGTTGGGAGCCTATTAAAAGCCCCATTATTGGGCGGGAGCTGTTACTAAGAAAGACATTAACATCACAAAGGCTAGCAACCAAATCCACATATACAAAGCTCTCACATTGTCAACAGAAGGTACATATACACACTCTAAAAAAAACACCTATTATTGTCTTGCTCATCCATTTCATTTCACAAAGTGCTTTTCTGTTCTAACTTTGGCATCGAAGGCGTTGTGGTAGGCACCACATCGGTGACCATCTCAGAGGATACATTCGCGCTGATAGGAGGTTCCATTTGCCTATCTCGACTGACGAATTCACGCTTCATTAGTTTGGCACCGTCTGTGGGGAACGACATTTTCAAATTCATATTTGAGAACACAGTTTCCATCAACCCTTTACATTCAGATGGAACCCAATCCAGATTCTGCAGCCTTGGCCTAACAAGTTCAAGCTCTTGCGGCCACTATTGAAGAACTCACCAAGCAAAACCAGGAAATGAAGCTACGACTTTAGCAGGTCCAACAGGCTCAACAGGAAGAGAACCGGTCCAAAGATAACCTGGAGGGAGAAGAGGATAGCCACAGGAGGAGTACCCATCAGAGGCCAACTACTCTGGACGAGCAGAATTCAGATCTCCTTCGAGAAATGAGGAAGGAGATGGACAAACTGAGGAACGCCATTAAGGAGAGGACGGATCGAAGCGTAGACAGAATGGTAAAGGCCACAGATTCGCCTTTCACCACGGTGGTACTTGAATGCCCTGTATCGTTGAAGTTTCGCTTACCTCAACTTGAGCCATTCGACGGACTCAGAGACCCTCAGGATCACCTTAATACCTTCAAGACGACTCTAGGTCTTCAACAACCATCTGACGAGATACTGTGTCGTTCCTTTCCCACCACTCTCAAAGGAGCTGCAAGGGAATGGTTCACAAAGTTGCTGACTTCGTCCGTAGATGACTTCGTCTGTAGACTACTTCGAGCAGTTGAGCAATGCCTTCTTGCGTCATTTCATAGGGGGGCAACGTCCAAAAAGGCCGGCAGACCACTTACTCACCATTAGACAGGGAGAGAAGGAAACTCTGAGGTTGTACGTAAAACGCTTCACTCAGGAGACTCTGAAGGTGGACGAAACTGATGACAAGGTGCAGCTGACGACCTTCAAAGCGGGACTGAGATCCAGAGATCTCGTGGCCTTCCTCGCAAAGAATCCACCTAAGACGATGACAGAAATGCTCCTGAAGGCACAGAAGTACATGAATGCTGAAGAGGCTTTAGCAGCCATAAAGGATGTAGAGAAGCCAGGAGACAAGGTAAAGAAAGAAGACGACTGTAGGGGTCAAAAGGGAGATCGCCCAGATCGTCGGAACAATGACGGGAATAGGAGGAAAGATGATAAAGTTTCTCGGACGGTAAGATTTACTCTTTTGGTTATGCCTGTTGACAAAATTTTAATGCAGATCAAGGACGAGCATTATCTCAAATGGCCAAGACCATTGCACTTATCCCCCAATGTCCATGACAAGAACAAGTACTACCGATTCCACAAAGATCACGACCACAACACGGAAGATTGTAGAGACCTAAAGGAGTAGACAGAAGAATTGATACGAAAAGGGAAATTACAGAAATATGTGAAGAAGGGAGAATATAGTAAGTTCATGGACGGTAATAAGAACTAGCATGGGTCCTTTTCCTGGGATGTCGACTGCCCGTCCCAACCTCCGCAGGATGTGATCGAGGAGATAAAGATGATTACAGGAGGGCCATTCTCAGGAGGATCATTTAAATCCCTCAAGAAAGCATACCAGAGGCAGGTAAATAGTGTCTACACCATACCTCCGTCTAAGCAACGACGAATAGACTAGGACATGTCCTTCAATGAAGGAGACGCCAGGGGAGTGAAGTAGCCCCACAATGATCTTTTGGTCATAATGCTGAATATAGAAGGATTCAATACCAAGAGGATCCTCATGGACAACGGTAGCTCTGTAGACATCATCTACCTCCCTGCCTTCCAGCAGCTGAGGCTAGATCCAAAGAGACTGCGCCCATTTGACTCTCCCTTCGTTAGCTTCAGCGGAGACAGGGTATACCCCAAGGGCATAGTGACGTTGACAGTGACGGTGGGGGCCTACCCGGTGCAGTTGACCCATCAGTTAGACTTCCTAGTGGTGGACTGCCCCTCATCCTACAATGTCATCATTGGCAGGCCCATGCTCAACAAATGGAAAGCGGCCACGTCCACCTACTGTTTGAAGGTGAAATTCCCAACAGATAACGGTGTCGGCGAAGTAAAAGGAGATCAAGTCCTGGGCAGAGAGTTTTGTCAAGCCATCCTGGCTATAAAGGAGAACCACACATGGATGATCGAAGAGAAGGATGAAGACAAAATGGAAGCCCTGGAAACAGTGGAACTGGCTGAAGGAGAAGCGAACAAGACGACAAAGATAGGGACGTCGCTAAGCCCTGAGATGAGAACAAGACTTATCTAATTCCTTAAAGAGAATATAGATGTCTTCGCATGGAGTCACGAGGACATGCCGGGCATAGCTCCAGAAGTCATCCAGCATAAATTGAATGTGGATCCGGAGCGGAAACCTATCCAACAAAGGCGAAGAGTCTTCACCCTAGAACGAGATCAAGTAGTTACAAATGAAGTTACCAAACTATTGGCGGCAGGGTTCGTCCGGGAAGTGTACTATCCTGAATGGCTCGCAAACGTCGTCCTAGTGAAGAAAGCAACTGGAAAATGGAGGATGTGTGTAGACTTCACAGACCTGAACAAGGCGTGCCCAACGGATAGCTTCCCTCTACCGAGAATAGACCAGCTTGTGGACTCTACAGCTGGGCATAAGTTACTGACGTTCATAGACGCTTTCTCGGGATATAACCAGATAAGGATGGCTAAGGAAGACCAGGAGAAGATTGCCTTCATCACGAGTCAAGGACTCTATTGTTATAAGGTAATGCCTTTTGGATTAAAGAATGTCGGAGCTACATATCAGAGGCTGGTGGACAAAATGTTCGGCTAACAGATTGGAAGGAACATGGAAGCATACGTGGACGATATGCTCGTCAAGAGTAAGGAAGAGTTCACACATCTGGACAACCTGAAGGAGACGTTTGCCACCCTAAAAAAATACCAGATGAGGTTGAATCCAAGTAAGTGTGTTTTTGGGGTAGTTTCAGGGAAATTCCTAGGATTCATGGTGTCCCAAAGAGGAATAGAAGCAAACCCAGAGAAAGTGCGAGCCATAATCAACATGGCGTCACCTAGGACCATCAAGGAAGTTCAGAAACTCACAGGAAGGATAGCAGCTTTAAACAGGTTCGTCTTCAGAGCTATAGACATGTGCCTACCCTTTTTCAAGACCTTGAAGCAGGCTTTCGCCTGAACCGATGAATGTGAAGCATCGTTCCAGGAACTAAAGCATTACCTGAGTAGTCCACCACTCTTAAGCCCGTCCAAAGAAGGGGAAGACCTATACTTATACCTGGCAGTGTCAGCTTCAGCAGTAAGTGTAGCCTTGATTAGAGAAGAAGGCACGAAGCAGCTCCCAGTTTACTACGTTAGCCAAGCCTTCCAAGGGGCTAAGTCCAAGTATCCACAGATTGAAAAGATTGCGTTTGCATTAATAGTAGCCTCACGCAAGCTAAGGCAATACTTTCAGGCAAACCCTATCCTCATAATGACGGACCAACCGATCAAGAAATTGATGAACAAACCTGAGGCAGCCGGAAGAATGGTCCAGTGGGCGATTGAACTTAGTCAATTTGACATCGAGTACCATCCCAGTACAGCAATCAAGGCGCAAGCTCTGGCAGACTTCATCGCAGAGTTCACCCTTTCGGACGAAGACAGCCTTACCGACGGAGTTGAGAGATGGATGATACAAACTGATAGTTCGTCAGCCCAAAGGAGGGGGGAGTAGGGGTCATCATAACCACCCTTGACGGAGAGATGCTCAAGTATGGGGTTCAACTGAAATTTCCGGCTACCAACAACAAAGCTGAATACGAGGGGATACTGAAGGGATTGAGGCTTGGAAAGGCACTTGGAGCTAAGAACTTATTAATCCAAAATGATTCAAAACTAGTGATCGGGCAGATCAGAGGGGAGTACGAAGCGAAGGAAGAGAGGATGCAGAAATACCTCAGGCTAATGAAACATCTGACTCAGGAGTTCAATACAGTGGAGTTCGTGTAGATCCCAAGAAGTCAGAATATGGGGGCAGACGAAGTCTCGAAGCTAGCGTCGTCAAAAAAAGGGGAGATTAGCATGGATTTGGCGATGGAAGTCTAGAAACACCCCAGCATTGAAGAGGTCCCAACATTTACCATCCAGAGCGCAAACAGTTGGATGATACCCATAATGTCTTTCCTCCAAGACGGGCACCTCCCTCAGAACACAGAAGAAGATAAAAGGATCAAGAAGAGGGCGGTCAGGTTCACGATCCTTAATGATGCCTTATACAAGAGAGGCTTCTCCGTGCCTTACTTAAAGTGTGTTGATGAAGAAGAAGCTAGATACATACCGGAAGAAATCCATGGAGGAGTTTGCGACGACCATGCCGACCCCAGATCCCTGGTAAACAAGGTAATACGAACAGGTAATTCTGACCGACTATGCAGGTGGACGCTGTTGAAATCGTCAAAAGGTGCGCCAAGTGCCAGCGATACGGGAATGTACAACAGCTTCCAGCAGAGAGACTGACGACGATAGCCTCCCCGTGGCCATTTGCACAATGGAGGATCGACATCGTTGGCCCATTACCCCAAGGTAAAGGTCAGGTAAAATTCCTACTAGTTGCTATTGATTACTTCACAAAATGGGTTGAAGTAGAGGCTCTAGCAATAATCACTAAGGCAAGAATTTGGAGCTTTGTATGGAAGAATATAATCTGCAGGTGCGGGATTCCCTTGACGATTATATCAGATAATGGGAGGCAGTTTGACAGCCAAGGCTTCAGAGACTTCTGTTCAAACCTTGGAATCAAGAATCAGTTCTCGTCCCCGGGGTATCCCCAGGCAAACGGACAGACGGAAGTAATGAATCGGACGCTGCTCAAGATTATCAAAACCAAGTTGGACAATGCGAAGGGTGCCTGGCCAGAAGAATTACCTAATGTCCTGTGGGCTTACAGAACCACGGCAAGAACCCCAACAGGAGAGACCCCTTTCAAGCTTACCTATGGCACTGAAGCAGTAATCCCGGTCGAAGTAGGAGTAACAAGCGTCAGACGAGGGACGTTCAACGAAGAGTGCAATGACGATGAATTGCGACTCAACCTGGACTGTCTGGACGAAGTAAGAGACAAAGCCTCCAGCAAGATGACGAAGTACCAGCTGAAGATGGCCGAATACTACAATAAGAGGGTTAAACTCAGACGACTGGACATAGGAGACCTCGTCCTGCGCAAGACCACCACAGCAACTAAAGACCCTACCCAAGGAAAGCTGGGTCCCACATGTGAAGGGCCTTACCGAGTCATTCACTACTCAAGACAAGGCAGTTACCACTTGGAAACCATGGACGGACAAAGACTCCCTTGACCATGGAACATTGAGCATTTAAAGAAGTACCACCAATAGATGTAACAAACAAATATACTCATTCTTGAAATTAATAAAAGAGTTATTCATCTAATGTCTTTGTGTAAGCAGGTCTAGTCAATCGTATGGCATGCAATGACCAAGTAACAAGATTCTGCATTGACGGATGTAAGTTACTGACGATACCTATAACGGTTGAAGGCCACAGAATGGCTAAGTAACAAGATTCCGCCCTGACGGATGTAAGTTACTGACGATACCTATAACGGTTGAAGGCCACAGAATGACTAAGTAACAAGATTCTGCCCTGACGGATGTAAGTTACTAACGAAGCCACAGGCATAACAAAACCCCTTAAATGGATATAGGCCAAGTAACAAGATTCTGCCTTGACGGATGTAAGTTACTGACGAGTTCATAAACCTAACAAAACCCCTTAAATGGGTATAGGCCAAGTAACAAGATTCCGCCTTGACGAACGTAAGTTACTGACACAGGAAGAATCTTTTGGCGGGCACAAGTACCGACGAATCCACGTAAAAAAAAAAAAAAGAAAGAAAGAAAAAGAAAAAGGGACAAGAACCTTGCAACAAATCAAAATAAAACTCAAGTTGTACTGAAACCTCTCTGTAGAATGGTGAGTTGCAGACTAAGTATCAAATCAGTGACGAAAGGAGGGAAAGGGTCACAGTTAAAAGTTTTGCTAAGGGCGAGATACGGACGAACTCAAAATACCACCAACATGTCAGGAGCCAACAAAGTACAATCATATAAGCAGGTAAGTACGAAATCATAAAATCAATTAAAACCCAAAAACAGCAGGCAATTATCCTTGTTCTTTCTAAAGACCCATAAACACTAGGCCAAGAAACATTGTTCCCAAAATAGATGAAAAAAAAAAAAACCACTATCAAAAAGCCCAAAACATAACGGGCACACACAACAGATAAAATTTTTCACAAGTGTCAGGTCCGGGTGTCAGTGGGAGCATCACTGGCAGGAGCGTCACTAGATGGGGCGGTATCACCAGGAGTCTTCTTAGGGGCATCACCTTCAGGGGCCGAAGACTGGGCAGCCTCGTCCATCGCCATCTCTTGATCCACCACTTCAAGGTCTAGGTTCGGCAGGTCAACTCCAGTAGGATGCTTGACAAGGTACCTCCGTAGAAGCTTAAAGCCCTTGAAATACCAACTGAAGAGCACTGTGGCGTACTCCTCAGTTTGCTGGAAGGCTTCGACGGACCTAGCAGCAATGGTTTTGAGCTTTTCTTTGGCCGCCTGAAGCTTGTCGTCCTTCTCCAAGTTTAGCTGACGCTCAACCCTAAGATCGGCATTCAAGGCCTTGACGTTTTCCTTCATAGTGGCAGCTTCGTCCATTGAATTGATAAGCTTCTTCTTCCACGTGGAGTTCTCCTTCTCCAAAACCTCCATCTTGGATGCCAGAGACGCCACCTTAGTCTCTTGAGTAAGACACTCTGAAGTAAGGTGAAGACTCTCTCCCAACACTTGATGAAGGAAACTAAGTCCGTCAGTAAAAAAAAAAAAAAAAATAGAGAAGGAACAAAGAAAATGCAGAAGTATTTTACCTGGACGGTCCTGTGCACGTGCTGACTCGCAACTGTGTTGAGTGGCACCTCGGAAAAGACCTTGAGATCCTCAGCATTCACAACACCATGTGCCCGCTCCACGGCCATACCCTTGTAATCCTAGACGGATGAACCAATTCTCTCCTTTTCCCTCTCCTTACCCGACACTCGTTGCCTTTTGGAGGAAGGGGTAGGGATCTCCTCAACCGAGGTAGCCGGAGAAGCCATCCTTACGTTCTCAACTCCGGAGGCGATGGGAGTGGCGTCTATAGCTGGGAGAACGGACGGACCCTTCCCCGTGACGCGGACCACCTTCTTCCCAATATTCGCCAAAGGCTCGTCCTTTTTGGACCTCATCTTAGCGTACATGTCCTTATTAAACCTGGTCGTCATCTCTACCAAAAAAAATAAAATAAAACTTAGAGATCCAAGTACACACAAGAAAATCAATATTGACGAAGTCAATACTTACTCTTTTTTTCCTCAATGTTGATGTTGCGCAAGATGTAGGGAGATGGGTCTGGGCCTAAGCAATAGAACGCAAGCGTTCGTGGGTCTACAAGGTCCTCCCAACTTTCAATTGAATTGGCGTATTCTATCGCCTTTTCAACACGACCCTGGTATTTGCTTTTTAACTTGGGACGTCTTTTAATTGCCAAAGAAACGACCAAAGGGGTTAGAGACGACCACATAAGCAAAATGAAGATTAACAGACGAGGAGAAACATTGACGCACTTAAGTTTGGGGTTCCCCACCGACGGAGCAACCTTGGGATATCACCCCAAGCCTCGCTAGAAGGGGTCTCAAAATCGTCCCCGGACACGAAAAAGAAACAAGACTTCCAATACCTGAATGACGTGGCTAAACCCTTGACGATCCTAGTCCTCCTCGCCCAAGGGACTAGCTCATAATATCCATACTCTTTTGACTCTTTTAGACGGTAAAGGTAGACGAGCTCACTCACCTTGATCATATCCTCGTTAGCGGCCAACCATATCTCCATACAGTTGATAACTAACCTCCATGAATTGGGCATAAGCTGCTTGGGAGCAATACCAAAGTAACCTAAAAGCTCCATCACCAATGGATGGACGGGTAGCCTAAGCCCACAAGTGAAAGCAGCCTCGTAGAAGCATACCTCACCAGGGAAGAAGAGGCAGGCTCGATCCTCACTACCGGGCCGATGAACACGAACCCGCTCAGGAAACTAAAATCTATCCTTGAACCTAGCCACAGTATCAGTGTCCAGCCCACACGCTTCCCCAAGGGCGTAAAAAGCCCTAACTGGACGAGGGGCGGAGACGGCCGTATCACCCTCCACTGGGCCTTCGCTGGACGACAACCCAGTTTCAAGTTCGCTAGATCTCACCACCGACATCCTCTTCGTTTCACCCTCAAACTAAGCAAGTGACTGGCCTAATATTGGAGATAGCTCCCCTAAAACTACACTCAACCCACAACCTTCAAAAATAAAGTCCCCAACCAAAGGGAAAAAGTCACCGGAAACGCCCAAAGCTGCCCCTAAGCGAGCAAAAAAGAAAGACACTGAGGGGTAAGCTACCTTAACCTCAGAAGAACTGACCATGAAAAGGGGAATAAAATCCTAAAAACCCAAAAATCAAACACAACAACAACAAAAGCAAAGGGCAAAGGAAAAATCAGGAACTCATAAAAAGATTATGAAGGAAAGGGGAACAGAAGAGGAAGAAAAGAGGAGCGTACCTTGAAGAATAAACGATTGAAGCCAGAAAAATTCGAAGAAAAACATCGTCGGAGAAGGGTCAGAACGGTCGCAGGAATAAACGGGAAAAATAAAACTCAGAGTAAATGATTAAAGTGAAGGAAAGGAAAGTTTTGAAACCAAGACCCAAGGAAATTGAAAAATAGCGGGAAACCCAAAGGTCATGCCATTAACGCCCTCGATCAGCACGCTCTAAGTGGCCACATTGCGTGTTGCGCTGCCACTACACATTAAATTCGGAGCAGAACCCCAAGAGTCACAGACAGCTCAAGAAAACTTTTCATCTTCTATGGTCCTCATGGCACGTCACAGACGACCACAGAATCTGGGGGGCAACTGATGGGAGTAACGAGATTACGTCCCCTAGACGAAGTCAACACTAATGACAAGGTCATCTTGAATGACGAAGAAACCAGTCATCACTGACGAGGACAGGAAAATCATTCAATATAGCCAGCCAGTAACTTGGGCAGTTACGAAACCAGCCAAGCAGACCGTTGGGAGCCTATTAAAAGCCCCATTATTGGGCGTGAGGCGTTACTAAGAAAGGTATTAACATCACAACGGCAACCAAAGCCACATATATAAAGCCCTCACATTGTCAACAGAAGGTACATATACACACTCTAAAAAAAACACCTATTATTGTCTTGCTCATCCATTTCATTTCACAAAGTGCTTTTCTGTTCTAACTTTGGTATCAGAGGCGTTGTGGTAGGCACCACACCGGTGACTATCTCATAGGATACATTCGCGCTGATAGGAGGTTCCATCTGCCCATCTCGACTGACGAATTCACGCTTCATCAAGCTTAACAAAAAATTTTCAATTTTAGCAAAATAAAAGATTCCAATCGAACCCTAAGTGAGAAGAAAAGAAAGAAACAACTGAGAGAAAGAAAGATGGCTGGCCAACCAAGAGATTGAGGTAGTGTGTGAGATGTGGTGGGTAGTGACGGGGTAGGTGGGGCACGTGGGGTACCCAAAAATATCTGACCACACTTCTTTTTTTTTTGGTTGTGTATCCACACCAAGTACATTTTAGAATAAGAGAGCCTAAGTACATTTTAGAATAAGAGAGCCTGTATAAAACTTCCAGAAGACTCTCACTCTAAGGCTTAGTTTGGATTGGGCTGAAAAACCAGCGCGTCTGCGTCTGCATTTTTCCCTTTTTTTTTTTTTTTTTTTTTTTTTTTTTTTTTTTTTTCCACGCGTTTTTGAGACTTGCGGCTACTGGTCATGCACTATTCAATGAACAGTAGTTGCAAAGTTTGACTTTTCTAACTTTTTTCAGCCAATCAGTGCACATCGTGTATTGTTCACAAACCCACAAATTTCACTTTTCAACAATTTTTTCATTAAAAATGGGTCACACGGTACTATTCACACATTTAAAAATTATTTTACTACAGTGTTTTTTAGTTTTCAGTTTTCAGCTGTATCCAAACGGAGCCTAAATAGAACTCATAATTTTATTCAATGAAGAATGAGAAAATACAAGCAACTGAGTGTGATATATAACCTCTACTCTATATATACACGATCTAACAAACTAGCAAATCCCACCAAAATAGGGAAGTTTGTTGTTTGTTAGTTTGTTATTTGAGTTCATCAAATAACAAACTTCCCTATTTTGGTGGGAAAAACAGTTACAAGAGTTTAAGTAACTATACATGCTATTCCTAATTGAATATCACTGTTTAATTCCTTAAGCCACGTGGCAGAAGCTCCTCAAAACTGTGGATGAACAGTTCATGATATGGAATGGCCTCTGTAATATCCAACAGCTCATTACTTGCCCACATGTGTTCTGTCCTTGTTGCTTCTGTCACTTGATCATTGCTGTTCAACTCTTCAATTCTGTTATACTGCTTCTCAACCTCGCCAAGATGCTCTGTTCCTGCATTGCCTAAGCTACTGTGCTGCCTTACATTGGCATTGTCAATTTCAACAAACTGAGATAGAAAACATAGAACTCTCACAAGTTTTAAAAACTCTCACGAGCAAGATTTTCGTTTTCGGAGGAACCCGCGGATCAGTAGTTGTGAGGAAGTTTCCTATGAAGTATACTCCTCACTTTGTACAAATGATGTTTTCCTCGTTCCTGGGCAATCCATCCGTAGTTCCCTTCTTCCCTTTTGCGTTTGGGATTACTGATGGAATTCATTGCCCCAGCTCACATGTCTCATCCTGGTACACCTGACACACAAGTACAAAATTCTCTTTCAAATCCGAATTCCATCTTTTCACTCTTTCCACCAGCCAAGTCCCTGTGTAGTAGTGATGGTTCATTATCTAACCGGTCGCTAATTCCATACTTATATGACTATCCTTCCATATCATCCTTCTTTCCACCAGACGGCTCTCGGTCAAGCTCCCTATCTTCTGCTGCTGAAAATCAACACTTATCTCCTTATTACATACCATCATTCTTTCCACCCACTCACTCTCAGGGAAATTCAATATCTAGTGAAACCCCACCTTACGGATTTGCTTATTCCATACCCTCAATCTTCCAGCCAAACCATTCCGTTTCTTCTTCAATTGAATCAACCCATGAACATCATAAGTTTATAACTACTGAACTTTTTCATGAGCCTCATAAAACTTGCTGGCTGCCGCTGTCTTTCAACATCGACAAGATAATCACGGTCCCACAGGAGGTGGAGGAGGAATTTGAGCAGGCCCGCCGTGAGGGGTGGACCTACGCTATGTTCTGGAAGGAAGACTGGCCAGGCTCTCGTTATGGTCACAACACTATTAGTGCAGTAAAACGGTTCTACAATGGGGACTATTACAAGCGTAAAACAAATTGGTTCTTGTTCACGAGGTTGTGGCCCGGCAGTGTCATACATCATCTTTTGGACACTAGTAAGAAGTGGAGCCCAGAGGACTACGAGGCAGCCATGTCTGAACGGGCTCGCCAGGGCCATAAGGCTGGACTCAAGTCCATGTCTTGGGTACCCATAGCAAATGGAGTCATGAAATTCGGCTCAACACAGCTAGTTGACCGGCATGTTACAAATGAATGGTTCGTGAATTTTGACAGAAAAAATACCCGCTTGTCGATCCCACCGGACCATTGGAGTCGTAACTTGGATACGAACGAAGTAAGTTAGGCCTGCACTCAACTATCAGATTGTATTCTCATCGAAGCTTCTTGAAGACAGGGTTGACTCAAAGAAGCTGGTATTAGAACCGTCAGATTGTATTCTCATCAAAGTTTCTTCAAGACTGGGTTGACTCAAAAACGTTTGAGGTGGAAGGTGATAACATTAAATAAGATATTTTTGTATATCCATTCAGCTTTGTTTATTATTTCTTTTTCTTTTTTTTTAAAAAAAAACTTTGTTTATTATCAATTTCTTTGAAATTGCTAAGAAAATGATGTATTTAAGTTTGAGTAAAGAGTGTATATAAAGTACATAAAAAATAAAAAATAAAATAGACTTGTTTATCTTAAATATGACATAAGCGAAAATTTTTATTAATAGGAAATAAAATGAGTTGTTTGATAATGATATATTGGTTATCAATGCTCTATTTGTTTCGAAGTAAAATATTTTTAGAAAAATATTTTCACATTTTGCTGTGTTTGTTTTGCAGTAAAATATTTGGTTAAAAATAAAATATTTTCATCAACCAAACAACTAAGGCAAATTTATGTAAAATGTTTTACAATTGAAATATTGGTAAAACATTTTACATTTTTGTGCACACTCTTAGCCCGATACTTACCTGTTTCTCTCACTCTCACTCTCTATTAGTATTCTCTCCAAAACTCAGCCCATCATGGTCCTTCTCTCCCACCTATAATCGGCAACACCTTAGGCACTACCCATCGCTGGCTCCTCCCTTTCTAGTGCTACCCATCACCGGCTCCACTATCATCGACTCTACTTGAGTGTTTTTTTTTCCCCGTAATCCTCCATTATTGTTGTTGGCTCCACCATTTCTGGGCACCCCCATTGTCATTAGCTCATCCCCAGGTTCTTAGTTCTACTTTTTTTCCCCTTTACTGCTGAGTGGGTTATCGATCTGGTTTTTTACTCAGTTTGGGTTAAGTGTGGCTACTTTTGTGGGTTGCCATTGATGGTTGGGATAGATTGTGGGTCGTGGTGGTGGTTGGGTTGTGGTTTGTGGTGACAGAGGGTGGGTAGCTAAAATGGTTTGTGGGTTGCTATGGTGGCTGTTTTGTTGTGGTGGTTGGTTTTGTCATTCTGGCTTAATTTTTAAGTTTTGGAACTAATGTAAAATTTTAATTTTACAATATTTTGGTTTATGTTGAGAAATATGCCAACAGCAGTTTTTGTGATAACTCTGTTGAGACTTTGACACTTTCTTTTCTTTTGAAATCTTCCACGAATCTATACTTGCATTTTAAAAAAATTTAAAACACTCAAATTCTTTATTACGATCTTAGGAATTCTGCATTGTTGCAAAGAAAGAAGAAAAAAACGGCATTTTTAACAACAAAAAGAAGCCTCCAAACCTTTCTTTTCAAAGTTCTCTCTCTGTTGGTGTGAGTGTGAGTTTCTGTTTGAAATTTTACATATATATATATGCAGTTACTTAGTCACTGGGATAGTGAGTAATTGGGGTGTATATGTTTCATTTTGCTTAAAGATTTCGAGGATTTTTGGCATATTTATTTTGATTTTATTTTATTTTCCACAGTGTAGAACTTGATTTTCAGGAATCAAGGTAGTCCTCTTTGTAGTCCTTGTAGACGAAAAGTGTTTTGTCCTCTATCACAATGGTTTTAAGATAGTCCTTTTTGTAATCCTTGTAGACTCTGATGCTCCCTCATCCACTTCTATGTATTTTTGGGAAGTTAATAAATTTTTTTTTTTTTGGGTCTATTTTACAATGTGCCAAACACTAGAAAATATTTTACTCAACATTTTCATGTACACAGCCAAACACTGTAAAATAAAAATATTTTCTTGCAAATATTTTACATTGAAAATAAAAGAGCACAATAAATTTTTTTGAGGTAAAAAGAAAAAAGAAAGTATTTGTGGCTTTCTACTTAGAGCATTCCATTTGAGTAATGCAAAAATGAATTTTGCATTATTTTGTAGTAAAAAAAAAAAAAAAAAAAAAAAAAAAAAAAAAAAAAAAAAAAAAAACTAAAACACACTCAATTGGCTTATTCATTACTATATATATATATATATATATATATATATATATATATATATATATATGGATAGATAGATAGATAGATAGATAGAAAACAATACATGTCATTTTTTTTTTTGTTGTTGCTCTCTCTCTCTCTCTTCACCTTCAGATTGTTGTCATTGTCTTTGTTAGGTGTTTTTGTTGTCAGTGATTCTTGCACTCTCCTCTTCATTGGTTTTTTTTTTTTTTTTTTTCTAGCTGGGTTTTTGTAGTGGTGGTGTTGGGTTATTACAGTGGGGTTGCTAGGTTTCTTGATGCTAGATTGGTTTGATATTTGATTTCAAACCTGCATGATAGGAATAAAAATCTTTTCTCCCACTTTTTTTTTGTATTTCACTTTATGTTTTACCAATTATTACTTATTATGTATTCTTTTTTCTTTGCTTATAAACTAATTAAAGACTAAAATGGAATAACATCACACATGGAAATTTGTGATTCTAATAAAATAGAACATAGAAAGTGAGACAAAGAATTTCTAATCACAAGATAAAAGAGATAAGTCTACAAATTAAATTTGTTGGTAATTATTCTTAGTAAAAGAAATAAAATTGGAAATAATTATCAACAAACACAAGTCCTGTTGTGATTCTTCTATTTTTTATCAATCCAAAGAGAGTACTTATCTTCAAATAGATCAATTTAAAGAGAGACTCATATTAAGAAGACGAACAAAGTTTAAAGTCTCATCAAATTTCATCGCCAAATATAGCTATGGTGGTAGTGTTAGGGTTTAGGCTTAACAAGTTCATGTCAGATTTGGATTGACATGGAAAACTTAAATTTTATATATGAAATCCATTTAAACCGTGTCTAACTAGTTCAATTGAATGTAATTTTTACCAATTTATTGGAAATTAGTTGTGAACATTTTTTTTTTTTAGAGAGTTTCAACCTATGACACCCGCTCCTGATGATAGCTCTTTATCATCAAATCAATACATTAATCGACTTTTGGTAAAAGCATGGATTGAACCCCTAATCTCTTATCAAACATATTTATTGTATAAAATATGAGAATTGCTAATAGATTAATTATGTCAAGCAAAGTGTTACAACCTGAATGCACGATCTATTTATTAAACTAGCTTGTAACCCCATGCATATGCATGGATACACTTAAAGATATACAATAAGATGCATAATATAATTTTTATATATAATTTAAATACTGTTGATAATCATTTTTATGTTTTGTTAACTCTTTAAAAAAAAAAAATTGTAAGGATATTATTTGGTATAAAATGTAAATTGTCCATGTTTTTCTTTTTAAAAATTATTATGAAGCACTTTTTTTTAATGATTCATTTATTCTAGACTCTTTGGTTTTTGTTCTTAATAACTTACTTGGATGAATAATTATGATGCGATCCCACACTTGATTCTAAAATTAAGAAATAAAACTCTTTAAGAATAAATAATTTAGGACACATGGCGCAAAATTGGAACTCAAATTTGGAATTCTAATTTTAGTTTCTCTCAACTTTACCTATTATTATATACATAGATGGGTCATGTTAGGTTGTGTTGACCCTAGCTAATACGATTCATTTATTAAATAGGCTAGGTGAGTTGTATTGACTCGTCAAAATTTTTAATAAACAGACCATGATAAGATTGAGTGATCTTGACATTTAAGTGTTTTTGACATGATTAATAAATATATTGTATTCATGTCATCTTATATAGTTAACTACTCATTAGTCGACAAGAAACATAAGCACGAATTGCTAACTCTAAGGATAAATTAATTAAGATCAAAAGATCAAAATGAGATTAAACTTCTTTTGTAAAAAAGCAATGTTACATGCACAATTTCATGACAAAATTTCACATCTGTTGAGTTAGAAGGCAATTATTAATTTTCATATTAACTTACCATTTGTACGCACCAAAGACGGGTTTGCTGGGCCAAATCGCTACTTGGGCTCACAACTAATTTGTATGGTGGGTCTGGGTATCCTACTTTGGGTTGTTCTAGATTTAGAGACTCAATGAGATCACTTTTCTCTCTTTCTCTACGTTTTCTTCCTCTCAGACCCTCTCTTTCTCTCTCTTTTCTCCTCACAAAATTGCATCCACTTTCCATTCATTAGTTTCTCCTATTTATAGCCCATTGTTAATGGGGTAATCATCATTATCTTTTTAACTAGCGCAAAGAGAGGTCCAATGTTGATAAATTTAAGTGGATGTTTAGGTATGAGTGGTTTTGGAAATGGTTCCCACTGTAGTAAATGTGTTCAGCAACGGAGTTTCCTAGGATTCTGCCGAGCACTCAAATGACATATGACCGAGCATGTGTATATCGTCCGGGGATGATTTTTCGAGCAGTATGTGAGCGGGGCACTCGCAGTCCGCTTTTCAAGTATTCGAACAACACCTAGCTTTGACTCATAGTTATTGTGGGATTGGGACGGGATCCTTAGCGGTGCGGAGGTTGAATCCCCGGCCCATATTATTAATCCATGGCCTAAGGCCCAAATGGACTTGAATGTTAGGTGCCGTACACCATTAATATTACGTTATTATTCATCTTAATAACTTGTCATAATAACAGTTGTGAAATTTATTTTAAATTTTATTGTATTTCTGTACTTACTGTTTGCTTTCAAGACATGATTTTGAAGATGTGTTTCTAAAAAAAGACAGATTAACAATAGTTTTTTTCTAGTGGGCTCACGCGGCTTTAGTTTTTTTAAATGAAGGAATGTGAAAACAAGTTTTAAGAAGTCCTACGATTGCGTTTTGTGCGGGGCTGGAAATTCAGCAGTAAATGCAAGGAAGTTTGCAATAAACTCCATTAAAGGTACCTCCGAGTTTTAGTGGCATTATTCTTCCCTTTTTCGTTTTGGATTATTTGATGGAATCCATTGCAGCAGCAGATGTGTCTCTACCCGATACTCCAGACACAGAAATAGTACGAATTCCACGTTCTAATGATCCTTATTCCATCTTTTCACTCTTTCCACCAGCCAAGTCTTCGACTGGTGGTACTCCATCATCAAACGAAAGGCTTCTACTTCCACACTTCTCTCCTTCCATACCATCCTTCTTTCCACCAGAAAACTCTCCTTCAATCTCCCTATCTCCTCAAACCAAAAACTTCTCTCCTTATTCCATACCATCATTCTTTCCACCCAACCACTCTCAGCCAAATTCATCAGCACGTAGTGAAGATGGATTTGGAATTTCTATACCCTCAATCTTCCAGCCAAACTATTCATATTCTCCTTCAATCGAGTCACCCCGATATCACCAACAGTTTACTGAATCTCATTGTCAGGAGCCTAATATAACTCACTGGCGCCGAATTAAATTTTATGTCTTCGACAACGACAGAATCTTCCCACAGCAAGTGGAAGCGGAGTTCGAGCAGGCCCAGGAGAGGTGGACTTATGCCATATATTGGGAGTTCGACAGGCCATCCGATTCTCCTTTATGGGGCAGTTTCAGTCCTGTCAAAGGGTTCTACAATGTGGAAGATCACAAATTTAATAACAAGGCCTTGACCTTGTCCTTCTTCCAGTTCATGGAATCGTGGTCCAACATCATCTTTGGCAGCGTCCTGAGCCAAGTTTTCAGCACTTCGAGCCCCATCTGGGTGGTCGGGAAGGACTGCCTGAAGGGCTCAAAGTATTACCGGGCTCGTGAGGGCCGTCAGTATGGACTCAAGACCATGTGCTGGATACGCGTAGCGGATGGTGTTATGGAATTTGGTTCTACAGAGCTGATTCACCCACCTTGAATCTCATACCGGAGGAGAAAATAGAGAAAGATCAGTGGCCGGTATATTTTTCCTTCTCCTCCCTTTCCTCTGTTCATTTTCCTTTTCCCGTTAAGAATATTTTTTGTTAAAAAATAAACATAAAGAAAAAAAAATGATAGTAACTATTTGTATAGAAAATCATTGTCGACGTGTGTTTTAAGGAGGTAATATCTTGTGTACAGTTGCATAAAAAAGACCCGTCTCTAGTTTAATTTGTTATGATATACTTTCATGTAAGAGATGTAATATATAGTTTTTTATTTTTATTTTTATTTTTAATTTTGATGAAAGATGTAATGTATAGTTACATAAAATAGTTATACAAAATAATAAACTCAATACAATTTTACGGAGTTTATTAGATTAGGTTCAACTTGCAGTTGTGTTTTTAGTACCCAGTTTATTTTTTAAGCTAAATAAGTTATCCCAAATGAGTACTAGGCATATGATAGATTGAAAATTTCTCTTTTTTTTTTTTTTTTTTCCAATAATTATTTTTGTTTATTCAGAGGTATATAAGTCTTCTTCTTGTTTCTTTTTATTATATAGTGTTCTTGAAATGTTATAATTAAGTGGTAAGTTTTAGTTAGTTTAACTTATAAAAGTTTCTTATCCTTAAATAAGAGATTTGAGTTCCAATCCCTACTTATAATGTAGGGGTGGCATCACTTGAAGCCCAGGGGTTCAAATGAACTTATTATATAGAATTTTTTCTTTTCTTTTTTTTTGTTGACCCCTTAAAATAAAATTTTGAATACCATGAACTTAATTATTTTTTTAATCTAGTTGAAATAAGCTTGAATATGATACTCTTAACAATACTTTAGTCTTTTTAAACACATAAGAAAAGTCCAATAACAAACCAATTTGATCTAACTTCTAGACCAAAAAAAAAAAAAAAAAAAAACCAACATCAAAAATAGAAATTTGTTAATCTTAAAACTTATAAAAAAACCCATTTAGATCTTCCAAATTTAAAATAAATCAATCAAATGGTAGATTAGTGGATGAATGTGATTGTTTGGCTATGTACATTGAATATGGATTTTCATATTTGGGTTTCCTTCCACGCCCTCCTCTCCATGTGGATGTTGGATAGATAAATACCTTGGGGAGCTTCATTGAGTGGTTAATATAACATATAAAAACACAATCACCCTAAAAGGTCTAAGTCCAATGGGGGTATGAGCTCAACTATGTTACTTTAATCATTCATTCTTTTATCATAATTCAATGTGGGACTTCACTCACATATGTACACTCAACAATTTTCTCCCACATGTTAGTCTTCTTATCATCATTCAAGTGGGACTTCACTTACACATGTACACCCATGAATCTACCACTCGCGTGTGAGTCTCTGCCTTATCCATGAGAACCTCGCACCTTTGCCATATGAGATTTTTTCCTTTACTTGCGTGCATCATCCATGGCCCTCCACATGTCAACCCATATGTCTTTTATCCATTCGAACCTAGCACTTGTAGCACCATTCGCAATACGCTTTTGTTTGGTCTTTTTCCAAGATCATTTGTGCAGGCTTTATAAGCTTGTCTTGTGCAATATACAGTCCTTGCTCCAACTGCGAAAGAAAACTTGATAACCCTGTCACCTTTGCCTCACTCCACCATGGGCTCTGATATCACCTATTAGGGAGATAAACACATTGTGGATACTCCTTGAGTAGTTAATATAACATAAATAAACACACTTAACCTAAAAGTTTTAAGATACCTTAGTTTTGTCCCCCGCCCTATCTTGACATAAACATGTTTAATTTTTGGAAACTGGATTCTTTTATTTGACCCCCTTAATCCTTGAGTGTTCCAATGGTAAGGAAATACAGTCTTATAATTCATAAGGTCTCTATATCGTTTCTCTCTTTATGTGTTTTATCTTGAATAAATCTACATCTTCTTTGTTTAATGAAATCTCTTCGAAGGCTATTAAGGTAATGGTCATTTAGTCCATGTTTGTAACTAATTTAACCAATAAGAGAGAGAAAAACCAAAAGAAATTATGTTGATTTGCTGGCACTTGATGGGCGGTTGGGTTATGCTGGAAATAGAATCTGTTGGGGGGAGAGAAAGACTAGGGGTGTCAATTCGTGTTCGCGGGTCGGGTTCGTGTCGTGTCGAGCTATAAGTATTCTGCTATATGGGTTGACCCGAACCCGACCTGTTTAGTAAACGTGTCAAGAATCCCCAACCCTAAGCCGACCCGTTTATTAAACAGGTTGACCCAACCCGACACGTTTAACCTGTTTAATTAATAAGTCATATAAAAGTTAATACAAATAACCTGTTTGATTAATAGGTCATATATGACCTAAATAATCTATTATTAATTTTTATATATCTAAAATTAAAATACAATTACAGCCATAAATATAGTAATAAACATATAATTACAACAACAAAATTAAGCAATAATAACAAAATTTAATGCCTTTATTATTTAAACGGGTCAAACAGGTTAGACGGGTTCACATGTGTGAACCCGAACACGACCCATTTATTAAACGAGTCAGCCGTGTCGACCCGAATATGACCCAAACCCATTTAGCCTCGACCCATAACCTGTTTATAAACGGGTTAGTCGTGTCGGGTTCGCGAGTCGTGTCAGATTTTGCCACCCCTAAGAAAGACCTTGGGAACCTCCAAGGTGTTATCTCCCCCAACATAATCAAATTTGGTGGATCATAATTATTAATAAATAATAATAAGTATTAAACTTAAGTGATAAAAATGAAAAAAATTTAAATCTTTAACACTCCGAATGTGAGGAAAGAAATGAATAGAAAGAAATTAAAGGAATTATATTAAACTTTTCCTTTCATTCCTTTCTTTAATAATTTTAATAGAGAAAATGAAAATGTCATTCCCTTATTTGGAAATTCTTTAATAATTTTAATAGAGGAAATGAAAATGTCATTCCCTTATTTGGAAATTTAAGTAGGAGAGAATAGAATAATTAGGAGGAAACACTTATTTCTCTTCATTCCTCCAAAACCTTAAATTTTTATTCCCCAAAATTGGGAGGAATTGGAGGAAATATATGTAATTTTAATATAATTTTTACTTAAACTCTCAAAATTTCTCTTTAGATATTTATTTTAAAATAGGGATCGAATATTATTAGAAAATAATTCTATTAATTTCTCTCTATATTACTTCCAAATAAAGTTATTTACCTTCCATTACTTTATTCTAAAACATTGAAACAAAATTATTTAATTCCATTCCACTAATTTCTTTTTAATTCATTTTCATTACTTAAATACATTTCTTTCAATTTAATTTATTTCTATTTTTTTATGATTTACTTATTTTATTCTTTTATGAACTTTCAAACAAAGTGTATGGGTTGAAGGTGTAGTTTAATATTTATTATTTTATTTTAAAAAATAACTTTTTATATGTTATTAGTCTTATTGCGCTTAGTTGAAAAAGAAAAAAAGAAAAAAAGAAAAAAAAGAACTCTAACGATGTGATGATTACGCATTTTCGTCGAAGTAAATCTCTCAGAGCACTTGACATGAATCATGTGACTATGGGATGAAGTTTCCTATGAACTCCAATGCTGCTTGTTTTCTTCTTTTTCTTATTTATTATTGTTTATAGTACAAAGTTTAAGTACAAAATTAGTTATATCGTAAGGTTATAACTTTACTCAATATTTTATTATTGAAGGTGAATTTTGACAAATCCACCATTGGATTATATCTTCTTTATGTATCTTTTATGCTTACAAAATTTCTAGAAAATTAAAGATCAATAGCTATATCATCAATAAATTGTTTAAATTGCAAATTTTGTAGTTAAAATTATGCATAAAATATAAGTTTATATATCATATAGTAAATAATATCTGATTGATACAAAATTTGATATGTGTATTAAAAGTGCAAAAAACATGTAATTTATCGATTAGATTTTTAAAATATGTAGTAATGTTTATTTTATTGAGTAAGGTTGTAGCCCAAAATATGTTGTAATGTTTATTTTATTGAGTAAGGTTGTAGTCTTGAGCTACAACCAATTTTGTAGCTAAACTTTATCCTTATTTATATGATGTGCATTAATCCATCCATAGTTTCCTGCCATTTTTGGTCATATTAATGATTAATCTTCCTTTTGTCCCTCGGATTAATTTGATGGAATCCAAATCCATTGCCCCAGCGATGTGTCTTATGACTCTCTTCCTATTCTAGTTATAGAGGTACAAATTCCACATTGTAATCCATTTCCTATGAAAAAGAGAGTAATCTTTCTCAGATAAAATTTAGTTACAAAATTGATTGTAACCTAAAGGTGCAACCTTACTCAATATCTTTTTATTGGTAATGAATTTTAACAAATCCATCACTGGATTACATTTTCTTCTTATATCCTCCATTCTTATAAAATTTCTAGAAAATTAACGATCAATAGCTATGCAAGTTTTTGTAGTTTAAAATTATGCATAAAATATAATCTTATAAATTATATAGTCCGATTAACACAAAATTTGATATGTGTATTAAAAGCATAAAGAATATGTAATCCAACGGTTAGATTTTTGAAATATATAGTAACGTTAATGATATTGAGTAAAGTTATAGTTTTAGGCTATAACCAATTTTGTAGCTAAACTTTGTCCATCTTTCCCTCCGTGTTTTTATTCTTTCCACTAAACGATTATTTGCCAAGCTCAATACCAGTCAAAACAAAATAATTTTCTCTCTTCAGTCCACTTTGGTCCATTCAATCCAGTTCGGTCTATTTCGTCCACATTGGTCTAATACGGTCCACTTCCGTCCAATTCCGTCCATTCGGTCCATTTCGATTGACTTCAGTCTGTTCAGTCTACTTTGGTTCACTCTAGTCCATTTGGTCCATTTCAATGTACTTACTTTAGATTAAGAAAAAAGAGGTTTGGGTTGAGAATATCTATTTTAAATATGAATTTATTAAAGAATATAGATCTCAAACTTGTTCCAAATTTTATTAAATTTAAGCAATCCACATACATTTAATGAATCCAATCTCATTTCAAATCCATTTATTTATTTATTTTCCTTAAAAATAGACAACTTAACATTACTTATTGTTAAGTTCTAAAGCACTATTAAGTCACATTCAGACCTTAGAGCCACTAAATTTAGTCCTTAAGCTTGATTATATATTGAGTAATATTAATCTAATATAAGAAAATCAAATTAAATTATAATCAGATAATGGTGTGCGTGTGTGTGTGTGTGTGTATATATATATAAATACTAGTTGCTACTCGTGATGCACAAGAATAGCTATTGAATGAGTTTCAGGAAAAGACAGAACCATTATTTTTTTGTTGGAGTAGTAAGCAAAAATGCATTAAAAAAAATGATATTGAAAGAAATAGCACATAATTTTATTAGTTAGGCAGAAGAAAGAAATGTTTTTTTATTTTTTAGTTTTTTGTAAGAAGGAATAAAAGATAGAATCTTGTGTCTCTAGTTTAGTTTGTGTCGTATATATAGATATATACAAGGTAAGTTGTTGTATATATAGCAATAGATGTCTATCGAAAGGTCATAACCTTTCAAATTAGATATACCAACAGATGCCTATTGAAATGTCATAACCCTTTATATTGGATAAACCAAAAGGTGTCTATTGAAAGGTCATAATCCTTATATTGGATATATATGAAAGGTGCTTATTGAACGAAAAAGTGTCTATTGAATGAAAAAGTGTCTATTGAATGAAATGTCTATTGAATCAAAAGGTGTCTATTGACTGAAAATATGTCCGTTAAATGAAAATGTGTCCACTAACAAAAAAAAGTACATATTTTATGAAAATGTGTCTATTGAAGAGTCATAATCCTTTGAGTATAAATAGTGGTTTATATTCATTTGGTAACTTCTTCTCAATTTCATCTCTTTCATATTTCTTAAAAATACAAAAAACCTGTGGATCTTCTCCAAAATTGCTATTTATAGAACCCAATAATCTTGATTGTATATGTGGCTGTTACTTTGAAGTAGTTTGTACATTGCCATAGAAATTAATTATCCAATCAGATTTTTGGCATTTCATTCAATTTTTTATAACTCGTTTCCTCTTAATTAATGTATGATCAGTTGATCAATAACTTCAATTTTGAAAAGAAAAAAAAAATTTGTGGGTACCCTTGTAATTGCAGTCCGGAGTCAGAGTATATGGAGGAAGTTGTTGAAACCATCCTGTCGTCACATTGATGTTCTTGCTCAAGACTCTTCAATGGTCATCCCGCAAAATGAAATGATGCTTTAACTGGTCAAAATTCTATTGCTAAGTGGACTCCCTTTCTTTCTTTCTTTTTTACAAAATATTTTTTTAGTTCTAACTTTTTACTGCCACTCCACTTTGTCTACCACTTTAACATTTTTCTTTGTTCCATAGTTGAAGCCAATGTTAAATTTTCTTTTACTTTTCTAATATGGGTCAGTGGAGTGCGTGTCCTTGTTTTCTCTGTGGGTTTGTTTTCATTCTACTCCTTGTTTTTCATTTCTTTCATCTGTTTAGTTTGGGCAGTTTTTTTTCGTAGTTTTTTTTTTGGTTAAATAGTGGAAAGGTCTAAGAATCAAACCACACAATTGTTCGGTGTTTTTAAATGTTTATGTGGCAGAAATTTATGTAGTCACGTGGTGCAATAAAGAATGGTTAACAAAAAGTCAAACATTTCGACTATTAGTTATTGTTGTTGTTATTATTATTATTATATGTAATTTCTCCATTGGGATTTCAATGCCGGTGTAGCATTTTGGTCGATTTGGTCCAATTCAATCAATTTGGTCATGCTTGGTCCATTTGGTCAACTTCAATCCAATTTGGTTAATTTTAGTCCATTTGGTCTATTCAGTCCACTTCAATAAATTTAGTTCACTTCAGTCAATTTCAGTTCACTCCAGTCCATTTGGTCGACCTTGGTTCACTTTAGTCTATTTCAATGTACTTACTTAAAAGTAAGGAAAAATAAGTTTGGTTGAGAGTACCTATTTTAAATATGAATTTATTGTAAAATATATATTTCAAACTAGTTCCAAATTATATTAAATTTTATCAATTTAATAGAATGTTTAAAAAAAATATTGATAGATTAATATTACTCAATATATGCCAGATCTCAGGAGTAAATATAGTGGCTCTAAGGTTTGAATATGACCTAATAGTGTTTTATAATTTTAACACTATTAATTAATGTTATCATATATAATATTTAAACCATGTAATAATAATATTAATAATAAAAAATAACATTTAGATTATATCACAAGATTGAGAGAGATAAATAAATGGTGAATAAATTTTATCATAAAGAAATTATGATAAGACGAAATGTCTAATAACATTTAGTCAACCATTAAATAGTTATATTCACTCAAAAAAAAAAAAAAAATACAATACTTGTATATATTTGCTAAGTATTAGTGAAAGCTTAGACCATGGCTATGAAGACCTAGATTAGGGATTTGGACATAGATTACAAGATTGTCACATTACATCTTAGAATAAGTGACACTGAGATAGAAAACATCAAAATAACTCTAACATATACAACCTATAAAAATAAATACATCAAGATAAATACATCATGAGCCAAAAAAAATAAATACATCATGAAGCACCTAGATACAATCTAAATCTCCAAAAACTCAAAAACTCCCCCTATCTCCATCAATATATACTCCTTCTTTTTGTGACGAATTGCCAAAGGGCAGTCAAGGCTCATCATCAAAAGGAGGTGGTAGAGAAGACCGCCGAATGCTCGCCAAATCTGCACGCAATGCCTGAAGCTCCGTGAGCACATCCACCAAAAGTTGTCCATGCGACACTTGAACGGTCATGACAATATCTAACATACTTTGAATGGATGAATCACCCGAAGTAGAAGGTGGAGGATCAACTGCGGCAGTGGGATCGACAAAGTCCTAAGCTGTGGGGTCACCTGAAGAAGGAGGATGAGATGCAGCACTTGTGGAAGACTCTACTCTAGGGCATTTAGAGTTAGCTTTCATCTGAGCTGCTTTCTGCCTAAGGAAGGTGGCACCTATAAGAGTTATAATATGTACGGGCTCAGACACGGCAAAATCCTCTAATCCTAAATGTAACAAAATCCTATGTATAAAAACAGGGAAGAAAAAACCATGTGCTATAGAATTACTCCTATGAACCTCAACCAAGGAATGAATGAAAAGAGTAGGAAAACTCATAGGAGCATCAGTCATAAGGGCATACAAAAATGCACAACGCTCAATAGGAATGGTGTGCAAGTGAGAGATGAGCCAGATAGAATGACAAGAAATTCGGAAAAATAAATAATGGATTTCAGTAAGCTCATGAGAGGTGATATGAGGATTAATACCCCACTGAATGGAAGTACTGGTGAGATATGACATAATGTCATCAAGAGGAGGTGATAGGCCAAAAACGTATTGACCATTTGTGATGAATTAATTGATTAATTAGCCAAGTTTGTCAATTAATCAGATTAACATGCAAGATGCGTGGTAGCAAAAACAAATCACCAATTAAACTAAGTATGTAGTGGAAATTAAATTGACACAGTGATTTGTTTACGAATGGGGAAAACCAACATGGCAAAAACTCATCGGATGATTTTAAGGTCACTACTCCGGAGAATCCACTATTATTAAAACAAACGGTTACAAGTAAAGGAATCACAGTACCTTCTATCAACCTACAGTTGAATCCTTACCCCAATATCCAATTGGACTTGTTTTGTAATGACAATTTCTCCTTATAATGCACGACTCCTAGTACGTGACTAACCAATTGCGCGAATCCCAATACGCGACTTCAATCACCAACTAGAGAAGGTTGTTGGTTACAAAGTTCTTTAGTTTATCACACGAGGAAGATCGAGAAGCTTCTTAGTTACAAAACCCTACGTGCACAAACACAGTAGCTTTTTCACAAGAAAGATGAACTAGGGCAAATTCTGTCTCCGGTCACAATGTGCTTGAACAAACTTTGCTTAACACTTGTACAACTTGTGCCACCTTTGACGGCCCTTAAAATAATCATTTTATTTGTCTAGGGTTGTGAGAAAAGAAAGCCCAAACATACAATCACGAATTAAATGAAAAATAGTCTTGAAAAACTGAACTTCATAAACCTCGACAGATACCTATTTGTCGAGTTGCTGTCAAGCCACGGGCTAGAATAGCTCTTCAAGGCTCGATAGATTGCTAGCTGTCGAGTTTTAATGAACAGCACTTTTCACACTTGAATCTTGGATAGACTTGCATGGCTTTAACACTTGAACTTGAAACAAGGTTTCTTGAAGCATCAAACACATTCTAGATCTACCCAAATACAAGTAAAGTGTGTTTTGTTAAAAAATTAGCCAATTACATAAAATAATGACATTTGTTCCTAACAAGTGAATTACATATGTCCTAACAGGAGGAGTCTCAGAATAAAGGTAGACTGGCTGTTGTACCAAAGGTACTCCAAGAGTAGAGACCACTACTGAAGGAGTAATGACATACTGTTCACCCCTTATCCAACTCCTCACAACCTGAGTGTTGGAATTATCGGAGTGGACAGAGAGGTTTGAGTAGAACTCTTTAATCAAAGCAGTTGGAGGAGGATGAGAAATATCCAACAAAGGCAACCAACCCCTACGCTCAAAGTTCCTCCTAATTTCTGGATCTAACTCATCTAAGATCACTTTTCTCTCAGCCGAAATAGACCTAAAAATGTTTAGCTTCTCATAGGTTTCTTGGTTTTTCTCAAACCTAAACCGCTCATTATCGAAGGCTGGGGTAGAGGTGGAGGTGGGTTTCTTGTTGGCTCTAGTCTTCCTAATTATGATGCTAAGGGTTTGGAAAGGCAAGACACAGCAAAAACCAAAGAAAGAAAACAAAACCAAGGGCAGACGGCATTAGACAAGGTTAGAGAGAAGCAAAATATAGAAAATAACAATCTATATGATGCATGACATAAATGAACAAATGATGCATGCTCTAATGCATTGAAAATAGTTCAATTTTATTTTATGAACCAACAATTGAATTGAACATAGAGTTTTAGAACAAAAACCCCAATTTTTGAAAAATCCAATTTCACAAATTTAACCAAATTGAGTAATTAATCATTACACTAGATAGAAACCATCATATAATGACATAATCAATCAATTACACAAATCAATTTTATCAAATTCAGCCCAATTGAATAAAAACCCCAATTTCTCAAAGTTTCAAGCCATAAAAATATCAATTGATCTCAAATCACCAAATTAATCAAATTAATGCATGAGAAACATGTTTACAATATCTAAGAACAAAAACCCATTGATCAAATATGATTAAAAACAACCCTAAAATAAAAAATCCCATGTTCAAAATTTTTAGAGAAAAATGCATGTAAATGCATGAAAAATGAGAAAAAATTGAAAAGGAAAGGTTAACATTGACTTACAAGCACAAGGCGACAAAAACCTAGAGACAATTTAGGAAGAAAACAACAAACTTTGCTGAGATTGGATCGGTCGAGCAAGAGAAGTCAAAAAACTTTTGAAAAGGTTTGAAAAGTGTGAAGAACATGTGAGAGAAAAACCTTTTTAAAAACTCACTGACCGATTTTCGATCGGTCGAAAATTAGATTTGATTGATCGAAAAGCAATTTCGATTGATCTAGCACCGATTGAGCCAAGCAGATTGTAACCAAAGTTTTTATCGTATTTTCGATCGGTCAAGCAACAGGTTCAATCAATCGAAAATTTGGAAAAATCAATTTTTGAAAAATAGAGCATTTTAATGCAGAAACTCCTCAAAGCACATTGTATTATGAATAAAATGCATGAGTATGAGATAAAAAGTTTTTTAAAAACACTTGAATTCAACCCAGATCTTCCAAAAACAAGATTTTCAATCAATTTGTCCCCAAAGCTCAAAAATTAAACACATTTTACATTCAAATCAAGGAACTTTTACTCTTGGATGACCACAACAAGATCACCCACAATATCATGTACTAAGTTTAGCAAAGAATAACTTGTATAGTTTATGCAACTAGCAATAGATTGAGATACATGTGAGGTGATAAGTAAATAGTGATCAATAACAATTTCTACAAAATTCATTCCATAAGTTTGAAAGAGACTATCATCTAAAGAGTTATATCATATAACTTTCACATCTCCTAGAAAACAAGCTTGCAATCATGTAAGATTCTTGTTTTGTCTCATAATGTACACACCAATTTTATTTGATTCGGAAATTATTAGAATAACCAAGACAATGTATACACCAATTTTATTTCATTATGAATTTATTATAGACCAATAATGTACACGTCAATTTTAGCATTAATTCGAGGTTACACCTTATGTTCTTTTTATGCATGTGCTACACTTTCTTGAGTACAAAATCTTATGATATGCATTAAGGTATTCATGATTGGCTAGTAAACAGTGGTGAGATGGTTATTTATGCATTTCTTATTAAGTTCAAGTCCAACAATCAAAAACATGTGACTTTAAGATCAAGATCAAGTGATCAAAAACTATAAACAACTTCCACGCAACATGTACTACAAAGCTAAAACTAGTAAAATGCAGTAAAATAAGCTCATCCAAGCTAAACAAGATACATAAACATGTTATGTAAAGATAATATGGTCAACCTTGATTACAAATCCAAGAAAAATAATACAAAACACATTTTTCCTTCCTTTTCCTTTTTTATTTTATATTTTTTGAAAAGAATAACGAAAACAACCTATTATGAAATGCATAAATGTTATGCAATGCAAATCTTAAAAACAAAGAAAACAAAACAATAAAGAAGAATGGTTACAAAGAGTAGAGAGATGAAGTACAAGGATTACGTCAGAAAGACTCAATTAGATTGAGCCTTTTGCATCCAAAACTTTTTAGATGCAACTCTTGCATTGGAGTTATTATTCATATTAGAATGATAAACAACTCCAGGATTGGTATAAAGGTTTAAAGCTTTTACCAACTCACCAATAAGTACCATAAGATCTTGTGCTTGAGGCACAGGTAATTTTGGCTTATTTGCATGCTTAGCAGCTTGTAACTTGAAACAGTTTAGAAGAATATGTCTAGTTTTTCTACAAAAATGGCAAACCCACAAAGGTCTATCATGCAACTTATCCTTAGGAAGGGTAGAATTCTTAGGTTTAGATTCTTTAAGATCAACCTTAATCTTCCTAGGAGGTGTACCTTTTACTGGTTTGACAATCTCACTCACGGGGGGCTCAGAAGAAGAAACAAAGTTTATGGAATGAGTTTTAGACACAGAGATGTTATCTTCAAAACCTAGACCAGTTTTGTCTAAGGGAGACTTTTGAATACTCAACATGTGTTCAAGTTTAGAACTAGCAGACCTATTTGTTTGTTCTCTAGCAATAGATAATTCAAGTTCCAAGTTCTTAACTTTATCAAGTAACAACATATTCTCGGTCTTCACCTTATCAAGCAATTCATTAGCATCAAACAATTTCAACAACAAATTTTTCTTATCAAGTTTAACAGAAGCAATTTTTTTTGAACCTAAATCAATATTCATAGCATCCTTTGCAGTAACCTTACAAAACTTATTATAGACTTCTTGCAAATCAGAATTCTCAGAGAGTTCCTTATCAGAAGGGTTTTCATTAATCAAAACAATTTTATCAACTATAGCAGTAACTGTGAAAGTAATGAAGTTTCCATCTTCATCACTACCAGACTCATGATCAGAAACTTCATTATCACTAAGGGTTACAGCCATAGCTTTACCTTTTGATTTCAAGAATGTGGGACATTCTGATTTCACATGACCATACCCTTGACAACCAAAATATTGTTGACCCATAGAATTATTAGAGATTTGACCTACTTTCTCTTTAGATTTATTAGTATTATTCACTTTAGTGAGTTCATTCCTCTTAAAATTCCTAGGTTCAATATTATTTTTACCTCTTGCCTTTGTGTTGTTGTTCCTAAGAAAGTTTCTAAAGTTCTTGGCAAAATAAGCGTTCTCTGTAGAAGAGAGTTCATCATCAAATCCATTACCATCAACATCATCAACTGACTTAAGAGCCATTGATTTAGATTTGTTTGTTTCGGGTAGGTCTAGCTCATAGGACTAGAAAAATCCTACAAGTTCATCAATAGGGATGGAGTCCACATCCTTACTTTCAGTAATGACAGCCACTTTGGATCTAAAGTCCTTAGTCAGGGATCTAAGAATTTTCCTAACAATCTTAGGTTGATTATATATTTCACCCAAATTATAAGCAGAGTTAACAATATCATTCAGTTTAACATAGAATTTATCAAAACATTCATCATCAGATATTCTAATACTTTCAAATCTAGTAGTTAATTGCTGCAGTTTGTTAATCTTAACTGGCCTTTCTGCTTTCATGCATAGTTTGGAGAATATTCCATGCAGTATGAGCAACCTAAATATTAGAGATTCTCTTGAATTCCTCCATAGATACAACATTAAAAATAGCATTCATGGCTTTGCTATTAAAAGCAGCTGCTTCTTTCTGAGAACTTTGCCACTCACTTACAGGAGTAGTCGGCTTCTCCCATCCATATTCAACGGAATTCCAAACTCTCTTATCAATAGATTTCAGGAATGCTTTCATCCATACTTTCCAGTAGGCATAGTTGTTTCCATAAAAGTAAGGTGAAATCACAAGCGAGTGACCGTATTCCATGACAACAGGGGTCAAGGATCAAATCTTAGATCAAAGGATCTAAATACTAGAGTTAACTCACTCTGATACCACTTGTACATTTTTAGACCCTTTAAACAAGTTGTTTAACCTAATATTAAGCCAAGTTGATTAACAAGTTCATTAATAAGATCTAGGTTAAACACATTCAAATCATATCATGTGAATAGTGCGGAAAATGAAATAACACAACAATATGATAACCTAGGAAAACCAAACTGGTAAAAAATCTGGGGAGAATTTAACCTAACTATCCTCAAGGTAAAATAGATCTACTATGAAAGAATTGAAGTTTTTACAATAAGATTTAGTCCACTAACATCCTATTGCTACATCGGGTAGAAAACTTAGTACCACGATCCCATGATAGGTCCAAATCCACAGTCTACTTCTTTCTTTGATCCACAGCAACCACAAGTACTCCCACTTGTGTTTTCTTTAAGCTCTTGAATCAACAACTAAAGAGATCACTAAGTTCTTGACATCAATCTTGATCTTGATAACCCTAAGTGTATATGAAGGTAAACATCTCTAGATCTCACAAAAGATTCACACACATAGCATATTAACAACCTCTAAAATGTGGCTAAAGTTTTTCCTTTTATACTTGAAGCAAAACATAAAACCCTACACGTCATATGAGTTTGGGCTGAGTTGGAAATTCTGCAAAAAAAAAAAAAATCTGCACGAGGTTCGATTGATTGAGTATAATTTTCAATCGATAAAGCCTTGCAAAAATTGAATAATAATTTCCTGCAATTATTCGATTCCAACTTTACACATAAACACACTTTGAATAGCCTAAATCTAAACTCTAAGTTTTGATCATGGTTTGCCAACATTACACATTGAAGTTCTAATACATTTAGCAATTCAGCAATTCAACATTCATTACATGTAAAAGGGTGAACTTAAGGTAGAGAAATTAATAATAAACAATTGCTAACAATTTCAAGGTATAAAAGAGTTTAATATATACCATAACTATTCATGAGTGCTAGATGATATTATATTCTCAATTTTAAGTTTGGATTTTTAGCATTAAACATTAAAGTGGTTAATCTTTAAAGAAACAACTAAATAAACTAGAACCAAATATCGTAGAAATTTGTAATGCTCCAAAGTTGTTAACTAATGGAAAACAAAGTTCATATTATCCAAACTTGATCCGTGATAATGGAAACTAAAATTGTTTATAAATCTTTTAATGGAAAAGCATGATAATTCTAAAACACAAGCTCTAATACTACATGTAAATATTTTCTTATTGTTGTTAGATTATAAACAACTAAAATTTTAGGATCTTAAATTATCATGATTTCACAACTACACAAAATAATTGTGAAGCTTACCTTGATCCATTATTGAAATTTTCTTAAGATCAAGTCTTATTATAAAATGCACTTAATACTTATAGGAAACTAAGGAAATGTTTCTCTCTTTTAACCCCCTTCTTTTTTTTTTTTTCTTTTTTTTTCTTTTTAAACTATTAAGTTTATGGGATGAGGTATTTGAATGTCTCTTTAATAGGTAAAGAGATGACCAAATTCCTTGTACATATAACCTCCACTTGCCTATCAAAGTTAGAGTTACTTAAAAAACTTACTTTTCCATTAACCAATATTTAAGAACATTTAACATCTTATATTAAACCATAAATATATGAAAGTATCAAATTGATACAAAGAGATAAGAGGTAAATTGCTATCAAGTAGCTATCAAAGGGATAAGATATATACAAATCAAATAGCTATCAATTGATAAGATATATACAAATACAAATTAACTGCTGCTACGAAGGGATAACCCTGCTTTGTTACTTGTTCTATTACTTACATGCTCTCTATTCCTTGGTCCGTTTACCTTTAAGCCTATCCCTAAAAGTTTTGGTGCCGAACAAAAAGGTTAATTTGACCACACTGAACAAGCTCTTGTAATCAAGAGACATTTATGAGTGCTACTGTAATAAAAAAAAAAAGACGTGTGTACTGCGTGTATAAAAGACAATGCAGGGGTGAGCCCTTTTACAAATGTGACAAGTGTCTGTCACCGCTCAGCAGATCCCATCACTACAATGTTGTCTCCCATTTTGGCCTCCTCATTGTAAAGTACGTGCAAATCTCATTCTTTTTGACTCACGAACCTGCGTATGATCACAATTTTTCTCTACCACCTTAGCTTGTTCAATTAGCACAGTGAAATCCCTTAACATGGAGGGAATAATTTGTGACCTAATGTCTTTCCTCAAACCCTCATAAAACCTACGACATTTACTATCCTCATCTTCTGCAACATGAGGGGCATATCGTACTAGCTCTAAGAATTTCATCTCATATTCTTTAACTGTCTTGCTCCCTTGTATGAGTTTAAGAAATTTTGACTCTAACTGATCTCGAATACTATCAGGAAAGTAATGATCATAAAATGCCTTTGAGAATGCCTCCCATGTTACTTGTGCCCCTGCCTCATTCATCAATCTTTGTTCATATTCCCACCATCGGTTAACCTCCTCTCCCTCTAACATGAATGTAGCAAAAGTTACACGTTGATCATCAATGCACCCTATGGTATTGAAAATATTTTCCATCTTCTTTATCCATTCCTCAGCCTTAAATGGGTTAGTTGTTCCTCTAAACCCAGGTGGGCTTAGCTGACGAAATCGCTTGAACAAAACCAAGATTATATCTCTTGGAGTAGGAGGAAACGTGGGGGAGGCTCCACCCTGAGTTTGTTGCTCAGACGCACAAGCTTGATGCTTCTCAGTCATTGGTGGCAGAGTGGCAAGCATTTGATAAATCTCTTCAAAACTATCATCCTGAGTTAATACATCATGCTCTCCACCTCTCAGTTGATTAGGTTTCCCCATCACGATCTCCTAATTAAATCATCAAATGAAACCTTAGAATATTCAAAGATTATTAGAACATTAAGGTAACATAATGAAAATACAATGTCATGAAAATATAAATTCAACATAAGGGTGTAAAATATAAATTCATATATCCATCCCCAACCATTAACTATATTTATGTTACCCACTAACTATTTCAATTGTTTCTTAATCAGTTATATAGGTAAGGGAAATTCTATTTTTATGTTGTATAATGTAAATTTATATTGTAGACACATAAAAAATGCCAAATATAATACATATTTTGTAAAAAATAATAAATATTATACACCTTTTTTGTAAATGAATAAAATATTTATTTATTTATTTATTTTTTGTGTTTACAGTGTAAATTTAGACTGCAAGTATAATATAAACATGTAAAGTTCCTATATCTAAATCACAAAAATCTTGAAAGTCGACATAAAGGTAATGTTTGATTTTTGTACAACGCATGGCATGTATTGCGCAATCTATTGGCCCAGAATACTTTACCCATTATACGGTCATTACTTGGGTTTGACACTGGGGTTATTTGGTATTTTCAATTTAGTTAAGGGCATTTTAGGCGTTGTGCAAATGAAATATTCTTAGAACCAAGATATTCTGTTTAGGATTCCTCATATATATATATATATATATATATATATATATATATATATTTTATCAACCCTCGTATATTATTTTAATCATTATTCATCGTGACTAATATTATTCTATTATTATTACTAATGATTCATGACTAAATTATATTAGTCATTAGTTCTTTTATTAAATTAGTGTTGTCTTTGAAACGTAATTGTTCTAGCTTTTGCTAGCTTTGTAGAAGAGAATGATTAGGTTACTTTTTGATTGAAGAATGCTTATCTTTTCTTTTTCCAGTTAACTGTGAATTAATGAAACTAGTATCTACTTTTACTATATAAAAAAAAATATATATTTGTCATGTAATCACTTGAAAAGCTAACCTTGTTGATCATATCGGTGCTTTGGAAAATTAGCATAGTCGAGCCCAATTCCACGATGCCATTTGCCGAGGGTAACCAAACCATGGTTTGGAGCCCGGAAGCCAGACCCATTCGTGCCCGGTTGCACGTCGAGGTCGCTAGATGGTCCAACCCAGCCACCCAAACCAATCTCGAAGTGACAAAAGCTTGGCCTGGGAGGCCACTGCCGTTCAAGAAGCACTGCGTCTTCGACTTCAAGAAGAACCACTCGGTATTGGTAACATCTTCTTCATCCGTAGCAGAAGCTAGGATCTCTTGTTCCTCTAACACCACTGACAATGGCTTCTCAGTCCTGTCGTTGGTTTCCACGTGGTAATCGTCGTTGCCTTTGTAGTATCCATCAGCCCATCGCAAAATGGGCATGCCAGAATGGTCGTACGATGAACCCCACATGATGGCGTAGGTCCAACTGTGGCGAACCTCCTCGATAAGCTTCTGGAGTGCAGCTTGAAGCTGATTGTTATATTCAGATTGAATAGAGAGAGGAGAGCGTGCATTATTACCAGCACGTTGAAAATGAGGTTTAACTTCGCCGAAATGAAGATCTTCAAATTCAGGCAAGCGGGTTGAAGTAGACTGGTGTATATGTATTGATTCATTGGTAGATGTGTCTGATAGTTTTGAAGGAGAACCTGGACTGTTTGTTGACTCGTTTGGGGTCAAGGTTGAGGGTGTGGAGTAATAGAATTGTTGTGGGGGTCTTTCATTGGATTCTGAACTCTCGGTAGACTTGTTTGGTGGGAAGATTGATGATATGGAATTAGAGAATTGTGGTTGTGGGTGTCTTTCATTGGATTCTGAACTCTCAGTAGACTTGTTTGGTGGGAAGATTGATGATATGGAATGAGAGTATTGTGGAGCCGTTTCATTAGATGCTGAACCACCAGACCCAGAATTGTATGCTGGAAAAATTGATGGTATGGATGGAGGAGAATGTGACATTCTTTTATCTTCACAAATCGAGCTCTCGGGTTCAGATTGATTTTTTAAAAAGAAGACAAAGCTGATGAATTTCGTCCGTGATCGCAATACCTCTTCGAATCAAACACATACAAAGTTAATAAAATCAAATCAATATTACTAATCTCATATATACGACTAGATCTTTTATTTTTATTTAGAAAACAAATGAACAATTTTTTTTTTTGGGAGGAACAAATGAACAATCTTGGACAACAACAATTGTGGGAAAAACAAAAGGTTGCTCTCAAATGATTACCTCACCTTGGGATCAATCCCCAGCTGCCACAGGACTGGTTTTCAGACCAATCTTGCACAGCAATTTATGTGGAAGATTGATGTAAATAACCTAGAAAGGACCTAATGACAGAGTTGACGTGCACATAGAACAATTTAACAATCACACGTGGAGGAGATGTGACAGACGACAGGAATCTTCCAACCCCAGCCTATTTTAATTCTTATATTTAAGGTCTGTTTGGATACAACTTGTTTTGTTAAAAACTGAAAACTGAAAACACTGTAACAAAATAATTTTTAAATGTGTGAATAGTACCGTGAGACCCATTTTTAATGAAAAAGTTGATGAAAAATGGAGTTTGTGGGTCCCGTGAACAGTGCATGGGTGCACTGTTCACGAGAGAAAAGTCAACAACTGCGGTTGGAAAAAAAAAAGAAAAAAAAGAAAACGCACAAGTACTAAACCCAAACACCAATAAGTCGGATCCAAATGGGCAATTAGTCCAAAATGGCAACCCAGTCTTAAAGAAAATTCCCTGACCTACTCGATGACATGGGAATTGGTTCATTAGTTTTAAAATGGGGAGGAGTTAGTTTTAAAATTGGAAGGAATGGGAGGAAATATAATTAATTTTAATATAATTTATATTAAAATTTTAAAAAATTTCTTATATTTGGATATTTAATTTAAAATAGAGATTTAGTAGTAATATTATTAGAAAACATTTATTATAATTTGGGATTATTACATTTTCTGATCCAAAAAAAAAAAAACTTAGGGTGTAATAAAAAATTATTTCATCACACATAATACTCATCATACCCTTAGGTTTTTATTTGTTTTATTTTTTTTTTATTGAAAAATGTAGTAATCCTAAATTATAATAAATTCTATAAATTATAATAAATTCTCTAAATGTAGTAATCCTATCACCCTTTGGGGTGCACCCATCCACTTATGGACTTTTTAATTTGCAAGCATCCCTTGGGATGAACCCGTCCACTTGTGGACTTACTGATAAACCCGTACACTTAAGGACTTGGCATTTTCACATCACCCTTTGGGGTGCACTTGTCCTCTTACAGACTTTGTAATTTGAAGGCATCCCTTGGGATGAACGCGTCTACTTGTGGACTTAATGATAAACTCGTACACTTAAGGACTTGGCATTTTCACATCACCCTTTGGGATGCACCCGTCCACTTATGGACTTAATAATAAATGTAGTTTTGCAAGGATGTAGACATACACATGACATATCTGAATAATTCCTCTTATTGTGATAAATACGTGCATAAAAAAATTATTCTTGAAAAATGGAAAGCTGCCCTTTGGGCTTAAAGGGTACTGTAAATAGTAAAAATCTAGTTAAAAAGAAGAAAACTGGAGATGAGGAGTGGTGTTGTTTGTGCCATCATCTATTGGTAGTATCTCTTTAGGTGCTTCGTGTTCCATGGGTGGTGCAATTTTTGCACGTCTAGCGTCTCCAAATGGTAGGTGTCTTTCCTCTGCGATGATGTGATTCTGTAGGGTCCTTCCCAATTAGGTCCTAGCTTTCTTTGTGGGATCCATTGTGGCACCCATCACCTTCCTTAAGACGAGGTCTCTAACTTGAAAGTCTATGTGTTTGACATTTGAGTTGTAGTGCTTTGCCATGAGGTCTTGATACTGGGTTAACCTTTGTTCAGCCATCGCTTTGACTTCGTCGACTAAGTCCAGTTGTAAGTGCATAGCTTCGTCGTTCCTATCCTCGTCGTGGTTCTCTATTTTGTAGCTTGTGAGTCCGACCTCAACTGGGATAACGGCTTCGCTTCCGTATGCTAGTTGAAACGGTGTCTCCCCTATAGGTGTCCTAGTCGTTGTTTTGTATGCCAATAATATTCTCGGTAACTCTTCCGGCCATATACCCTTTGCCCCTTTGAGCCTAGTCTTAATGATTTTGAGCAAGGATCTGTTCATGACCTCAACTTGTCCGTTGGCCTGCAGGTAGGCGGGGGAAGGAGTAGTGATTCTTGATCCCTAACTGCGAGCAAATATCCCTGAACAAGTTGTTATTGAACTGCTTTCCGTTGTCTAAGATTAGTACTCTAGGTATACCGTACCTGCAGATGATGTTTCTCCAGACAAAGTTTCGCACGTTCTTCTTTGTGATGGTGGCTAGGGTTTCGGCTTCCACCCATTTGGTGAAGTAATCTATGCCGACAACCAAGAACTTCAGTTGTCTAATTGCTATTGGGAACAGGCCCATGATATCTAAGCCCTATTGAGCGACAGGCCATAGGGCCATCATTGGGGTGAGCTCCTCTGTTGGCTGTCTAATGAGGTTGCCGAACCTTTGACACTTGTCACAAGTTTTGACATAGGCTTGGGCATCCTTCTGCATGGTAGGCCAATAATATCCTGCCTGAATTAGCTTATGCACTAAAGACCATGATACTTAATGGCTCCCGCAGACTCCTTCGTGGACTTCCCTCATAACATAGTCTGCTTCCTCGGGGCCAAGGTACCGTAGGTACAGGCGAGAGAAGCCTCTTTTGTTCAAGATGTCCTTGATTAGCACGAATCGTGCTGCCTGAACCTTTAGCTTCCTCGCGGTCTCCTTACCGTCAGGTAGTGTGTTGTCTCTTAATTAAGAAATTATGGGTGTGGTCCAGTTGCTTCTCGAGTCTATTTCCTGCACACCGACGCAATCTATCAAGGGTGAAATCTGAACAAAAGAAAGTACCTTACTGGGAATGCGTATGCATTCTGATGATGCAGCTTTAGCAAGACGATTGACTTGCTCATTCTCTTCTCTTGAGATCTGAGCAAACTTGGCTTGAAGGTTGTTCCTTCATTTTCTTACTTGCTCTAAGTACTTCTTCATCTTTTCACTCTTGCATTCGAAGTCGTCATTCACATGATTCGTGACCACTTGAGAATTACAGTAGACAACCACATTCATTGCCCTTATTGCCCTAGAGAGATCCAATCCTGCCACCAGGGCTTCGTATTCTGCCTCATTGTTGGTTGTAGGGAAGTCGAGTCGAACCATGCACTCGATCTCATCCACTTTCGGTGAATGAAGTACTATACCTACTCTGCCTGCCTGCCTGTTGGATGATCCATCCATGTGGACTTTCCATTAAGGGTGCCCTCTTGCCCCCTGACCTTCTGTATCAGTAAACTCAGCAATGAAGTCAACGATCGCCTGACCCTTTACGGCTGTACGCGGACGGTACTGTACGTCGAATTTGCCTAATTTGATTGCCTATAACGCCATCCGTCTAGTGGCTTTCGGAGTGCTCATTGCTCTACGTAGAGGTTTGTCTGTTAGGACAACCATAGTGTGGGCCTAGAAGTATGATTTGAGCTTACGAGCTGCGGTTACTAAGGAGAAGGCGAGCTTCTCCATCAGTGGGTACCTCTCTTTTGCGCCTCGGAGCACTTAGCTTGTGTAGTATACAGGTTTTTGTACCCTGTCCTCTTCTTTGACTAAGGCTGCACTGATAGCAACCGTGGAGATGGTCATATAGAGGAACAATTCTTCCCCTGGTTTGGAGGGACTCAGCAATGGCGGGGAAGAAAGGCATGCCTTCAGGTCTTCGAATGCTTGCTGGCATTCGGTCGTCCACTTGAAGGACTTCTTTAATGTATAGAAGAAAGGTAGGCATTTGTTCGTTACTCTTGAGACGAACCTGTTTAGTGCAGCTACCTTGTTGTTAAGACTTTGTACTTCCTTGATGTTCTTTGGCGGCTTCATCTCCATTACAGCCTGTATCTTGTCTGAATTGACCTCAATACCTCTCTAGGACACCATGAACCCTAGGAATGTTCCGGCCATCAAAGGTCTCCTTAAGGTCGTTCAAATGGTCGTCTTCCCGTCAGCTTTTTACTAACATATCGTCCACGTAGACTTGAACGTTCCTCCTTATTTGATGTGCGAACATTTTGTTCATTAGCCTTTGATACGTTGCACCCGCATTCTTAAGACCGAATGACATTACTATGTAGTAGAAGACACCTTGACTAGTGACGAATGATGTCTTCTCCTGATCAGCCTCGTCCAACTTGATCTAGTTGTACCAGAAAACGCATCCATGAAGCTCAGCAACTAGTGTCTTGGTGTCGAATCCACCAAGATGTCGATTCGCGGAAGTGGGTAACTGTCCTTAGGGCATGCCTTGTTCAGGTCCGTGAAATCTACGCACATCCTTCACTTCCCGTTGGCCTTTTTGACCATCACCACGTTGGCCAGCCAGTCAGGATAGTATACTTCTCGTATGAACTCTGCCTTTTGTAATTTTCGCACCTCTTCTGCTATAGCCTTGTCTCGCTGCTGGGCGAATATTCTCTTCTTTTGCCGGATGGGGGGAAAAGAGGGTGATACGTTCAACTTGTGAACCATGACTGAGGGGTTAATCCCGGGTATGTCTTCGTGGCTCCAGGCAAAGACATCCTGGTTCTCCTTCAGGAATGTCGTAAGTGCTTGACGGACTAGCTGGCTGGCAAGGGTGCCGATCCTGGTTGATCATTCAGGTCTGGAGTCATGGAGGAGTATCTCCTCTAACCCCTTAACGGGCTCTGCTCTTGTCTGTTTTCCTTCTATACTCATGGTTTGTAAATGATCGTCCATCTTCAGCATGGCTATGTAGCACTCGCGTGCAACCATTTGGTCTCTTTGCACCTCTCTTACTCCGTACTCGATGGGGAACTTGATCATCAGGTGGTAGGTTAAAGTTACGTCCTTCCACAAATTAAGGGTAGGACGGCCTAGGATGGCATTATAAGCGGACGAACAGTCAACAACCAAGAATGTGACATCCTTGGTAATTTGTTGAGGGTAATCACTAACCGTTATGGGTAAAATGACCGCACTGAGGGGGTATACTCTTGTTCCTACGAATCCAACAAGTGTTGCGTTGGTTGGAACCGGCCGTTCTCTCTCAATCCTCAACTACTGGAACGCTGGGTAGTAAAGGATATCAACGGAGCTCTCATTGTCTACAAGGACTCGGTGAGTATTGTAGTCCTCCACCCGTATGCTAACTACAAGCGCATTATCGTGTGGGTGGTGGAGACGTTGAGCATCCTTCTCTGTGAACCCAATTACAAGGTTGTTGATCTGTGCCATCTTTGAGACTAAACCCATTAGCTGGACGTTCTGGACCATCCTAAGGTAGGTCTTGCGTGCCTTCCTGGATGAATCGGAAGCTGTGGTGCCCCTTACGATCATCCTTATGTCTCCTAGGGGTGGACTAGGACGCTCGTTTTCCCTTTGGGTAGCCTGTTCTTGTGGTGGGTTCGTCCTTTCCTTGCTGACGAATCTTTGCAATTTTCCTTGTTTGATAAAGGCTTCTATCTGCTGCTTCAAGTTATAGCATTCAGACGTGTCGTGACCGATTACGGTGGAAATGGTAGTACTTGTCTTTGGACCTTTTACTGGGGTCTCCCTTCAGCTTGCTGGGCCATGTAAAGGCTACTTCGTCCTTGATCTGCATTAGAACTTATCAAATTGGGTAGTTAACGGGGTGAAGCTTGTGAACCTCCCAATGGGGGGCTTGAAGCACCTATCCTCCTGTCAGTTTCCAATCCTTGTTGTCTTCCATCCCCTGTCCTGTCGTGCATCTTCTTGCCTTTCCCTCTTCTTAGGCTTCTTTTCTTGGGCTAGCAACGCGTCTTCCGCGTTCATGTACTTAGTAGCTCGATAAAGTACATCCAACATGGTTTTTGGGTTGTTTTTGTATAAGGAACACAGAAACTTCCCCTTCCATAACCCATTAGTGAATGCAGCAATGAGTATCTTGTTATCGGCTTCATCAATCGAGAAGGCCTCCTTGTTAAAGCGGGTTATGTAAGATCTTAGCGTCTCATCTTCCTGTTGCTTGATGCTTATCAAGCATACGGTGGACTTCTTATACATGTGCCCCCCAATAAAGTGCGAGGCAAATTGTGCGCTCACAGCTCCTTGAAGGTACTGATAGAGTTAGGTGTTACCCTGTTGAACCATACCCTTGTGAGACCCTTCAGCGTAGTTGGAAAAGCTCGACACATGATCTCGTCTGCCACGCCTTATAGGTGAATGAGGGTTTTGAACGACTCCAGGTGGTCTAAAGGATCCTTTGATCCATTGTAGGCCTTAACCTACAGTATACGGAACTTTGGCGGAAGGGGGAATGAAGTGATGGGTGCAATGAAGGGTGAATCTGTCCGATAGACCATCTCGTCGAGGTTACTCGACACCTGTCCTCTGAGGGCGTTCATCATGAAGTCCATCCGTTCTTTCATCATTTGCATCTTCACGACCATGTACGGTGGAGTTGTATCTGCGATGGACAGACAGTTGGTGTCTAGTTGTTTTTGTCTGCTCAGGGCATTGCTACCTTCTAGTCCTTCTTAGTCTCTTCTCTCGACGCTGGTGCCTTCTTGCTCCTCTCCATGAGCGTTAGGCCTTGCTTTCCTTTGGCACAGTTGCTCCTCCAGATCATGGTTTTGCTTAGTAAGTAGTTCGACGGCCACAGCAAGAGTCTGAACCTGTCTTTCAAGGGCGGTGGTATGTGGTTCGTCTACTTGGTTGTTGTTGGTTGCCATCGAGCAAGTACCATACAACTCTTTGTCTGGAAAGCGGTAGTATGGCTTCTGAGGGTTTTATGCGTACCTTGATTTCTGAGGGTTTTAAGTTTTTATAGTAGTGTAGAACCGACCTTTATTTCTTGGCAAAGAAGGCTTTTCCTTGTGGGGAAAAGCCTCATAAATGCAAGTATTTTGCAGGATACTTTCCATATAGAGACTTTGTTGATTAGGGTTAATCGTAGGGCACAAGACATTTCCATTTGAAATTTCTTGGAGACCACTTAGGCCATGTGGCTTTGCTACCCATCTCCCTTGTGTCCGTCTAATTGGAATCCCTCCACTATGGAGAGTCCGTCCGTCTTCTTTTCCTCTTCGTCTGGGGCACGATCTATTTTGCCCATTGTTTGTCAGTACGTTTAGACCGTCCCTTTCCTTAGTTCCATTACTTATGGTTGGCTTTATTGAACAAATCCGTCTACCTCAAATTTTATCCCCTTCACATACCATCATTCTTTCCACCAGGTAACTCTCTTTCAAGCTCCCTATCTACTCTAAGCAAACACTTCTCTTCTCCTTCTATATCATCATTCTTTCCACCCACACAGTCTCAGTCAAATTCATTATCAACCCATAGATAAAGTCACGGATTTGATCATGCCATACCCTCAATCTTCCAGCCAAACTATTCTTGTTCTAGTTCCAATGCATCAACCCATGACCTTGATTAGTGTACTTTGGACTTAAACAAATTGATTCATGAATTTAAAGAAGTTCTTTTGAGTAAAGTAACTCGCTAGTGCCCAATTACATTTGATAACTTGGACGACAATGATGAGAGATTCTTGCCACTGGAAATCGAAGTGGAGTTAGAGAAGGCCTGCGAGAAGTAGACCTATGCTATCTACTGGGAGTTGGACAGCCTATCCTATTCTTCCTTGAAAAATATTAGGCCAGCCAAAGGCTTCTTCAATATAGACAATCAAAAGTTTAGAAACAATGATATCTAGTTCTTCAAGCTCAGGGGATTCGATTCCCATGTTCACATTTGGCAGCGTCTTTTGCCAAGTTTTCAGCACTTCGAGCCCCATCTGGTTGGTTGGGGAGGACTGCCTGGCGAGCTTAATGTACTATCAGGCTCGCTTGGGCAGTAAGTATGGACTCCAGACCATGACTTGGATACGCGTAGTGGATGGTGTTATGGAATTTGGCTCCACAGAGCTCATTCACCCAAATTGAATTTGAGAGAGAGAATGATTAACGAATGTCCTAAGGATATTGATTTATGAATTATTTTTAGAAACTTTTTATTGAAAAAAAAAATGACAATTAGAAGTTTAGAAATAATGATATCCAATTCTTCAAGCTTAGGGATTCGACTCCCATGTTCACATTTGGCAGCGTCCTTTGCCAAGTTTTCAGCACTTCAAGCCCCATCTGGGTGGTTGGGGGAGGACTGCTTGGCAAGCTCAATGTACTATCAGGCTCGCTTGGGTAGTAAGTATGGACTCCAGACCATGTCTTGGATACACGTAGTGGACGGTGTTATAGAATTCGGCTCCATAGAGCTCATTCACCCAACTTGAATATGAGAGAGAGAGAAGAATTAACAAATGTCCTAAGGATATTAATTTATGAAGTATTTTTAGAAACTTTTTATTAAAAAAGAATAAAATTATTGATTTTTTTAATTTATAGCTTTTTTGTACTTCACATAAAAATAAAATTAAAACTTTTTTAATGTGGTCATATAACAAATGCCCTATGAGTACCCATTAACCGAACCCATATATTTATATATATTGGTTAATGGAAAATGGTATGCAAAAACCATATGTACATTGGGTGTTCATGTACTAGGAGGCTTAATTTGGCAGCAAGACTCTTGAAGTTGAAGATGTGCCTGATGAATAAAACTTCGTCTGACTGGGATGAAATGTGCATTGGGGAGTTAACGAGCTTAAGGGGAACAGTTTCATGTGAAATTATGTAGGTTTCTTGCATCCATCTATCATTTATGGTTGCAACATAATGCAAAATCCAAAATGGTAATGTCATGGCAGAAGAAGGCATACTTCGAGTTATTTTATATGCACGTGTTTCTTTAAATTCTTTTGGGGCTGTTTACTCTATGAGAAAATAGGTGAAAGAATGAGAGAAAATTGGATTTTGATTACTATAATTAGGCTACAGATTCAGTGTGATTGCTTTGCTATTATCCAATTGAATATTGACCAAGGAGGGAACTAGAATAAAAAGCTTTATTCAACTAAGAGTATTCATATCATTCTATCTAAAATATTCTATCTATTTTAGCATAATAACCAACTTTTTTCTATCTTACACAAATATTTTGCAAAAAAAACTTACATCAAATTATCTATTATACACTATTTTATTTAAATACTCAATTATTATTATTATTATCATTATTATTATATTTCACCTTCTTATACATTCTCTTCCTTTTTTGGACATTTAAGAGAGTCAAGGGAAGAGAGAGAAAGAGAGTGACAAGGGTGAGAGAGGAAAGAGAAAAAAATTAAAATAGAAAGGTATAGTAATTGTGTATATTTATATAGTTATTGTAGCAATATTAATATATGGAAAATGTTAAAGAACTCTCTCCCTTTTTTGGACATTAAAGGGAGTCCAGAGAAGAGAGAGAAAGAGAGTGACAAGGGTGAGAGAGGAGAGAGCGGAGAGAGAAAAAACTAAAATAGAAAGTTATAGTAAATTAAATTATTTTTCTCAAAGCACAGAGCATTTATATTATTTACAAGATATGTAAATTAAATTATTTTATTACTTGAAGCACGTAGCATTCATTTGATTTGCTCTTTACTATTTCATTTAATTAATTTAATGACATATGTAAATTTAGAATTGGCCGCTAGATTTTGACGTGCTAACTTGTGATGAAGCAAGGAAGTTGATACCGTACAGTACCAGCCAGCACAGCTGGAATTCTTCGTACCGGTCGATGAACCGGTACCGAAACACCTTCAAAATGTACTACTCAAGATACCGGCCTATATCGGACAATACTGGCCGTACCGGAGTATACCGGATGTTTCGGTCGGAAAAGAGAAATTCAGCCGGTACAAAAACTAAAAGGAAAAATAGAAGAAATGCATGATTTGAACAAACCCCAGTGCAGCAAGTTGCCACCACATTGACATCGCCGATATCTTCTTCTTCCTTTTTTTTTCTTCTTCTCGTCTGTTGTCCTTCCCCACTGCTTTGATTTCTTCTCTTTTTTGTTGAACAATGAACATTGCTATGTGGTTTCTCTTTCTTTGTTTTGTATCTTATTTGAAATTTCCTAAGCCCTATTACACATGACTAGCCTTGGAAATGTTGAAAACTTATATTTTTTTAATAAAAGATGGGCTGAATTTTGAGCCCCACGTTATGTGATGCATTAATTGCATCACATCAATAGAACCTTTAGTTTTTTTTTTTCTTTTTTTATTAGCAACTTTTTAGTTTTCTTTGTATGCAATGAATAATTAAGTTTTTTGATTCAAAAAAAAAAAATTAAGTTTTTTGTTTTTTATATTGTGTTTTTTTTTCTTTGTATGCGATGAACAATTGAAGTAATGTTTTATGGTAAACATAGATTTTTGAGGTAATGTTTTATGGTAAATAGAGATTTTGTGTGTGTGTGTGTGTGTGTATATATATATATTAAATATATAAAATGGTGGTAAACCCGAAACAGTACATCGATATTGACCAGTATCTGAAATATATCGTACCATTAGTCAAACTGGTACAACATCCAGTACAGTATTGACTTCATTGTGATGAAGACGTCAATGCAGGAAACTTTAGAGCAAATTAAAGAGGGATAAGGAAATAGTGAATGAAATATGGGTTTCGAGTCGTAGGGTTTCGAAATAGAGATCAATAAACAAAATTGCCACCACACATTATTTATTTATTTTTTTTGGGAACACTAGGATGTCATAATTATTGACCAATATACAAAATTGCCACTAGCACATATTAGAATACGAGAAAGTGGAGACAGAAAACATCAAAATGACGTAGATTTCCATAAACTCATCCACAAAGTGTTTGTGAGACTTGATTTTTTAAGATGTGTTTATAATAAACAGTCAGTCAACAATAGTTCAATTTGGTGAAATCAAGTTTTGAAAACTCTTACCAGCGTGTTTTCAATCCTCAAAGGAACGCGGAAAATTAGTTGTGAGGAAGTTCCCAATAAACTCCACTCCACTGCTTCACTTTCTGCCCAATGGCTTGTTTGGATTGAAAGGATGGAATACAAATTTTCTGTACCACTTTTTGTACTCACACTTTATGTTTCACCAATTATAATTTGTCATGTATTTATTGTTTTCTGTTTTGAACTTTGACAATTTTATAAGGAGAGTTAAACAACAAGTTGTGATTAATGAAATATAAAGTGAAACACAAAATGTGGTACAAAAGATTTGTATCGAAATGGAAGAGAGCGTAGAGTAGAGTTAGTTGATTCCATCCTCATTAATATGCAATCCATCCATAGGTCCCTCCTTAGTTTTAGTCATATCAAATAGGACCTTTTGCCTTTTGGATTATTAATTTGATGGAATCCATATATGTCTCTGCGTGCACCAGACAATGATCTCGTGAGACTTCGAGTGTGTTTAGGACTAACTTATAAGCTAGTTTTATGTTTTGTAGTTTTTATGCAGCTTTTTAAATTTATTTATTTATTTTTACTTTTTTCAAAGTAAAAGTATATTTTCCCATATACTATTTTCCAAAGTATATTTTCAGCAAAAAGTTAAATAAGCTGTTTTCATATTTCTCATATTTTCACTCTTTCACTCCTTCACTCTTTCACTCCTTCCATCTTTTCACCCTTTCCTGCAGCCCAGTCCTTGTTTGGTACTTCATTTTCTCTTTTATTTGACATAAGCAAATTTTGGTCGGATATTTCATTTGTTAATGAACTATTTTAGAAAAGTATTTATATTACTTTCATAGGAAATATAAAAAAGTGTAAAAAAAAAAAAAAAAATCAATTGTTTATTTTTCCCATAAAAAGCTTCTAAAAATATTTCCAAAACCAATACTTTTAGGACATATGTTAACTTTTCCAAACAAATTTAATTAATATATAAAACTTGGAAGTTTGCAGTTGGAATGTACATGATACCGATAAAAAAGACCACCTTATTTTGATTTTTTTAATTTACCCTTCCTAATAGAGTCCAAAGGTTTTTTTTTTTTTTTTTTTTTTTTTTGGAGAAAGTAATAGAGTCCAAAGTTAATTAAAAAATTACCACAATATGAGAAAATAAGAAAGACTACATCAACTCTTCAAAAAAAAAAAGAAAAAAAAAAGAAAGACTACATCAAGAGTTATGTTAGAGATACTATAACTTTCACTTTGTGGAGCTTATAAACTAATGTGCTACCGATCACTAAAATACTTTTTAAATATTCATTTATTATGTGGTTGAAGTCCACTAATCACTTACATTACCACATCATTTTATAAATTTTATGCAGTAAAACCTGTATCTTTAGCATTTTCCATACATTAAATGACATTTTCTAAAAAACCTCAAGAAGTGCTATAAACAAAAGAATTTTCACAGCAATTGAAGTGGTAAATGTTGTTAATTCTCATATAATTAAGCCCTATTACTCACAATATGTCATTTTGGTAATTATGAAATATTGTGTAAAAATTGTTGTGACTTTAGACATATTGGTTGGGTTTGGATTTGGCTTATTGCGTCCACGTTTTGCTTTCAACGCGTTTCAGCCATTTTTTTTTTTTTTTTGGTAGCCGCACTTGTTGATTTTTTGTCCGTGAACAGTGCATCTGTGTACTATTCACGGATCCACAAATTCCACTTTTCAACAATTTTTTCATTAAAAATGGGTCCTACAATACTATTCACACATTTAAAAATTATTTTGTTACAGTGTTTTCAGTTTTCAATTTCAACAAAATAAGTTCAATCCAAACAGACCCATTGAGAAAACTCGGCTCAAAACATTTTCAAGTCATAAATTTTTTTAGAATAAATATGATAGAATTTAAGTTTATAACCTCCACCATATAATCATTGCTCTTTTTCTAGGTTTAACTCTCAAGCTCAATAACAAAAGACTTTAGAAGTCACCTCAGTCATGGTTTCTGAAAACAATAAAGTCATCATTCAATAAGTTATTACTGTTTTAGTGGGCCTTACCGCTTGTTATTAAATGGTGGAAACTGAAAACGAGTTTCAACTTTGAAGGCTCTTGCAGTCTTACCAAATTGGGAAGAAACCGTGTACAGTAAGTTTCCTATGAACTCCACCGCCACGGGTTCTCTTTTTGTTTATAATGCTACTGTCGTTGCTGTGCAATCCATCCTTAGGTCCCTCCATCGTCCCACTTTTTCTTCTTATTTTCTATCTTTCCACTTTTTATCCACACAACCAAACAAACTCTTAGTGCCAATAATCTTCCCTTTTTCCTTTTGGATTATTTGATGGAATATATTGCCCCAGCCGATGTGTCTCTGCCCAGTACACCAGACAGAGAAGAACAAATTCCACCTCCTTCTATCTTTTCGATCTTTCCACCGGCAAAGTCTCTGTCTGGTAGCAGTGGTGATGCTTCATTATATAATCAAACGCTAATTCCACACTTGTCTTCTTCCATACCATCCTTCTTTCCACCAGATAACTCTTGTTCAAGCTCCGTATCTGCTCAAACAAAACACTTCTCTCCTTATTACATAACCTCATTATTTCCTCCCACACAGTCTAAGACAAATTCAGCATCTAGTGAAAGACCAGCTTACGAATTTGGTCATTCCATACCTTCAATCTTCCGTCCAAACTATTCCTTTCCTTCTTCAGTGGAACCAACCCATCACTATCAATTGAGTGAAACTGAAGAATATCATTTACAGTGGTCTAATATAAAGGACTGGCACTCAATTAAGTTTAGTATCAACGATGAGGAAGAGAAAATCTTTCCACTGCAAGTGGAGGCCGCATTCAATCAGGCCCGCCGCGAGAGGTGGACCTATGCTATATACTGGGAGTCAGACGGGCTATCCAATTCTTCTTTAGGGCACACTTTGAATCCTGTCAAAGGGTTCTACAATATGGATGATTTCAAGTTTAAAGACAAGGCTGTCTCGTTCTTCCAGCTCAGGGAGTCATGGCCTGATAACTTAACCTTTGGCAGTGTCCTATGCCAAGTTTTCAGTAGTTCGATCCCCATCTGGCGTGCTGGGGAGGACCGCTTGGCAAGTTCGATGTACTACCTACCCCGCCAGGGCCATGAGTATGGACTCCAGACCATGTCTTGGATGCGCTTAGCTGACGGTGTCATGGAATTCGGCTCCACAGAGCTGATTCACCGAGCTTGAATCTCGTATCAGAAACATTGGACGAAAAATGAGAGGAAAATCAGAGGCGGAGATACGTGTATGTGCCTACAAAAAGGAGACTCGGTCTTCCAAATATTTGAGCTAGTCTAATGATACTTTTAAAAGAAATTGTTCAATTGATCTAGTAGTTATAGAGTTTTTTTTTTTTTTTTTTTTTTTTTTTTTTTTCCATTTATTTTTTATTGTAAAATGTATTCTTGTGTCTGTTACAGTTTTAGATTATTTATGTCTTTGAATACTTTATTAGTTCAATTGAAATTTTTTACTCACTAGAAAATTTGGTAACTTATATAAAAAATGAAAACTTTAAGGATTCACTATGAAGGATATTAAGTTATAATTTGTGCATGTTTATGAAAGTTTGTATAAGCTAATAAATTAGTATAATAAGGGTCAGTTTGGGATTCAGTTATTTTACTGAAACTGAAAACTTTTTTCTGAAAGTGAGGTAAATAAAGGTAAAATTTAGTTGAAATAGTAAAGTGGGACCCATGAATAGTATCAAAAAGTGCAGTGGGGCCTATGAATTTGAGCAAAAATAAGCTGAATAGTAAACTAAGTTGACTTTTTAATTTTTGCCAAACACACACTAAGTTGACCCTCCAAACAAAAATTTCTGCCTACAGCCCCGAGGAATATATTATAACGGATGATTGAAGGATATATATTCACCTTTTTAGAAAATTCATTTTCATATTGCCATTATAAATTGAGAAACGCTACGTTTACAACATTTTTATAATATTTTTACAACAAATCATAGGCGGTAGGTTATTATTAGTTCTAATTTAATTTTATTATTGAAATTACTTTTTTGTTCACTAATAACAACCGTTAATAACCAATGTTATTAAAGTCGTTCCGTTCGGTCGGAATGGCTGGAATATCTCATACTGGGATGTAATCTGGAACGGTAATACCACCTATTCCACCTCAGGTCTAATTTTGGCCAATTTCGAGTCATTTCGATCCTTCTGGCCAATTCTAGTCAATTACATTACGGCCGGTACCAATTTCCAAAAGGAAAAAAAAAAAAAAGAAAAAAAAAAAGAAAAAGAAAAAATCTAAACTAACAAACTCAATTGCAAAGCATGTTGCTACCGCCGATCTCTTAAAGAACAAACCCAGCCATCACAAATAACTGAGAGGTCACCCCTTATTTTCTTCTTCTTTGCTTCGTCTCAGACCCTCGGCCTCTTCTTTCATTTTTTGACTTTAGTCTATGCCTTCTGTTTAAGATTTTGCTTGGTTTCTGCTTTGTTTCTTCTTTATGTTTTCCTTTTAGTTGTTGACCTCACCCACATGACAAAGCATTTGAAAGGACAAAACTCAAAAAGCTGACAAGAGAGTTTGAAAGTTTCAAACTTAGAGCAATTGCATCAGTTGATGCAAATTTTTTTCCATTTTGCACATCTAAAGCCTACTTTTTCTATTTTACACTTCCATTTTTACAAAACATTCATATCAGTTTGTTTATTATACACCTTTATTCAAATAAAATATTCATTTTTTTTTACTATTTTTTATTATTTTCTTCACTACCTCTCTCTCCCTCTCAGACCCAACCACCATCATCATCACTACCCGATTGGCGAACCACTCAAGATCAAACCAACCCAAGATCAGAAAACCATTCAAGATAAAACCAACCCAAGATCAAAAACCCATTTAGGCCGAAACCCACTCAATTCGAAAGACAAATCATCACCCACCCAACCTGAAACCCATTGATCAAACAACGAGAAATCAGTGAGTTAACCAGCGGCGATTTAATCAGGCCTCGTGCGGCAGTGGTTTGATGTTGATCGGCGGCAGTGGTTTGATCTTGATCAGCGAGTTGATCGGCGGCAATGGTTTGATCTTGATCAAATGAGAAAAACGGAGAGTGAGGGGAGAGTGATCGGCGGCGATTTGATCAGGTGGCGTGTGGTTTGATGTTGATCGGCGGTAGTGGTGTGATGTTGATCGACAGTAGTGGTGTGATGTTGATTAGGCGAGTTCTTCATGCGGTAGTGGTGTGATGTTGATCACGGAGAGTGAGGCAAGAGGGAGAGTGAGGTGAGAGCAACAAAGATAGAGAGAAAAAATTACTAAGATATTTATGCAAGTGCTACAGTAACCGTGCATATATGCACGGTTACTGTAGCAATTGTGCATAAATGCACAATTTTACACCCATTGATGTTGGTGTTTTTTTGAGCCAAAATGTGTAAAAGGAGTACATTTTTTCTATTTTGCAAAACTTTCCACAAGCTGATGCAATTGCTTTTATTTATTGAATTTCCCCAACATAATTTTTGGTTGTAGTTTTTCACTATCTATGTATATATATATGTTTTTTTTTTTTTTGGTTAAAGTATTTATTCATGTTTTAATATTCTAAAAAAGTGATTGTACTGTAATGAATAAATAATTTGTTGGATAAAAAAATATATAATATGTATTATTTGAGATTTACCTATTTGGATTGATAATTTTATAAGAATATATATATATATATATATATTATTTTAAGAATCTAAAGCACCTTAAAATGATATGTTAAAATAGACTGAAATATTCAATTTCATTAGATAAATCAAACGGGTCCGAAACAATATTCATAATATTGATAATAACTAATAACCTGTCATATATAATTATGGTAAAAAACTGTAAATATTGTCAGCCTAACCTTTCTCTTATAAATTTTGTCTTTTTCTATCAATGTCTCGTAAACAAAGCTTTTAAGCTCCTGCCGACTGCCATATATTAGATATGTCCATTAATTACAATAATTGAACGGTGATGTCGATAGTGATTACAATGATAAATTCATGATGAAGATGTGGACGTGATAGCTACACGTTCTTTATGAATATGCATTAAAAATATTCTAAAGGTCTTCTACTATTATCACAAGTCATTTACAAATTGGGTGTGGCACAAAAACCCATATTGCTAGCTCATTTATAGAGACTTCATTTTGCAATTCTAAATTTAAGGGCAGAATCGTAACTGTCTAATCAAAAGATATTGGAAAGTCCAAAAAAAAAAAAAAAATACAATCACATTGATTAAAAGATAGGAAAATCTACACCACATATTCTTTAAAAAATCATATTTATTTACCCAAGACTCTCCTTTCCAAGTTAAATCTATACCATATATTCTTTAAAAAATTTATACAACATGTAATTGTTTCCGTCCTTTTCTTCTTCTACAGCTCATTTTCCTTTCATTTGTTTTCTCACTGCAACCTCCAAATTTGCGGTTCACATCTTTTATTTTATTTTTTTATTAAAATTTCTTTCAGTTTACACATGCAATAATAAAGACAGGTGATTTGCGAGACATTGGATCAAAGGATTTGCGAGATTCATTGGTTTTGCCACCAGCTTTACAACGGAATTTTGGGCTTTAAGGGATGGGTTGAAGTTGGCTTTGAGTGAAGGAATTCAGAACTTGATTGTGGAGTTGGATGCAAGAGTGGTGATTGATCTTATTAGCTCTAATGTGGACACTGTTAAACCATACTCTCCTCTATTGTGTGATTGCTGGTGCTTGCTGAGAAGGTTTCCTCAGGTTCAAGTGAAGCATGTTTATAGGGAAGGCAATCGCTGTGCAGACGCACTTGCAATATGGGGATGTTTAATGGATGATGCTTTTGTTGTATTTAGTTCTACGCCAAGTACTGATGTTTTGTATCTAGGTAATTCAGACTTGGCTGGCATGTATGTTAATAGAACTGTTAACACTGGTCTCACCTCTAGTGTGGGATGGCTCTAGTTAATTTTCCTGTTCCAAGAAAAAACGAAAAAAAGAAAAAAAAGAAAGACAAGTGAGTTCATTAGCAAACAATCACAACCCAACCACATAGTCAATACAGATTACAAAAAAGATCAATTTTCAAAATTCAAAATCCATCATATTTCTCAAAAACCAGTTGAATTCAACATACAAAAACCTCAAATTAGCAAACAAAAAAAAATTCCAACTCCATTCACAACCCAAAATCCAATCAAAACTCTCAAAATCTTCCCTAAATATTAGAGGCGAGATGGGTTGGTGGAAGGGGTGGGCAGCGAGAACGGCAGCTGGACAGGCGAGATTGGCAAGATCAGCGAGGTCTGATGGAAGAGACGAAGAGCAAATGGCTGTGGAGAATGAGGAGAGGGGAGCAACAGTAGAAATGGGAAAGGAGGAGAAATAAAAAAAGAATATAAAATTAAAATATTAAAATATTCTGAATAGTGATATATATATATATATATATATATTTTATGAGCTACAGTGTGCAGCCAAAGAAGCCAAAAATTTTGGCTTTGGCTCCGCTGATTGAGCTCCAATTTTGTAATCGGTGGTTGTAAAAATAGTAATATAACTTTTTAGTATCACCAATAATAATGTTCTAATTGGGGCTAAATCGCATGAGATTATAATTGATTGGTTTTAATTGGACCAATAACAAATTAATTTAAAATTAATTGTTTGTCAAAATCTTATTCGATAAAGTTAGGAAGTTGCATGGATGCATGTACTAAAATGTCCAAATATTAATAGATTTAGAAATTTCTAATTAAAAAATATTTAAATTTATTAATATTGAAATAATTAATAATGGATTGAAAAGTTCTCCCAAGCCCAATCAGTTAGAGTATTCACATTTGGTTTCTTCAAAAAATTCTATTTTACCATCTCAAAACCTATTTTATTAATTATACCATATCATTTTACAACACATCCAACATCCTAACTTTTATTTTCCTATATAACATATTAAAATAATATATCTACTCAATAAAATATATAACCCAAAAAATAATCTTTTCTCTCTCTCTCTCTCTCTCTCTCTCTCTCCACCGTGTACAAACTCAAAACCCAACTCAACCACCATCCAAACCCAAGCACCCCACCACATGCCATTCAATATCAATAGAAACAATAATATTACTGCCCAGCAGCTACACAACCACTTACCCAAACCAAATCAGTACCACCATATCAGAACAATTACCCAAACCATAACCACCTCCTCTGCCCAGCAACAATCACTTACCCAGTCCTTTGCCCAGCAACAATCATCCACAACACAGACCCAAATCATTGCTACACCACCAGCCACCCCAGCAAATCACAAAAACAATCCTAAAACAAAAATTTGAAGAAAACCCACCATCAATCCATGCCAATCTTTAAAGTGATCAGAGTTGCCACTGTTGCCGAACCCCAACAAACCACCACCAAGCCACACGCCCACTGAAGAAAGCCATTAAATCATAAACCAACAAACCCATTAAATCAAAAAACCAACAAACCAATTATTTCGGTGATCAAAATCTGATCTCCATAGAACCCATGTGATCAAAACTCCATTGGAATGGAACCCACACCGATCAAAACTTGATCTCCACAGAACCCACTCGATCAAAACCCCATTGGAACGAAACCCACGCAATCAAAACCCGATCTCCATGCACATCGATCAAAACCCAATCTCCACGGAACCCATGCCAATTAAAACCCCATCGGAACCCACCCAAAATCAAAACCCACCTCGCCACACCGATCTCCATTCACGACCTCGCCACGACCCACACGCCCTATGATGAACTCCATGCAAAATGGCCCAAGCAACTCCGGTGGCAAGTCTTGAACAAGAGAGAGATGTGAGAGGGGAGTGAGGACAAAGTTACACAGAGAGAGCCAAAGTGAGAGAAGAAGAGGAAGTGAAAGAGGGAGAGAGAATAAAGTAATAAAAAAAATTATACCAGCCTACTACAGTGTCGTCCTACATATAAGACCACATTGTAGCAGTATTGTAAATTTTTTTACAATTGGGAGTTCGAATAATGCATGCTTTTTGTGCTTTCATGCTAAAATTTAGCATACTTTGAGTTATACAAGACCCAATACTAATGCTCTTATAGATCAAAAATAGCCATTGAAAGTTGGAAATTCATTCAAAATTTGAAAATTTGTCTTGAAAACTGGGACTAAGTTCTTGTAATTAAGGACTTCGGACCAACATTTAATTTGTCGATTGGCATATCAAAGGCTCCTCTAAGTGTGAATAAGGCACTTAGAGCACAAATATGTAATTTTTTTTTTCAGATTTTCTGCAATAGCTTTAATAAAGCTTCAGATTTCAAATATGAATTGCCAGCTAATAATTGATTCAGCTCTAAAGGCTTTAGAGCCATCCAAATTTTCTATGAATAGAGGGGAATACTCCTATTCCAAAGCACCCCACCCCCTTGCTTCTTAGATGGAAGTAAGAGTTACTGGTCATACTTAGATGAATCTGCATTCTATAGTAATGGTAAGATCTTCTTTAATAGAGTTGTTGGGTTTCCAGATAGATACCAATATAATACAAGATTCCCACCACACCTCTTTCTTAATAATTTATTTATTTATTTAAACAAAAAGCAAGTGTATCTAAAGCACTCCGAACACTTGACTATTCACTCTAGTGTATATAGTCTTACATTTCACACACACTATGTTATTACAGGGAGAATGACTCTAAAATGTTGGTTAGATATTATGAACCCAAAATCTCATAAGACCTTTGAAATCATTTGGGTTACCAAGTGTTGATATTGAATTTTGTTCGGCCTTAAATATTTCTGAAAGCTTGAGCTTTAAATTAAGAATTGGTGAACTTAAAGGTCATAAAATTCTCTTCAAATTGATTGTTATTGAACAAAAGTCATGCCTGAATTGGGCGAGTTATTGTGGAAATGTGAAAATTATCTCTTTGAATCTTTTGTGAAAAATGTGTATTTTGCCTTGATTTGATTTGGTACATGCTTGAAAGACATTTTATTTCTCAAAATTACTTGATTTTTCATAGAATGTGTGTCATTCCTTGAAAAATCATTTAGTTTTCCATTTTATTGTGCGTGTTCAAATTAAATAAGTTCCCTTTTCATGTTGTGCTAATCTTCAATTAATTGTTATATAAATACACATAGTGGTTCTTGTCATATGGAGGGCCAAGCTCATGCCATGTGGCAATCTATGATGAGGCTAGGTCTCCAAAGTTCTAGTATCTTCAAGAGATATTTTCTTGCAAAATTGCTCTCCAAGTTTTTTGCTTGCTCACCAAGTTTTCTCTTTGCTCACCAAGTTTGATTCTCTTTTCCCACACATTCTTTGGCCAGTACACTTTCCCTACCTCTCTCACCACTAAATAAGGACATAACCTCAGTATAAGAAAAAGGGGAGAGGACCTCACAGAAAGGAAAATAATCCTCTAGAGCTCTCATCCCCCACACCCTTGGCTTGGAAGAGAGCCTTCTCTCTGCCTCTTCCTTATCTCTTCCTCATTTTCCCCTTTCCTCTATCATCTTCTTCCCCAAATACCCACCAACAAAACCTTCCCAAAACCGAGCAAAAAACTCTCACAAAAAACCTTTTCAAATTCCTGCCCCCACCCCCCCCCCCCCCCCCCCAAAAAAAAAAAAAAAAAAACTCAAAACCCTCCCAAAACCTAGCAAAAAGCTCTCATAGAAAACCCTTCCAAATACCTAGAAAACAACTCAAAAACCTCCCAAAATACCTAGAAAACACAACTCAAAAACCCTACTAAAAAAACCCTCCTAGAAATTCTGTGGAAAAGACCAACCCTCCTAGAAATTCTGTGGAAAAGACCAACAGAGAAAAAGAAGGAAAAAAGAGTAGGAACAACACCAAAGAAACATAGCACAAACCACTGAATGAGCTTCCTCTCTCTTTTTTCCTTTACTCATTTTCTGGTTCTGTTTGAATCTTAACCTTGTTCTTTGTGTTTTCTCTTTAGCCAAACACCAACAGAGGTAACCACAAGCATGAAGCTAGAGGAAACCAACACAAAATAGCCAGCAATCATCAAAGCAAAAAAAAAAAAAAAAAACTCAGAGAGCATTAACTAGGTAAACCTGAAATCCCTCTTTGATTTTTCTATAGCTTTATGCAGTATTTACACTTTTGTACACGATACACACACCATCGTAGAATCACGTCACCCACATTCTATTTCTAATCTATGCCATAGATTGCTCCTTTCTCATATCTATACTAGTTGTGCACACATATATGCATTATGCTCACTTGAACACAGAGCACACAAGCATAAACGCTCCATAACTTACTCTCTATTTGTGTGTGTTGTCCACGCGCTGCCTTAGTCTTGGTTCACGGTCAATCCATGATCTCCTAGGACTCCACACCGTCGTTTTTTTTGCTCAAGCACCAAGTAGAGCCCTCCTAGGTAGTAGATAGAAGGTTGGAAGGCTGAGGCTACAGGTTTGAGAGAGTAGCTTTTGGTTCGAGTTTAGAGAGAGAGAGAAAGTGAGAATTCGAAGTTGAGAAGCCACCCTTATGGTGGTGGTGGCTAGGGTTTTTTGTGGAGGAGCTAGGAAGCTCCATTCATTTAGATCGGAGAGATCGAGGAGAGATAGAGAAGGGGTGAGGCTATTTGGGTCGATGTGTTGGAGGAGGTGCAACCACTGTCTGTGGTGGCGACGAAGGTTGGAGATGGAGGAAGTTTGAAATTCGGCCATGCAGTTTTTGTAGAGAGAGCTAAGGTTGAGATTAGATAAAAAAAAAAGAGATAGAACTTAAAGTGGGAGATGGAGAGTTTGGGATGGCTGAGAAGGAGGGAAACCATCGCTTGTGGTAGCGTGTGGTGGTGAGAAGCTTTAGAGTTTCGGCCATGGAGGTTGAGGCTCTAGTAGAAAGTTTTCGAAGAGAGAGAGAGAGAGATTGAAGCATTGAGAAGCTTCTTGAGTTTAAGGCTTCGTTGAAGAAATAAGAAGCTGGGTTGGGCTAGACCTGATCCATTAATTTGTTGCCTTAATCCTATATTTAGGTCCCAGTCAACCTTGAGCTTAAGTTCAAAACCCAAATCCAGTGACTCTGGCCCATTTGCCCTTGAGCCCAACTATAAGTCCCACCTTCAAGCTTGAGCCCATTGTCCCAGTTTAGCCTAAGCCCAACACTTTGGATATAAACCCACACACTTTACATAAAAGGGTCCATCGGCTTGCTTTTCCTTTAATTTCTGGCATGCCATCATAAAATTTCTCAAATCGTGTTTTGACTTGAACTTTCGCAAAATCATGTTGACCCCAAAAATTTTTCAAAGTTGCATTTTGGTCCATAACTTTTTCATATTCATGTTTTTAACCTAAAATTTCCCAAAATTGGATTTCAACCCCCTAAATTTTTACAAAATTACATTTTGGCCCCTCAAACTTTTATAAATTGCATTTTGACCCCTAGGATCACCAAATTCCCTTTTTAATTTCTTTGAATGAATGAAGTGTCTTGTTGGTATTCACATGTTGATAGATCAAAATTGCACGATATTCTCTTAGGAATTCACATGTTTATCCATGACCCAATCAAGGTAATATATTCCCCCCCCCCCCCCCCTTCCGTTGGTACTAATGTTCTGGCTTATCATGTTTGTGAATGAGAATGAGAAAATGGAGGACAAATTTGCTAAAAGGTGACATCTCTCATTCACTCTCCTTTTATTTTATGTTGTATATATTCACATGTTAGTTACGTAATAAATATTATACTCACATGCTAGTTATACATATTTAAATTTAGCCTTCACATGCTATGTACATAGATTTCCTATGTTTTGATTGTAAATGCTCTTTGAAGAAAATATTCACATGATATGTTATATGTAATAAATACTCACATGTGTATATATATATACACACACACACACACTAGCCTCATCACAAACGCTTCGCGCGTGCGATAAGACTTTTTTATTTTATTTTTGTGGTCCTATTTTGTAGCAAAACAAAAATCTTTGTTTTGATTTTATATATATAATTTTTATTTTGAGAATCTAATTTATAAGTGGATAAAGTAATTTGAAAATCAATAGGATAGTGGCCTTATTTTTTAGGCAATATTTTAGTGGGAATTAGAGTCGAATTTTTACAGGATTGTCATTTAGTTTTGTCTTTACTTAAACATAGGGGTGTAGGGGCATTTTTGAACTAAAAAAATAAAAAATAAAAAAAAGGAATCCAAATAGAGGAAACCCCTTAAATAGTAGTATGTGTGTGTGTGTATATATATATTGATTGTACAAAATCTTTTCCAAATACCAAGTACCTAATTTTTTCACTTAAAAGTTAATGTTGGAATTAGTATTAAAACGGAGTATTATTTTTTGGATAGGTGGTGTGGGGTGGCTAATACCTTCCCCATCCGTAACCGAACTTCCAAGTTCAAGATTTTTGGTTCGAGACTTTAGTTTACCTTAATTAATTAATAACCTTGAATTGGTTTTACTTAATTAGGTAACTAAAAAAAGAATTAGACAAATAGGTGAACAATCACACCTAATAAAAAAATAATGATTGGTGGTGATTGCTAAAAAATAAAATAAGAAATACGCATACCTAATCCTAGAAACACATGCACACTAAGAGTCACGTTGTCAAGCCTCCAATGTGTAAAATTGGAAAAAGAAGAATTAAGAGGGACTGAGCATCCACAGCTTAGCACACTTTCTCCTTTTTTTTTTTTTTTTTTTAGCGCATTTTGCACTGTTCATAGGACATGAACAATGCATTTTGGCTTATGAATAGTAACCTACACTGTTCATGCACGCGAATTACACTATGCAGGAGATATTGTGCACCGTTTACACACTGTTCATGCATGTTCATAGGACCCACAACCACTTTATTCAAAAAAAAATATTAAAAATGGGTCCCACGGTATTATTTACAAATTTAAAAATTATTGTGCTACAGTATTTTTAGTTTTCGGCAAAATAAGCTATATCCAAAAAAACAAGTTTCGAAAACTCTTACAAGCAAGCTTTCCGTCTTTGGAGGAACCTGCGGATCAGTAGTTGTGAGGAAGTTTCCTATGAAGTATACTCCTCTCTTTGTATAAATGATGTTTTCCTCATTCCTGGGCAATCCATCCGTAGTTCCCTTCTTCCCTTTTGCGTTTGGGATTACTGATGGAATTCATTGCCCCAGCTCATATGTCTCATCCTGGTACACCTAACACAAAGGTACAAAATTCTCTTTCAAATCCAAATTCCATCTTTTCACTTTTTCCACCAGCCAAGTCCTTGCGTAGTAGTGATAGTTCATTATCTAACCAGTCGCTAATTCCAGACTTCTATGACTATCCTTCCATATCATCCTTCTTTTCACCAGACGGCTCTCAGCCAAGCTCCCTATCTTCTACTGCTGAAGCTCAACACTTGTCTCCTTATTACATACCATCATTCTTTCCACCCACTCACTCTCAGGGAAATTCAATATCTAGTGAAACCCCACTTTACGGATTTGCTTATTCCATACCCTCAATCTTCCAGTCAAACCATTCCTTTTCTTCTTCAATTGAATCAACCCATGACCATGATAAGTTTATAACTACTGAACTTTTTCATGAGCTTCATAAAACTCACTGGCTATCTATCAACAGTGACAAGATTATCACGGTCCCGCAGGAGGTGGAGGTGGAGTTTGAACAGGCCCGCCGTGAGGGGTGGACCTACGCTATGTTCTGGAAGAAAGACTGGCCAGGCTCTCCTTATGGTCACAACACTATTAGTGCAGCAAAACGGTTCTTCAATGGGGACTATTACAGGCTTAAAACAAGTTGGTTCTTGTTCACGAGGTTGTGGCCCGGCAGTGTCATACATCATCTTTTCGACACTCGTAAGAAGTAGGGCCCAGATGACTACCAGGTAGCCATGAGCTCCAAACGGGCTAGCGAGGGCCAAAAGGCTGGACTCAAGTCCATGTCTTGGGTACCCATAGCAAATGGAGTCATGGAATTCGGGTTAACACAACTAATTGACCGGCATGTTACAAATAAATGGATCATGAATTTTGATAGAAAAACTACCCGCTTGTCGAAGTTGTTAAAGAGAGTAATGACACTGGAAAACAGAGATTGAAATTGGAAGAAGAAGAAGATTAACGGCTAGATTCTAACGGCTAGTACAATTCGGTGTCGTTGTATTAAATGTATTAAATGTGCCTCTTAAGTCGTAATAGAAAAACAGTGACATTTTACTTTAGTAGAACGGTGCCGTTTTAATGCTTCTTCAATGTTAGAACTTTGGGCACTGATTTTCCCTCTTCTGTGTATGAGTTGATGGTCATCACTGTGTGCTTCTTGAAGATAAGCCATAGCTCCACAACTGTCCTGGTAACTGTCAGTCCTGGAATCACGGAGAGTCTGTTACAAAGGTGGTTATGAGTCTATAGATTGAAGGTTCTAGAGGTTATCTAATCTAGGTCCCATAAATAGAGACTAAGTTATACTCTGTAATTTTGAGCTTGTATAATCATTTTTTCTCAATTGCTTAGTAAAGATCTTTTTTTTTCTCTCTCTCTCTATTCTGTTATACTCATCCGCCATTGTTAATCTCACATAAGCTCCAAAATCTTACATGGTATCAGAGCCATAAGATCCATGGCTTCAACTTCAGCAGATACAACTCAATCTACACACACCACTCCGATTCCTACAACACAATCCTCTTCTCAATCACCATCTCCATTACTGATACTATCAAATATGTCAAACCTCATGTCGATCAAGTTGGATTACACCAACTACATTCCATGGAGGCATCAGCTAGTTACAATACTAGAGGCCTATTCATTGATTGAGCACATTGATGGTATTGCTACAAAACCATCACCTTATGTGCTTGACAGTGCAAGAAATGCAACTTCTGTTGTGAATCCTGAATTCCAAGCTTGGAAGATCAAGGATAAAGCTTTGCTTTCCTTGATTAATTCTACTTTGTCATCACAAGTTTTCTCACTTCTTGTTGGTATCACAAGTTCAAGGGAAGTTTGGAGTACTCTGGAACAAAGGTTCACCTCTACTTCTAGAGCAAATATCTTGAACCTTAAACTTGAGTTGCAAAGTCTCAAGAAAGGTAATGATTTTGTAAACAACTTGCAGAAAATCAAGATTGCTCGAGACAAACTTCTGGCTATTGGTGTTGTTGTGGACAATGAAGAATTGATTTGTATAGTGCTCGGAGGATTCCCTAGGGAATTTGCTCACTTCTGCTCAGCAATTCGAACTAAGAGTGATCCTATCACTTATGAGCAACTTGCAATTATGTTGCAAAGTGAAGAGCAAGCTATAGCTGAACACTCAAATTCAATTCCTCACTCTCTTGTAATGTTTGCCTCAAATGCCTCAAACAGCAAGGCTAGTAGCTCCTCTTAGAATCAGTCTCAGAATTATGGTTCTAGAAAAGGAAGGGGTAGGAATCATTTCAATAGAGGCAAAGGAGGAGGCAGGTTCAATCACAATGGTGGTCCATAGTATGCTAACCATGGTGGTGCACAATATGCCAATCATACTCATCCTTTTCAAAATTTTTCTCCACAAAATTTTCAGAATCAAGGTTCAACTGCTTCTCAGAATTACAAATCTGATCGTCCATCTTGCCAAATTTGTGGAAAATCAGGCCATCAAGTTTTGGATTGTTACCATTGGATGGATTTTGCATTTTAAGGAAAGAATCCTCCTACCAAGCTTGTTGCCATGGCTAGTGCTTCTAATGCAGCCATCACAAACAATCAAGATCCTTGGCTTGTAGATTCAGGTACTACTGATCATCTTACTGCAAACCTCAACAACCTTTCTCTTCAGTCTCAATACAAAGGGCCTGAACAAGTCACTGTGGGCAATGATCAGTCTCTCCCTATCAATCTTATAGGTAATGGTACCTTGTCTACTAAATATCTTAATTTCATCCTAAAAAAATGTCCTTCATGTGCCTAGGATAGCTATGAATCTTCTTTCAGTACATAAATTCTGCCTTGATAATAACTGTTCTTGTCATTTTGATGCTCATGAACTCAAAATTCAGGATATTCCTACGGGGAGACTCCTCTACAAGGGCTTGAGTGAGAATGGAGTGTATCCAATCTACTCAAAGAACTTCATCAAATCACCCTCTGTCAACACTTCCGTCAACACTTCTGTCAATTCCACTGCATCATCACAGACTTCATCTTTTCCACATTTTCAGTATCTTCTGTTTTTCGTGTAAATAGATCAAATAAATGGCTTTTGTGGCACCATAGGTTAGGTCATCCAAGTAATAAGGTGTAACGCCCCAAAATCATAAGCAATAAAAGTCTATTTAATCTGAATAATCCATAAAAGTATTAAATAAAAGAAACCAACAACCTTAAATCTCATCACAAATGTTAGAGCTCTAATTCACCAAAGACAAAACATCCTCAAAATAATTCTCCAATACAATGTTTAATGCCATAAAAAAAATAATAAAATTCTTAGTTCCACAAAATAGTTCATAACAGCTGTCTCCCAAGAATCTTTACTCCAATAATCCCACTAATGTATCTGTAATGGGAAATAAAGGGGGGTAAGATAACTCAATAAGTGGAAATTCACTAACATTGGGGTGTGGGAATAAACTTTTCAAATATATAATACTTATAACAATTTCATAACTTGTAACTCATCAATATTTCACATAAAAAAAAATGTCTTTATATTGTGAGCCATCATAATATATATATATATATATATATATATATATATATATATATATATATATATATATCAATACTATCATATAAACAATTACCTAGGTTTTCTTATGGTCAACGTTTACACCCCGTTGACAGGGTTGTGCTGTCCCCTTTTTAGGACTGGAACCTCATTTTCTTCCCTTTTCTTAAAGATGGCTCCTTTGGAACCTAAAGGTGCACTCCCTTGCTAAGGAGCTTCCTTTTTGGATCCTCAACAGCATACTCCTTTGCTAAGAAACTATCAAATGTGCACTGTCCCCTTTTCTGAGACCGTCCTTTGCTAAGGACTAGTTGCAGTATGATTGTCCCTTACTAAGAACTAAATACAATGCTGAGCTTTTAATCTCGACTTTCCATAAGTTTTCAAAATATATTCAAGATGTTCACTAAAATAATCAATTCAAGATGCTTACAAAAATAATCCATTCATAATTCTCAAAAATATAAGGATATATTCACACATACAAGTTTAAATAAATTTAGGTTGTCCCACAAGTTTTTCATAAAACGAATAGTAAATGTGCACATCAAGCATTTAGAAAATATCAATTTATATATAGAATATCAACATATTCATTGATATAAAATAGTTTAATAATCAACACTGTTTGGAAAAACCCCCAAAATTAGTAAACACCACTTACCTCTTAGTTGCAAAAATAAAAGAAATCAACCTCCCTTGAATCACAACAATTCAGTAGAATTAAAACCTAACAACATCAAAAATAGGTTCATCAATACATAATTTCCCACGTAAAAATCTATTTTCACACTTAAACGGTTTTATCCTAGACAATATTGATATATCCAAAATTCTCCATTTATTCACCTAACTATCCAATTTACTTTCAGCTTTGATCAAATTTCTGGACTTAAAAATATTGTTGCCTAATTAGAATTTTTCCATTAACGTAATCATAGATATTCATGAAACTTCAATATGGCTGAACCTAATCGCAGGGTCACATGTATGGAATAGCTTCAAGTAAAATAAGACTCAATATAGGCTGAATGATGGGTGTCTGATCCATCTAACAAAAGAAGCCATATATTTTATATATATATATATATATATATATATATATATATATATATATATCCATTCACTCTAATATTATATATATTCAATCTAGTATTGGAAGCCATGTGATAGCCCTCAATTTATCAGTCTAGTTGTCTACAATTTTCCCTTGATGCCGCTGGACTAGTACTTGGACCATAACAAAAGTGTGATGGTTTGACGGTCAACAATTGAGGCTATATGCGATTACATATTAACCACAAGCACCCTTTGCCCATTAAAATAATCATAGTTTTAGATCCAAGATGGCCATATACGGATATACATATAAAACCACAAAGCAATCTTTTCCCTTTCACATGATAAAGTCCAAGCCTATTACTCTATTAGGTATAATGTCAAAGCTTGTGGCCCTTTCCTGACATATTGATCATTCCTTATCTAATATAATACCATTATAGGAGCCATTTTCTATTAGTATAATGATAGTCTAGGTTCATGGCAATTGCTAGTTATTGACTATTCAAACTTCTTAAATTTAGAGCAAGACAAACCATACCTGAACTACTTGTGTACAACCATAGAGAAGAAAAGAAACAGCCCAAACGTGTGTTGCGGTTGAAAACAAAAAGGAACTTTCTTATGTACATACATGTGTAACTTGGAGAAAATTGGCAAATGCCATTTTCAAAAAAAAAAAAAAAAAAAATCTAGCATTTTTTCCTCTTTCCCAAACTAATTAGAGAAATACCCCTCTTTTGAAATTTGATTTTCTCAAAATCGAGTTAAGCCTTATAGTGGCATTTTTAAGGAGCCTATAGTGACGTTTTAAGAACCTATAGTGGCATTTTGAAACTCGAGCTCCATGAACTCGAGTTATAAGTTAAAAAAAAAAAAAAATTGCATGTAACTCGAGTTCACGGAGCATGAGTTTCAAAACGCCACTATAGGTCCTTAAAATGTCACTATAGGCTCCTTAAAAATGCCACTATAGGTCTCCAATTTTTTTTTTTTTTTTTTTAACTCGATTTTGAGAAAATCGAGTTTCAAAAGAGGGGCATTTCCTTAATTAGTTTGGGAAAGGGGGCAAAATGCTAGATTTTTTTTTTTTTTTAAAGGATATTTGCCCATTTTCTCCCATGTAACTTAAAAGGTAAAAGGCTAAGATTATCAAGGCTCATATATTTATTTATGCCACCTCACTTGGGCTTCATATCCCATAGTATTTATCTTATTTTTAATATCTTAGGCCCAAATCAATTTAATCCATTTAATTGTAGGCCTCATTTATAATTTACGCATAATAATTAAATTGGTACAAAATTATGGGGTGTTACATAAGGTGCTTAGTACTGCACTTTCTTCTATTGATGTATTTTGTCCTTTACCAAGTGGTGGAATTGTATCTCATTGTATACATTGTCTCAATGGTAAAATGCATCAAATTCCTTTTCCTACATTTGGTTTTCATGCCTCTAGACCTCTTGAATTAGTCTATTCTAATGTCTGGGGTCCAGCTCCAATTACTTTCATAAATGATTTTCAGTATTATGTTCTCTTTGTTGATGCCTATTCCAAATTCACATGGCTTTATCTCTTAAAACACAAGTCAAATGTTCTGGATGTTTTTAAGTTTTTTAAAGCCACTGTTGAAAATCAATTAAACTCCAAAATTAAAACTTTAAGATCAGATAATGGAGGTGAGTTTAGTTCTAATGCTTTCAACCTCTTCTATTCTTCTCATGGAATTATACATCAGTTTTCTTGCCCTCACAAACCCCAACAGAATGGGGTGGCTGAAAGAAAACATAGACATGTTGTTGAGTGTGCCTTTACCTTGTTATCTCACTTAAAATTGCCTCAGTCTTACTGGTTTTATGTAGTTTCTACTACAGTTCATTTTATCAATAGGCTTCCCACACCTAATCTCCATAACCGATCACCTTGGGAGGTTCTTTTCCTGTCCAAACTAGATATTACCCATCTTAGAACCTTTGGCTGTGTCTGTTTTCCACTCTTAAGGTCTTACAATACCTATAAGCTTCAACCACACACTACCCCATGTATTTTTCTAGGATATCCAGCTTTTACAAAAGGCTATATCTGTAAGGACCCTATTACTTCTAGGATCTATATTTCAAGACATTTTTTGTTTAATGAGGCTAAATTCTATCCCTTTCAGTCTTTACCTACTAGTCCAACTTCACCTCCTACCTCACAGATTCCTATACCTACCTTAATTTCTGCCTCTCAGTCATGTTCCTTTCCTACATCCCAGTTTGGTACATAGTCTAGTTCCCTTTCTCCATCATTCCCAGAGTCTGCTTCTACCCCCCAGTCTACACCTCTATCTCTTCCTTCACCTCCTATCACTCAATCTAGTCCTAATTCTGGGTCAGTTTCACCTTTATCTGTCCCTTCTCTCAGTGCCAGCCCACAGGTACCTGTTCCAGCTCCTTCATCCATCAACACTCATCCTATGATCACTAGGTCCAAGGATGGCATCTTTAAGCCTAAAGCCCTTGCTACTCAGCTTACTCATGATCTGTCTTTATCTGGCCATTTTGCTTCAACTGTTTCTCTAGTCAAGGCTGCCAAGTCTACTAAAACCACATCTGTCTCCAAGATTGACTATACAATTACTAAACCTCCTTCATATAGAATTGCAGCTCAATATCCCTAGTGGTGCTCAGCTATGGATGATGAATTTGCTACTCTTCAAAGACAAGGCACTTGGTCTTTGGTTCCACCTTTACCTTCTTAGAATTTAGTTGGGTGCAAATGAGTTTATAAACTCAAACACAACAGCGATGGCAACATTTCTAGATACAAAGCTAGGTTGCTGGCTAAGGGCTTTCACCAAAAATATGGGGTTGATTTTGAGGAGACTTTCAATCCTGTGATCAAACCACCAAATGTTAGAATCATTCTCTCCTTGGCTGTTTAATTCAATTGGCCTATTAGGCAGCTAGATGTAAGCAATGCCTTTCTTCATGGCTACTTAAAGGAGGAGGTTTACATGGTTCAGCCCCCAGGTTATGTTGATTCCAAGTTTCCCAACCATGTTTGCAAGCTTTGGAAATCTTTGTATGGACTCAAACAGGCTCCTAGAGCTTGGTTTGAGAGATTTTCTACTCAATTACTACATATGGGGTTTCAGGCTTTTCTTGCAGATTCTTCCTTTTTTTTTCTTCAACAAGGGAAGTTGGTTGTGTATCTCTTAGTTTATGTTGATGACATTGTCATGACTAGCAATTGCCCTTAGTTTCTGTCTTCCCTGATTGTTCAGCTTGGTACTGCTTTTGAATTGAAGGATTTGGGCCCTCTTCATTATTTTCTTGGTCTCCAAATCACTTGGACTTCCAAAGGATTGTTTCTTAGTCAGTCCAAGTATGCTCAAGACCTTCTTCTCAAGCTTAATATGCAGTCCTTTAAGCCTGTTGGCACTCCTTGTGCTCCTCATCTCAGATTGGTGCCTTATAAGGGATCAGTTCTTTCTAATCCACATGAATACGGGAGTTTGGTTGGTTCACTACACTACTTAACCTTCACACGCCCTGATCTAAGCTTTGCTATCCAACAGGTGTGTCAGTTCATGTCTGTTCCAACTGATACTCACATGGTTGCTGCTAAACGCATTCTAAGGTATCTTAATGGTACTCTTAATTTTGGGGTTTACCGTAGACCTGGCCCTATTTCTCTCTCTACCTTTTCAGATTCTGATTGGGTTAGGGACCCCTTTGATAGGCGTTCCACTACTGGATATATTATTTATCTAGGCTACAATCCAATTACTTGGAGTGCTAAGAAGCAGGACACAGTTTCTAGGTCTTCTACAGAGTCTAAATATCGCGCTTTGGCTTCCATTGCAGCTGAACTTTATTGGCTTCGCCAGGTGTTAAAGGATCTTGGTCTGTTTCTCCCTTCTCCTCCAAAGCTCTGGTGTGACAATGTCTTTGCTTTGGCCATTGCTTCCAACCTAGTGTTTCATGCTCGTACCAAGCATGTGGAAGTTGACTATCACTTTGTTCGTGAAAAGGTCCTACGCCGTGATCTTCAAGTCAAATACATTGCCACTGGTGATCAATTGGCTGATGTATTTACTAAGAGCGTGTCTACTTACCATTTTTTTTTCTTCGTTCCAAAATCATGGTGTTTATAGACCCCATGGTTTTGAGGGGGAATGTTAAAGAGAGTAATGACACCGGAAAACAGAGATTGAAATTGGAAGAAGAAGAAGATCAACGGCTAGATTCTAACGGCTAGTACAATACGGTGTCGTTGTATTAAATGTATTAAATGTGCCTCTTAAGTTGTAATAGAAAAATGGTGACGTTTTACTTTAGTAGAACGGTGCCGTTTTAAGGCTTCTTCAATGTTAGAACATTGGGCACTGATTCTTCGGGCACTGATTCTTCCCTCTTCTGTCTACGAGTTAATGGTCATCATTGTGTGCTTCTTGAAGATAAGCCATAGCTCCATAATTGTCTTGGTAACCGTCAGTCCTGGAATCACGGAGAGTCTGTTACAGAGGTGGTTATGAGTCTGTAGATTGAAGGTTCTAGAGGTTATCTAATCTAGGTCCTATAAATAGAGACTAAGTTATACTCTGTAATTTTGAGCTTGTATAATCATTTTTTCTTAGTTGCTTAGTAAAGATCATTCTCTCTCTCTCTCTCTCTCTCTCTCTCTCTCTCTCTCTCTCTCTCTCTCTCTCTCTCTCTCTCTCTCTCTCTCTCTCTCTCTCTCTCTCTCTCTCTCTCAGAGTTATACTCATCCGCCATTGTTAATCTCACATAAGCTCCAAAATCTTACAGAAGTAAGTTAGGCCTACACTCAACTATCAGATTGTATTCTCATCGAAGCTTCTTCATGACAAGATTGACTCAAAGAAGCTAGTATTAGAACCGTCAGATTGTATTCTCATCAAAGCTTCTTCAAGACTGGGTTGACTCAAAAACGTTTGAGGTGGAAGGTGATAACATTAAATAAGATATTTTTGTATATCCATTCAACTTTGTTTATTATTTCTCAACAAAAAAAAAAAAAAAAAAAAAAAAAAAAAAAAAAACTTTGTTTATTATCAATTTCTTTGAAATTGCTAAGAAAATTATGTATTTAACTTTGAGTAAAGAATAGGCCTTTTTGGATATATACCATTGTGAGTTTCTTTAAAAAACCTTATCCCCTCTCCCCATGTGTGTGTGTTAAAAAATACTTAGTATTCTAAATAAATAAATAAATAAAGTTTGAGTAAAGAGTGTATATAACATACATAAAAAATAAAATAGACTTGTTTATCATAAATATGACATAAGCGAAAATTTTTATGAATAGGAAACATAATGAGTTGTTTGATAATGATATATTGGTTATCAACGCTCCATTTGTTTCGAAGTAAAATATTTTTAAGAAATAATTTCACATTTTACAGTGTTTGTTTTGCAATAAAATATTTGGTCAAAAATAAAATATTTTCATCAACCAAACAACTAAGGCAAATTTGTGTAATATGTTTTACACTTGAAATATTGGTAAAATTGGCACTTTCTTTTCTTTTGCAATCTTCCATGATTCTATACTTGCATTTTAAAAAAAAAATTTAAAACACTCAAATTCTTTATTAGGATTTTAGGAATTTTGCATTGTTACAAAGGAAGGAAAAAAAACGGCATTTTTAACAACAAAAATAAGCCTCAAAGCCTTTCTTTTCAAAGTTCTCTCTCTGTTGGTGTGAGTGTGAGTTTCTGTTCGAAATTTTACATATATGCAGTTACTTAGTTACTAGGATAGTGAGTGATTGGGGTGTATATGTTTCAATTTGCTTAGAGATTTCGGGAATTTTTGGCATATTTGTTCTGATTTTATTTTATTTTCACAGTGTAGAACTTGATTTTCAAGAATCGAGGTAGTCCTCTATGTGGTCCTTGTAGACCAAAAGTGTTTTGTCCTCTATCACAATGGTTTTAAGATAGTCCTTTTTGTAACCCTTGTAGACTCTGATGCTCCCTCATCCGCTTCTATGTATTTTTGGGAAGTTAATAAAATTTTTTAAAAAAATTTTAATAGTTTTTTTTGTCTATTTTACATTGTGCCAAACATCGGAAAATATTTTACTCAACATTTTCATGTACACAACCAAACACTGTAAAATGAAAATATTTTCTTGCAAATATTTTAAATGTAAAATATTTACCTTTGCAAATATTTTACATCGAAAAAAGCAAAGCACAATAAATGTTTTTTGAGAAAAAAGAAGAAGAAAGTATTTGTAGCTTTCTACTTAGAGCATTCCAGTTGAGTAATGCAAAAATGCATTTTGCAATAAAAAAAAGAAAAAGAAAAAACTAAAACACACTCCATTGGCTTATTCATTACTATATACGAGGAATATAATGAAAATAAAACAGATGAGAAAGGGCCTAGCTTTTATAACTAAATAGGCTGAATGACACTACTTAAAACCAATTGGCGTTATCTGGCCAGGGCAAGCGCAATTGAATTTTCCAATATACTTCTCTTGGGAGATAGTTTCAATGCTTCTGCTCTTAATGTTAGCTCTTTATCATTAAAGTAAGATATCAATAAATTTTTAGAGTAGGCAATAATTGAACTCCAGATTTCTTATTCAACCATTAAAACCCACCATGTGAACTAACTTGAATCCACTTTCCAATATATTAAGAGCACTATACCCAACTGAACCATCACTTTTAACCACCATACACTCTTGATGTGGTGGTCACTCCACAAATATAAATGCTTGTAGGGTATAGGAGGTAAGGACCGAAGTTCAAATCTCAAAAAGGGAGTTTCACACACATATATACTTATATTAAGTTAGAGTAGAAATTTTATCTTTAAAAAAAAAAAAGCACTATAATAAAATAAATAAAAATGATCACATTTTAGTCAACCAAACCCAAAATTTATTCATGGAAAGTTATGTAAAAATATATAATTGAGTATTGAACGAAGAAAGATAGTAAATGATAGTTGTGTATACTATATGATTAAAAAAATCAATATTTTAATTAAATAGAATTTAAAATAGATAATATAATTTAAAATGTGTTAAAAAATGAATATATAAAATACAAAAAATAAGTTTTTATAGTAAAATAAACAAAGTTTTGCAGGAAATGCTCTAACACAATTTATTTATAAAAAAAAATAAATAAATAAAAAATGCAAAATCTCTTGTAAATAAAACAATAACAGAACACTAACTCAACTAACTCATTGTAGCAGCTAAAATCCATTAATTAGTTGGCCTAAATAAAGTACAACTATATGATAACTCAACTACATTATTAGGTTCACTAGGAAGACTGCTGACATAGTCTTCCCTGACCTCCCAACTAATAAAATACTGTTATTTATACAAATGTGACATCATCTGATAATTTTTATTTTTTATTCCTTGTGCTGATTAGAAAGCTTATGCATATATTTACATAGATGGTATTATCTCATTGGTCAGGGAGGACCATTGGTCCTCCAGTAGTCCTCCTGACGTAAATAATAATTTCTCCAAAGTCCACACAAATTCTGGTGCATCTTCCCTTGGCCCAACCAGTGTTCGATACAGGTACATCTTCTCTACTTTTTGACTGTCCTCATGGGCAAATTTCATCCTGTCATTTTCATTTATTATCTCCACATTAAGCCTTGGCATCTTCTTCGCAAGTGTCTTGCAGCCTCCAAGAGTTACATCACAGGACGACATCCAAAGGGATCGCATTGTCTCATACTTTCCCACGTCCCTTAGAAGTGCCATATCCCCGAAGGAGCTGTCCCTAATCTCAAGCTTGCGAAGCTTCTTGCACCCATTCAACACGTACAGCATTCCCTTGTCACTTTCGCCAGCAAATGCAATAGAAAGCATTTCAAGCTGCTCTGCATACATTCCAATGTAAAGGAAAACCCGTTCGGTTAAAAGGCCAGAGAGTGACAATCGCCGAAGACGCTTGCTTGACCGAACAATTGCTCCAAAACCTTCATCTAGTGGCTGCATGGTTACGGGGTTGGGATTTATAGGGTCAAGGATGCACAACCTGAAGCGGATAAAATTTGGACAGTTCTTAGCTACAGCTATGAGAGCAGCATTTGTCATTTGCTGACAGAAGTACAGCAATGAATTAAGCTTTGGGCAACCACTGGATATAGCAACCAGGCCAGTTTCTGTTACAGCAGCATGCCAAGCCCCAACGGGATGACATGGGAAAACCCTCAATTCCTGCAAATCTTTACAAGTTGAAGCTACAACTTCCAGTCCCTCGTCTCCGATACAATCCAAAATCTGAAGTAATTATGAAAACTATGTCATTGATTTATATAAAAGAAGAAAGTAAGCTTCAGTTAGACCAGGTTTATAAGATCATACCCATAAGCGCTGAAGTTTCCCACAAAGGCGAATTAGCTTGATTAGCTCAGAACCATTAATCCCTGCAGCATAGCTCAGGTTCAAGAAGGTTAGGTTCAAGCAAATAGGATATATGGCTGGCAGGCAGCGAGGAGCAACCTCTAAAAACCCTGACAAATTCCTAATTGATCTACACTTCAGAATGGTTGCCCTCAGTTTTCTGTAGGTCTCAGAATCATCAGGATCACGATCAAGGACAAAAGATCCTGTTCCTAAATCCACTAGTTGAGGTGCTCGCATCAAAATCCTTTGAAGTGCCTCAAGAGGCACTGCACGGTTCAACTTCAAACCCTTAAGATTAGGATTTCTTGCTACAAGTCTCTCAAGAGCTGCTAAATTAATTTCTTTTAAGCATGCAAAATTCAGGGAGACTAGTGACGTGCAACTGTCGGGGAAGCAGCAAAGCCAGTGGTTTTTCTTTTCCTCAATTTCATTTTCTTGCAGGTCCAACTCCCTAAGAAACCTGCAAGAAACAAACGAGTAGAAATAGGATGTTAAAAAGACTAATCTCCCAACCAACTCTCAGCAATCAGCATAACAAAATCTATCACATACTATATCCTATAATCATCAAGTTCTTTAAACCTCCCTGCCAGTCAATTTTAAACAGAAACCCCCAAAGAGAAATATTACAATCGAGATATCAAGACCAAAAAGCTATTATACTACTGTTAAGAAACACTGCTCATAAACTCAATCATAATCCAAAACCAATGAATCCTAGACTAACCATATTCAAGACAGCACACGCTAAAAGACAACTTAAAAAGATATCAGCTTAGCTATTTACATTGAGACGTCAGTGCATAGCTGCACACAAAGATTTTACCCAAACCACAGTTCACCCCACAAGGACTATAACCATACCTGCTGGGTAGACTTCAAAGATTTCAAAGACAATCACAAAACATTTCAACAGATGTGCAATTTAACTTTCTTTAGTTAGCTACTAGCCACATAGCTGTCTAATAAGAAGCATAACCCAACATCAACTAATGGTCCGTTAGGATTGAGGGGGGAGGGAGGGGGAGTGGAGTAGGAGTAGGGTAGATTTAACACAAAATTAACTTATTTTTAACTAACTCTACACTACTCCCCTCCATCCAAACAGGCCATAGAAAAATATTATAATAAAAATGCTTTAAAAAGAAACTCTAAAACAAGACATAACCCTTCTCTTAGCAGAATAATTTAGAAAGCAACAAAAACAAACTATCATACTCTATACATACCAAAAATCAACACTCAACTAGTCTAAGACCCAGTCAAAGAAACCCATTTATAACAATTGGAATCTTATAGTAAAAAATTAGCAAAATTATGCCAGAAAACCAAAACAAGAAAGAATATTTCTTACCTACAATTAGCAGCTATAGCTGCAAGGCCATCGGTGGTGAACCCTTCACAGCTAACAAGCACCAAGGACTTGAAATTTGTAAAAGAACGAGAAAGAACATCGAGGCTTTCATCTGAAACCACCATCCTCTTCAACCTAAGCTCCTCCAACCCAATACGACTTCTAGCCAAAGCTTCGATCCATGGCTGCACATATCCTCCCCAATCTTGAGGAACCAAATTGAAGTCCGCAAAACGAGGCTTCCCTTTCAAAGTCAGACCTTTTACCCCAGGAAACCTGGCGATCAATCTCTCGGGACTGATTGCATAGCAGTTTCCTATGAACACTTGCTGCCTGCTAAATCTCTCTACGTTGTACCATAATTTACACACCAAAGATACTGCGTTTCGGTCTCTGTGCGATGTTACGAAATCCAACACGTGCTCTAAAACCTCGTCCGGAAAATAATTCATCATCGTTTAACATCCAATCCAACACCCACAATTTTCCCGGAAAAAAAAATATTAACTTTCCGGAAAAGTTTTTTTTAAAAAATGGAGGATTTTGAGAGATCTTGCTGGAAATGAGCTGAGATCTACACGAGACAGAGTAGATCTGATGTGGGTTTAATCGGAAATTCTCTCACATAGCTTAGATCTGCGAAGAAAGAGAGACAGAAAGACAGAGAGATGGAAAGAAAAAAAAAAAATCAAAGTTTCTCGAGAAAAAACGTGGGAGAGAAATGAAAAGAAAATGTTTTCTCCTCAGTGATCATCTTTGAAATCAAGTAAGTGATGATTGCAGCGATGAAAAACAAAAAATAAAAATAGTAACCCAAAACAAAACAAAAACAAACAACGTAGCCAAACAGATCAAAATTCGTAAATCTCAGAATCTCATAAAATCTTGAGAGAGAACAAAAAAAAAAAAAAAAAAATCCCTACTCTCTCTCTCTCTCAAAGACACACATACCAAACAGAGAGCCTCGTGTGTTAAAGCTTAACTCAGAGTCAGAGAGAGGAACCCAGAGCTTTGAGCTCACTAACCAAGGTTAGTGTTTTAACCCCGGATTTTTTAACCATGGTTGGTTAAGTTTTTCGATCCAACGGTCATCATGGACTCGATAATAAAATAATGGAATCTTGACCGTTGAATGCATGTGTCCTTATCACTTGTTTCGAAGAGCAAGCCCCTCTATCTGCCAAAGTCTTACTAAAGGGATTAGTAAATGGTCTGTCAGGTAAATGACACTGGTTTTGTATCAAAATACCATACAATACATTTACATATATTTATTTCTACTACGGCGAGTATGGTGAACTCGCCACCTTTGACAGAGACACTTCCATGTGAAGCATCTTTTTGCCCCACTCTATGCGCTGTCGTTTAATAAAGGCGAGTACTTGTATTTTCTACTCTGATATTTAAAACTATTTTGTGTCAGATATATATTTTTTTTTCACTTTTACTTTCTGGATTTTTTTTTTCTTTTCTTAAATTCATTTTTTAGATGTGGATAACTCGAATCATGGCTCTTTTTAATGATCAGGAAATTTCAGTTTCAGTATAGAAAGTAAAAAAAAGAAAAGAAAAAAAAAAAAAAGTGAAAGTTCAAATTGTGAAAAAACACCCTTGAACGTTTAGACCCTCAATTTACAAATTATCAATTCAAACTTTATATCAAACAATTAATGTGCGGAACATGAACAAAAGCTTAATACAGAATTTGTAAACAATCTATGCCAATTAAAATCATATCCACAGCAAAAAATAAAAAGCAAAAATAAAGGGAAGAGAGATGCAAACACAAGGACAACACACGATGTGTTATCGAAGAGGAAACCGAAGCCCTCGGCGTAAAACCTCTCCACTACCCTCCAAGCGGTAAACAATCCACTAGAAAATGTAGTTGAGATACATGAACAGCAATAAACCCTCCAAGCGTAATCTACCCAGTGTACCTAAGCCCTCCAAGCTTCTTGCTCCAATAAGGTTGCGTCGAACCTATTTCTTTTCTAGCGTCCCGGATTCCGCTACTTGACCATAGCATCAACCAATGTAAATTGATTCCTTTCTAACTGCTTCCCAGAACACCAAACAACCCTCTCACAGTAATGGATATGGTGAGAAAAAGGTTTTGGTAAAATGCCTCTCAAGGATTTAAGAGCATCCACACCAGCTCTTTTATAAATGTGTAAAATACACATTTTGACAATTTTTACACATTTTGAACCAAAAAACCTTCTACATCAGTCCATTTTAAAACTTATAAAATCATCTAAAATTTTCAATGAGCTACAGTACCCGTGTAAATTTACACGGGCACTGTAGCATGTGTATTTAATTTTTTAGTAGTTTTTCCTCTCTCCTCTACCTGACTCTCACTTCCCTCTCACTTCCGCACAACACAGCTCTCACTTTCTCTCATCTAATCCATTTTTCTTCCTCTAGCTTCCACCGATCGTCATCGCCATCGATGAGAACGAGGTCGAGCAAGTCGAGTTGCCGGACAAGTCCGTCGCCTACAACACGAACGGAGTTCTCCGACGGGTCCGTCGCCTAGAATCTCGTGGGTTTTGATCCATTTTTGGTTGAGCTTGAAGCTGGCGGCCGTCGCGAGGAGGTGACGGTGCTGCGAGGCACTTTGGTTGAGGCTGATGGCCGTCGCAAGGAGGTGGGTTTTGATCCATTTTTTTCTAGTTTTAAACCACCTTATAACACCATGCAAGCCACCCGCTTGCTCCAACACAACAACCCACCACAAAACCAATCACAAATATCACAAGTACAATGCCTACAAGTATTGAAATCGAATAAAGTAATATTCATCACATCTAATCAACAAGTTCCATTCACATTTGCAAGAAACTAAAAACACTCCTAATATGAATTTAAACCACCTTACAACACCATGCAAGCCACCCGTTTTCTCCAACACAACAACCCACCACAAAACCAATAACAAACATCACAAGTACAATGCTTACAAGTATTGAAATCAAATAAAGTAATATTCATCATATCTAATTAACAAGTTCTATTCACATTTGCAAGAAACTAAAAGTACTTCCAATATGAATTTTAACCTCCTTATAACACAATGCAAGCTACCCGCTTGCTTCAACAGAACAACTCACCACAAAACTAATTACAAACATTGCAAGTATAGAATGTTTACAAGTATTGAAATCAATTAAAATAATATTCATCACATCTAATCAACAAGGTTCATTCACATTTGCAAGAAATTAAAAATACTCCCAATATGAATTTAAACCACCTTATAATACCATGGAAGCCACCCGCTTTTTCCAACATAACAACCCACCACAAAACTAATCACAAACATCACAAGTACAATGCATTTTATAGGTATTTAAATAGATTTTACTTACTGTGATCAAGCTAAGTGTACAAGTCTGATTTGTTGGCCAAGCTTTGGTCTTTGACTTTCACAGATCGAAGCCTCTTTCTATTCCCCCACAGCAACCCAAACAATCACTAACCTTGTCATCACATTCAACAAAAAACCATTAAATTTCTTCTACAGTACATAAATAAAAAAACACAGTCCAATTATGGCTTAATTAACACTTGGTTATGAAGCTAGAATTATTAAATATATCATAAAGCTTAAGCCTTATTGTTCTATCAAAAACTCCTAATTATTATTTACTTTTGATCAATCAACTCTTTATTTGTGAGTATTCAAAATTTTTGGAACACTTAGATTAATCTTTTGAATGTGTATAGTTTCTATCCAATCAAATGATTGATTAATCTATATTGAATAAAGGCTGCAAATTTAGATAACTAGCTTGATGGGATTTTTAAGACCTAAATATGGGTATACTACACTTCTATTTTACATTACTCCTATAATCATATAACTTTACATCTATTAATCATGAATCCTTGATTATATATATATAGAAGTTTTGACATTATTACACAAATGGTGTGTCCACTACATCTACCTAATGCACACTACTTAGAATTCTTAGCTTGAACTTAATAGATGTGATGTATGGACAATACCAATTCCTTAAATCTTAAGACATATATGTTTGTTTTTTACCTGACAAAGTTGAAAGATTCACTCTTTAAACCTAACAATAGGCAAGGTACAATGTATCATATAGCATATTAGAAAAAGTAAAATAAAATAAAAGATGCAAATTGTCATGAGTCATACTCTTTTTCTAAAACTTCTATATAAAGTCAATTTAGCATTATGAAAAACTCTAAAGGGTTGGTGTACATGTTTTCAAGACTTGTGATCAATAAGGTTAATTTAAGTCTCTTAATCAAAATACCTTGGGATCACTTAAAAGAAATTCATTCTTATAATTATGTTTTTGAGATAGTCCTTATAATAATTTAGTGTGTATGAAATGTAGATTATATTTATGTGCAGTGAATACTTCTATTAAAAAAAAGCATTATAAAATTCACATTAAAAGAAAGCTATAAAAACACTCCCAATAATATGAATTTAAACCACCTTTTAAGTCCATGCAAGCCACCCACTTGCTCCAACACAACAACCCACCACAAAAACAATAATCAACATCGTGATATATAATGCTTACAAATATTAAAAACAATTAAATAGTATCCATCACATATAAATCAACAATATTCATTCACAATTCAAAAAAAAAAAAAAAAAAACACTCCTAATTCACTCACAATTCATTCACCTTAGTCATATGCTAAAACTCATCTCCTTGTACACAAACAATACCACCCTGCATTATTATGCAAAACAATAAGAATTCTGTCAATCCTCATTCTTCAATCATGTAACTCTAAATTAAAAATTTCTGAAAGTGCCAAACTATATTTCAGAAGAGCATAAAGATGCCATCTTATAGAAAACCCCCCATATATTATGCCAAATTGCCAATGCTAAGTTAAAGGAATGCCAACAAACTTTCTAAATAAAATAGTAATGATAACAACAATAACAACAACAGTGACTAATATCAACTCAACCAGCCAAAAATTGACGAGAACCAAACACAAAACATTCTTGCCTTGACCAATTTAGCATGTCTACAAAATCCCAACAAAGGAACATCACCAAACCAAAAAATCCAACCCATTACAAGAAACTAAAACTAAAAGTTCTATTAATGTGTAAAACACTAATAAATGTTTGGACCCCCAATTTTAACAATACCAACACAAGTTTATACACAAACAATATATGTGCGGAATGATGAATATAAGCTATAACCAAAAATAGTTCACTCTAGTCCATTCGGTCCATTTCAATACACTTGCTTAAGATTAAGAAAAAATAGGTTTGGGTTGAAAATATCTATTTTAAATATGAATTCATTAAAAAAAATATAGATCTCAAACTTATTTCAAATTTTATTAAATTTAAGCAGTCTACATATATTTAATGAATCCAATCTCATTTTAAACCCATTTATTTATTTATTTTCTTTAAAAAGAGGCAGCTTAACATTACTTACTGTTAAGTTCTAACACACTATTAAGTCACACTCAAAACTTAGAGACACTAAATTTAGTCCTTAAGCTTGATAATATATATATATATATATATATATATGATTATAATTATATATAATTTGTCCATTGGGATTTCAATGCCAGTGTAGCATTTCGGTTAATTTGGTCCTGCTTGGTTCATTTGCTCAACTTCAGTCCAATTTAGTTAATTTTCGTCCTTTGGTCTATTCGGTTCACTTCAATCAATTTGGTTTACTTCAGTCCATTTTAGTCTTCTTTGGTTTACTTTAGTTTATTTCAATGCACTTACTTAAAAGTGAAAAAAATGAGTTTTGGTTGAGGATACCTATTTTAAATCTGAATTTATTGTAAAATATATATCTCAAACTAGTTCTAAATTATATTAATTTTTAGCAATTTAATAGAATGTTCAAAAAATATTGATAGATTAATATTACTCAATGTGTGCAAGGTCTTAGGAGTAAATATAGTGGCTCTAACGTTTGAATATGATCTAATAATGTTAGGCCTTTTTAGATATATATCACTGTTAGTTTCTTTAAGACTTTCTCTCCTCTCCTCCATATATATATATATATATATATATATATATATATATATATATATATATATATATGTGTGTGTTAAAAGTACTTAGTTTAAAAAAAAAAAAAATCTAATAATGTTTTAGAACTTAACAGTATTAATTACCATTATCATTAGTAATATTTAAACCATATAATAATAATATTAATAATCCAAAAGAACATTTAGATTATATCGCAACATTGAGAGAGATAAATAAATGGTGGATAAATTTTATCATAAAGAAATTATGATAAGACGAAATGTCTAATCACATAATTTAGTCAACCGTTAATAGTTATACTCACCCAATAAAATAAAATAAAAAACTACAACACTTGTATATATTTGCTAAGTATTAGTCAAAACTTAGACCATGGCAATGAAGACGTAGATTAGGGGTTTGGAACGAAATTACAAGATTGTCACATTACATCTTAGAATAAGTGAGTGACACGGAGATAGAAAACATCAAAATGACTCTATAATTAAGTAAAGACTAATCTACGAAGTGTTTTTTAAGTCATGACTTTGAGGATTTGTTCCTAGAAGTCAGTCAGTCAAGAGTTTTAGTTAGCCCCTTGCTATCTATTGTTTTGAAGATTAGTAAAGTGAGAAAATATAGTCTGATTCTTCTGAATATTCTTACCTGCTCGTTTTGATCAGTACTTGTGAAGAATTTTCATATGAAGTCCACTCCTTCTCTCTTTGTTTAAATGATGTTACCAGTTTTGGTCACATTAGGGATTGATCTTCCATTTTCTTTTGAGTTTGTTGATGGAATCCATTGCACTGGCCGATGTGTCTCTGCCTAGTACACCAGACAGAGAAGTACAAATTCCACTTTCTAATACTTCTATCTCTTCACTCTTTCCAGCAGCCAAGTCTGTGTCTGGTAGTAGTGATAGTTCATTATCTAATTAATCGCTAATTCCCGACTTCTCTCCTTCCATACCATACTTCTTTCCACAATACAATTCTCAGTCAAGCTCCGAATCCGCTCCAACCAAACAAATCTCTCCTTATCTCATATCATCACTATTTCCACCCTACCAGTCACAGCTAAATTCAGAATCTAGTGATAAATCACTTCACGGATCTGATCATTGGATATCCTCAATCTTCCAGCCAAACTATTCTTATTCCCCTTCGGATGAATCAACCCATCACCATCACTTGATTAAAACTGAAGAATATAATGTCCAGTGGCCTAATATAACGGGCTGGCACTCAATCAAATTCAATTCCAATGTTGAGGAAGAGAAAATCTTTCCTCGACAAGTTGAGGCAGCATTAAATCAGGCAAGTGAGAGGTGGACATATGCTATCTACTAGGAGTCAGACAGGCCATCCAATTCCCCTTTAGGGCACACTTTGAGTCCCGTCAAAGGTTTCTACAATGTCGGCGATTTCAAGTTTAAAGACAAGGCCGTCTCGTTCTTCCAGCTCAGGGAATCATGGCACGACAACTTAACCTTTGGCAATGTCCTACGTCAAGATTTCAGGCGTTCGATCCCCATCTGGCGAGTCGGGGAGGACTGCCTGGCAGGCTCGTTGTACTACCGACCCCGCCAGGGCCACAAGCATGGACTCCGGACTATGTCTTGGATACGCATGGCAGACGGTGTCATGGAATTTGGCTCCACAGAGTTGATTCACCGAGCTTGAATCTCATACCAGAAACATCCCAGGAGAAATGAGAGGAAAAAGCAAAAGGGGATGATCAGTGAATATTCACCTTGTTAGAAAATTAATCTTTCATAGCTCCATAAAATGTCTTTTTTCTATCAATGCATGAATTTCGTAAACAAAGCTAAAAGGTCCTGGTACATGTTGATTTATCGATTACCATAAATGAAAGGTGGCGTTGATAGTGATTACAACGATAATGTTCATGATGATAGTGTGGACGTAATAGCTGCACGTTCTTTATGCATTAAAATTTTCCTTTGATCTTTTATAGTATTTTTCCTTTCTTATAATAGCAAATTTTCCATTGAATCTCATAATGATAGAGCCACAAACTATTTTATTAACATTTTACAAACTATTTTATATGGTATACTCCAAATTAGTTATTGAAAAATTGAATTTCCACCTCAAATATTAAAATTACTCAAATGAAAATCTCACTACAACGTCTTAAACTGAAAAACCATTCCAGATTTCTCTCTTTGTCAACTCTCCACTAGAATCTCTTCATCTCTAGTAAACCCGAAAAACCCATTGCACAGACCATCCATCTTTCTCTCTCACTATTTTAGTGGCAAGATTAGTTACAGAGACGAATAGTGAAAGACACTTTTGAAAACGAAATGAAACTTCGTGCACCAAAATGAAAAGCTTCAAGTTTAAAGCAACAAAATAAAAACAACTTCAAACATTAAGGTCAATATGCAATTTAGTCTAATTAATTTTCAACTATAAAAGAAACTCTTAGTTTGTATTTGGGGATGGGGGCCGATTTAGCATAATATTGTTTACAGGTAATTAAATTTGTTATGACCATATGACAAGTGTGATGTTATTTGGGAGAATGAGGAAAGAAGACCAAATTGAGTACATATTCGATAATTATAAAAACCGAATTGAGGTGAAATGTTGGGGAAAAAAAGAGTGATAATGCAATTTGGTATCACAAATACTAAAGTTAATGTGTAATTAGGCATTAAAAAAATAATAATGCACATTCCTTATGAAAGCTTTATATTGCATATCTAGCCTAGCTGCTCACGTGGCTTGTCTGTTTTCTGCTCGCGAATTACTTAGTAATGCACATTCCTTTTGAAAGTTTTATTTTGCATTCCTTGAAAAGCATAGAAAAGAGATGATATTTGAAGAGAAAATTTATAATTCTATCATAATTATTCTCTTACATTCGTTGATGTACACTCTATATATAAGTGGCAGAGCTAGAACTTCAGTTTAGGGGGACAAAATTAAAACACAATATTATAAAAAATGATAATTTATATTAATAATAATAAATAAACAATTATAATTGTCATTCAAAATCTAATATAAATGTAAATTATAATTTATTTCTTTGTACCCAATTTATTTTATCCAACAACTACAGGTGTTCTTTCATATTTTGAAATTGCGTTATGTGATTTTGATTTGAACTCGTTATTATAGTAAGTATTTTTCTTAATCTCAATTAAGTATAAATATATTTTTCATATCATTAAAATTGAAACATAATTAACCAATTCATAGTTACTAACAATCAAATTTATTGAAGTATGAGATTGATATGAATATATAAAAGTTAAACATCTAATTTGATTCCTTAAAATAAATTGAGAAAATAAATCAATCTAAAAGTGTTTAGAGAATAAACCTATAAAGTTGTATATTCTCACCGCTTGAATGCTTTTAACAAATCTATAGAATTCAAACTTTTCGTTCTCTATTTATCTCAATTGTGAAAAGTAATAGAATGTGAGAAAAAAATAATAATTAAAAAAGATAGTAAAGACTAGGGATGTCCACGAGTTGGGTCGGATCGCATTTTGGGTTGACTCACACTCGACCCGAAAGGCTTTGGTGAACATAAAATGGACCCACAACCAATTGAATGTTCGGGTAAAACCTAGCGGCTCGGGTCATCGGTTGAGTGAGTCGGAGCCATCGGGTAATTTCGGGTCTGAAGTAAAAGAAAAAAAACTGAGAAATCACAACCCAAAGAATACAGAAATCAAAACCCAAAAGAACACAAACATGGAGAAATCAGTCCAAAAACACAAAATCAACACCCAAAAGGACATAGAGAAATCAACCTAAAAGAACACAAAGAAATCAAAACCCAAGAGGACAAAGAAATCAACTCAAAGAACACAGAGAAATCAAAACCCAAAGGACACAAACCCAAACTGTAGAAATCACATAGCACAAATAAGAACTCAGATCCATAGACTAAAACAAAGAAAGAAAGAGAAATATAACACTAAACCGGCACCAACACCACTCTCCTCCCCCATCATCACCACATCCATCACAAAATCAGTGCGAAATCTAAAAAAATAACATTTTTTACTGACCCACCATAAGATGCACAAGATCAAAGGATATTTCAAGCATATTAGAGGAGGCTTTGAGAGTTGGGTTTGAGCAACTTGACGGCAGTGACAATAGGCCAACTTAATTGATGATGACGAGTGGCAGTAAGACGGGGTTAGGGTTAGGGATTTGAGAGAGAGATCATAGAGGGAGAGAGAGTGTGTGAAAAATGAAAATATTGTTTTGAAGAATGAAATTGAATGGGTTAGATTTTTCTTATTTTTAAACTTATCATGGGTCGGGTCAATTTCTTCGGGTTATTGTGGAACCCAAAACTAAATCGAAAACCTGAAATTTTATCCTAAACTGTCCTGCACCTGACCCGTCTGGGCATTTAGATTTGCCCGTGGGTGTTCGAGTCGGACAGGTGGGTCGGGTCTGATGGGTTGATGGAAAACCCTAGTAAATACTTTAGGTTTTAGTAAGGTACAAGGATATTAATTATTTTGGTATGCTAATTTAAGAATGTTGTAAAATTATTATGAGATTTTTATTGTTTCCTTAACATTACTTTAATAAAATATATATTGTGTATAATATTAAGGGCAAGGATTTGCTGCAACCTTAGTTGCTGTAATTCCTGCATAATGGTGATTTGTGTAATTATACAACAAAATGTAACTATAGTGACGAATTTTAGTGACGAAAATTTTTTCGTCACAAAAAAGTACCATATAGTGACGAAATTTATATTTTGTCACTATATATATAAAACAAAATAGTAACATTTAGCGACAAAACTTAGATTTCATCGCTACAGGGTGTGCTAAATTAAGGGCGCTAAACCAAAGTGTAGGCGCGAAACCTAATTGATCTACAGCGACGAATTTTTTCGTCACTAAAAGGTGTTGCTAGTCATGTTATTAGTGACGAAACCTGTTTCGTCGCTGAATGTGACATTTAGTGACGAAAATAAATCGTTGCTGAAAGGAAAACAGTGGCCATTAGTTTATTATTTGTGACGAATCTGACTTTGTTGCTAAAGGCATACAACAGTGATGAATTCAAATCGTCACTAAAGGTTATGTATATATATATATATATATATATATATATATATCACATTTCAGCTCTATTTTTTTTTTCCCTTCACATCAGACCATCAGCTCTCTTTTGTTCCCTTCACACCGGATACACATCTCAAGCTCTCCCTCACAGCCGACGTCGATGTTGACAGAGCTCGCCAGTGCTAACCTAGGTTTCCGCTGGCGACGCCGCCAGCCCGCCACCGCATTTTCTCTCCTTCACCCTCCCTTTCTTTTTTTCTTTCCCTCCCCCTTTCCTCCACTACCTCCCCTCTTCCTTCACTTTGTCTCCCTCTTTCCCTTATCATCTCCTTCCACTGATTTCAGCATTGTAAGTTTTTTATTTTTTATTTTTTTGGTTTGTATTTGATTAAATGATATGGGTTTTGAATTTTTTCCTTGTAAGTGTAAGTATGAGTTAATGGGTTTTGTGTTAGTTACTTGTAATGGGTTTTTGTGTTAGTTACTTGTAATTAGTTTTTGTTTTTGTGTGATTTTAGAGTGCTGAATTAATGGGTTTCCACTGATTTTAGCATTGTAAGTTTTTTTTTTTTTGGGTAATATTTGGTTTGTATTTGATTAAATGATATGGGTTTTGAGTTTTTTCCTTTTAAGTGTAAGTATGAGTTAATGGGTTTTGTAAAATTGTTGAATCAAAACTTGTTCTTATTAAAGTTTCAGTTTCAGTTGTGGGTAAGTATATATGTTTATTTTCTGTTATGAGTATTTTAATGGTGTAATGGTTTGCTTTAGTTTCAGTTCTATGTTCTCTAATCTAATTGTTAAAAGCTAAAATCTGTGATTTTGTGTTAGCTATTTGAAAGATTGAAGACATCATGGTTTTTTAGATGCCTATTCATGTAATCTAACATGTATAGTATAGGTATAAAATACCCACATGAAGTGAAGGTCAATTACTATTAGTTGATGATTTTGTAAGAAAACATGTTAAAGTTGTCACTATAACAGATTTAGTGTTTACAAGAAGAAAAATTTGGATTAAATTATATTCCATCAATTACGATGCTAGGAGTAGTTTTTATGAATTCTAAGACACACATGGTTGTAATGGAAGTGGTCTCACAGAATTTGGATCAATATAAAAATAATGGTTTAATTTCTAATTTGCATGAAATTCTGTCAGGACAGATTTGAGCATATTGTCTTGTATGATTTTTAATTAATCATGGTTTTATGATTTGACTCTGAAATTGATATGGTATATACTAGACATCCAGGGGAGTGGTTCTGTAAAATTTCATGACGTTTGGATGTGTATGGACAGCCCATTTGTATTTTACAAATGAGGCATATGTTGCTGAAATAAGTAGTGAACAGCATATGATACACCTGACATTGATGATTTAATTCTAAAATTAGGATGAATGTTTTGAGCTATAAATTAGATGCCTCTTCATGTAATATAACATGTATAGTATAGGTATAAAATACCCACATGAAGTGAAGGTCAATTGCTATTAGTTGATGATTTTGTAAGAAAACATGTTAAAACTGTCACTGTGACAAATTTGGTGTTTACAATAAGAAAAATTTGGATTATATCATATTCCGTGAATTAGAATGCTAGGAGTAGTTTTTATGAATTCTAAGATACACATGGTTGTAATGGAAGTGGTCTCATAGAATTTGGATCAATATAAAAATAATGGTTTAATTTCTAAGTTGCATGAAGTTCTGTCAGGACAGATTTGAGCATATTGTCTTGTATGATTTTTAATTAATCATGGTTTTATGATTTGACTCTGAAATTGATATAATATATACTAGACATCTCGAGGAGTGTTTCTGTAAAATTTCATGACATTTGAATGTGTATGGACAGCCCATTTGTATTTTACAAATGAGGCATATGCTGCTGAAATGAGCAGTGAACAGAATATGATACACCTGATTTTGAGAATTTAATTCTAAAGTTAGGTTGGATATTTTGAGCTATAAATTAGTATGCTCATCCTTTGGTATGTTTGGATCATAGATAAATTTTATGCCTTGGTTTCTCTATGGTTTGGGTACATAATGTGTTTGATGAATGTATCATGTGCTTTAGGGAACCTTGTGTGATGGGAATTGAGGATTTTCTTGAGTTTGAGAGTTAGGTTGTGATTGATGTATGAGTTTATATATTTAGGAAGAGTTGTTAGTAATAAGTTTTGGTCTTTTATCTAGATGTTGAGAACAAGAACATGGACACTTGAACTTCTCTTATACAAATCTCTCGCGTCTTCTGTTTTCAGGTAAGGGATGTGTGACATGTGCGTTTGATAAGTATAAGGACTATTTAGAAAATTATTATGCATCGAAACCTTTCAATTAATGATATTACATATAAGCATGATTTAAGTAAAGATTTATGTTCGTGACTTATTGAATCCTATATATATGATAATTTTAGCATATTGATGCTATTACTTATATCACGAACATAATATTTAAAGAATCAAATAGATATGCTACCGTTATGAATATTTATGTAAAAGCATAGTGGCTTTTATGCAAGAAAATAAGAAGGAATACAAGAAACTATTCTTGATAAGCACCTTCAACTTAGGTTGGTTTGTGTTAGTATTGAGGTAAATTTGATATTAACATGTCAGTCATGTTCTAAATTCTGAAGTATAGGTTTGAGTCGTGACAATTATGATATGATAGCTAGTAAGTGTGTTGATAAAGTTTTTATACGTTAGACTTTTCTTTTGCAGGTTAAATATTCATTATTTGTGATAATTTTAGATTTTTTCTTAAAGGTGTACGCTTGGCTTGAGCATAGTAAGTAAATTTTGTTTAAATACTTAAAAAAGTTTATACTTGTGATGTTGATGATTGGTTTTGTGATGGGTTGTTGTATTGGAGCAAGCAGGTGGTTTGTATGGTGTTATAAAACTGTTTAAATTTATATTGAGAGTATCTTATTTTTTGGAATTGTAAATGAATATTGTTGATTTATATGTGATGGATATTATGTAATTGTTTTTAATACTTGTAAACATTATATATTGTGATGTTGATTATTGTTTTTGTGGTGGGTTGTTGTGTTGGGCAAGCAGGTGGCTTGCATGAAATTATAAGGTGGTTTAAATTTATATTGGGAGTGTCTTATTTTTTGGAATCGTGAATGAATATTGTTGATCTATATGTGATGGATACTATGTAATTGTTTTTAATACTTGTAAGTATTATATATCGTGATGATTATTTTTGTTTTCGTGGTGGGTTGTTGTGTTGGAGCAAGCGGGTGACTTGCATGGAGTTATAAGATGGTTTAAATTCATATTATTGGAAGTGTTTTTATAGCTTTTTTTTTTTAATGTGAATTTTATAAAGCTTTTTTTAATAGAAGTGTTCATTGCTTATAAATATAATCTCCATTTCATACTCACTAAATTATTATAAGGATTATCTCAAAAACATAATTATAAGAATGAATTTCTTTTAAGTGATCCCAATGTATTTTGATTAAGAGACTTAAACTAACCTTATTAATCACGAGTCTTGAAAACATGTCCACCAACCCTTTGAGGTTTTTCTTAATGCTAAATTGACTTTATATAGAAGTTTTAGAAAAAGAGTATGACTCATGACAATTTGCATCTTTTATTTTATTTTACTTTTTCTAATATGCTATATGATACATTGAACCTTGCCTATTGTTTGGTTTAAAGAGTGAATCTTTCAACTTTGTCAGGTAAAAAACAAATATATATGTCTTAAGAATTAAGGAATTGGTATTGTCCATACATCACATCTATTAAGTTCAAGCTAAGAATTCTAAGTAGTGTGCATTAGGTAGGTGTAGTGGACACACCATTTGTGTAATAATGCCAAAACTTCTATATAAATATAAATATATAAATATATATATATATATATATATATATATAATCAAAAGTAAATACTAATTAAGAGTGTTTGATAGAATAAAAAGGCTGAAGCTTTATGATATATTTAATAATTCTAGCTTCATAACAAAGTGTTAATTAAGCCATAATTGGACTGTGTTTTTTTATTTATGTATTGTAGAAGAAATTTAATGGTTTTTGGTTAAATGTGATGACAAGGTTAGTGATTTTTTGGGTTTCTATGGGGGAATAGAAAGAGGCTTAGATCTACGGAAAGTCAATGACCAAAGCTTAGCCAACAAATCAGACTCGTACATTTATCTTGATCATAGTAAGTAAAATCTGTTTAAATACCTATAAAACTCTATACTTGTGATGTTTGTGATTGGTTTTGTGATGAGTTGTTGTGTTTTAGCAAGTGGGTGACTTGCATGGTGTTATAAGGTGGTTTAAATTCATATTGGAAGTATTTTTAATTTCTTGCAAATGTGAATAGACCTTGTTGATTAGATGTGATGAATAGTACTTTAATTGATTTCAATACTTGTAAACACTTTATTCTTGTGATGTTTGTGATTGGTTTTGTGATGGGTTATTGTGTTGGAGCGAGTGGGTGGCTTGCATAGTGTTATAAGGTGGTTTAAATTCATATTGAGAATGTTTTTAATTTCTTGCAAATGTAAATGGACCTTATTGATTAGATGTGATGAATAGTAGTTTAATTTATTTCAATACTTGTAAACACTATTTTCTTGTGATGTTTGTGATTAGTTTTGTGATAGGTTGTTGTGTTGGAGCAAGCGGGTGGCTTACATAGTGTTATAAGGTAGTTTAAATTCATATTGGGAGTATTTTTAATTTCTTGCAAATGTGAATGAACATTGTTGATTAGATGTGATGAATAGTACTTTAATTGATTTCAATACTTGTAAACACTCTCTACTTGTGATGTTTGTGATTGGTTTTGTGATAGGTTGTTGTGTTGAAGCAAGCGGGTGGCTTGTATGGTGTTATAACGTGGTTTAAATTCATAATGAGAGTGTTTTTAATTTCCTGCAAATGTGAATGGACCTTGTTGATTAAATGTGATAAATAGTACTTTAATTGATTTCAATACTTTAATTGATTTCAATAATTGACCCGCGTTACATGTTGTAACTACTTTTTTTGATGCATTAGGAGTTGCAATTTTAATTCATTAGTGTGGCTACTGTTAATGCATTGTTAGAAATGTTTCTTATAATATAGTTAATATTTTTACTTTACGATTTTAATATAGTATTGTTTTTATATTTGTGCAGATTTCTTATTGGTGGCTTTTAAGGGATTTACTTTTGGCATTACTTGAAAACATATGAGGACATCCTCTATTGGTTCTAATTATATTATGCTATACTTTTTGTATTGTTATAAAACATCTTGAGTTATTGTATGTGTTACAAACAATTATTGTATGAAAGGAGTTTGAATTGGATACTTGTTTTATTTTTTACTTGTGAAATGTATGGATCTTTTTTTTATAAATGTGTTGTTGAAATAAATGTGTTATTCAAATGTGAGGTTTTAATAATGTAATGACAGGTTACAAGTTAATATCAAAGCCATGAAAAAATTAAAAACAGAAAATAAGTTTTAGCGACGAATTTTTTCGTCACAAATATAGCAACAAAAAATTGTTTTAGTGACAACATATTTCGTCGCTAAATATAGCTGAATTTTGTAAGATATGATTTTAGTGAAGAAAATTTCCGTCGCTATATGTGCCTGGATTTTCTTAAAAATAGTTCTAGTGACGAACTTTTTCGTCAGTATATGTACCCAAAAATAGTTAGTGACGAATTTTATTCGTCACTAAATATTATTTAATAAACTAAAATGTTTTTAGTGACGAAATATTTTCATCACTGAATAGTGTTTTTAGCGAGGAAAACATTTAGTGACGAAAACGTTTCGTCACTAAAAGTTTTTTTTTTTTTAAAACAAATTGGACTTTTAGTGAAGAAATTTTTCGTCGCCAGGACTTTTAGCGACTGGGTTTCAACGACGAAATGAGTTTCATCACTAATTAGTAGATTTCATCAATAAAGGTTCTTAGCGATGAAAAATTGGACTTTTAGTGACGGATTTTTTCGTCACTGAAAATACATTTTGTTGTAGTAAAGTGGCAAATTATTTATGTGAATTCAACTTTTACTTTATTAGATTTGATTTCAACCATTGATTTTCTTTAAAACAAAATAAATACAATGATTTATGTAGGAATTGCTGCAACCAAGGTTGCAGCAAATCCTTGGCCCAATATTAATATGGAGTCCATTGACTGAGGTGCTGTGGCTAGTGAGAAAGGGGAAAAAAAAAGGTTGGGATTAGGGGGAAAATATAAAAGGGTGAATAGAGTGGTTTGGTGAAATTGTGTGTGACGGTGGCTAAACTAAAGTGAGAGTTTGGTGCCTTTTTCTTAAGTGCTAGGTTGCTTGATTATAGTAGGATAGGTTTTTGGTTTTCTTTCTTATGTCAGTAGAACCGTTTGGTTATTGTGGTTAAAATTTTTGTTAATTTAGAATACATTTTTGGAGGTGCCAAGGGGGGCATTTGCCCCTTCTCGCCCTGCCCCCTTGGCTCCACCTCTGTAATATATATGTCAATTTCTTATTTTATGTCCATGATTTTTAAAATTTTTTTTATTATTGATATACATATATATTACAATGTTGAAATAGGTGATGTGAATGAAAAGCTTACAATAACGAATATGAGAGAATCAATACTCACATAATTATAGGTAAAGAATATATGATGACTAACCAAATTAAGCTTATTCTTTTTTCTTTTGCTAAGAACCAAAACTTATTAAAATTCGTGGCATACTGGCATCTAGCTCTCTTCAATACTGATTTTACCTTCCAATGCAATATTAGACAAAAAAAGATGGCCTTAAAAAAAAAAAAAAAATTTGATCTCCCGGTTCAACATATAATATGAGAAGAAGATTTAAAAATAAAAACAAAATAAACACACTAAAATTTAAGCATCATATGATGATGCATATGATTCTCTCAGCACTTAGTAAGAATTAATGTGAGAGCTTTGATTAAATGGCTAGGTTGGACAAAACTAAGATAAACCCAAAATAGTTAATACCACTTTCGGAAATCACATGCATGGCGTGTACTGCAAGTCCAACGTGAAAACTAATGTTATTATCTACTTTTGTCAACAAAGTCGGTGTAAAAAGATGTTGAAGTTGACGTTGTCGTAGCAATGCAGGGGAAAAAGTCTGGTGAGAGACTGAAAGTTTCCCTAACTTTTTCAATTATTGAGTTTTTTGCTTTTGTGTGTCGGTGGCTTACAGTTTAGAGCGGGAAATTATCAGGTAGTCTAAGGACTGAGATTGGGTGCAATTGCAATTTCACCTTGCAATTATACTATTTTCTTCACAAATTTTTTTACATTTTTAACTTTTTAACTTTAATATTTTATTTCTTTTTAATATTTTTTATTTAATAATTAAAATTAAAAGTTATTTTTTACAACTTTCAATCTCAACCATTTATTATTATTGTACCCAATGCAATATCCTAAGTATTACACTGGATCTACTCCGCCTCTTAATAGTACTCTAGACTCTTAAATAAGTGATGAATTTTTTGGTGGATCCCACATTTGGGGCCCATCTCTCATGTGAGAGATTGGACTTTGAGCAAATGACTTTAAAATAAAGCAAGGTGTGAACATGCATGGGTAGCCAAAAAAATAATTCAAAACTTTACTTTTTGTATCTTAGGTGCGGTTTGGATAGGATTGAAATTGCGTTTACGTTTTCTACATTTTTTTTTTTCAGACCGCATTTGTTGACTTTTCCACGGTGAACAGTGCACCAGTGCATTGTTCACGGACCCACAAATTCTACTTTTCAACAACTTTTTCATTAAAAATAGGTCCCACGGCACTATTCACACATTTAAAAATTATTTTGCTACAGTGTTTTCAGTTTTTAATTTCAGCAAAATAAGTTCTATCCAAACAGACCCTTACTCGCTTCCTTCTCGAGATAGGTTTCACCTATAGTTGCTTCCTATCTTTAGTGAGTACTATTTATTCCCTATATATTTGCTTATTGATTTTTTATATTTTTTAAAAATCTAAAAACGATAGAGTATATATAGGTCTTAAAAGAAGAAAAGTAAGAGGAATAATAAAAAATGAATGAAAAAAAAAATTTAAATAAATTATGGTTTAGAATTGCCTATGAGTTAGATGAATCAACGTTGCATATTAGAACTTTTTTTTTTTTTCCACTTAAAAAGAATTGTCAATCTTAAAAGAGTAGACAATGTTCTTGAGTAATTAACTCAATAAAGAAAATGTTAAAAGTACTATAAATTTTAATGTAAAGATCTTATAAAATAATATGACAATAATGTAATTGGTGTCACCTAAATAATACAATATATGAATGTTTGAATTTATTATTATTATTATTTTTTTTTTTGTAATTGATTACACATTTGTAAGATTTATATAGTTAAATTTACAATATCCGTAATAACACACTATTATATTCAATCAACTGTTTGTGATTATTTATAGAACATGATTACTGGACAACATGGAACATTTCTTTTCTTTATATTATTAATTGCTTAAGTTTAAGTTCGTTGTCATTAGTGGAGCGTAAAATAAAATACAAAAAGTAGTATTGAGAATTTTGATTATATTGAATACGTGTTTTCCCTATTTGAAAGAAGTTTCCCTTGAACTTCAAAGCTTCAATATTTGTTTATATGATGTGCAATCCATCAGTAGGTTTTGGTCACATTAATCTTCCACGTCTCGTTTTGGAGTATTAATTTGATGGAATCCATTTCCCCAACCGATGTGTCTCTTAGTACACCAGTCATAGAGGTAACAATTCCACGTTCTAATCCATATTCAGTGAAACGGAGAGAAATATCTCCCTCCTTGTTTTTACTCTTTCCACCAAACGATTCTCCGCCAAGCTGTGTACCAGTTGAAACTAAACACTTTTCTCCTAATTCCATATCATCATTCTTTCCACCTAACACCTCTTCACCATCGCTAAGCTCTTTACCAGCTGAAACGAAACACTTTTCTCCTAATTCCATACCAAAATTCTTTCCACCCAACACGTCTCTGCCAATCTCATTATATGTTGAAAGGAACCACTTCTCTTCTTCCATACCATCATTGTTTCCACCCAACACCTCTTTGCCAAGCTCCGTATCTTCTCAAACCAAACATTTTTCTCTCTCCATACCATCAATTTTTCCACCCAATCAGTCTCAGTCAAATTCAGTATCTGGTGAAGTAGCAGTACTTCACGGATTTGCTGATTCCAGACCCTCATTAGTTTTTCCACCAAACATTCGGAATATTATCATACACAACTATTCTTCAATTCATGAAAGAACCCATCACCACGATCAGTTTACTTCAAACAAAAACAAAATTTTTCGTGAATTTAAAGATGTTGTAAACATGTTTCATTCATCCAAAAATAAGAAACATCGTTCACAGTCGCCTAATGAAACTCGCTGGCGCTCAATCAACTTGGATGTCATAGACGATGACGATGATGAGGGAGTCTTCTCCCAAGAAGTTAAGGCGGAGTTCGAGCAGCTGGCTGGCGAGAGGTGGACCTACGCTATCTTTTGGGAGGCAGAGAGGTCGGGGGATTTCAGTTCGGCCAGAGGGTTCTACAATGTGGATGATCACAAGTTTAAAGACAAGGCCATCACATTCTTCCAGCTCAGGGATTCATGCTCCGAGACAGTCGCCTTTGTCAGCTTCCTAGACCTAGTTTTCCGAACCGGGAACCCCATTTGGCTGTTGGGAGTGGACGGCTTGGCGAGCTCGCTGTACTCTCAGGCCCACCAGGGCTATCAGTATGGACTCCAGACCATGTTCTGGATAGGCGTAGACCAAGGTGTCATGGAATTCGGCTCTACAGAGCTGATTGACTGAGCTTGAATCACATATAGGAGGAGAATATGAGAGGAGAAAATAGGAAGTAATAATGGCCCGAGTTCTTTTGCCATATTTTTACCTAAGTTCATGTATATAATAGATTGACAATAGTTTTTGTTTTCTCCTAAACTTAGTGTTTATTTTAGAGCTATTGGCAGAGGACAGAAATGTAAGATTCTATACAAAGCAAGGAAATAGAAAAGCTAGAAAGAAAATGCACCTAAGGAAATAAAAGAGCTAAAATAGGAAAGAATCGTAGGTAGTAAAGCGTGTATAATATTATAAGTATCAATAAAACTTTCTTTTATTGAGAACTCAATTGTGTATTGTGTTTGAGTGTGGTTAGATTTTTTACAAAATATTTGATAAAATATTTTCTTCCCAAATGTTAAATTGATTATTCTGACAAAATTCTAAAACGCAATAATCGATATCACCATAAGTTTGATCCTAAAACAATCTAAACATAAGGAGAAGATGAAAAGTGACTTGGGTTTCACATTCTCAAGGAAGCTCAACAATTCTAACATTGAAAATTGGAGGTCATAGACTTAGTGTCTTAATAATAGGTAGTAATAATTATAGTCATCCTTATTCTAAATGAAATAAAATTTATAATCATCCTGTAAATAAATTGAAAGATTAATGATTTTACAATACAAAGGTCTATTCTCATGTATACAGACAATAATTAGCCAACGGCATAACTGAATCTTTATAATAATCCTCAGCAAATATTTTTCATTGTGGGATCTAATAGGTAATAATAAATATAAATTTTATCAACTGTTCAGTAAATTAATTATTTCAACTACAGGCTTAGCAACTAACTTCAATAGTTTAACATGCTTTTATATGTGACAACTAACTTGAATTTGTTACTAATGCTTCGAGTCTTTTGACAACTAACTTGAATTTGTTAATCAATTTTACTTTAAATCAGATGGTCAATTAATTCAATTTTAGTTTGCAATGGATGAACAATAATAGAAAATAAATTAACACACACACACCAGGGACGGAGCCAGGACTTGAAGTTAGGAAGCAAAAGTATAAACAATTTTTTTTTTTTTTTTTAAACTCCAAATAAACATTCATTTAATAAACCATCAACAAAGAAAAATAAACAAAATTATTGTTTTTTAAGATATTACAATGCAATTATTTATGAAAATGGAACTTGCTGTCTACATTATTACACACAATAGACAAGAACTATGCATACAAGCATTCAAAAACTAACCAATAAATTTTAAAGTTGCCAATAATCTCTTTAATTATTTACCCAAAAAAAAATATCTTTAATGTTTTAAAAGACACTAAACTAATAAACAAAAACATTAAACGGACAAAACTACAATAAAATGCACAAAACATCACAAGCACTGTGGGCATAGGAGTTGACGTGTTGTGTGTGTTAGTAACAAGAGATGACAACTTTTTTTTTTTTTTTTAAATAAAACAATATAAATTTTGGGCTCTATTAAAGAGAGAAAGACAAAGATGGGGTCAGAATTTTACCATATGAGAAAATTGGTTTGATGAAAACTGATTTGCTCATCTCATTCGTTGAATTAAAAGTTGTACATATATATACAAAATTACCCAAATCTACTCTGTAACTAACCTAACATACCGATGCATGTGTGAACAGAAACTAACAAACATAGCAAACTGTTACACATGCTTGATTACTAAACTAACTATACTTGCATACAAAGCTACACTTCGTTTACTGTACAACATCAACTAAGCTACACTGCTACACTGTCGTTTAGATAGATTTGTACAATTCTTGAGCTGCTTCAACTTTGTAACGCAGGTCACAACCCCTTGATGATTATCTAATCCTTCAATCTTTGCATCATCTACTTCTGCACTAGCTATTGCATTATTTAATTGTCTTGCCTGCTCTGGTGCTTGTCTAGGCTACTCTGGTGCACTAGCTGCTGCACTATGTGGCAGTCTGAGCTGCTCTGGTGTGGCAGTTGATGTTGCACCTATGGCAACTGATGTTGCACCATCATGCCTTTGATACCTCTCTCTTTGACTCTCTCTCTATTTTCTTCTAGTCTCTTCTATGTCTCTCCGTCCCTACTCTCTTTAAGTTTTGAAAGTTCAATTAGTGTAAAAACACCATTGAACGTTTAGACCCCCAATTTACAAATTACCAATTCAAGTTTAATATCAAACAATTTATGTGCGGAATATGAACATAAGCTTAATACAGAATTGATAAACAATCTAAACCAAATAATATCACATCCACAGCAGAAATTAAATGGCAAAGATAAAGGGAAGAGAGATGCAAACACAAGGACAACACACGATGTGTTACCGAAGAGGAAACCGAAGCTCTCGGCGTAAAACCTCTCCACCGCCTTCCAAGCGGTAAACAATCCACTAGAAAATGTAGTTGGGATACATAAATAGCAATAGACCCTCCAAGCCTAATCTACTCAGTGTACCTAAACCCTCCAAGCTTCTTGCTCCAACGAGGTTACGCCGAACCTATTTCTTTTCTAACTTCCCGGATTCCGCTACTTGACCATAGCATCAACCAATGTAAATTAGTTCCTTCCTAACTGCCCCAGAACACCAAACAGCCCTCTCACAGTAATGGATATGGTGAGAAAATGTTTTGGTAAAATGCCTCTCAAGGATTTAACAATGGAGAGGAAGAGAGTTGAGGAATTTGAAGAGTCTCTTATGTAAAGATTGGGTATGAATCAATCTTGTTTTACTCTAGGGTTTCTCTCTCAAAATTCTCTCTAGAAGCTCTCTTTCTTTCGTGGGTATAAGGGGTATTTATACTAGGATGAGAATGGAATGTGAAGAGTCGGGATTTTCAAAACAGGGTTGGCTCGCGGCTTGACTGAGTTGCGAGATCCAGCCGCGAGATAACAGAACGGCCAGTTGTCCTATTTTGTCCTGTAGTACTCCAGCTAGCATGACGCTTCAACTTCTGGCATGCCTGGCACGTGTGCATCTTCTGGCGGCTTGCAGCCGCAAGTCACCCGCGAGATCCAGCTGCGAGTCTCTTTTTTCTTGCACACTCTTGAGCATTTCAACACTCTATCTCACTCACTACCCTTACAACAATCCCACCTAAATACAGGATTACTAATTGCTGAAATACAAGCAAATTTGGCACGGAATAAATCCAACAAGATGGTTGATTAAATTCAACATTACAAGTTTTCTTCACAAGTCACAACACAGTCAACACATAATTAAATCTAAGTTAATCAAATAAGGATTCAATATGAGAGGGATACCTCTACTTCTACTATTTTGCTACAGACCTACAGTGCTTCTGCCGAACTCCTTTGCCTGACTGTGTTCTGCCGTAAGTTAGGTTTTCCTTTCTTTCCTTTTTTTTGAATGGCTTAGAAATCACATTTTTTTCCATTTTATTATATATGTGTCTTGCCGTAAGTTGGGTGTTTTCTACTCCAAGCCTAATTAGATCTCTAGAATCGACTTTTTTTTTTTTTGTCTGTGTTTGTTTTGGGGTGTTGTTTTGGCTTAATTTTTTTTGTTGGGCTAATTTCTTTTTATAGCTTTTAAAAATATCAATAATATTGTTGAAAGGGGCAAAGTACAATTTTATTGAAACGAATTTCTAAAAATAATATATTATATATATATATACTAAAAAATTATAATAAAAAAAAATATGGGAGGCCACTGCCCCTCCCACGTCCAACAATAGCTTTGTCCCTGACACACACACACAAAGTCATTATTTGATTATGGAGAGAAACTCATTAGGGATAAAAACTCTCTGGGGCCAAGCTTAGTATATGGAATCTATTATGAAATTAGTTCCATTACATAACAACTTACAAAAAGTCTAGTTATGCAATGTACTTGTACGCGAGTCTCTAAATCCATCTAACAATATACTGCACTAGTTGATTCTGTTTACATGTCTTCAAACGCAAGTCATGACACCTACTGTAAGTCCAATCACTCGAACACTTCAAGGCCTTATGTAGATTTTTGATGGTCTTTGTGATTTTTAGCACTCTAAAGCACTCAAGCTCTCACTAAGTGGTTTTGTGGAATTTTCTTATCAAGGATGTTCAATGGGAGAGGGTGAAGGTATGTGAGAATACATGATTTTATTTCTAGGGAAAGAAAAGCCTCTACTTTCGTTTTGTGGAAGTATGAAAAAGATTTAATTTTTCCTCATGTTTGGTCAGGAGGATTGAGAAGTGAAAGGATGGAAAAACTTTTTTATTTGGTTGAAAAGAAAAATGGGATGATAGAAAATGCAATTTGTTTAAATTTATTTTCATGCCTCTATTACATCAAAAAAATATTTTTTTGATGTCCATATAAAAAAGGCTAAGAATTTGCTGTAAGCTAAGTTGCAGCAACTTTTGCAAAAATGCACATGTATCAATGCCTCAGATAGATACTTGTCCAAAATTATATTTAAATGAAAACTTTCGTATCAAGATTGAATTTTTCACCAAATACTCATTTGATACATGTGCATTTTGCACGAGTTACTGAAACGTAGTTTACAGCAAATTCTTATCCTATGATAAAAAAAAAAAAAAAAAAAAAAAAAAAAAAAAAAAAAAACCAACACATACTTAAGTGGGAAGAGATAGGAATTGATGGGTAATTTCCCATCAAACTCCCTCTTCTCATCACACTTTCTCCCCAAAATGAGGAGACTTTGAAACCATCACAAATGATGGGCTATGAGAGAAAACTGATGAACCCCACCAAAATCTATCTCATTTTCTCCACTCAACCAAATACTCTCTCATACCATTTTCTCCCTACTTTTCTTTCCCTATTTTTCATCCCCCAATTTTCAACCCAACTAAACACACTCTTAATCAAGGGAGATAATTTCGTATCGTACCAGCTAGTACCCCCAACATTTATCTAAACTTTATGAAACTTCACACAATATCCCCACTTTATGCTTCATGTATCCACACTTTATGCGGTTATCTTTTTTTAAGTCAAGTATCCACACTTTATGCTTCATGTTAGGGGTGTCCAAAACCAATTGCGACTTGCCGGACCGACCAACCCGCTCGATCTCCACCCGATTTCAACTCGAACTGACGCTACTATCGGTTGGTTTCGGGTTTCTATGCCCAAGGCCCGACACCGGTGGGTTGAGTGGCGGGTTCTCTTCTCCAAAACCCGAGCCACTGGACCCGATGGAGGTTATATACAAATCCGGTGAAATCGAGCTCAAATCCGAGGAGATCCAGCAAGTTCTCAACCATATTTGGTGAGATTTAGCCAAATTTGGCCATTCCCAGCAGATTTTAGCGATTTTTAGAAGAGGCTCGGCGATTTTGATGCAGATCTTGTGAGTTTTTACATTTTTCGACGACGATTTTGCAGATTTCGGTGCTTATTTTTACAGATGTCGGTGACTTTTAAAACTCCGGCGATGACCTGAAACCTACCGACAAACCCGATCTCCACCCGAGCCCAAAACCAAACCGACCGATTGATGCTGGCGGTCAATTTCAGGTCACTCTTCTTTCCACCCGACGATCGGTGGGTCGGGTTTGGGCTGGGTCAAAAACTGACCCGGCCCGACCCGTGGGCAGCCCTACTTCATGTATTAAAGAGTGTGAAAAAATGTAAAAGTAAAACCATCAAACCTCTTTCAAAATTTGATTTAATAAAACAGTCGGTCAGAAAGTCTTTAGCCGGCCTGGAAACTGAAAACATTTATCATGAACTTCTACCAAACTCGAACGAAACCATGGAGCAATAGATGCTCAGGAAGTTTCCTATGAACTCCACAGCTTCTCTTTTTATTTATATGATGCTACCCTGTCCTCAGTGTTGTGCAATCCATTTGTAGGTCTTTCTCTCCCAGTTTCAGTCACATTAAATTTTCCCTTTTTGCCTTTTTCAATCACAAAATTATTTGATGGAAACCATTGCCGAAGCCCACATGTCTCTGCCAGATAGAGAAGAGGTAATTCCTACCATCTTTTCACTCTTTCCAGCAGCCAACTCCCTGTCAGATAGTAGTGATAGTTCATTGTCTAATCGAACGCTTCAACACTACTTGTCTCCATATTCCATAACATCGTTCTTTCCACCAAACAACTCTGTGTCAAGCTCTGTATCTACTCAAACCATACACTTCCCTCCATCCATATCGTCACTATTTCCACCCACACGGTCTGTGGACTCTCAGCTAAATTCATTGTGTAGTGAAAGATCGAATCCCGGATTTGGTAATTCCATAACCTCAATCTTCCCGCTAAACTATTATTATTTTAGTTCAATTGAATCAACCCAATACCACGATCAGTTTGGTTCAAACAAAAGCAAATTGAGTCATGAATTCAAAGATGTTACTGGTAAAACTGAACGTCATTTTCAGGAGCCTAATATAAATCATTGGCGCTCATTTAAATTTCATATCTCGAAAGAAGAGAGAATCTTCCAAAAGCAAGTTGAGGCGGAGTTGAGGCAGGCCCAGGAGAGGTGGACCTATGCTATCTATTGGGAGTTAGACAGGAAATCGTTCTCCTCTATGGGGCACTTTCAGTCAGGTCAAAGGGTTCTACAATTTGAATGATTACAAATTTAATAACAAGGCCATGGCCTTGTGTTCTTCCAGCTCATGGATTCGTGGTTTAGCATCTTTGGCAGTGTCCTAAACCAAGTTTTCAGCACTTCGAGTCCCATCTGGGTGGTCGGGAAGGACTGCCTGAAGAGCTCAAAGTACTACCAGGCCCGTGAGTAGGACTGAGCAAGGACCTGGCCCACCCAAAAACCCGACTCGACCCGAACCGACCCGGAAGGGTTTGGGTGGATCTGAGAATATTCGGGTCGGTTTTCGGGTCTTATTTTCGGGTTATTTTCAGGTTTGGATCGGTATCGGGTCGGGCGTCGGGTCAGATAAAAATACTAGTCTGAACCCGATTTTTTCTTTTGAATCAAACCCTACTCTGTTGTCTGTTGTGGTTCTCTCTCCGCCTCCCTTAGGGCCTCGGTTATCTCTGTGTAAGTCGTCCTTCCCGTGTTGTTGTGTTTGTGTGTGTGTGATAGTGTTATTGTGTTTGTGTGTGTCTAATATTTTTATCTTTGTGTGTTTGTGCTTTTTGGGTTTGCTTCTGTTTCAGTTTTTAGGAACTGGGTTTTTGTTATTGCTTGTGGATTTGCTAAAATGTTTGCTTCTGTTTCAGTTTTTAGGAACTGGGTTTGCTTCTGTTTCAGTTTTTAGGAACTGGGTTTGCTTCTGTTTCTGGGTTTTTGTCATTTTTTAAAAATGTTTTTTGATTTATGATCATGTTTCTTGATCTGGGTTGTTCTTGATTTCTTATAATTTTAATGGGTTTTCTTTGTTTTTTTAATTTTTTTTTATTGTGTTTTTCTATTCAGTTTAAGCTCTGATCTGATGGGGTATGTGGGTTTTTGTTGTCGTTTATCATTGGTTAGTTGCTTGATCATCTATGATATAGGATTAGTTGGTCATTGTGACTCGTAACTACCTGGACTTCTTGTCTCTGCACACGTGTTCATTCTCAAACTTCTTTTTCTTTTCTGCTTCCTTCTTGTTTCTCTGGTTTTCTGTTTTGTTTTCACTTTCTGGGTTTCTGAGCTTTTTGTCTTAACTTTTTCTGGGGTTCTGTTTTAATTTTGTTTTAGACTGACTAGTATTGCTTTATTTATTCATTCTTTTTCTGGGTGTTGGAGTTACAAATTTGTGAATTTTTTGGTGGCCAAGAAAAACCTGAAGGAAAAGAGAAAACGTTTTGGAGTTTTGGGGCATTTGTACTACTTGATGTTAGCTTCTTTTAATGGGTTCAATTTCATGAATGGGTTTCTCCAAAAACTTGCCAATTGTGATATAAAGAAACGCTTTTGTGCTTTCTCGTTGAAAATTGCACTCATTGAACCTGAAAAACTTGTTACTGCACTTAAGGTATCCGATTAGATGACTTTGTTAACTTTTCCTCAAGTTTATGATGATTATTCTATATTTACATTTGATGGGGTTTGTATCTTTGTTTTCCATTCTTCGTTTTCCATTCTAATTCTAAGGACTGCTTTTTTTCTTCTGGGTTTTTGATTCTGCAGGGGCTAATGTGAAAACGATTCCAAATCGGTACTTGTTGATTGATACTAGTGGAGGCTTGAATCAACAAAGAACAGGGGTGAGTTTTATTTTTAATCTTTTTTTTTTTATTAGTATAAGATTCAGTTGCCGAATTTGATTTCGATGTAGGCTTTTAGGTTTGAATTAGTCTAACTTTGGTGTGATTGTTAAGAAATTTTATGTAGGATCCTGTGATTAGATTCAAAAGGATTAAAATATTAGGCTTTGTCATTTACTTAATTGATTTTTGCAGTTCTTCTGGTGTTAAATGAGGACTTTGGCTTGACTTGGGCAGCTCATTGCAGATAAAATATTAGATCCTGTGTTTTGATCTTAGTTATGTTGAATGGGATATGAGTATATCTTAGAAATTTGACTTCTGTTAAATGACTTGTTTCTTATTGATTTTTCCCCGGTGCTGTAGGTGGAAAATATTGGAGCAACTTTCACTTGGAGTTTGGAAATGGAAGCTCTTTTGTAATTACTTTAGCTTGTAATTCTGATGTTCAATGATCTGGAGATATCTTAGCAAGTTTTTCATTCTTTAATTTAGGTGATGCGATTTGCACATTAATTGTTTGGTCAAAAGTTGAGTTAATGAAGTTGTACATAGAGTTTTTCAATGCTTTATCTGCGATTTGTTGGGTATTGGATCTTATAAACAGTGAAAACATGACTAACTAGTTCTTTCTTTAGTGGGAGTGCTATTGTTGGTTCTGTTGAAAGTTGCATATGAGAGAATGTTGGGAACTATTGAGGATTTGAGAATTGTTAAATGTGGCTTGCTGAGGAGATTTTAGCTTTTAATTTCTACTGTTAATAGCAGATTCAAATAGTTAAATAGTATGATTTTTTTTTTAATGATTTGATATTGGATTTTTTTTTTTTTAATGAGAGATTATTATTGTAAAAAAGAATATAGTAACATTTAGTATAAAGGCTCCTGGAAAACAAGCCGTAAAAAAAAAAAAAAAAAAAAACAAAAAAAAAACAAAAAAAAAAAGAAAAAAAAAAGTCCAACCCGAGACCCGAAAAACCGACCCAATCTCAGACCCGATTTTACGGGTCGGGTCGGGTTTCAGGCAACCAAACCCGATTTCTATCGGGTCGAGTTTCGGGTCACAGTAAATCCGACCCGACCCGACCCAATATCAGTCCTACCCGTGAGGGCCATCAGTATGGACTCCAGACCATGTATTGGATACGTGTAGCAGATGGTGTCATGGAATTTGGCTCCACAGAGCTAATTTATCCATCTTGAAATATCAGGAACATTGATTGGTTGTCTGTCAATGACAGACCTTCCTTAAGATAGTTTGGCCAAATGGAATGCAAAAACTGCATGTTCTCAAAAAATTTTAATTTGAGAACTTCGAGCTCACTTTCTATAACCATTTCTATACAGTGCCAAAAGTATAATCTATGGTTTCAATTAAAGTTATTTTAATTGTTTTTATTTTTTACACGGTAAAGGACTTAAGTGTCACCAACCTTGATTGTTTTTCCTTCTCATTTCAAATTTTTATGCTGTTTTGTTAATGCAACGCCATTTTTTAAAAACAAAACATCAAATTTTTAACACTTTTCGGTTAATGTCATCCAAATATATATTTAATGTGGTTTAGATAAATCGCCTTAAGATGAATTGAAAGATTAATGGTCAAAATATTCTAAAATGAGTAAAAAATTTTGATATCAAATAACAAAATACATGTCAAGATAATCTGATTATAGTAGAGTTAAAAACATATATTTAAAATTATAAACATGTATGAGAAACATTTATAAGTATGAAATAAGTAAAGACAAAGTATATCGACAAAATTAACATAAATTATGGATGCTTAAACTTATTCTTTTTAATAATTCATGTCTGACATAAACGGCTTTTCAAAATAAAATATAATATTTCCTAGAGTGTGTGTTACTTAACAATGATATAATATTCATAAAAGAAGTCATATATAAATAAGTAAACAATCAAATTTTAATGTATATTCTCAAATTAAAATAGAGTGTCAATCACAGTTGATATTAGATTATAAAATTAGTTTTTAAGATTGTAAATTTTGTATATGATTTTATTTTTGTTAAAATTAGTTATCCAATAAGGCATTTATAATTTTGTTTTATGCTTTGAGATGTTGATATTGTGCAGAAAGGAAACTTGTGTTTTTATTTTAATTATCCTTTGTGCTATTTTGTTTTGGTTAATAATTTTGGGATTTTTATAATTTTAAAACTATTGAAAAAGTATTAATTTGTTTAGTTGAGCTCATTAATTCTTGATATGAGTGGTGAATTCAAAACAATACATTTTACGTCAAATAATTTGTTGTCTTACTTTCCAAATGGCAAATAAAATTTTCTTTTCTTTTCTTCCTTTTATTAAATTTCATGTGAAAAAATACAAAGTTGACCTAACTAGACTCAAACCTAACCCGACCCGCTTGTTTGTGACGTCTAAGTTATAGAGAGAATGAATATAAAATGTTGGCTAGATATTTTGAACTCAGAACCTCATAAGTATTATGAGGTCTTAAAAATCATTTGAAGTTACCAATTATGTCCAAGAATATGAGGAATTGAGAAACATAAAAAAAAAAAATAATAATAATAATAATAAATAAATAAATTAACTTTTATAGACACGAAAGTTTTGATGATATATACATATGTATTTTCTTTTCTTTTTTTCTTTTGCTGATTTGGAAGATATCTTTCTAGAAACAGTCAGTCAAACAAGAGTTTGTAGTTAGCCGCAACATGCAAGTTTTTCCTCTTTGGAGGAAACCGCGGATCGGTAGTTGTGAGGAAGTTTGCTATGAATTTCACTCTCTCTCTCTGTTTAAATGATGTTACCGTCGTTGCTGTGGCAAGCCATTGGTCACAATTGACAATATTCTTCCATTCTGCGTTTAGTGTCATTTGCATGTAGAATTCATTGCCCCAGCTAGCCCACACGTCTCTTCTAGGTTCACATCCAGAGATCTAGTACGAATTTCACTTTCTAATCCGAATTCCATCTCTTTACTCTTTTCCACCAGCCAATTCTGTGTCTCGTAGTGAGAGTTCACTATATAATCGTACTTTAATTCCCGGCTTCTCTCATTATTCCATACCATTCTTATGGACTCCGGACCATGTCTTGGGTACGCGTTGCAAACGGCGTCATGGAATCCGGTTCCACAGAGCTGATTCACCCGGCTTCAATATCTTTTCAGCAGAGATGAGAGGAAAAAAAGAGACGGTCAATAATGAAAATTCACCTAATTACAGCATCTATCCATGCATAAATATTGTCTTTCTCTAATGCATCTGGTAAACAAAGTTTGGTATTTGTTGAAATGTCAGTTACAATATCTTGTAGTTTTTCTCTATATATCAACATCGCCTCTGAAAGATCTTGAATATACTAAAGGAGTATAAGGAAGCCTCGGGACAAAAAATGAATAGAAGTAAAACCTCATTGTTCTTTAGCAAGTCTGTACCAGAGAAGGAGAAGCATGGAATCAAGGTGGCCATAGGAGTCCTCGAAATCTAGCACTATGAAAAATGCCTTGGGCCGCCCTCATTAGTTGGCAAAGGTAAAAAAGAAAGTTTTAACTACATCAAGGAGAAGGTATGGCAGAAACTTCAAGGGTGGGAAGCTAAATTGCTTTCACAAGCGGGAAGAGAAGTGCTCTTAAAGACAGTCATACAAGTCATCCCTACTTACACTATGAGTTGTTTTAAATTGCCGTTGGGATTGTGCAACGAGATTGAGACTCTAATCAAGAAATTTTGGTGAGGCCAAAGAGGTGACCGAAGGAAAATCCATTGGGTTAAATGGCAGGAAATGACAAAACCTAAGACTATTGGAGGTATGGGCTTTCGAGACCTTGCTACGTTCAATGATTCCCTTTTGGCAAAACAAGCTTGGCGCCTCTTGCATGATAAAACCTCACTCTTCTATAAAGTATTTAAAGCTCGTTTCTTCCCAAATTCATCAATTATGGAGGCTGCCGATTCAAGGATGGGGTCCTATGCTTGGAAGAGTATCCTTAGAGGTAGAGACATCATTCAAAGAGGGGTTTTATGGAGGATAGGAAGTGGAGAAAAAATAAACATTTGGCAGCAATGTTAGCTGCCAAGAAAACACCCAACACAGCTGCCAACTTGCCCCTTGGAGAGCTTTGAAAATCGTACCATAGCCACCCTCTTTAGATGGAATGAAGAGTTGGTGGGTGGGTTATTTGTGATCGAGGATGCTAATTTAATTAAGAAAATTCCACTTAGCCGTAATGCAGCAGAGGACAATCTGTACTGGCCTTATACTCCATCCAGAAACTACTCATGTAAATTTGGTTAAAAATTCCTTAAAGAAGAGGCAGAGCTGCAATCAAATCCCCAAGCCCTCCCAATTTGTGAGAAGCAGGTTTGGAAGGAAATATGGCAGATGCAAGTTCCAACAAAGATTAAAAATTTCCTTTGGAGAGCCTGCCATAATGCTCTGCCAACCAAACAAGTATTGATGCAAAGAAAAATCATAAAGGATCCAATGTGTGAGAGATGTAAGCAGGCAGTGGAGGAATCGATACATGCACTATGGTCGTGTCCAGAACTGGATGAGGTGTGGTCTGATCAAGGAATGTAGGGATTTAGGTGTGAAGTAGGCTTCACAAGTGTTAAGGAGTTGCTGCTATGGATGGTAGAGGAAGGTAAGTCCCTGGAGCTGTTAGCTTTCACGGCTTGGAGTGTTTGGAATCAAAGGAATAAAGCACGTCTGAACTTGCAAGCCATCCCGCTTCATCAGGTTCCTACACAATCATGGGCAAAGCTGGAGCAATACCGTGCTGATTTACATGTTTCAAAGGTGCAGGTGGGGTGTAACGGCAGTGGGGGAAATAGTTGGGGAGCTCCGCCAGTAGGATTCATGAAAGTGAACTTTGATGGAGCAATTTTTGGTGTCTCAAGGCTATCAGGTGTAAGAGTAGTGATAAGGGACTCGCACACGAGCTGGGATTCCAAAATGTTGTTCTTGAAGGTGATGCTTTGGGCTTGATTTAGGCATTGAAGTCACAAGAACAGAATCTATCTCCGGGGGGTCTGCTGATAGAAGATGTGAAAGTGTATGAAACTAAGTTTAGAAGATTATTGTATTCTCACGTTAAGAGAAATGGCAATAGTGTAGCACATAATCTGATGAAACGTGTTATCTGCATACCAGATTTTCAAAGATGGATGGAGGATGTTCCATCTCATATTGTTCCATTTTTACATTTGGATGTAAGTCATTTACGTTAATAAAATTTCATAAGTTCATTCTCAAAAAAAAAAAAAAAAAAAAAAAAAAAAATCGCCTCTGAAAGATAGCGTGATGATGTCGTTATCATGTGGCCCGCTATTCGTACTTTGTATGGTAGGGTTTTTGCTTGTAGTTGTGTATTAGTTGAAGTTCCTCAAATGATGTGGGTTTGAATCCCTTTAATTTATATATACTAAAAACCAATTAATCACACGGTAAAGATTAAAGAGTAATTGAAAGTTCAAATAGTGTAAAAACACCCTTGAACGTTTAGACCCCCAATTAATAAATTAACCAATTCAAGCTTTATGTCAAACAAATAGTGTGCGGAAAATGAACATAAGCTATAATGTAGAATTGGAAAAAACTATCTAAGCCAAATTAAAATCACAACCACAGCAGAAAATAAAAGGCAAAGATAAAGGGAAGGAAGATGCAAACACAAAGACAACACGCGATGTGTTATCGAAGAGGAAACCGAAGCCCTCGGCGTAAAACCTCTCCGCCGCCCTCCAAGCGGTAAATAATCCACTAGAAAATGTAGTTGGGATACATGGACAGCAATAGACCCTCTAAGCCTAATCTACCCAGTTCACCTAAGCCCTCCAAGCTTCTTGCTCCAACGAGGTTGCGCCGAGCCTTTTTCTTTTCTAACTTCCCGGATTCCGCTACTAGACCATAGCATCAACCAATGAAGATTGGTTCCTTCCTAACTGCTTCCCAGAACACCAAACAACCCTCTCACAGTAATGGATATGGTGAGAACAAGGTTTTGGTAAAAAGGCCTCTCAAGGATTTGGCAATAGAGAGGAAGAGAGTTGAGGAATTTGAAGAGACACTAATGTAAAGATTGTAGATGGTTCAATCTTGTTTTGCTCTAGGGTTTCTCTCTCAAAATTCTCTCTGGAAGCTCTCTCTCATTTGTGGGTATAAAGGGTATTTATACTGAGGTGAGAGGAGAATGTGAAACGTCAGGTTTTTCAAAACAGGGCTGGCTCGCGGCTTGGCCTCGCGACTTGACTGAGTCGCGAGAACCAGTCGCGAGATAACCGTATGGCCAGTTGTCCTGTTTTGTCCTATAATGCTCCAGCTAGCATGACTGTTCACCTTCCGGCATGCTTGGCACGTGTGCTGCATCTGGCGGCTTGCAGCTGCGAGTCACCCGCGAGATCCAGCCGCGAGTCTCTGTTTTCTTGCACACTCTTGAGCAATCTTCACTATATCTCACTCACTACCCTTACAACAAGCCCACCTAAATACAGGGTTACTAAATGCTGAAATACAAGCAAATTTGGCACGGAATAAAGCCAATTAGATGGTTGAATAAATTCAACCTTACAGTAATAATCATTGAACGAATTATAATTTTATAAGGTCAAATCTTATTATTGTTTCTATAAAAAAATAAAAATAAAATGTTACGATTAAGCCCACTATTTTTTGAAAAAAAGAAAAAAAAAATTATCACCTCTTATATACATGCAGTTTATGTGTAATCTCTATTTTGATAATTACAAAAAGTTTCAAATTTATTCCACATAACTTGAAATTATATACCTCACGGAAATGATGGTTTATCATAAAGAATATCAGCGAACTTGCTGGGCAAGGTCGCTCAAGCAAAGTACTCGCAAACTGTCAAGAAGGGCCTGGGCTTAGAAAGCTATAGAAATTCAATGCACAAGTCCTAAATGCCTTTGCCAAGCATAATGGATGATTACATGACTTCCTTGACCTAGACAAAAGAAACTGCTGTATAACCAAAACACAACTTTGTTTAAATATATACAGTGGATCCAATCCATCACTAGTGGATTCTCTCTCTCCTGTGCTCTTTTTTTTTTTTTTTTTTTTTTTTTTTTTTTTTCACATTATAAATAAAATCTTTGTTCCAAAAAAACAAAAAAATCATAGTAACTATTACTATAGTATATCATTGTCCATGCGTACGTGGCATGTTCCCCTCATCCCCAATCACACATATTTGATTATGTTTAGCTTAAAGTTGTGGCGTTTTTTTTATGAATTTCACTAAAAATAAGGCCACTTTAGGCAACGTCTTTTTATAATTAACTAATTAAATAGGTCATATCAATCGAGCATAAAGTACATGATAGACTAACATTCTTATTTATTACCTTTCATTCATGGGTACATGACCATTTTTTCCTCTTTTATTTATTTATTTTTAATCTATTTAAAACAAATAAAATAATGTAGCGTTTGAATGATAGGTGGATAACCAAAACCAAACTTAATATCAAAAAAAAAAAAAAAAAAAAAAAAAAAAAACCAAACTTAATATGAATGAGATGTTGCAAAAACGATAAAACTTTCCAAACATGAAATCTTAGCCCCAGTTAGAATTAGGGTTTCGTTGAAACCCGACTATATCGATCTTCAAATTTATCGATTAAATTTATCATGGTCAGTTACAGGCAATCAAATTCTTAAAAAATTTACATAACATATGTCACACAAAGAAACTCCAGAAAAACTTTAGAGGCTTGTCACTTCCAAAATTGATGTACAAAAAGCTCCAACCAAAGCACGTTCTTAAAGTAGGAGTTATAAGATTTCCAACAGCTAGTGTCACGTCCCAAACCCAGAAGGGTCCAAAACATGAAAAACCGAGGTAGAATTAGGGTTTTGTTGAAACCCAACTATATCGATCTTCAAATTTATCGATTAAATTTATCATGGTCAGTTACAAGCAACCAAATTCTTAAAAAATTTACATAATATATGTCACACAAAGAAACTCCAGAAAAACTTTAGAGGCTTGTCACTTCCAAAATTGATGTACAAAAAGCTCCAATCAAAGTACATTCTTAAAGTAGGAGTTATAAGCTTTCCAACAGCTAGTGTCATGTCCCAAACCCAAAAGGGTCCAAAACATGAAAAACTGAGCCTTCAAGAGAAACTGTATGGGACTTTTTTTTTTTTTTTTTTTTCTTTCCATTTGATAAAGTAAATAGAGATATTGATCTCTCTACAATACAAATTAGAGCTCTATGACACATTTACATGCAATACAAACTACAAATCATGTGTCTCCATATATACTTAACAATCCAACTCTCCAAATAAAATAAATAGAAAGTCACGATCCTCTCTAAGGTATGCAACCAGCTCAACAGAAAATCTAGGCCTACCACACCCAAGACTAACAACCTCAAGAGCCCAATCTCCAGTAGTATTAGCTATGGCCTAGATAAATTTAGTAGGTTGAGTCACCAACAATTTATAACACAATTCTCCCACTTAGCATAGTACTTTAGTCACCACCAATAAACTAAGCTCCATACCTGACGTATAGCTAATTTATTTGTAAAAATATTGGAGAGTAGGATGAACTAAAATCCAGTAAGTAGCATAATTAATAAAGGTGGAGGAGAGGGGGCTGACTTAAGTTGGAGAGTTTAATTATTGATTTGGCGCAAAAATATCTTGTGAGTAAATTACCAATTTGCCCCTCAAGCTTCTTCCAAATTACGCTTAATAACTGGGGTGTTACATTCTTTCCCCCTTAAAAAATTTCGTCCTCGAAATTGTATGCAATTAATAAACTTTTTGAAACACATTCAGTGATCAAAAACATTAGCTTTAGAGATTTATATACGTGTGAACTTGATGAGGATCAAGAAAACTTCATATGATAAAAAGAAAATACCCATTCACCTTTCAAGTAATCTTTGATAAGATAAGAGGGCTACTAATGAAATGAAATTAACAATTATAAAACCATGTCCAAACTCTCAATTTCTGGAAAAAGCCGATATTGACAGTAAAATTAATAATTTTTTTTCCTAATACTAGTCACAAATGCTCCATTGAACTTAAGAATTTTAAAGGGGTAAGAAGCAACCAAGAGTTAAAACCGAAGCCTCAAATCATAAATATAACATCAATCATGACTTATGAAGACAACAGTACATTCACAATGAACAGAAGTTTCATAAAAGGCTTTAAAATGACTTTCTAAATCCATGCGAACCATACAAGTCCACCTTCCTAGTAAACTTTAATTCAAAACTTTTCATATCAAAAGAAATTTAATATATATATATATATATATATATAATAACATGATAGCACCAAAACTTGATGGTTAATGGTTTGTTAGACACCGCATGAGCTCAACGGCATCAAACAAACTCTCTAATCAACCATCGCAATAAAAAATAAAATAAAATAAAAAGTTGTTGGATTATGCTAAAGATAGTTGGTCAACAACTTGTCGTACCACTCGTGGCTAGCAAGGTTCAACCAAATTGCACCACCTAAAGTCAGCATAACCAACAATATTTGCTAACGGCAAATTATCTTTAAACAAGTTCTCAAAATTTATAAACATGAGATTTGAAAACTTGATTCCTTTTTGTTTGCTCAAAACAATTTTAGGAATTTAACCCAAAACTTTCAAGAATTTTGAGAACAATGCATAGCAAGCACAACAGTTTACATCACGCACAAAGATTTAAGAACTTACCAATAGCATCACACAATAAGAAACACAACACAATTCCAATCACTTATAACTCAATCAATCATAACGCACACAATAGTTTCTCCCTAAAGCTGCCCAACAAGCTACCACAACACATAATGCTCTGACTTAGATCAAGATCATTGCCTACTTCAAATGTCTATAGAATTATAACCTAAGCTTTGATACCATAATTGTCATGCTCCAAACCCAAAAGGGTCCAAAGCATGAAAAACCGAGCTTTCAAGAGAAACTATATGAGTTTTTTTTTTTTTTTTCCTTTGATAAAGTAAATAAATATATTGATCTCTCCACAATACAAGTCAAAGCTCTATGACATATATACAAGCAATACAAACTACAAATCACGTGTCTCAAATATATTTAACAATCCAACGCTCCAAATAAAATAAAGACAAAGTCATGATCCTCTCTAAGGTATGCAACCTCAATAGAAAATCTAGGCCTACCACACCCAAGGCTAAGAACCTGAAGAGCCCAATCTCTAGTAGTATTAGCTATGGCATCAATAAATTTAGTAGGTTGAGTCACCAACAATTTATAGCACAAATCTCCCATTTAGCATAGTACTTTAGTCACCACCAATAAACTAAGCTCCATGCCCGACATATAGCTAATTTATCTGTAAAACTGTTGAAAAATGAGATGAGCTAAAACCTAGTAAGTAGCATAATTAATGGAGGTGGAGGAAGGGGGGGGGGGGGTTGACTTAAGTTGAAAAGCTTAATTATCGATTTGGCCTAAAAATATCTTGTGATTAAATTACCAATTTGCCCCTCAAGCTTCTTCCAAATTACGCTTAATAACTAGGGTGTTACAATTAGCATGTGGCACATCCATTTCTGAGTTCGTTAAGGTCTCCATGCAATTTCATTTCGATAATCGAAGAAGTTTATGACTAGGGAGCCATAATTTTCACAGACATCATTCGATTCATTCAAACTTATGCTATGTTTGTTTCGTCACACACTTTATCTTGAAAATCGGTCATTTTTCAAAGAATATTTTCTAGAAAACCATCTTATTTTCCTATGTTTGGTACTAACTTTAAAAATGAGCTTAAAATGTTTTATGGTATTTGGTTTGCACAAAAAATCACTAACATTTCTTGTATAATTCAGAACATATATAAAATGTATATTGTGTAAAACAACTACATAATCATTATTAAATAGAACATAACCAAGAGTCTTGTTATTCAATTGGTTGACACTTTCTAATATTTTTAACAAAAACATCTATATATATATATATATAGTAACTCTTAAACATTACAAAAAATTATAAAACGTTTATATAATTTTTTATAATTCTATATGTGATAGCCAAAGGAAATCCAAGTAGGAAAAAAAATCAAATTGTTGTCCTCCATCTAACGTAGCACCATGAGGTTGAAATAGTTATTTTACGCAATAGCCCTATAGGATGCACTTCCTCAGTAGTTGTAGAAACCATATAGATTAGCCTATTAGCCTTGCTGAGTGAGTTGTTGAATTTTCTACTGCACAAGGCATTGATGAGCTTTGTGACAATGGAACACATTGGATTGGAAACCTCTTTAAACACCATCTAAAGAGGGATTACAAAGGAAGACAGAGAAAGACAACAAGAGAAGTGAGACAGAGAGACATAAAGATTATTTTCCAAAAAAATTTAGCGGAAACATTCTCTAAAAAATAAGCCTTCTTTTTAATAGAGTTTTTCATTTATCAAAGATTTTTTTTTATCTATTTTATTTTATGATACCGAACATAGAAAAATACAAAATAAAAAAAAAAAAAAAAAAAACTATTTTTACATAAAGTTTTCTATCGAAACAAACCGAAGGTGAGTGTCTTTGTAAATTTGTAATGAGATTTTATTATTATAATAATCTAAAAAGAATAAGAAATTTGAATAAATAATTAGAAGCATTTTAGTTATACCCAAAAAAGGGAAAAACTTACCACGTTGCAACAAAAGCTTGAAGAATATAGGCCATTTAAAAAAAGTACAATATCAATCAAACATCGTCAAGTTTCTATAAAAATTAAAAAAAAAAAAAAAAACCCCAAAATAATAAAACAATATATTTATAGATATAGAGAGATGAAAAATATTTTTTAAAATAGTTTAATTGTTAAAAAAAAAATATGTTCAATAAATTTTAAAAAATAAACTATAGATTAAACAATATCACAAAATAACATATATTAACATGCATCACCTCCCCCTCAAAAAAAAAAAAAAAAAATGCATAACCTAAATTCGTTACTAGTTAATTACATTGGGTTATTGTTCAAGAGGATGCAAAACAAATGCAATCAATGGGTGACGTATGAAGGTGGAACAAGTATACCATGTTTCGGTAATACCAACTCAGTACTTATTTTGGTATTTTCTACCCAATAAATGAGTGACACCTGTTTCAAAAAATCAAATCAGACTACTTCAATAAATAATTAATTTATCTTCCCGATAGTATAGAAGATTGTGATTAATTTATTAGAGTAGTCTGATATAATTTTTTGTAACAGATATCACTCATTTATTGGATAGAAAATAACAAAATAAATACTAAGTTGGTATTATCGAAACATGATATAATTTCTCGTCTGGGTTTCGTACTGAAATACTCCGCTCAAAATTGATCAAAACTATTAATGTATTAAAGCACAGCACGTGTACCCTTTTCAGTTTTCTCTGACAAGAAATTTAAAAATTCGAGAATTTCTTCATCCTCTCCTTCGATTGCCCTTCCATTCCTAGACAGCCAAAACTATAGTCAACAGACACGACAAAAATTATTTTAATTCTTTTTAAAAATAAATAATTCAATTGCCTTTCCATTCCTAGACAGTCAAAACTATAGTCAAAAGACGCGACAAAAATTATTTTAATTCTTTTTAAAGATAAATAATTCGATTGCCTTTCCATTCCTAGACAGTCAAAACTATAGTCAAAAGACGCGACAAAAATTATTTTAATTCTTTTTAAAAATAAATAAATAAATAAAAGGACATAAGAGCCACCAAGGTTGATTGCCCAGACAGCTCAATCCAAAAAAAAAAAAAATTAAAAACACATCCTAGGAGTTAATTTGGTAACGTTGTTTTAGTAACATTGTTTATATTTTTTTAAAATACGTATAAATGAAAAAGTATATCAAAATACATATAATGTTATTTAAAAACTGAAAATATTGTTTAAACTACCATACCAAATGGACCCTAGGTTACAACTTTTACAAACTCACTCGAAAAACATTACTAAATGTATTTTAAGAAAATGTTATTTTAGTAATATTGTTTGTATTTTTTAAAAATATGTGCAGGTAAAAATGTATATAAAAATACTTATAATGTTGTTTAAATACTAAAAATTATTATTCAAAATACACTATCAAACAACCCCTTAAACACCTTTGGTTTTTTTTTTTTCACCAAACATCCATTAAAAACATACTCTTCACTTTTATCTCGTCAATTTTTTATCTTCCTTAAAAAAAAAAAAATAGGGAGCAAAAGAGCCGTGTTAACAGTTGGGTAGGTGGGTATTTAATGGATTTGCCACTTTGCCTAGTTAATAGAGTTTATCATTTTATATTTTATTATTAATTAGGTCGTTGTAGAGTATTTTAGGTACTAGAGAGTAGAGAGCCACGTTATAGTCACAAGACATAGATATCTTCTTTATTTTTTAAGACTTACATAGTTACATGACATACTGGTCATTAAAATAATAATAATAATAATAATTGTGGGGCCAGAGAATTCACAATTCCGGCCCACTTTCCATCTGGGCCCAGGGCCCGTGCCGATAAAGGCAGTTGCCGAGGACAAGTGATGAAAGACCAAACAGCTTAGAGATATAGCCGAGGATGACCCTGTCCTCGGCATCCCACGACCTCAGAGGGAAGAGTAACTTGTCATCAAAGGCAGCCTCCAAAGCGCCCCCAGAAGGAAAGGCGAGTCGAATAGGACTTACGTGGGGGTGCGGAGTGGGAGTCGTTCAAGGATAAGATGTCACCTCCGCATTGAATGCGCCCACAAACGTCCTATCCATATTGATGGAAAAGGACTCATGAACAGTGTGACTTCGGTTATTGCAACTAACAGAAAGTAGGAAGAGGCGGCTGATGGGACAGGCACTCGAACAGGTACCTGTCTGATCAACAGGTGGAGGGTCCGGATTAACCGAGAAGGGTTACATAATGTAGCAGCTTATGCGCCAAAGAAAGGGCTGGGAAAAAAGGCCAACAACCAGAGCCTCCCAGACCGTATCGAGGAGAAAGACTCCTCGAGCGAACATAGTTTAAATCTGTATGAATACCATGGCCAACCACCGTCCGGTGACCTAAGCCTAGCCTCTCAAGCCCACGCTCTACAAATTTTATTGTTTGGGCCTTTAATGTGCGAACCCGATACCACTTTGGGGTCGTTATAAATTGAGTCCTTACAATTGGCGTCGTCTGTGGGAAGGCTTGTGCGTTGGCACAGGCGACGGTTAGTCGTGGCTAGAGTCCCTTAAAAGAAATAGTTTTGGCGGAGGGGCTAGCTAGGCGAAAGCCTCTCCGTCGTTTCCAGTAGTTGTTGCTCTCGACCCTACCCTGCAGAGTGCCAGTGGCATGAGTAGTTCTAGGGGCTCTCAACACCAAGTCAACGCCCCGTACCCTTGTCAAGGGGTTAACTACCAACTACTTAAAGAAATATCTAAGTTTTGGACAGAACCAAGGTCTTGCATGGTCCTCGGACCCAAACCTATGGGGAAACCAAGTACATGAAAAAGAAATATCTAAGTTTTGGACAGAACCTAGGTCTTGCATGGTCCTCGAACCCAAACCTATGGGGAAACCAAGTACATGAAAAAGAAATATCTAAGTTTTGGACAGAACCAAAGTCTTGCATGGTCCTCGGACCCAAACCTATGGGGAAACCAAGTACATGAAAAAGAAATATCTAAGTTTTGGACAGAACCAAGGTCTTGCATGGTCCTCGGACCCAAACCTATGGGGAAACCAAGTACATGAAAAAGAAATATCTAAGTTTTGGACAGAACCAAGGTCTTGCATGGTCCTCGGACTCAAACCTATGGGGAAACCAAGTACTCCAACAATTCTAAGTTCTGGACAGAACCAAGGTATTGCATGGTCCTCAGACTCAAACCTATAGGGAAACCAAGTACTTCAAAAATTCTAAAGTTTTGGACAGAACCAAGGTATTGCATGGTCCTTAGACTCAAACTTATGGGGAAGCTAGGTATTCCAAGAAAATCTAAGTACCAGTTACGGCTCGATAACACGCATGGAGTCTCGGATGATGGCTTTAGTCCCTCAGAGGTATGTAAAGGTACAAATTCAAACTCTGAACTATGATCCCAAGTATATTATATGCACAACTATTCGTCCATGTTAAGACAACTAGATCAACAACCATGAGATTCGTAATCATAATAAATATCCGCAAAGATAACCAACATGTGATTTAAAGGAGAGAGGAGGGAAAGGAATTTCGTATATGTGGTCTAGGAGTTCAATTACAAACAAATTATAAAGTCTTTAAAATAAAGCGTAAGATAGTTAACAGTTAATCTAGTAACAAATATAAAATTCGGTCTGGGTTTTCACTTCTTCAATTTGGTCTTGACCACATCATGGGAAGGCTGAACGGGATTAGCCTCGAGCTCTGGGCGATATCTCCTTCTGGGGTAGGCTTGGCAAGATCAGCCTCGGTGCCCCGGGGGACATCAGTGAGGGAAATGACTTGAGGGGGCTGAATGGAGATGGTTGGCTCCTCGGCACAAGAAGTCTGGGCACTGACTATCGACGGAGTGGGCTCCTGGAGAATCTCGGGATTCAAACCTCCAGATGCTTCTATTGCAACACAAGGCTCCCCTCCTTCAGGCGACTCACTAGGAGAGACGATGATATGAGCAGCTTCTGGCTGGGCAGCCTCAGCCTCCTGTGGAGTGCTCATAGCCTCGGAACTAGTGGCGGCAGTCTCACGAATGGCAGGGGGATAAAATACGCGCTCCGCCCTCCATAAATCGGACGAAGCTTCCACCCCAGCTTGTTTGAGGGCCTCTTCCCAGACCTGGGAGCAATATAGCCTGCATACTCTTGGGATTTGTGCTTTAAGGAAGGCCTGGGTATCAGCCACCCCTGCATCGTAGCCCTCCTCCTCAGCCTTATCCTTAGCGGTTTTAGCCTCAGTTCTAGCAAACTCGGCTTCCTGCTTGGCCCTCTCGGCTTCGTCCCTGGCAAATTCAGCCACGCCTTTATCATTGTTTGCCACGATCAGTTTCTCCTCCAGATCACTGATCTGCTCCTTAGCTATCTGCAATTGCTCCTCGGCAGTGAGTAGGCGCTTTGTCTATTCCTCGGCCTGCTTTTGGGCTCCAGTTAAACCTGCCAAAGCACTGTCCCTATCTCGGGCAACCACCTTTAAATCTTCCCTAGCCTTCACGAGGTCAGCCTCGGAAGCTTTGAGTGTCCGCGCGGCATCTATACGTTTGGTGCGCTCAACCTCGGCAGTCTTACTCTGCCCCTTAACCTCTTCCTCCATCCTATAGGTAGCCTGGATAGCCTGTCAATTGAGACGAGTATATTATGAATGAAAATCCAGGCGCAAAAATGGATAGAATCTTAGGTTTCAAGAGTCTTACCATTCCCAGGTATCTTTTCGCGCTGAGGAAAACCTCCTGCATCCTCATATTCTTTAACTCCTCCATATCACTAGGGAGCAGCATGGTCCTTCCTAATGCGTCGGCCACATAACCGCCTTCGCCGTCTCCAAGGTTCCTCATGGACGCGTTCTCCAGTAATGGCTCCCCGTGGAGCATTGGGGCGGGAAGCCAAGCGCTCGGCGCAGATTGATCTTCGATCCCTTTCCCTTTGCTTTGGTGCCCAATCTTTAACTGTTTTTGTGCTCGCGGGGCTTCCTCCCTCTCCTGAGAGGATTGGGACTTCCCTCCCTCCATGGTGTCCTTCCCCTTGGGACTCCTTTTTCTCTTTGAGTCAGTGGGTTCCGACACAGGAGGCAGAGCTGGTTGAGGAGGAGCAGGAAGTTTGGGGCGGGGAGATTGTGACTGCGACTTGGTAGAGGAGGACCTAGTATGGATGGGCTGGGGCTGAGGTGGCGAAGTGGGGGCTTTGGATGGTGGTTTTCCTTGTGCACCCTTCCCCAGTTGACCCTCGATGAGTTCGTACAAGTTGGTCGGGGGCTTTCTCTTGAGACCCATCTCGGTTCGGGAAGTCGTTCCTACTGACAACAGTTCTGCTTCAGACAAGTTTGGATCACCCAGATCGCCAGAAGAATCCTCAGATGGGTCAGCCGGGTCAAATGCCCCAAAACCCTTCTCAGACGGACCCAAATTACCTTCGTCCTCCGCTGCCAAGTACGACGACGATGAATCCGCAAATGGGATGCCCTCAGGTATAGGAGATCCTTCGGAAATCGAAAACCCTTGTTCGGTTATGGTAATTTTTGGAAGCCGAGGATGGTTAGCGCTGACCACGTGCTTCGGGTCGGCAAATGACTTTTGAATGGGATCGTACCCTAAGATTTTGTGAGCGGCTCTGACTTGACCATCCTCTTCATTCACAAAAACTGCGGCTTGGAGAACAGTCTCCAAGTCAACCCGGTTAACCAGATGAAATTGTCGGTGAAAGGCGCTTGGATCTGCAAAGAAAAGGCATGTACATGGTCAGTAATTAAGCCACCCCAAATTGAAATGGCGTAAAGGATTGACACCCGTCTACTTTCTGTGCCCCACCTGGTTCTCCCTCCACCACTGGGCAGGGAAGGCCGTCATGCCATTCCCCGGATACAATAAGAAAATCCTTGTTCAACCCCTTGTTGCAATCGGGGAGGCACTGGATTAACCGAACCCTATCGTCTCTCGTCTTCATGTAGTAGGACTTGCCTTTTAAATTTTGGAGGTTGTAGCACCAATTTACGTCATGATGGGTTAGTCTTAACCCCATTTTTTCGTTCAAGGCATCCACACAATCCAAAATCCTGAACATATTGGCAGCACATTGGGTAGGAGCTAACTGGAAATGCCTAAGGTAACCCTTCATTACCGGCCCCATGGGGATTCGCATACCCCCCTCTACGAAGGCGAGAAGGGGAATTACCACCTCGCCCATCTTTCTCAGAGAATGCCATTCCCCCATCTTACAGTGCCTCAAACTTACGTTGGGGGGAATCCTATAGTCGGCGATGAACTTTTCCATCGCCTCTTCAGTATCAACCAATTTTCTCAATTTAACCATCTCTAAACACTACTAAACAAACTTAGTGGGCGACGGGAGAAGGAAAGGAACAAAGGAAAAACGAACCCAGAAAAGAAAAAGCACGAGTTAGTGAAGGCAGAGAACTTACAGAAAAGAGGAAAGTTGCCTCGGACAGGCTTTTTGTGCAGGAGATAGACTCGAAGTTGGATAAAAGTTTGGACAAACCCAGGATATATGTGCTAGAATTCTTAACTGCAAAAATGAAGGGACAAATCAGTTCCAAAAATCATTTATACCCCCCATCGAAAAGTAACTGCACGAATTTTCCCGCCCATAAAGGCAAAGAAATCTCCACCGTTTGATCACATCGCGCCGTTGAACGTGGGGAACACAGAGCCGCCGGTATTTAATGAAGACACGTTTCACACTCCAAAGGCTCCAAAAACGTGTCTCGGGCAGACGAAGAGTCTCGGGAATCGATAAACGACAAGGATTGACAAGCTTTGGCAGAGGCCTGATATCATCAAAACCTTCCTATCCGGCCGAGGATCCGGACAGCAAGATTTTGAGGGGCTAATGTGGGGCCAGAGAATTTACAATTCCGGCCCACTTTCCATCTGGGCCCAGGGCCTGTGCCGATAAAGGCAGTTGCCGAGGACAAGTGATGAAAGACCAAACAGCCTAGAGATATAGCCGAGGATGACCCTGTCCTCGGCATCCCACGACCTCAGAGGGAAGAGTAACTTGTCATCAAAGGCAACCTCCAAAGCGCCCCTAGAAGGAGAGGCGAGTCGAATGGGACTTACGTGGGGGTGCGGAGTGGGAGTCGTTCAAGGATAAGATGTCACCTCCGTATTGAATGCGCCCACAAACGTCCTATCCATATTGATGGGAAAGGACTCATGAACAGTGTGACTTCGGTTATTGCAACTAACAGAAAGTAGGAAGAGGCGGCTGATGGGACAGGCACTCGAACAGGTACCTGTCTGATCAACAGGTGGAGGGTCCGGATTAACCGAGAAGGGTTACATAATGTAGCAGCTTATGCGCCAAAGAAAGGGCTGGGAAAAAAGGCCAACAACCAGAGTCTCCCAGACCGTATCGAGGAGAAAGACTCCTCGAGCGAACATAGTTTAAATCTGTATGAATACCATGGCCAACCACCGTCCGGTGACCTAAGCCTAGCCTCTCAAGCCCACGCTCTACAAATTTTATTGTTTGGGCCTTTAATGTGCGAACCCAATACCACTTTGGGGTCGTTACAAATTGAGTCCTTACAATAATAATAATAATAATAATAATAATAATAATAATAATATTTATTATACATAAGAAATGTATAATAATATTTAATATATAATTTAAAAATATTAAATAATAATTAATTTTAGTACAAATTTATTATTACCTATTGCTGATTTCATACTAAATAGTTATAAACTTACTATATATTTAGATTCGTTATTTTACTTTTCTGAATATAAGGTCCTCTTTTACATTTTGGTATTTTTTATTTTATTTTATAAATATAAGATGTAAAATGCTAAAAGCTTACATAAATTGTTTAAAAAGATGTTATATATTTTTAATCATACATATTTATTACTATTAGTTCATTATTAGTATATGAAAAACACTTATTATTATTTATATAATTTAAAAATTATTAATTAAATAAAATTCTATATGACGTCATCCATTTGACCACTGGTTCAACCCTAGTCAAACCATAAAACCAATAACAAGTCCCTTTTTTTGGTTTTACCAGTTTTTAAAACCATGGATTTATTGCAATTTTCCCTATAATCAAAATGTCACACAAATTTAACAAAATAAAATTTGGACTTGCCCACATTGCTAACTTATAAAATTTGGATTTGCCCACTTTTTTTTTTCTTTTTTTTCCCGCATATACTCTAGCCCCATAACTTGAAATCATCAATCCATCCTTACTATTAAGGCAATTATTAATAAATCATATTAAGAAAACTTTAAATACTACTTTTATGTGAAATATAAAAACTATTAGAAAAATTTATTATTATTTCATTTTCTTATAAAAATAATTTCTAAGTCAATACCCAGAACATCCGTTAATATTTCCCTTTTTATTTCAATCAACTTCCGTCGGCTTACAAAACTTCAGCATCAAACCGTGAGCCGAATAGAAACTAGAAACCCCAAAGAAGCTAAGTCTGTCTTTCACAATACGCCCAAAATCTTAAAACTTTAATCAATGACTACTTTTTTAAGAGCACCCACAGTAGATGTGGGATATGTGCCAAATGCTAAATATTTGGCACATATCCCACATCAAACCCAAATTATGCCCATTTATCAGATGTGGTATATGTTAAAATTTTTCCAACTTGCTACAGTAAAATCACAAATATACCAGTGTACGGACCGGCTGTGGTATATTGGTTTATTATTTTTTATTTCTCACTCAACCCTCATTTCCTTTCATTTCTCCTTCAGCCCACCGCCTCCATCTCCATCTCCACTCTCCCATTCTTTTTCTTCTTCCCTCTTCCCCGTTGCTCCATCTCCTTCAGCTCACCATCAGTTTCGTTTCTACCATCACTGATCTAACCATCACTGATCTAACCACATAAATCCAGTTTTTTTTTCCCCTTTTGGTTCGCTCTGTCCTCTGTTCTACCGGCATCAATCTGGTTCTGAGTCTCCGTTTTCGTTGTGATTGCTCGCAAATCTGAAAGGGATGTTTGTGCTTCCGCCGAAGATTCCAGCAGCTCATTGATCTCAAAGGAACTTTCAGTCCAGCTGGAGCTTGATGAAAAACGACTCAAAAGCGAAACGGAGCCAAATCGTTAGGTTGATTCCAACGGAGCCAAAACGGAGCCAAAACAAAGCTTGATTCCAACGACTCGTCCACCATTATCATCAGCGTCGGCGTAGGCCTTTGGGTTGTGGGTCTGGTTTTTTTTTTTCCCCCTTTTGGTTCGCATCCTCTCTGCTCTATCGGCGTCCTCTGGTTGTTTTTGTCTCCGTTTTGGCTGCGATTTCTGATTGTGGGTCTGGTTGTCGATCTGCTCTTTGAATCAATTCTTGGCGCAAGAACTTTGTGAGTGGACTTTCGGTTTCGTGAAAGAGGCCCTGGTGAAATCTGTGCACGAGAAACACGACAGGAATAGCTCACCGTACAGGTATTTCATCCCTCTTCTCTATGATTCTCTCGGTATTTCAATGTCTAGTTTTGTTTCTCTCTATATTCTGTTCATATGTGCTGTTTGGTGTGTTATGAATTTGTTCTGCCTAAAGTTTAGTAATGATATATGAAATTGTTTATATGAATTTGTTTGCTATATGAAATTCCTAATCCCCATTATCATCAATTTCACCATCATTTTTGTTGTTGTTGAGGCTTTGCCTGTTTGATTTACCTTGTCTAAAATTTTAGCAACTTAGCATGCGTTAAAACACAGCAGAAATGAAGTAATTTACCATATAATCCCTAAAACCATGAAAATATGAAGGATGTACAGAAATGAATTCTTTAGGCATGCAAAGAACAAAATCAAATTACAAGCTTAATGGCCTTTTTTTTTTTCAATATAATAAATGATGATATATATGTTAAATTATTTGTAAAAGTAATATTGTTTTAAACTTAATTTGTAAAATAGTCTTTTTCTTCAAACTCATCTTTTGGAGAGGTGAGTTCTACTTCTTTTATGTTGACATGGCTAATGTGATGCAGAACTTGTCTTTCCTTAATACAAGTTTCCTTTAAAACAGTGAAACTGGTCTTTCTTAAAGATGAGTATGCTTGGACTCGCATGCAGAAACTATTCTCCTTCACAACAAGTCTATTTTGCAAAATAAATTTACAACATTGCTATTTTAGAAAATAATTTTTGAAAATGTATTATTTAACAAAAATGGCCCAAGCTTCACCATTTGAAGGAAACCCTTCGGGCTTCTTTAATACGTGGTTTTATTGTTTCATATGATGTAAGAACTGTTAAATATATATCAAGTGAAGAAAGAAGTTCTAGTTCCAATTACTTTCTTGACAATGACATAGGAATGGATGGTTGAACTGACATGATACATTGACAAAGTTTAGTAATGATATATTTTGTTGTAATTAACAAACCAGAACAAGCAGTCTCCATATCTATTTAGAGCATGGACTCAAGGAATTATTCATCATTCATTGATCTCGTACGGGGGAATATTAATCTTGAGGATGAAATTTTCGATGTATCTGAAAGTAGTCCCCTATTAGTCGAAGATTCTCCAGTGAATGATGAAGTTGCCACTTCTAAGAAAAAACAAGCACGTGGTGTCAACTTCAGTGTTGAGGAAGATAAGCTGCTTGTAGCAGCATGGCTCAATACCAGTGTTGATCCTGTGTATGGTAATGAGCAACATAAAACCACATTTTATGGTAAAGTTGCCAAATACTTTGTGGACCACAAGACTGATTCTACACGTAGTGTTGCATCCCTAACAACCCGATGGGGAACAATTAATAGGGAAATAGTTAAATTTGTTGGGTCTTTAGCTAAGATTGAAGCAAAGAATGAAAGTGGAACCACGGCTCATGACAAGGTATAAATTTTGCAATGGTCTTTAATTTTTTTAGGTTTACAACACAAATGAATTGTTTGAAGAAACTAATTATGTTATATTTATTTAATTTTTTTTAGATTGAGAAAGCAAAGGAATTGTTTAAAGAAATTCACGGTTCCGTTTTTCAATTTGAACATTGTTGGCTAATCTTGAAGGATTATCCTAAGTGGGCATCTACTATGCCTAGGGGAGATTCAAGAAAAGAAATGCCTCAAACTCCAGATTTAATAGATAAAGGAGTGGGGGTTGATGGCATTATGGATTTGGAGAGGCCAATAGGTAGAAAAGCTGAAAAGGCTAATCGAAAAAGAAAAGATGATGGGAAAGATATTGCAATGGAATATTTGAAAAAGAAAATGAAAGTTCTTGAAGAAGGTTGTGTAGCCGAAAAAGAGAGAATACGTATCAAAGCGGAAAAGTTTCGCTTGCAAGAGTTGAAAGAGAATGAAAGAATTATGATGCTAAACACAAGTGGTATGAATGAAGACCAAAAAGCTTTTTATGATGGACTCAAAAAGGAAATCCTTGCAAAACAAAGATCAAGTCATTCGTTGGGTTGATGATGTTGGTGATATCTTGTTCCAACCTTATTTTGGTAGTAACTAATTCTAGGCCGTGATATGTATTTTGTGGCATTTTTTGATTGTAGCTGACTTTAGGCCTTGATGTGTATTTTGTAATCTTACCAAAAGGTCTTAACTCTTTTATTATGTAATTTTGTTGTAGATTCTAGTAGGCCACTGTTATGTAAGTAATCCTAACATTTTAGCTTATATAAAATGTTATGTATTTTCTATTTTGTTATGGTTTGAGTATTTGCCATGGAATTTCTGTTATTGACTTATTATTATTAGTTTATGGTTTTTTGATCAACTTATGGTAAGTTGTACAGGCAGTGAGGATGATGTCAATACCGTCAATATTATGACATTTTGATTTTTGATATATAAGAAAGAAAAATGTATATTATATTTTAACTGTATAAATGGAAAAAAATCTAAGCTAATGTCTAGAATTTATTTGGCAGTACTATTTGTAATTAGTTAAACCTTATATTCTTGTCCTACTTGGTTTAGGGATTAAATTCCTTTTGCTCCTAGGTTAGTAGAGTTAGAACTGTTTTCTTTCCTTACTAAGATAATAAGTCTGTACTCTATTTAAACCTATTAAAAAAAAAAAAAAATCTAGGACTTGATTTAAAGAACCTGGAGTTCCGTATTGTCTTACTGTTTGCTAACTTTAGTAATGATTCTCTCTATTGGAATTTTCTTCTAAATGCTGATTTCAGTTAACTCTAGGTGACAATTCACAGGTTTTGTTCTCTCTTACTTGGTGTTGACTCCAAGCAAGCCTAGGTGTTGATTCTTGAGTTTGTTTTATTTTCTTCTCTTGTTGAAGTGGTGCTACATCGGTTTTTGTATCAAAGCTTGTTCTTATACATAATTCTATCTAGATTTGTTGTTCTTTGTGTGATAATGTCTAGACTTGATGTTTGTTTATTTATGATTGGAGCTCTGGAGAGCTACCTCTTATTAGTATTACCTCTCTAGTGATATTTTGGATTGTATGTTAGAGCAGAAATATGTACATTTTAATAATAAATTATGTTAGTTTGAGGGATTGGAGAGTGTGTTTCTGGTAGTTGTTCTAATGGCCATTGATTATGAATCATATCCCTAGAACAACTTTGAAAACTAGAACGAGATCAAACAAAAATTGTTTAGTATGTTCATGACTGATAAAATAAGGCAAGGATCATAGGGTTCTACCCACAGTGGCAGAGGATTAGAATTGAAAATTGCAACTAACATGTGTGTGGATTGTGATCAACTTATGTTCGAAATAAATTTAAATGAATATTCCTTAATTTTTAATATTGACTTGTTTTGTTTACATTCCTACAAAATATATGGTATCTATATTGATAATTGCTTTCTAATGTTTTCTTATAGTTTATCTCCATGGGTCGTTCTTTTTTTCGTAAATTGCTTGATGATGACTCAGATGAAGATGAGATAATTATAAAACTTCTCACGGGTTCGACACCACAACGTAAGCATCGTCGGTATATCGAACGTAATCATTTGGCAGGCCATAGAAGGCTTTATGATGACTACTTTGCCGAAGAACCTGTATATCCTCCCAACTTATTTCGAAGGAGATTTCGAATGAGACGTTCTCTTTTTCTCCGAATCTTATCTAGGGTAGAAGCTTATGAACCTTACTTTACCCAAAAAAGAAATGCTGCCAAAAAGCTTGGTCTATCTCCCCTTCAAAAGATGACCGCTGCACTTAGGATGCTTGCTTATGGAGTAGCGGCTGATTTTATGGATGAATATGTGAGAATAGCAGAAACCACTGCAATAACTAGTTTGAAAAAATTTGTTGCAGCAGTGGTTGCTATTTTTTCAGAGGAATACTTGAGGTCACCAAACAATGAAGACATCGCTAGATTGTTAGCTCATGGCCAAAATCGTGGATTTCCAGGCATGTTGGGAAGTATTGATTCCATGCATTGGAAATGGAAAAATTGTCCAACTGCATGGAAAGGGATGTATTGTGGTCATATTCGTGAGCCAAGTATTATTTTGGAAGCAGTGGCTTCATATGATCTTTGGATATGGCACTCATTTTTTGGGTTACCTGGATCAAACAATGATATTAACGTGTTGGAGCGGTCTCATGTATTTTCTGAACTTGCACAAGGACGTGCTCCTGCAGTTAATTACTCAATTAATGGTGATGATTACACAATGGGATACTATCTTGCCGATGGCATATATCCACAATGGTCAACATTTGTGAAGACAATCCCAAGGCCACTAGGAGCAAAAAGAAAATTATTTGCAAAAGCTCAGGAGGCATATAGGAAGGATGTAGAGCGTGCATTTGGAGTGCTTCAAGCACGATTTGCTATTGTACGTGGACCTGCACGGTTTTTTTATCATGAAACACTACAAGACATTATGAAAGCGTGCATAATTCTTCATAACATGATCATTGAAGATGAGCGAGATGAAGCTGAAGCAGTGGACTTAGATTATGAACAAATTGATGAGATTTCATGTACATCAATGTCACGTGAGCCAACAAATGAATTTACGGAATTCACTCAAGTTCATCAATGCATTAGGGATCGAGAAGTTCATTCTCAACTCCAAATGAATCTCGTTGAGCATTTATGGCAATTACAAGGAGAGTCATGAAAACTTTTGGTTTTGTTTATTTGTCTCATTTTCTTTATGGAGTTGCCATTAAAACTTTTGATTTGGTTTATTTGTTTTATTTTGTTTTTATGAAGCTATCATTAAAACTCATTGGCTATGTTGTTTTGTTATGTTAAGTTTAGTATTAGCCAATTGTTTTGTTGTGTTAAATTTAAGTACTATTTGTCATCAAAGAAGTGGCAAGCTCAACTATGTTTAATTCAATGGGTTTTGTGTGAGTTAATGTTATTGGATATGAGTTATTTGTGTAAGTTATTTGTGTGAGTTAATGTTATTAGATATGAGTTATTGGATATGACAGGTTTTAAGTATTTGAGTTAAAATGTTATTGGATATGAGTTATTTGAGTTGTTGGATATGACAGGTTCTGAGTTATTTGAGTTATTGGATATGACAGGTTCTAAGTATTTGAGTTAAAAATATGATAGTTGAATTAAGAGTATTTTCAGTTTTCAGGATTTTGTTATGCATGTAATACTTTGGTTGATGCTCACAATTGGCCAAACTTTGTACAGGGCAGTAGGTGTGGCTGGATTACATCCCAGCTAACATTGTGCCTCTAGTTTCATTTGATGCCCATTGAGGTTCCCTTAATAAAGCCCAGGCTGGCTGGTTTCTAAAAAAAAAAAAAATATATATATATATATATATATATATATATATATATATTTAAGAGTATTGTTTCAAGCCCAGCAGGCTGGCCGGTTTCTTAAAAAAAAAAAAATTGAAGAGTAGTGTTTGAAACCCAGGCAGGTTGGCCGGTTTCTTTTTAAAAAAAAAACAGTGTTGTTTGAAGCCCAGGCAGGTTAGCCGGATTCTTAAAAAAAAAAAAAAAAAAAAAAAAAAAAAAAAAAAAAAAAAATTGAAAAGTATTGTTTGGAGCCCAGGCAGGCTGGGCGGTTTCTTAAAAAAATAAAAAAATAAAAAAATAAACAGTATCATTTGAAGCCCAGGGCAGGCAGGCCGGTTTCTACCCAAAAAAAAAGAAAAAAAAAAAAAATCCTGAATGCATGAGTTTTGTTTGAAATGTTATTACCGTTGGCATTTGAAAGAGAAGGAAATGTTACCGTTGGAACAAGGAATAAAGAAATGATAAAATAAGAATTAAAATATAATATTTTAATGAAGTGGTAAAAATATAGAACATCTGATAAATGAGATATTGTAAAATGATGTGGTAAAATAATAAAGTAGGCTTTTGATGTGGTAAAATGGCATAATATTTACAACGGCTGCTACGGATGCTCTTAGAACATAATCAGTGACTTACTTTTGCCCTTGGAACACAAATATTTATATTGCTTTTGGCAAAAGTCAGTCAATGATAAAGTTAGAAACTAGAAACCCGAAAGAAACTAAATTTGACTTTCACATTGCATCTAAAATATTATCCTATTCACTTACTACAATAAATATATGAAATTTATTCTATTTTAAAATCCCACTACCTCACATTTCTTATCCACCTAATTTTTCAGTGTTTTCATGGACGTATTATACTTACAAGTTACAACTTCTCACCATCATTTTATGTCTTTATTTTGTATGTATGTGATTACTTTTCGGGCGAAAAAAGAAAATATAAAGTACCTCCAAACACGCGCATGAGTGCGTACGCTAGTGTGTATATATATAGTCATTCCCAGTCGCTTTAGCTATGCAATCGGCAACCGCATACTTGTGTTGTGAAATTCACTTAACTTAGTACTCCGGCTAATGCATTACGTTTTCTGTTGAAGGCTTGAAGCACTCGTCAGACTCAACCATCAAAATCCTGCTGCTTTTGCCTGGGTGTCTAAGACAGAAAGTAACAGAGTCCAATTTACAACGCCTTTCTCACTGGTAAGTTATAACTTCTTATTAGTAATTTTGTCATAGTCATCGTGATCTGAAAGTGGAAGACTATGTTCAGTGCTTCTCTGTTATTTGAATAACATTTTTCTTTTTCTTTTATGATTTGTTTGCAGCTTTTTTTTGATTGTTAATTTTCATTTTTTGGCTGTTTTCATTTTTCTTCAAAAATTGGAAACGAAAGCTTTTTTTTTCTATTTTCTAGTTTTGTACATTAAGCAAATAAGCTAAAAAGCTATAAGCAAAGCAGGAGCCGATCTTTGTTGTTGCATGTGGCAAGACCTGTTTGTGAAGATCTATATCTAATCCCAAAAGTTTGGAAGTAAAACTTGGTTGTTTTTGTTTAATTTGATTATGACGCAGTTTGTTCAAGCCATATATGATGTTTGCATTCTCGTTCAACTAGAAAGAACGAGGCTACAATGATTCTTCTATTATTGTGTTCTTAATGTAACTAGGTCCAACCGTTCAAGTTGTGCTGCCACTTCCCTGTAATACTAGTTGAAAACTTTAGAGCAAACACCCATAGTGAATTATGGCTTCAGAAATTGGACTAAGATAAGGAACAACTTTAAAAAAAAACTGGAAAACCAGAATATATTACCTACAAATTCATTAAGAGAATTTAAGCCCAAGTCCTGAGATTGTCTTATTGTAAAAAATGAGAGTTAGCTCTGAAAAGTATTAGTTGATTGTAATGTAGCCCACGTATAGTCACAGGTCAATGAATGATTTATTTTTTATGTAATGAAGATGTAGCTTAATTACCAAGATTAAGAAACGAAAGTCTTCTTTTGTGGCTATACCTTTGGACTCATTTTCTTGAGCTTGTTTACCATAATTCTGAGTCAAATTAAAACAGTTAGATCCAAATCAATTGCATGCTCATATGCATAGGCGTGCATACTCACACACACACACACACACAGGCGCACATGTGCTTCATTTATGTCTCATATGATTTGATTTTTATAACAGTTAAACAAAGATGCCTCCTAAAAGAAGAGGAGAAATAGAGGTGACTACAGAGGAGAGAGTGAATTCATTGCCTCCAAATTGTTTTCAATCTTCTTCTCCCTCTAGTTGCGAACCTGCTCTTGGACCTCAGATCAATCTAACAAGAAAGAAATCATATTCCTTTGAGGAGTCAAGCTTTCATCAGCTGCAGCCTATATGTAATTCGAACTCCAGCAATCAACTCTCTGCACTGCCTTTCTCTCATAGAATAAATCTTAGCACTTCAATTCCAGGACCCAGTATTGAAGCCATGCCAATGGAAGAAGACATTTGTCTGGATGCTGCGGGATTAAGTACTCAAACACCTAGTGGATCACAAATTGAATGTGCAACACCCAATAGAGAATTGCCATATCTAATTCTTTGTGATGGTAAGTACCGCTATTTGTGGAGTAATATTTGCAGAAAGGTCTGTACATTGTACTAGAGTAATTGCCCAAATAGTGCTTTCTAGATTGCTTTTGGGTTTTTGCCTGGTCAGAGTCCTATATTAGCCCTCAATTATTTCTCCAGCTAGGAAACGTTGATGGATTTTGTTTGTGAAGTGTGAACACTAATTGGTATTGGATCATGTATATAGTTAAGTTATATCACTTTAAATATTTATAACATATATAAGGAGATGTGATTTGCAGAAAATCTTAAATAATTGCAAGGTCCTATTGATGTAGGACACAATTTACTATTTAATTATTGTAATTTATTATTTTTGGTATTTTTATGTAAAAAAACGTTATTTTAGGTTTAGGTGATTTATTTCCTTGTTTTTAGGTGCATTTAATGCTTTTTAGGTCAAATTTGATTCCTGTTATGATTAGGTATCAATTAGGAGTTATTTTAGATTATATTTTCTTGTTTGTCAAGTTTTAAGGAGCCCTTAAATAGGCCCTTAAGTCTGTAAACGTTTTTCATAGTTTATTATCAATAAAAATTCAGACTTGTGTCTATTGTGTTCTTTGGTGGATTCCAGACCTATCACCTTGTGGATTCAAGGAACCTCTCGTGGATTCGAGGTTTACTACCAGGAACTAACAATTTAGTTTCTGTTCCATCAAGAGTGCATCGTGTGTGCTTTCTTTAAGCTTCCGCGACATCAGTTAGTATCAGAGCCTTGACTTACCCTGGTCTGATTGCTAACCGGCGAGACGGTAACCACCACCACAACAACAACGAATAACTTAGCGAGTATTACGTGACGTACAACAAGCACTCACAAATATCTATGCTAGGATGGCGCCGTTGAAGAATGGAAACAATAGGGATAACTGCAACGGAGACATAACTCACGGGCAACCTATTGGTAAGCAAATTTCATATAGACCTTATAAGAGAATTGCAAGTTTTAATGGTTATTTTTTAAAAGAAGATTTTCTTGATTGGTTACTTGATCTAGAGGATTTATTTGACTATGAGAATATTTGTTATGAGAGAAAAGTTGGACTTGCTTTGTATAAACTTAGTAAGTATGCCTTATGTTGGTGGGAACGAGTACAATCTGATAGAATGTGACAAGGTAAAGAAAAAATTCGATCATGGCCAAGGATGAAAAAGATGCTTGCTATCAAATTTTATCCTTTGGATTGTGAAGAAATCTTGTCGTATACAATACAAGATTATTATTGGCCAAGAGGTTCATACTTGAATTATGTTGAAGAGCCAAATATTCCACCATTAAAGGAAGAATTACATATTAAAGAAAATATCATTCTTGAAGAAAATATAGAGATTTTTGAGGAAATTAATGAAGGTTTTGTTATAGAAGAAGAACCTGAAATCAAGATTGTGGAGGAGATTAATGAAGACCCCATTATAGAGAAAGATCTTGAGGTTAAGATAGTAGAGACCATTAAAGAAGAAATTATAGAGGAAGTTGTCAACGATCTTGATGAAATCAAGTTAGATGATTGCAACATTCAAACTCCTATTATTTTATTGGAAGACACCGAAACAAAGTTTATTGATTTTATTGGGGTGGAAAGATTTGATTTGATCATTGACTCTTATTTGGTGAATATTGTCAATTACATGAAGATCAAGGGAGAACAAGTTCAAGTTGCCCAATTAATGACTTTCAAGTTTGGCAAGAAGACAAAGAAGATGAAGTATTCAAAGTATTTGTTCTCTTGGCATGGGAGAATTCAGATTTCAAAGATGAACTCGAGGACGAGTTTGTTTCAAGTGGAGGGGTCTGATGTAGGACACAATTTACTATTTAATTATTGTAATTTATTATTTTTGGTATTTTTATGTAAAAAAACTTTATTTTAGGTTTAGGTGATTTATTTCCTTGTTTTTAGGTGCATTTAATGCTTTTTAGGTCAAATTTGATTCCTGTTATGATTAGGTATCAATTAGGAGTTATTTTAGATTATATTTTCTTGTTTGTCAAGTTTTAAGGAGCCCTTAAATAGGCCCTTAAGTCTGTAAACGTTTTTCATAGTTTATTATCAATAAAAATTCAGACTTGTGTCTATTGTGTTCTTTGGTGGATTCCAGACCTATCACCTTGTGAATTCAAGAAACCTCTCGTGGATTTGATGTTTACTACCAGGAACTAACAATTTAGTTTCTGTTCCATCAAGAGTGCATCGTGTGTGCTTTCTTTAGGCTTCCGCGACATCACCTATATAACTCATATGAATGATACGATGTATGACATGTACTTATTATGTAATTTCAGACAGCCAAGCATGTAGTATCTATTTTGGCTCGCATTGTACCATCTTCATGGAGAAAGCTAACTTAAACTTTGAATCTGATTCTGAAACTTTGCCTGTCAAGTGAAAAAACCGTTATAAACGGGTAGATGCAGTTACTGCAGTACCTAAATCCACCTTCAATCTCTGATGCAATATCAATAACCTAGAAACTTGTTTAGCATGCAAAATAAATTTAGTGTCGGTAGTGGGATTGGGTTAGTGGGTCAATGTTAGAAAGATGGAGACAACACAAAGACAAAGAGATAAAATTGATAAATAAAGGCAGACCAAAGAAAAAAAGAAAAAAACAAATCATATAATATAGAAAATTGTCACATAAATTTTAAAAAATAACAGTGATTCATTTGTGCCTATTTTGTTTGTAGATCATGAAAAAATCAACTACAATGTTGATTTTTTCAAAAGAAAATATTCAAATTCTTCCGAAGTCAACGTGGGATTGCCAACAACTAATGCTGCTATTCTAATTCTAGAAAATGTGGATGTTCCAATTCTAGAAAATATGCATTTCCCAATTCCGGAAAATGTCGATGATCCAATTCTAAAAAAAAATTCAAATATGCATCCATTGGATGTGTTTTTGAAAATTTTTTTTTCACTTAACTCCAGCCCCCCCTAACTTGAAATCCTGAGTCCGTCCCTGATAATTTTGTCTCCCATTTTGGCCTCCTCATCGTAAAGTACGTGCAAATCTCATTCTTTTTGACTCACGAACCTGCTTATGATCACAATTTTTCTCTACCACCTTAGCTTGTTCAATTAGCACAGTGAAATCCCTTAACATGGAGGGAATAATTTGTGACCTAATGTCTTTCCTCAAACCCTCATAAAACCTACGACATTTACTAGCCTCATCTTCTGCAACATGAGGGGCATATCGTACTAGCTCTAAGAATTTCATCTCATATTCTTTAACTGTCTTGCTCCCTTGTATGAGTTTAAGAAATTTTGACTCTAACCGATCTCGAATACTATCAGGAAAGTAACGATCATAAAATGCCTTTGAGAATGCTTCCATGTTACTTGTGCCCCTGCCTCATTCATCAATCTTTGTTCGTATTCCCACCATCGGTTAACCTCCTCTCCCTCTAACATGAATGTAGCAAAAGTTACACGTTGATCATCATTGCACCCTATGATATTGAAAATATTTTCCATCTTCTTTATCCATTCCTCAACCTCAAATGGGTTAGTTGTTCCTCTAAACCCAGGCGGGCTTAGCTGACGAAATCGCTTGAACAAAACCAAGATTATATCTCTTGGAGTAGGAGGAAGCGTGGGGGAGGCTCCACCCTGAGTTTGTTGCTCAGACGCACAAGCTTGATGCTTCTCAGTCATTGGTGGCAGAGTGGCAAGCATTTGATAAATCTCTTCAAAACTATCATCCTGATTTAATACATCATGCTCTCCACCTCTCAGTTGATTAGGTTTCCCCATCACGATCTCCTAAATCATCAAATGAAACCTTAGAATATTCAAAGATTATTAGAACATTAAGGTAACCTAATGAAAATACAATGTCATGAAAATATAAATTCAACATAAGGGTGTAAAATATAAATTCATGTATCCATCCACCAACCATTAACTATATTTATGGTACCCATTAAGTATTTAAATTGCTTCTTAATAAGTTATATCTAAGGGACATTCTATTTTTACATTATATCGTATACTGTAAATTTATATTGTAGACACATAAATAGTGCCAAATATAATACACATTTTGTAAAAAATAATAAATATTATACACCTTTTATGTAAATGAATAAAATATTTATCATATATATATATTTTTTTTTGTGTGTGTTTACAGTGTAAATTTAGACTGCAAGTAAAATATAAACATGTAAAGTTCCTATATCTAAATCACAAACATCTTGAAAGTCGACATAAAGGTAATGTTTGATGTTTGTTCAATGCATGGCATGTATCGCGCAGTCTATTGCCCCATAATACTTCACCAAGATATTCCGTTTAAGATTCCTCGTGTATATATATATATATATATATATATATATATATATATATATACTAGTCATATCATCTTCTTTTCTTTTAAGGGTTCACACTAATCAATGAAATCTGTGCAGTATGTTCAGAGTACACACTCTTCTTTTATGAGTGAGAGAAATTATTAAATTTACAGTACGATGGCTGACGTGGTATTTTTAAATTTTTTAATAAATAAAATATTATTATTTATACAAATGTGATATTATTTGATCATTTTTATTTTTTATTTTTTGTACTAATTAGAAAATTCATATATATATATTTGCATCGATGACATTATCTTATTGGTTAGGGAAAACCATATCAACAGCTCTTCAAATAAAAATAATAATTTCTCCTTAAGAGGGCCCACTCTAATCCGTGAAATTCACGCATTACATCGATCATCAGTCCCCACAATTCACACTCTATTCGAAACTCTTCCAATAATGAATTTTCCACTTTTATTATAAAGTCCCTAATATTTTTTTTTTTTTTTTTTTTTTTTTCACTTGATGTTGCTAATGCAAAACCATCGCTCCGCTCTTGTCGTTTCCTTTTCTTTTTTTCTTTTTTGTGTTAAATTATTATTATTATTATTATTATTTCTTTTTTGGGTAACCAAGGATATTGCTATTAAAGTTCATAAAAAAAATATTAAAAAAAAAATTACGGAATTAATTTTGCAATCATGTTAGTAATTAGGCGACCAAAATTGACATATATTAATTATATGGCCCATTAGTTTGAGACTCGAATTTTCTAAAGAAAAACTTGAGATTTTATATATATACTAGTTAGGGCAGCACGTGCAAGGCACATACTAGCCATGGGAAAAAAAAATGTAGTGATTAGGATCAATTCTAGATTTTATTTGTATCACAAAATAAATATATAAATAATTTGATTTTTAAAATATATAGAGATTTACATTCATCAAAAAAGACATTAATTATAAGAATTTTGATAATTATGTCATAAAAAGTTAATCTCTTTCGTATAAGAATTTTGATCAACCACAAAGTTAAGAGAGCTATTTAACATATAAATATCTATTTCACTATAATAGTTTTTTAGTATTTATTTGCTATAGTCAATATATCCACTCACTAAAAACTTCTAAGAATTATAACGAATATCATCATCTTTCAACAATAAACAACTGAGTTTTGCTAAGAAGATAAAAAATAAAAATATAAAAAGATAACAAAAGGCATGTGTTATCGAATTTTCCATTAGATAAATTTTAAGTTTTAAAAATTTAAACCTAGAAAATCAATGTTTATTAGATAACAAATAAAAAACCTTATATCATCATTCTAACTTTCCAAAATTTATTACCATCTAAAACTCAAAATACTAGAAGAAAATTTTTGGAATGTTAAAATTTAGTGGGAGTATTTTAAACATTACACAATAAAATATTTTAAGAATTATAAGCTTTCATTAGGTTTAACTGAGAGAATAATAACATGACATATTTGCTCTTTTCCAAAATATTAAGGAAAAAATTGCTTAATTTTAAAGTTTAAGAAGGAGGAATTGTAAACTGCCCCAAACATGAAGGATGAAAAGTGTTTTTTTCCTAAGTTTTTGTTTTTATTTTTGTTTTTGTTTTTGTGTGTAAAACTATGTAGTTTTACTTAAAATGGTGCACAAAGAAAAAAAATACAAAAAGTCAACCCAATAAAATTGTATGTGAAATAGTGAATTTTGGCTCAACAAATCTGACTAAACCCACAAAACATTTCTAAAAACACAACAGAATGGCACAACATTTTCATAATATCTTTATAATTTTGTTATATTTTATTTTGACTTGTAAAGAATTGATAGCTCAACAGTTTTGAAAATATTGTGATGACAAGAAGATGTTTTAACCTTTTCACAAAAAAAAAAAAAAAAAAAAAAATGCTATGTGCACGATATTTTCATAACAAATCATAAGTAGTAGGTTGTTACAAGTTGTTATTGGTGGATAAAAAAGTAATTTCATTAGTAAGTTTAAATTAGAACCAAAAACAAATTACTACCTATAATTTGTTATGAAAGTGTTGTAAAAAATATTGTGAATGTACACATCTTTTTTCACATTATCTTTATTTTTAGTTGTGGTTGGTTCTAGTATGATATTTTATTATTTTATTTCGAATTATAAGGAATTAACATCTCAAAAATTGTGAAAATATTGTACCAATTTATTGTATTAATATTTTATTATAATGTAAAACAATGTGAATTGGACAAACCAAAAATAATATAGCAAATCTATTGCAGCTTTACGCATTCACAAAAAAAAGAAAAAGAAAAAAGACCTGCAATATTGTAAAAATTTGTTGCGTTGGTGTAATTGTGTATGCACATATAATATTTAAAAGCACAAGCAAATCCAGCGTATTGTGAAAAAAAAAAAAAAAAAAAAAAAAAAAAAAAGGGCCAATGAACAGTGCAAATCGTCAATAATTGTGAAAATATTGTAAGAATTTGTTAAGTCAGTGTTACTATACATACGCATATAAATATTTAAAAGAAAAGACAAAAATAGCACAACCAAAACTAGCGTACTGTGGTTTATGGAAAAAAAAAAACCCCTAATGAACAATGTTGTGAAAGTGTTGCGAAAAATGTTGTGGATGTAACACTTCTTTTTTCATAATACCTTTAATTTTCGTTGTGGATGATTCTAATATGATATTTTATTTTAACCTATAAGGAATTAGCATATCAACAGTTGTAAAAATATTGTGACAATTTATTGTGTTAGTTAACTAACAATTTTATATATAAAAAAATATGTAGAGACTGAATTTGGATTGGACCCAATATAGGATTGGGTTTTAGCCCAACAAGCCCAAACAATGAATTTGTAGAGCATGGGTGAAAGAACTAGTTCTATTCAATAAGGAAAACAATGACAGTTGTTGATTTAAGAGCATCAAACACAATTAAGATAAGAAAATCAGTCATCGGCACGACCTGAGGAGCTATGTTATAATATCTTATTGATGAACAAGGTTACAAGAGTTCAAAGGATTATTACCAAGATTTCTTAGTTTTTCTGATCCCTTTCCTTTAGGCTACCTTTCCATGCTATATACTGTCATTTTGGTATCATCCATACCATACACGTGTAGGTTAGTTTCTAGGAACTCCTTTATGTCCTATCCAACACCTCCCAGAACCTTCAACTAGCAGCTGTAAGGCTGCTTAACCACTGTTCAGGTATCACCTCCACATTAATGCGGCCAAAGAGTTAGCTGGGATGCATTTAATGTGGAGGTTACAGCTTTTGGAGATATTTGTGGCCTCCCTTTACTCCTCCCTTATCCAATGTCCGACTTCTAATCGTGATGCAACCTTGAAGGATGCCTAGGATGATAAAACATTCCTACTAACCTCGGATCTCTGTTTCCGAGATGACCTTCCTTCTCAGACATATTTTGGACTATCATATACAATCCTTATTTCTTCTTCTTATACCATTCCCATAATAACCTTATTTGACCACCTCGAACTAGTAAATATCTTCAAATTGGGCCATAGGCCCAATTCGTACAACTTTAATAGTACCCTCTAGTTAACTGACCCACACAAAAAAAAAAAAAAAAAAAAAAAAAAAAAAAAAAGAGAAAAAGAAAAGAAAAGAAAGCAGCGGGGAAAAAAAAAAGCAGCAACTGTTCAAAACTTGGGAAAAAAAAGAAAAAAAAAGAAGAAGAGAAAGGGACTCACTAAACCAAAGCACTAAAACTATAGTTAGGGGTGGCAATTCGTGTTCGCTTGTCAGGTTCGTGTCGTGTCAAGTCATGAGTATTCGACTACATAAGTCAACACTAACCCGATATGTTTATTAAACGGGTCAAGATTCCTCAACCCTAACCCGACCTATTTATTAAACGACTCAGTCGTGTCGACCTGTTTATTAGATTATATCAAAATTTTAAAAAAAATTATGAAAAAACAAACAGATAAATATTTTTAATATAAAATTTAGAATTAACGAGCAACTGCATCACAAATAATCATTCAAAACTAAAGTATATCCCAATATCACAAATAATCAATCACAATATGTCAAAAGAAAATAAATCACAACAACTAATAAGTTTATATATCTAGAGTTTGAATGGTATATTGGTAAAATGTCATTTAATTAAACGGATCAGACGAGTCAAATGGATTCTGTGTTTAACACTAACCCAACCCATTTATTAAATGGGTCAGCCATGTCAACCCGAATATGACACGAACCCATTAAGTCTCAACCCATAACTTGCTAATTTCGTGTCATGTCGAGTTCGCGGGTTGGGTCAAATTCTGCCACCCCTAACTACAGTGCATAAAAAAAAGAGTGGACAGGATATTACCCAAAAAAAAAAAAGAGCAGTGAGTAAAAAAAAAAACAGCAACTGTTCAAAACTTAAAAAAAAAAAAAAAAAAAAAAAAAAAAAAAAAAAGGACTCACGAAACCAAATTCACTATAGCGACATAGCCGCTTTTTATATATAAGATATATATATATATATATATATATATATTTTATGAACCCTCGTATATTATTTTAATCATTATTCATCGTGACTAATATTATTCTACTATTATTACTAATGAAAATACTAATTATATTTGTCATTAGTTCTTTTATTAAATTAGTGTTGTCTTTGAAATGTAAGAGCAACCACATCAGCTCGTTTAAATTTTCTGTTTATTTTACACGAAAAAACCTACTTTTTTTATTTTACACATTCACTTTTACAAAACACTCACATCAGTTCATCTATTCTATCACCTCTTTTATTTAAATAATCAATTTTCTCAATTATTTTATTATTTCTCTCAACTAACCCCTTTTTATATGCGCGCTTTCTCTCTCTACCCATTTTTTCTGATTTGTTGCTCTCTCTCTATACCCATCTCTCTCCCTCTCGGTCTATCTCTCTATACCCATCTCTCTCCCTCTCGGTCTAATCCACACCATCTTGGTCACAAGCACCGATCCATAGCACTGATCCACAGCTCCGATCACAAGCACCGATCCACAGCTCCCATCCACAGTTGCACTGATCCACAACTCCAATCACAAGCACTGATCCATAGCTCTGATCTCCCTAGCTCTAATCCACAAGCACTTATCTCCCTAGTTTCGATCAGGCAAGACCCATACCCACGAGCTCCAATCAAGCGAGACCCACGAGCTCCGATCGTTCCAGTCAAGTATCGATCAAGCACCGATCGTTCCGATAAGCATCGATCTGTCTCTTTGTTGTTTGTCCATTTGGGTTTGTTTGTGCGCGGGTGTGTTTGTGTATCTTTGTTTTTTTTTTTTTTTTTTTTTTTTGAGCAAGTGTATCTGTGTTGATTTGTCTTTGTGGATGTGTTTGTGTGTGGGTGTGTTTGTGTGCATCTGAAGAAAAAGAAGAAGATGAGGAGAGGAGAAGTTACTGAGTTTGTTGAGTACGGAGAAGAGAGAGAAAAAAGGGAGCGAACGAGAAATTAATAAAATAATAATTTGACAAGCTATAATAACTGTGTATATTTACACAATTACTGTAGCTCATGTAAAAATATACACATTTTTACACAATTTTAGAAGCACTAATGTGGAGCATTTTTGGGTCAAAATACGTAAAAAGAGTTATTTTTTGTATTTTGCAAGATTATCCATAAACTGATGTTGATACTCTAATTGTCCTAGCTTTTGCTAGCTTTGTAGAATAAAATGATTATGTTACTTTTTGACTGAAGAATGCTTATCTTTTCTTTTTCCAGTTAATTGTGAACTAATAAAATTAGTATCTACTTTTACTATAAAAAAAAATATATTTGTAATGTAATCACTTGAAAAGCTAACCTTGTTGATCATATCGGTGCTTTGGAAAATTAGCATAGTGGAGCCCAATTCCACGATCCCATTTGCCGAGGGTAACCAAACCATGGTTTGGAGCCCGGAAGCCCGACCCATTCGTGCCCGGTTGCACGTCGAGGTCGCTAGATGTTCCAACCCGGCCACCCAAACCAATCTCGAAGTGACAAAAGCTTGGCCTGGGAGGTCACCGCCGTTGAAGAAGCACTGTGTCTTCGACTTCAAGAAGAACCACTCGGTATTGGTAACATCTTCTTCATCCATAGCAGAAGCTAGGATCTCTTGCTCCTCCAACACCACTGACAATCTCTTGCACTGACACGGCATTTTTGGCGTCGTGTCGGTGTCCGACACGTATCGGACACCGGAACCGGTACGATTCGCCGGATCCGGTGTCCGAGCAGTGCCTTTTTTTTTCTGGCTTCTCCGACACGGCGCCGACACGTCCGACGCGACTCCGACGCAGCTCCGACACGCCAGAAGTTCTCAGTCCTGTTGTTGGTTTCCATGTGGTAATCATCGTTGCCTTTGTAGTATCCATCAGCCCATCGCAAAATGGGCATGCCAGAATGGTCGTACGATGAACACCACATGATGGCGTAGGTCCAACTGTGGCGAACCTCCTCGATTAGCTTCTGGAGTGCAGCTTGAAGCTGATTGTTATATTCAGATTGAATTGATAGTTTTGAAGGATAACCTGAACTGTTTGATGACTCGTTTGGGGGTCTTTCAATGGATTCTGAACTATCAGTAGACTTGTTTGGTGGGAAGACTGATGATATGGAATTAGAGAATTGTGGTTGTGGGTGTCTTTCATTGGATTCTGAACACTCAGTAGACTTGTTTGGTGGGAAGATTGATGATATGGAATTAGAGAATTGTGGTTGTGGGTGTCTTTCATTGGATTCTGAACTCTCAGTAGACTTGTTTGCTGGGAAGATTGATGATATGGAATGAGAGTATTGTGCAACCATTTCAGTAGATGCTGAACCACCAGACCCAGAATTGTTTGCTGAAAAAATTGATGGTATGGAAGGAGGAGAATGTGACATTCTTGTATCTTCACAAATCGAGCTATCGGATACAGATTGATTTTTTTAAAAAGAAGACAAAGTTGAAGAATTTCGTCCTTGATCGCAATACCTCTTCAAATCAAATACACACAAAATTAATAAAATCAAATCAATATTACTAATCTCATATATACGACTAGAGCTTTTATTTTTACTTAGAAAACAAATGAACCATCTTTTTTTTTTTGGAGGAACAAATGAACAATCTTGGACAACAACAACTGTGGGAAAAACAAAAGCTTGCTCTCAAATGATTACCTCACCTTCGGAACAATCCCCAGCAGCCACAGGACTGGTTTTCAGACCAATCTTGCACAGCAATTTATGTAGAAGATTGATGTAAATAACCTAGAAAGGACCTAATGACAGAGTTGACATGCCCATAGAACAAGTTAACAATCACACGTGGAGAAGATCTGACCGTCGACAAGAATCTTCCAGTCCCAGCCAATTTTAATTCGTGGACGTATACGTTTGGATAGGGAGGTGCGGTTTGGATAGAGAATATAACGTCTATGGTGGAGTTTGGATACAAATTATTCGGAGATTCTGGCAATATGCACTTAATTTCTAAAAAAATTTGGCAATATGCCCCTGTTTGCAAACTATATAGGGGCGTGCCCCTGTTTCGATACTCGATTACCCTAAAATCGAGTTCAATTAAATACTCGATTCGTAGAAAATCGAGTTATGCCCTATCAAACTCGACTTTCAGGAAATCGAGTTCCATGCAAAAAAATTTTTATTAGTGTGATCACCCCATATTCAGGGAGCCCTATAGTGGCGTTTTTAAGCCCTATAGTGACGTTTTAAAGCCCTATAGCGGCGTTTTCCTGCAAAAAAAATTTTATAAGTCCCCATACCAGGTTCAAGGAGCCCTATAGTGGCGTTTTTAAGCCCTATAGTGACGTTTTTAAGCCCTATAGCGGCGTTTTCCTGCAAAAAAATTTTATAAGTCCCCATACCAGGTTCAAGGAGCCCTATAGTGGCGTTTTTAAGCCCTATAGTGACGTTTTTAAGCCCTATAGTGGCGTTTTGGAACTTGACTTCCCTAAAATCGAGTTCCATGCATTTTTTTTTTTTTTTTTTGTTTAAGTTTTATTGGGCATAACTCGATTTTCTATGAATTGAGTATTTCATTGAAACTCGATTTTAAGGTAATCGAGTATCGAAACAGGGGCATATACCTATATAGTTTCGAAATAGAGGCATATTGCTAAATTTTTTAAAAATTAAGGGCAAAAGGCTAGAATCTCCCAAATTATTCCAAGTCCACGTTTTACTGTAGCGCATTTTGCTCTTTTTTTTTTGGTTTAGCCTATAATTGTTGACAATTCAACTGTGAACAGTGCTCCCGTGCACTGTTCACAGGTCCCACAAATTACACTTTTCAGTAACTTTTTCATTAAAAATGGATTCCACATCACTATTCACACATTTAAAAAATATTTTGCTACAGTGTTTTCAGTTTTTAGTTTCAGCAAAATAAGTTCTATCCAAACAGACCCTATGTATTGGGAGGGACGCATTTCAGATTTTTTTTTCCTTTGCACGCATTTCCTCTGGGGGACAGAAGTTAGTGTTCATACTGTGTAATTACTGTTCACATACTGTTTCGTACTATTCACACGTCCGCGTCCACGTTTGGTTCTTCAACATGTTTTCAATTTTTTTTTTTAAGCCGCATTTGTTGATCTATTCTTCCGTGAACAGTACATTTATGCACTGTTCATAAGACCCACAAACTTCACTTTTCAATAACATTTTCATTAAAAATTAGTCCTATGGTATTATTCACATATTTAAAAATGATTTTGTTATAGTATTTTCAGTTTTCAATTTCAACAAAATAAGTTTAATCAAACATATCTAAGTAAAACATGTCCATGAAAACACTGAAAAATTAGGTGGATAAGAAATGTGAGGCAGTGAGATTTTAAAATAGAATAAATTTCATATATTTATTGTAGTAAGTGAATAGGATAATATTTTAGATGCAACGTGAAAGTCAAATATAGTTTCTTTCGGGTTTCTAGTTTCTATACGGTTCACGGTTTGAAGTTGAAGTTTTGTAAGCCGACGGAAGTTGATTGAAATAAATAAGGGCAATATTAACGGATGTTCTGTGCATTGATTTAGAAACTATTTTTATAAACATTTTATAAGAAAATAAAATAATAATAAATTTTTTTGTTAGTTTTTTATATTTCACATGAAAGTAGTATTTAAAACTTTCTTAGTATAATTTATTAATAATTGCCTTAATAGCAAGGATAAACCGATGATTTCAAGCTATAGGGCTAGAGTATATGCCAAAAAAAAAAAAAAAAAAAAAAGTGGGCAAATCCAAATTTTATAAGTTAGCAATGTGGGCAAGTCCAAATTTTATTTTGTTAAATTTGTGACATTTTGATTATAGGGAAAATTGCAATAAATCCATGGTTTTAAAAATTGGTAAAATTTAAAAACCAAAAAAGGGACTTGTTATTGGTTTTATGGTTTGACTAGGGTCGAACTAGTGGTCGAATGGATGACGTCATATAGAATTTTATTTAATTAATAATTTTTAAATTATATAAATAATAATAAGTGTTTTTCATATACTAATAATGAACTAATAGTAATAAATATGTGTGCTTAAAAATATATAACATCTTTTTAAACAATTTATGTAAGCTTTTAGCATTTTACATCTTATATTTATAAAATAAAATAAAATACCAAAATGTAAAAGAGGATCTTAGTGCAACCACATCAGCTCGTGGAAAGGATTCCGTCTATTTTACATAAAAAACTATTTCTTCTATTTTACACTATCACTTTTACAAAACACCCATATCAGTTTATCTATTTTACAAGACTTTTCAATAAAATATTCATTCTTCATCAATTTTTTATTATTTTCCTTAATGGTCATACTTTTTTAATTTAAACTTATATTTTAAGTAAACTACCAACACCAATGGCTTGCCCAATGGAGCCGCTTGTGGTGGAGGTCCGATGGCCGAACCACCAAAATAGTGGCTCTGGCGAACGCCGCAGGATTGGTCTCGCTGCCCACCGTACCATCGAATAGTGACCCACTGGTGGGTGGATTGTTAAAATAGTGGCTTTGACAAACGCTGCCGATGCCCAAACTACCAAAATAGTGGCTTTGGTGACCACCCACCGGATTGGTGTCTCTGACCATTGTACCGCCATCACTGGTGGGACGATTATTGTAATAGTGGCTCCGACGACCGTCGCCGAATCGATGTCTTCGACCACTGTATTGCTAGAATCGGTGACCGAATCGATGTTGCTGAATTGATGTCTTCGACCAACGGTCATTTTTTTTTTTTTGACCCAACGGTCATAATTTTTATTGTTATATCCACTAGTCATGATTTTGAAATTCAAACCTAACTTTAAACCCAATGGTAAATTCAAACCTAAAGGTCATATTTTTTAAACTTTAAACCCAATGGTAAATTCAAACCTAAAGGTCATATTTTTTAAACTTTAAGGTCATATTTTTTAACTTTAAACCCAATGGTAAATTCAAACCTAAAGGTCAAAATTTTGAAATTCAAACTCAAGTCACATTCTTGCTCTATAAATATGACCATTTTCTCTCTAATTTCCATCCACTTCTACAAAATTATCTCTTCCATTTGGTTTTTGTTCTCTCTTAATGGATTTCCATTATGACATTGATTTTAGTTTTCCAAATGATGAGCCTCCATTTGACTCATCTTCTGATGATGATGAGTTGGAACTTACTCTAGCTATTGCCATAGAAGAATTAAACATTGAAGGAGCATCAACATCACGTCGTCGTTCAGTTCAACCTCGCAGCTTTATCTGGCGTAATCCTTTGCAAGGTCATGACAGGCTTTTCCATGATTATTTTGCTAAAACACCAGTTTATCCTCCTAATGTATTTCGAAGGAGGTTTCGAATGAGTCGTTCTCTTTTTCTACGTATCCATTTAAGAGTTGAAGCTACTAAACCATACTTTGTTCAAAAAAGAAATGCGGCTAACACACTCGGATTGTCTTCCCTTCAAAAGATGACCGCCATAATCAGAATGCTTGCTTATGGAGTGTCGGCTGATTTCATGGATGAATACTTGAGGATTGGAGAAACCACTACAATAAAAAGCTTAAAAAAAATTGTTAAAGCGGTAGTTTCAATCTTTTCTGAAGAGTACTTGAGGTCACCAAACAACAATGAAATTGCAAGGTTGTTAGCGGTTGGCCAACACCGTGGATTTCCAAGAATGTTGGGAGCATCGATTGCATGCATTGGAAATGAAAAAATTGTCCAAGTAAGTGGAAAGGTCAATATATTGGTCATACCCATGATCCAACGATAATTTTGGAAATCGTGGCGTTGTATGACCTTTGGATATGGCATGCATTTTTTGGGTTACCGGGGTCTCACAATGACATCAATGTCCTAGAGTGGTCTTCTGTATTTTCTGAGCTTGCTGAAGGGCGTGCTCCTCCGGTTAATTACTCGATAAATGGTAATGACTATTTGATGGGGTACTATCTTGCAGATGGTATATATCCATCATGGGCAACATTTGTCCAAACAATTCCAGCACCACATGACCGTAAAAGACAACATTTTGCTTCCGCACAAGAGGCGACTAGGAAGGATGTCAAACGTGCATTTGGAGTACTTCAAGCGCGATTTGCAATTGTGCACGGGCTTGCACGTTTTTTCCACCTTGAAATGCTTAAGGACATTATGATGGCATGTATAATATTGCATAATATGATCATTGAAGATGAGCAACATACTTACCTTGGAGCAAATGACTTTGATTATGATCAAATCGATGATAATGGACCCGAACCGGTGTCACATAATCCCACTTGTAACCTTATGCAGTTCATTGAACGTTATAATTCCATTAGAGATAGAGGAATTCATTCTCAACTTCAAGCGGATCTCGTTGAGCATCTATGGCAACTACAAGGCCAGTTGTAGGAATTTGGAATTCTAAATTTCTAAGTATTACTACTTTTATTTAATGTGAACCTTCATTGGATTTTGAAATTTTCTAAGTTTAATATTACTAAGTTTCCAAAAAGGACACTGTAAATTTTATTCTAATATTAAACTTCATTGTCACTCTATTAATAACTATTGCATGATTTGTTTCTTCACACATCAAGTATCACTATCACCCCTTTATGTATCTTTAATCAAATCATCCAAACCCAAATCCAGTCTATCAAACTTCAAAAGTAATTTAACAGAAAGTAAATTGGAGTCTTTATCTTTCCTGCAAATTGACACTAGAGTTGCTAATAACTGAGTCCCACAAAATGATTTTGAATTACAACTTAAACCCCAAGCCTTTATTTTAGCCAATATAATACAAAATGATTTTAAGGATTATATTTTAAAATCCTTAAAATTGAGACAACAAAAAGCAGTATATAAGTTGACAGACCCTTAGGTAAGTTTGTCAACTCAAGTTTAGTTGTAAACTTACACTAGATACTATTCTGATCATTGGTCATTTTTAACACAACTACAGCTATTCAACAAAGCTTATTTGCTTAGTAAACCAGTATATGTAGCCTGAAGCAAACACCTTTTCTACCATACATTGACATTCTATACCTAATAATTCATTTGGTAAAAGTCCATTCATAATTTATAGTTATTCTGTACGGCACCGAGATCCCAAGGCCCAATTGGGCCCAGGATTCAGGCCCAATGACACGGCCCACTACTCTAAATTCTGTTTAAGCTTGCCTTCTCAAACTATAAGTTAAGAGCCTCGACTCCCGACCTATGCTCGGCGCGAATTTCCCGAACAAATAATGATGTCTTTTCCGGACGTACCATTGCATGCTCGGCAGTTCGGGAAACAGCATTACCGAACATACAAACCTAAGTGGGAGCCAAGTTCCAAAGCCATAATCGCTGCATCCCACTCTCACCTAAACGCCCACTTACAATAGATAATATTGGACCTCCGATTGCACTAACAATGGCAGTAATCATGATCGCCCCATTAACATATGGCTATAAATAGGAGAAGTTGAGGAAGAAAATGGGTCGAGAAAAAAGAGAGAGAACAGCAACATTACTTTGAGTCTCTGTGCCGAGAACTACCCAGAGTAGGAAATCCTTAACCCATCTTACAAATAAATTGTGAGTCCAAGTGAGGTTAGGCCCAATAATTTCATTTTCGGCACGCACAATTGGCGCCCACCGTGGGGCTATCCTACAAAGCTGTGGTTCGACAGTGACTCAGACGAGGGAAATGTCCGAAGGGCATACGGGAGGCCAGGCCGAGAGCGGGTCAACAGGATCTTCTTGGGGTTCTTCATGGCGGGAAAGAAGGAAGAAAAGGCGCGAGGATAGGGAGCCTGTGCAAGCAAAAGAAGAATCTGGCCTGGGAGAGGGGTCAGACCAGACTCGCCGAACGATGTCTGGTGCCTCGAGACATGGGCAGCGTGACGAGAGGGACCAAGAGTTGGAACGGTTGCACAGACTGGTGGGAGCTTTGGAGTTAGAGGCAAGGGGTTGGCACCAGAGAAGGGACTAGGATCATCGAGAAATGAGAGACGGAGGTATGGGGGATCGAGACGACGAGAGGTCTAGCCATTCCGGTTCCCGACGATTTCGGGACCGTTCAATTTCCCGAGAATCACGCCGACATAGGACCCGCTCACACTCCCGCGAAAGGCATCGGCGTCGATACCGTTCTCGTTCACACGGGTTTGGTGACCGTGGTTCAGATTCCTCGGAGGAGCGCCAGCCATACAATGCTGCCATGGACGCAATGAGCCGGGCCTTACGAAGAGCTGCTTGGTCACCGTTCTCGAATGAAATTGAGGGGGCCATTATGCCGAGCAGATTTACACGACCACCGTTCAACTCCTACGACGGGAAGACGGACCCGGTGGAGCATGTCAGTCATTACATCCATATGATGTCACTGCACGCACGCAATGATGCGTTGATGTGTAAGGTGTTCCCTTCAAGTCTCGGCTCCACGGCCTTGAGATGGTTTAACGGGTTACGGAAAGGCTCCATCCACAGTTTTGCTGAGCTGATCTAGGAGTTTAGCGCTCGATTCGTGACATGCAGCCGGGTGCCGCAACCCGTGGATGCGTTACTTTCCATAAAAATGGGGGTCGGCGAAACCCTCCGGAGTTACGCCGGTCGATATTGGGAGTTATACAACGAGATCGGTGGAGAAAAAAGAGAGAGAACAACAACATTACTTTGAGTCTCTGTGCCGAGAACTACCCAGAGTAGGAAATCCTTAACCCATCTTACAAATAAATTGTGAGTCCAAGTGAGGTTAGGCCCAATAATTTCATTTCCGGCACGCACATATTCAATAATTTAAAACATAGCAATTTGCAGAAGCAAGAAATATGCAGAAAAACAAAACAGTTTCTGCAGAAACAAATAATTATGCAAAAAAATAGCACTATGCAAGTACAGCCACCTGTTGAGAAAGTGCAGAAAAATAACATTATGCAGAAATAGCAGTTTCTGTTGAGAAAGTGCTATTTACATTCAAATAGCATATACAACCAATAAAATGAATAAGTACAGCCACCTTCAACAGAGATATTGCTTCACCCCAAACAGAATGACAAGAACAGAATCACAAATTAAATTGAATAATCAAGTGCTATTGTCTGTGCACAATACAAAATTTACAACATTGCATCTGTTTCCTTGCACAAGTGAAGACTACAAAAATATATCTAACATGGTTAGAGATTGAATAATCATGTTCCCTGCACAAGTAAATACTACAAAAGAGATGTCTAATATCAAATCATCTATGTCAACCATGTGCTAGTATCTTTGCACTATACAAAAAATTACTTGATTAGATATTGTCAATAATAATATTCAAATTATGATGGAAGTTTAGACCTTAACCTCTCCAAGATTTCCAAATGATGTAGACGAATATATTCTTTTTGCTGAGGATCCATGGTTCTTGTATCTTTCATCATAATTTCATCTTCCATTTTCCTTTTTTCTACTTCATTCTTCTCTTCCTTGATACAAATCAACTCTTCATTCTTCTCTTCCTTGATACGAATCAACTCTCTTCGTTCTTCGGATGCAATGCGCATTAACTCTCTTCGTTCTTCTAATGCAATGTGCATACTTTCCTTTTTCTCCTCATGCATTCTCCTCTTTTCTTCCTTGATTTCGTCCAATTGGGAGGAAAGTATTGGGACCATGTCATCACAATTCTTTCTTTTCTTTAATTTCTCCTTTTCGGCCTTCTTGCCTATGGGTCTCTCCAATGTTTCGCTAGAGTTCATCTCACCATTATCCTCATCTAGATTTATTGAGCTTGCAAAAGTATGACAAGATTGTGTGGCTGGTTGTCTTGTGTGGACCTTCAAATTATCTTTTAGAGTCAACCACTTAGCTTCATTCCTCAAAATTCTCCAACAATGTTCCAATTGAAATGCATTTTTGCTATTACTTTGATACATAGCTTTTGCATCTTCAATCTACAAAAGTAAAAAAATTGAAAATAATGACAATCATAAAACTAAAAGTGTATTGATGTACAATATATATTAGATGTTGAGTCGAAATACCTTGTCATGCTCAATTTCACCACTTTCATTCCGGTTCTCAATTTGGGCCAAGCATCCACAAAACTTGTTGGTCTCCTTTTGAATTGTTGACCACTGACTATTTAAAGGATCCTTGGTGTGGTTAAATTTCTTGTCATTGTGGAAGGTGGACCAAATTCTATCCCAAAATGTTGTGTGTTTTTGGTCCATTGATGTCACAGCATCTAAGCTAACATTGAGCCATGCCGACACTAGCTTAATGTCTTCATCTACGGTGAAGTTGATTCCCCATTGACCTCTCTTAGTAGTTGATTTTTTTGCAATGGGGGATATAGATTGTCCCATTTCAACTTGGGGTGGAGATTGATGGACATTCACGTCTGAATGCGGAGTGGACATTAAAATACTACTGTCAAAAGACTCAAAACCTTGTTCATTGTCTTGAAAAATGTCAAGGAAGAAGGGATTTTGATTTTGTTAGTCCATCACCTAACAAACACCAAAGTAATTCAGAAGCAGTACTAATAAGCAACAAAATTGAAAACAAAAAAGAAAAGGCATTGTTTAACATAGATTTAAGAGTATAACTCGCTGAAAACACAAAGGTAAACAGTATGGGATCTATAATAAAGCTTCTCCATTCTTCAAAAACTAAAAGAAACCTCACAAACTAAGAAGATGAACACAAGAATTTGATCAAAGAACACCAACTGTCCCCATTGACACATGATCCATCCATGTCTAAAACACTAACATTATCAACAGAACTCTCAACTCTCAAGTAAAACCCATATGCATTTGTACTTATATTAACATAGAATCAAGGAAAGTCACAGGCAATACAACAACCAAAATTCATTTAACTGCACAGAGTTAATCAAATTCCACAATCACAACCAAGCACCCTTATGGGCTAATTCATTGACCAATTAATGTACAAACACAAGAAAATCAAACCTCAAAGCAACAGAAATAAAAATCAAAATCAAAACCCTCACTTTCAACCCCACCAACAAAACACAAAAAAGAAAACCAAAAAGACAACTACAAGCACAATCCTTCAGCTTTAAGATAAAACCCACATGGAATTCAACCTCAGAAATAATAAGTATTCAACAGAATTCAAAAATAAACCAAAACAGGAGAGAACAGTCCGAAAACTAAGTATATAACTAAGTAGTTTATAACTAAGTATATACCCTGTTCAATCAGTCCGAAAACAGGGGAGAAATAGAAATTTAATACAAGTTTAAAAAACTCCAAATTATTCAAACACTCCCTACACATGGGGAAAATTTAATCCTTACCTGAACTCTAAAATAATCAAATATAAATATACACAAAATCTGAAATTCTAATAAATTCCAAAAATAACTTTGGGTGTGCTCTGAAGAATCCCTTAAAAAAAAAAAAACCCCAAACCAGAAAAAATTTGAAACAAGAAACCCTAAAAAAATTAGTTCAGAGAAACTCCCATGAATCTTGCTTGAAACCAAAAAGAAAAAAAACCCTAAAATCTCAATGAGAAAAACCCATACATTTTTAGAGAAAATAGCCCCAGAGTCTGTCAATAGAGAAGATGAGTTTGTCACTTGATCCACCCTTCTCATGGGGCTGCAAAACCCCCAAACCGATCACATTATTATTTCTTGTGGTGATGAGAATGAGCAAAAGTTGATAAGAAGCAAACGAAGAGAGAAGATGAGATGAAGAGCTCTGGAATGAAACAGGGTGAGAGAAGCTGAGACCTGAGAGGCATTGGTGTGCTCAGTGAGAGGAGAGAGAAAAAAAAGAGCGAAAAAGAAGTTTTTATACTGTACAAAGATAATATTATTTTAATGGATAAACGAGCTACAGTAACCATGTAAATATACACGGTTACTGCAGCTCATGGAAATATTTACACAATTTTACACATTTTTACACCCATTGATGTGGGTGTTTTTTTGCTCAAAATGTGTAAAATTTGTATTTTTTTTCTATTTTAGAAGACTTTAGATGATCTGATGTGGTTGCTCTATATCCAGAAAAGTAAAATAACGAATCTAAATATATAGTAAGTTTATAACTATTTAGTATGAAATCAGCAATAGGTAATAATAAATTTGTACTAAAATTAATTATTACTTAATATTTTTAAATTATATATTAAATATAATTATACATTTCTTATGTATAATATAATATTATTATTATATTTTTTTTAATGACCAGTATGTCATGTAACTATGTAAGTCTTTCTTAAAAAGGAAAGAAGATATCTATGTCTTGTGACTACAACGTGGCTCTCTACTCTCTACTCTCTAGTACCTAAAATACTCTACAACTACCCAATTAATAATAAAATATAAAATGCTAAATTCTATTAACTAGGCAAAGTGGCAAATCCATTAAATACCCACCTACCCAACTTTTAACACAGCTCTTTCTCTCTCTATTTTTTTTTTCTAAATATTTTAAGGAAGATAAAAAATTGACGAGATAAAAGTGAAGCGTATGTTTTTAATGGATGTTTGGTAAGAAGGGAGAACCAAAAAAAAAAAAAACATAGGTGTTTAAGGGGTGGTTTGATGGTGTATTTTGAATAATAATTTTTACTATTTAAATAATATTATAAGTATTTTTATATACTTCTTTTACTTACATATCTTTTTAAAAAATACAAATAACGCTATTAAAACAACATTATTTTAAAACACGTTTAGTAATGTTCCTCGAGTAACGTTTTGATTTTGTAAAAGCTGTAACCTAGGGTCCATTTGGTATGATAGTTTAAGCAATATTTTTCAATTTTTAAACAACATTATACATATTTTTATACACTTTTTCATTTACACGTATTTTTAAAAATACAAACAATATTATTAGAACGTCACCAAATAACCTCCTAGGTCTGTTTTTAATTTTTTTGGGTTGAGCTGTCTCGGCAGTCAACGTTGGTGGCTATTATGTCCTTTTATTTATTTATTTTTTCAAAAAGAATTAAAATAATTTTTGTCGCGTCTGTTGACTATAGTTTTGGCTGTCTAGGAATGGAAAGGCAATAGAAAGAGAGGACGAAGAAATTCTTGAATTTTTAAATTTATTGTCAGAGAAAACTGAAAAGGGTACACGTGCTGTGCTTTAATACGTTAACAATTTTGATCAATTTTGAGCGGAGTATTTCTGTACGAAACTCACCTTAATACGTCACCCATTGATTGCATCTGTCTTGAATCCTCTTTTTTTTGAGAAACAAACACACACACACAAGGGAGAGGGAAAGAGGTTCTAACACAAAGGCACACCACAACTCCACTCAAAAGTCATGGTAACTTTTAAGGGAGGGTGGGGCAAGTTATACTACACACAACACACTTTCTTAAGCAATGTGGGAAAATTACCCATTCTTTTTTTTTTGAGAAACAAACACATACACAGACACACAAGGAAGAGGGAAAGGGGTTCTAACACAAAGGCACACCACAACTCCACTCAAAAGTCATGGTAACTTTTAAGGGAGGTCTTGCATCCACTTGAACAATAACCCAATGTTATTAACTAGTAACAAATTTAGGTAATGCATGTTAATATATGTTATTTTGTGATGTTGTTTAATGTATAGTTTATTTTTTAAAATTTATTGAAGATATTTTTTTCTTAACAATTAAACTATTTTTAAAAATATTTTTCATCTCTCTATATCTATAAATATATTGTTTTATTATTTTGGGGTTTTTTTTTACTTTTTATTTTTATTTTTATAGAAACTTGACAGTGTTTGATTGATATTATTCCTTTTTTAAATGGCCTATATTCTTCAATCTTTTGTTGTAACATGGTAAGTTTTTCCCTTTTTTGGGTATAACTAAAATGCCTCTAATTATTTATTCAAATTTCTTATTCTTTTTAGATTATTATGATAATAAAATCTCATTACAAATTTACAAAGACACTCACCTTCAATTTGTTTCAATAGAAAACTTTATGTAAAAATAGTTTTTTTTTTTTGTTGTGTGTGTGTGTTTTGCAGTGTTTGGTATCATAAAAGAAAATAGATCGAAAAAAATCTTTGGTCAATGAAAAACTCTATTAAAAAGAAGGCTTATTTTTTAGAGAATGTTTCCGCTAAATTGTTTTGGAAAATAATCTTTATGTCTCTCTCTCACTTCTCTTGTTGTCTTTCGTTGTCTTCCTTTGTAATCCCTCTTTAGATGGTGTTTAAAGAGGTTTCCAATCCAATATGTTCCATTGTCACAAAGCTCATCAATGCCTTGTGCAGTAACAAATTCAACAGCTCACTCAGCAAGGCTAATAGGCTAATCTAGATGGTTTCTACAACTACTGAGGAAGTGCATCCTATAGGGCTATAGCGTAAAAAAAACTATTTCAACCTCATGGGTCTGTACGTGTCTTTCAAGGGCAGTAGTGCGTGGTTCATCTCCGTTATTTTTGTTGGTTGCCATCGAGTGAGTGAGTACCATACAACTCTTTGTCTAGAAAGTGATAATACGACTGCTATTGCTTTAAATTCCCACAGACGGCGCCAACTGATGATGCCAAAAATCATCAGTAAGCCGCATAGTCCTCACGTGCTTTCGACAATACTTGCACAACAAAGAAGAGGAAGACCTTGCAGAGAGTACCGGCGTGGTATTGGCCAAATTCCCTCCGAATGTTAAGCTAGAGACTTTCACAACTCTAGAGTGTTAGAGCTGGGGAAAATTATGCGTACCTTGGTTTGTAAGGGCTTTGGGGCTTTTATAATAGCATAGAACTGACATTTGTTTCTTGGCGGAGATGGTCTTTCCTTATAGGGAAGATTCTCATAAATACACGTATCTTAGGGGATCCTTTCCTTATAGGGATTTCCTTGATTAGGGTTAATCGTGGGATACAAGATATTTCCTTGTATAGATATTCGTGGAGGTCAAGCAAGGCCATGCTAGACCCGTCACACTCTTTATTCCCGTTAGCTTCTTTTTTAGCTCCTTTTTTCCCGTTGGCCTCTCTCTTCTCGTTGGCCTCTGGTTTCATTCGAGGATTCCCGTTGTCTCATGTAGATGTCGTCGGGTACTAAGGTGAGGTCGTCGGCCTATGGTATCGTCGCTTTCATACTTCCGCACTTGCATGTGAAGCTGACGGGCCCAATGGAGTCGTCGGCTTCCTCGTATGTAACGAGTTTACTTTCTAAAAACACCCTTGTCACATACAATTGGTTTAGATGCATATTGACTAAATAATTTACACAGATACTAGCCTCTGAGCATGCGGTCACACGCGTGCTCATAGGCTCTTCTATTTTTTTCCTAAAAATTACTGATTTACATTCATCATAATTTGAAATTGCTACATTTTCCAATCATAAAGATACATAGAGTATAATGAGAATTATGTGTTTGTGGGTAAAATAATTTTTTTTTTTTTTTGGTATAAATCTCATCACACCTAGATATTTTTGTAATTGGAAAATGTAACAATTCTAAATTAATTATGATGAATGTAAATTATTAACCTTTAGAATTCAAATACTTCAATTATCTTTATATAAACTAGCTTCTGAGCACGCACATGAGTGCGTGCTCAAAGGCTCTTCTATTTTTTTGTAAGGGTTAATTTATAGCATTTATTATAATTTAAGATTACTACATTTTTCAATCACCAAAAAAAAAAAAAAAAAAAAAAACCCTAAAGGTGTGATGAGTATTATGTGTGGTGAAATAATTTTTCATTTACCCTAAATTTTATTTTTATTTTTATTTTTGGTGATCATAAAATGTAGTGATCCCAAATTATAATAAATGTTTTAAATTAATTCTTACCCAAAAAATAGAAGAGCCTCTGAGCATGCGCTCACGCGTGTGCTCAGAGACTAATTTTCTAATAATATTACTACTAGATCTCTATTTTAAATTAAATATCTAAATATATAAAAAAATTTAAAATTTTAGTACAAATTATATTAAAATTAATTATATTTCCTCCAATTCCTTCCAATTTTAAAACTAATTCCTAAATTTTAAAACTGATGAACCAGTTCCCATATCAACGAGTAGGCCTGGGAATTTCATTTAAGATTGGGTTGCCATTTTGGACTAGGGTCCATTTGGATACCGCTTATTTTGCTAAAAACTGAAAATACTGTAGCAAAATAATTTTTAAATATGTGAATAGTATCGTGAGACCCATTTTTAATGAAAAAGTTGTTGAAAAAAGAGATTTGTTGGTTCCGTGAATAGTGCACGGGACCCACTGGTTGCACTGCCCACCACTTATTTGGCTGGTCAAAGAGGTAGTGGGTCAAGTGCACAGTGCACGGGACCCACTGATAGACAAAACCCATGTGAAAACACTGTTCTAAAAAAAATAAAAAATAAAAAGGAAAACGCAAACGTGAGACGCTAACTCTCTGGGTTCGTTTGGATAGAACTTATTTTGCTGAAACTGAAAACTGAAAATTGAAAACACTGTAGCAAAATAATTTTTAAATGTATGGATAGTGTCATGAGACCCATTTTTAATGAAAAAGTTGTTGAAAAGTGAAGTTTATGGGTCTCATGAACAGTGCACGGGGTGCACTGTTCACGGAAGAATTGGTCAACAACTGCGGCTGAATTAAAAAAAAAAAAAAAAAAAAATCTGAAAACGCGCTAGAGCTGAAAACGTGGACGTGGATTCAAACGAATACTCTGTGCCAGTTTGGATAGAGATTATTGTGCATCTATGTTTTCTATTTCACGTTTCCTTTTTTTTTTTTTTTTTTTTCTCAGCGCATGAACAGTAAAATCACATGGATTTACTGTGCAGGAGACAATTATCACTGTTTACGCACAGTAGCAGCATTGTTCATGCATTTAAAAATATTAAAAATGGGTTCCACGGTACTATTCATACATTTAAAAATTATTTTGCTATAGTATTTTCAGTTTCAACAAAAATAAGTGTTATCCAAGCGGATCTAATTACAACTTCTCACAATCATTTTATGTATTTATTTGTATGTATGTGATTACTTTTCGGGCTAAAAAAGAAAATAGAAAGTACCTCCGAACACGCGCATGAGTGCGCACGCAAGTGTGTATATATATAGTCACTCCCAGTCGCTTTAGCTATGCAATCTGCAACGGCATACTTGTGTTGTGAAATTCAGTTAACTTTGTACTCCGGCCAATGCATTACGTTTTCTGTTGAAGGCTTGAAGCACTTGTCAGACTCAACCATCAAAATCCTGCTGCCTTTGCCTGGGTGTCTAAAGACACAGAAAGTAAGAGAGTCCAATTTACAACGCCTCTCTCACTGGTAAGTTATAACTTCTTATTAGTAATTTTGTCGTAGTCATCGTGATCTAAAAGTGGAAGACTATGTTCAGTGCTTCTCTGTTATTTGAATAACATTTTTCTTTTTATTTTATGATTTGTTTGCAGCTATTTTTCGATGGTTCATTTTCATTTTTCTTTAAAAATTGGAAACGAAAACTTTTTTTTATTTTTTATTTTTTATTTATTTTTTAGTTTTGTACATTAAGCAAATAAGCTAAAAAGCTAAAAGCAAAGCAGGAGCCGATCTTTGTTGTGCACGTGGCAAGACCTGTTTGTGAAGATCTATATCTAACCCCAAAAGTTTGGAAGTAAAACTTGGTTGTTGTTGTTGTTGTCTTTGTTTAATTTGATTATGACACAGTTTGTTCAGGCCATATATGATGTTTGCATTCTCATTCAACTAGAAAGAACGAGGCTACAATGATTCTTCTGTTATTGTGTTCTTAATGTAACTAGGTTCAACCGTTCAAGTTGTGCTGCCACTTCCCTGTAATACTAGTTGAAAACTTTAGAGCCAACACCCTTAGTGAATTATGGCTTCAGAAATTGGACTAAGATAAGGAACAACTTTAAAAAGAAACTGGAAAACCAGAATATATTACCTACAAATTCATTAAGAGAATTTAATCCCAAGTCCTGAGATTGTCTTATTTCAAAAAATGAGAGTTAGCTCTGAAAAGTATTAGTTGATTGTAATGTAGCCCAAGTATAGTCACAGGTCAATGAATTTACTTTTTATGTAATGAAGATGTAGCTTAATTACCAAGATTAAGAAACGAAAGTCTTCTTTTGTGGCTATACCTTTGGACTCATTTTCTTGAGCTTGTTTACCATAATTCTGAGTCAAATTAAAACAGTTAGATCCAAATCAATTGCATGCTCATATGTATAGGCGTGCATACTCACACACCCACACAGGCGCACATGTGCTTCATTTATGTCTCATATGATTTGATTTTTGTAACAGTTAAACAAAGATGCCTCCTAAAAGAAGAGGAGAAATAGAGGTGACTACAGAGGAGAGAGTGAATTCATCGCCTCCAACTTGTTTTCAATCTTCTTCTCCCTCGAGTTGCGAACCTGCTCTTGGACCTCAGATCAATCTAACAAGACAGAAATCATATTCCTTTGAGGGGTCAAGCTTTCATCAGCTGCAGCCTATATGTAATTCTAACTCCGGCAATCAACTCTCTGCACTGCCTTTCTCTAATAGAATAAATCCTAGCACTTCAATTCCAGGACCCAGTATTGGAGCCATGCCAATGGAAGAAGACATTTGTCTGGATGCTGAGGGATTAAGTACTCAAACACCTAGTGGATCACAAACTGAATGTGAAACACCCAATAGAGAATTGCCATATCTAATTCTTTGTGACGGTAAGTATCGCTATTTGTGGAGTAATATTTGCAGAAAGCTCTGTACATTGTACCAGAGTAATTGTCCAAATAGTGCTTGCTAGATAGCTTTTGGGTTTTTGCCTGGTCAGAGTCCTATATTAGCCCTCAATTATTTCTCCAGCTAGGAAACGTTGATGGATTTTGTTTGTGAAGTGTGAACACTAATTGGTATTGGATCATGTATATAGTTAAGTTATATCACTTTAAATATCTATAACATATATAAGGAGATGTGATTTGCAGAAAATCTTAAATAATTGCAAGGTCCTATATAACTCATATGAATGATACGATGTATGACATGTACTTAGTATGTAATTTCTGTTGAAGTGGGCCCGTATGTGGCTTGAATTGCCACAAGCTCAACTTAGTTGACCGAATTCTATTTGTAATAAGAACCTCTTCAGCCGACTTTAATATATATATATATATATATATATTGTATTTCTAGTGCAGCCGTGTGATTTTAGAGTAATTCCAATTAACCTAGTGAGCAGCCGCATGAGAGAAAATAGAGAAAAGAGAGGCAGCCAGCTTCTATTCTTATTGTTTATGTGAGAGAGTGATAAGGTGCAATTGGGATTTGGGTTTCTTGAGAGTGTTCTTATGCACTATTGTATTTTCCCTGATAATAGTGAAATCCCTGCAGCTCCGTGGACGTAGGCAAATTGCCGAACCATGTAAATATTGTCTTGTGCGTGTGATTGTTTTCTTTGGTGTGTGTTTTCTCTATTTGTTTTGTTTCTCACAGGTTGGGATTTTGGTTAAATTCCCTACAACTGGTATCAGAGCCTAGGGTTAGGTTTGAGTGGGAGCAATGGCAGAGGAAGCAGGAAAGGCTTCTGAAATAGAAAAGTTTGATGGCACAGACTTTGGATTTTGGAGGATGCAAATCGAGGATTACCTTTATGGGAGGAAGTTGCATCTGCCGCTTCTAGGGGAAAAACCTAAGGCTATGAAGGCTAAGGAATGGGCTCTTCTTGACAGACAAGTATTGGGAGTTATTAGGTTAACTCTGTCTAGGTCTGTTGCACATAATGTTGTAAAGGAGAAGACCAGAGCAGATTTAATGAAGGCTTTGTCCGGTATGTATGAAAAGTCGTCCGCAAACAACAAGGTGTATCTGATGAAGAAATTGTTCAATTTGAAGATGGCAGAGAATGCATCAGTAACACAACATCTGAATGAATTTAATATTATCACAAATCAATTGTCGTCTGTAGAAATTGATTTTGATGATGAGATTCGTGCTTTGATTGTCTTGGCTTCTTTGCCAAACAGTTGGGAGGCAATGAGGATGACAGTAAGCAATTCTATAGGAAAGGAAAAGCTCAAGTACAATGATATATGAGATTTAATTCTAGCTGAGGAGATTCGCCGAAGAGATGCAGGCGAAACCTCAGGATCTGGTTCTGCCCTAAACCTTGAGACAAGAGGCAGAGGTAATGATAGAAATTCAAACCGGGGTAGATCAAAATCCATAAATTCTAATCGGAATAGAAGTAAATCTAGATCAGGCCAACAAGTACAATGTTGGAACTGTGGGAAAACATGTCACTTTAGGAATCAATGCAAAAGTCCTAAGAAGAAGAATGGAGATGATTATGCTAATGCTGTAACAGAAGAGGTACAGGATGCATTACTTCTTGCAGTAGACAGTCCACTTGATGATTGGGTTTTGGATTCAGGAGCTTCGTTTCATACCACTCCACACCGAGAAATCATACAGAATTATGTTGCAGGTGATTTTGGTAAGGTGTATTTGGCTGATGGTTCAGCCTTGGATGTTATAGGTATGGGAAACGTCTGGATATTGTTGCCCAATGGATCTGTTTGGTTACTGGAGAAGGTTCGACATATTCCTAACTTGAGGAGGAATCTGATTTCTGTTGGACAACTTGATGATGAAGGACATGCAATACTATTTGTTGGTGGTACTTGGAAGGTTACAAAGGGAGCTAGGGTATTGGCTCGTGGACAAAAGACCGGTACTCTGTACATGACCTCAAGTCCAAGAGACACAATTGCAGTTGCTGATGCAAGTACTGATACAAGCCTATGGCACCGCAGACTTGGTCATATGAGTAAGAAAGGGATGAAGATGCTGCTGTCAAAAGGAAAACTACCAGAATTGAAGTCCATTAATTTTGACATGTGTGAAAGTTGCATCTTAGGAAAGCAGAAAAAGGTGAGCTTTTTGAAAACTAGCAGGACACCAAAGGCTGAAAAATTGGAGTTAGTACACACTGATTTGTGGGGGCCTTCTCCGGTTGCATCCCTTGGAGGTTCAAGGTACTACATCACTTTCATTGATGACTCAAACAGAAAGGTATGGGTTTATTTTCTGAAAAATAAATCTGATGTATTTGAAACCTTTAAGAAGTGGAAGGCTATGGTTGAGACAGAAACAGGTTTGAAAGTAAAATGTTTGAGGTCAGATAATGGAGGAGAGTACATAGATGGAGGGTTCAGTGAGTATTGTGCTGCATAGGGAATTAGGATGGAGAAGACCATTCTTGGGACACCACAGCAGAATGGTGTGGCTGAGCGCATGAACAGAACTCTCAATGAGCGTGCTAGAAGTATGAGGTTGCATGCTGGACTACCAAAAACTTTCTGGGCTGATGTTGTTAGAACTGTAGCTTACCTGATAAACCGAGGACCATCAGTTCTTATGGAGTTCAGACTTCCTGAGGAGGTTTGGAGTGGTAAAGAGGTAAAGTTTTCACACTTAAAAGTTTTTGGTTGTGTTTCTTATGTTCATATTGATTCTGATGCTCGTAGTAAACTTGATGCAAAGTCTAAAATATGTTTTTTCATTGGCTATGGTGATGAGAAATTTGGCTATAGGTTTTGGGATGAACAAAACAGGAAAATCATCAGAAGTAGAAATGTGATATTTAATGAACATGTTATGTACAAGGACAGGTCAACTGTAGTGTCAGATGTGACAGAGATAGATCAAAAGAAATTTGAGTTTGTCAACTTAGATGAATTGACTGAAGGTACTGTCTAGAAAAGGGGTGAAGAAGATAAGGAGAATGTAAATTCACAGGTAGATCTGAGTACACCTGTAGCTGAAGTCCGCAGATCTTCCAAGAACATTAGACCTCCACACCGTTATTCACCCACTCTAAATTATCTCCTGTTGACTGATGGTGGTGAGCCAGAGTGTTATGATGAAGCCTTGCAAGATGAGAATTCAAGCAAGTGGGAGTTAGCCATGAAGGATGAGATGGATTCTTTGTTGGGGAATCAAACATGGGAACTGACTGAATTGCCAGTAGGAAAGAAGGCTTTGCACAACAAGTGGGTATACAAAATAAAGAATGAACATGATGGTAGCAAACGTTACAAGACCAGATTAGTTGTTAAAGGATTCCAGCAGAAGGAAGGCATTGACTACACAGAGATATTTTCTCCAGTTGTGAAGATGTCAACAATCAGACTGGTACTGGGAATGGTGGCTGCAGAAAGCTTACATCTTGAGCAGTTAGATGTGAAGACAGCATTCCTTCATGGTGACTTAGAGGAAGACCTTTACATGATTCAGCTAGAAGGGTTCATTGCTCAAGGACAAGAGAATCTAGTCTGCAAACTGAGAAAAAGCTTGTATGGCCTAAAACAAGCTCCTAGACAGTGGTACAAAAAATTTGACAGTTTTATGCATAGAATTGGGTTCAAGAGATGTGACGCTGATCACTGTTACTATGTTAAGTTTTCTGACAATTCTTACATCATATTACTGTTGTATGTGGATGATATGCTTATTGCAGGGTCTAGCATTGAGGAGATTAATAATCTAAAGAAGCAATTGTCCAAACAGTTTGCAATGAAGGATTTGGGAGCTGCAAAGCAAATCCTAGGTATGAGAATCATTAGAGACAAGGCTAATGGTACATTGAATCTTTCACAGTCAGAGTATGTGAAGAAAGTTCTCAGCAGGTTCAACATGAATGAAGCTAAACCAGTGAGCACACCCTTGGGTAGTTATTTCAAACTAAGCAAAGAACAGTCACCGAAGACAGAAGAAGAAAGGGACCACACGAGCAAGGTGCCCTATGCCTCAGCTATTGGCAGCTTGATGTATGCTATGGTGTGTACAAGGCCAGACATTGCACATGCAGTGGGAGTTGTGAGCAGATTCATGAGTAGGCGTGGAAAGCAGCATTGGGATTCTGAGATATCTGAAGGGTTCATCAGATACATGTCTTTGCTTCACAGGTGCAAGTTTGAAACTGCAGGGTTATGTAGATGCTGATTTTGCTGGTGATATTGATAGTAGAAAGAGTACTACTGGGTTTGTTTTTACTCTGGGTGGTACAGCTATATCATGGGCTTCAAATCTGCAAAAGATTGTCACTTTGTCTACTACAGAAGCTAAGTATGTTGCAGCAACTGAAGTTGGAAAGGAGATGATTTGGCTACATGGTTTCTTAGATGAATTGGGCAAGAAGCAGGAGATGGGCATTCTACACAGTGACAGTCAGAGTGCAATCTTTCTTGCCAAAAATTCGGCTTTTCATTCAAAGTCGAAGCATATACAAACAAAATACCACTTTATCCGTTACCTTGTTGAAGATAAACTAGTAATACTTGAGAAGATTTGTGGATCTAAGAACCCGGCAGACATGTTGACTAAGGGTGTCACTATTGAGAAGTTGAAGCTGTGCGCAGCTTCAATTGGTCTTCTAGCTTGAGGACAGGAGGATGAGTTGCAGGGATGAGGGATTGTGTTATGGAGGATTGTGGTTGATGTTTGCAGCTTGTGAGCCCTTAAGGGCTAAGGTGGAGCTGATGAAGGAGTTTGCTAGTGTAACTTGATCAATTCAAGCCAAGGTGGAGATTTGTTGAAGTGGGCCCGTGTGTGGCTTGAATTGCCACAAGCCCAACTTAGTTGACCGAATCCTATTTGTAATAGGAACCTCTTCAGCCAACTTTAATATATATATACATATATATATATATATATATATATATATTGTATTTCTAGTGCAGCCATGTGATTTTAGAGTAATTCCAATTAACCTAGTGAGCAGCCACATGAGAGAAAATAGAGAAAAGAGAGGCAGCCAGCTTCTATTCTTATTGTTTCTGTGAGAGAGTGCTAAGGTGTAATTGGGATTTGGGTTTCTTGAGAGTTTTCTTGTGCACTATTGTATTTTCCCTGATAATAGTGAAATCCCTGCAACTCCGTGGATGTAGGCAAATTGCCGAACCACGTAAATATTGTCTTGTGCGTGTGATTGTTTTCTTTGGCGTGTGTTTTCTCTATTTGTTTTGTTTCTCACAAGTTGGGATTTTGGTTAAATTCCCTACAATTTCAGACAGCCTAGCATGTAGTATCTATTTTGGCTCGTATTGTACCATCTTCATGGAGAAAGCTAACTTAAACTTCGAATCTAATTCTGAAACTTTGCCTGTCAAGTGAAAAAACAGTTTAAAAGGGTAGATGCAGTTACTGCAGTACTTAAATCCACCCTCAATCTCTGATGCAATATCAATAACCTAGAAACTTGTTTAGTGTTTCTGGCTAGGAACGTAGAAGTGTTGCCTCTGTAGGCCCAGGTTGTGCACGTGTTTTAGGTTACTCACATATCTGTTTTTCACTGAATGAAGGCCCTTAAATTAGATTGGATCCCTTAGCTTTAAAGCTGATGGAAGGTCAACTATATTGATCTCTTACCTTAATTAGGACAAATTGCTCTATTAAATGTACTGGGTTTTGTATGCTGATTTGCATGGACATGCCTAAATCGTTTTACCCTGCCATTTGCTTCCTCATCTATAGTTCAAAGGTTTTTTTTTTTTTTTTTTTAAATTATATATATTTTTTAATTTTTATTATTAACTTTTTGTATTAAAACAGTATCTTGTTAAGTTTTAGACCACAAATGTTGATTGTAGTGCGAATTGATCAAGATAATTCAATTGATCCGATTAATACAATAGGATCTTGTGGCATGGCAATCTATACCATGTGATAAATTTTGAGAAGGCAGGGGAAAAGATTTGGGAATCGTATGGCCATTGGGGTAGATATTGTTTGACAAAATTCTTATACATTTTTCTCATGCTTGAAAATTTTCAGCTGAAAGAAGGAAGGAATACCTCTCCCTATGTGTACCTTTATATCAAGCTGCAATCAAAGGAGACTGGAAAGTTGCTAAAGATGTCATTGACAAATATCCAGGTATTGTTCGTGTTGCGATAACCAGAAAGTGGGAGACAGCTCTGCATATTGCTGCAGCAGCAAAACGCACTGCTTTTGTGAAGGAACTGGTTGACCGTATGAACGAAGAGGATCTAGCCTTGAAAAATAAAGATGGCAACACTGCTATTTGTTTTGCTGCCGCATCAGGAATTGTGGAAATTGCTATATATGATCATGGTGGAAAAAAACAAAAACCTTCCTATGATTCAAGGTAATAAAGGAATGAGACCCATATACATGGCAGCTTTGTTTGGAAACAGGAATATGGTGTCATACCTCTATCCTGTTACTAATTTTGGAAGCCTAGCTCGTGGGGAACAAATTAGCCTCTTTCTTGGTACTATTTCAGCTGATTTATACGGTATGATGCTCTTATAACTAGATGTTAGTATGGCATGAGATAATCTTCTTTAATAGCCTCACCTTTTTCTCATTTTTTGAAATGGTTTTCATGCTGTGGCCTCTCACTAGCCATTGCCCTTTTAGAGGGTGCTAATTTTGTCTGTACCAGGCTGATTCTAATTTACTGATAATAAGGATATGAATGTTTTTTTGATGACCAGGATAAAATTATTTGGGCCACTGAGTGTAATTCTTGTAACTAGTGGAAAGGTTGTAGCATATCTGCATTGCAAGTTAATTCATTCCCTAGTTTGGATTAAATTATTATAAAAAATGTCCTCCAAGAATGTTTAGATTTTCAAAAACCATTGTTAAATATATGTAACCAAAGCTACACAGCTTAGTCATTTATTTTATTCATTTATCAAGTATTGGTGCATTGCTTTAAGAAGCACCTCATTCTATGTGAAAGCTATATATCATAAATACCTTGAACCATAAAATCCTATTTCGCCAATTGAATATGTCACATCTGAGTTATATAAATGAGCATATGAAAATGGGATTCATAAGCTAGCTGATGAATTCCACACCCCCCAAAGTACTTCAATAAAATTGCTGCTCTTGAATTTGATATAAGACAATTTCAGCATGCTTTGCATTCACTGCTAAGTTTCCTTTACATCTGAATATCTGTAAGTAAACAACTGTGTTGTACAGATCTAGCTTTAAAAATATTGGAAGAGGACAGATCATTAGCCTATGCTCAAGATACAAATGAGACTGCCTTGCATGTTTTGGCTCGAAAGCCTTCAACAAAAGTGATCTGGGAATCTGGAAAAGAAGCATAAATTCATGTTAGTTTGTTAAGCGCATTCTTCTTCTTCGTTCATTTTATTTTATTTTATTTTATTTTTTGGAATTTTTGAGCCCTCTCAAAATCTCCTGGCATCCATGTTGTCCATGGAAATTTTGGGCAAATACATTTCGCCTTAGTCTTACTACATATAGTTAAGTAGACTTGATTAGTAAGCCACTCTACACCTTGATTACATGTTCCCTTTGGCATTGAGATCATGGTACATGCCTTAAAAAGTTCAGATGGTATAAAATGCCCTATTTGATTTTCCAAGGGCTCATCTATATCTCCCCTGAAGTCTCTAGGATGCTATAAATGATTTAATCGTTATTTTAGACTAGACATCTCATTTATTTTATGTCATTTCTGTGTAATTCTATATTTGAATTAACATTAAATTCTACCTATAGGTTTCAAATGGATATATCACAAAGATCTGATGCAGACGTTAGCCCATCAACTAGTCGAAAAACTTTGGGAACATGTTCGACAATTGCAAGATTGGGAGATTAGAAAACTATTTAAAACACCTTCAAAACTACTCTTTGATGCGGCAGAATTAGGCAATGCAGAGTTTCTGATTATCCTTATTCGTGCATATCCTGACCTGATATGGAAAGTTGATCAAAATAATCGAAGTTTGTTTCATATTGCGGTTCTTTATCGTCAGGAGGCCATCTTTAATCTAATATATGAGATTGGAGCAATTAAAGATTTGATAGCAGCATATAAGGATAAAAATGATAATAACAATAATATCCTGCATCTAGCTGGAAACTTGGCACCACTTAGTCGACGTCAAATTGTATCAGGAGCTGCACTTCAAATGATAAGAGAGCTATTGTGGTTTCAGGTAAATAATGACTGTAATCATTTGCCTTCCATTTATTTCGGTTAATTGCAAATAACAGTTTTGAAAGTGATATTTTTGTAATAGCTTGAATTGGACCTTCTATTGATTATCTTGTATTAGTATAACTTTGATCAATGTCCATTATAGGCAGTGGAAAAAATTGTGCCACCTTCATTTATTAAGATGAAGAATTCAAAAAACCAGACACCCAAGGAGCTATTTGCTGAGGAGCACAAGAAGTTGTTAAAAGAAGGAGAGAAGTGGATGAAGAGCACTGCAACTTCATGCATGCTTGTTGCAACGCTCATTGCCACTGTGGTATTTGCTGCAGTTATTACAGTACCAGGAGGAGAAAATAATAATACAGGCGTTCCTATATTTCTAAGAGAGAAGTGGTTTTTGATTTTTGTCATATCGGATGCAATAGCACTTTTCTCTTCCTCAGCTTCAATAATAATGTTCTTGTCCATTCTTACGTCACGTTATGCAGAAAACGATTTTCTTATATCACTACCCACAAGGTTGATGTTTGGAATCTCGACACTGTTTATCTCTATTGCTACAATGGTGCTAGCCTATACTGGAGCCATCTTTCTGATCTATGATCATAAACATGTTTGGGTTCCTATCCTTATTGAGTTTCTTGCTTGTGCTACAGTCACATTATTTGCTTGGCAACATTTTCATCTTTGGGCTGATACAGTCCGCTCAACCTATTAGTCTAGGTTTCTCTTTCGGCCATTTAAACATAGGCTTTAGAATTGAATTGTCAAATTTGCTGATGTACTTATGGAGATAGTGAATAAAAATCCTTTATCTCACTTTGACTGTTTTAGCTTATGCTTTATAGACTACAATATGTTTTATGTCTAATATATGTGCATATTTTCTTTCAATTTAAATCTTGATTACTTTATAATATTAAAAAAATTGATGTGTAACAAGTTGTGATTAGTGAAATGGGATAGAGGATTTTTATTTGGCAACTGCTAAATCTTTAGTTTCCTTAGTTTGTTTCTCTAAATGCTAAAGAAAGAATATATTTCTGGTGTGTAGACAATTGTAGGTTTTTTTTTTTTTTTTTTTGAGTTTTATATATATATATATATATAGCATTCCTTAATTCTCTTCAATTCGACTATTAGCTAAGTCGAGTTTGCATTTGTCAAACATTCCAAAGTATTAGTTAATTGACATTTGAAAATGAAGTAAATACATATGTTAAATATTATTTATATAAAAGGATTTTGTACTTATGAGGCTATTTTATAAATTTTATATAATTAACTATTTTTATTTTGAATACAACTGCACAAGAAGTACTTATACAACTTTATATAAGAATGCTTGGGCTAAGCAGATAAAATTTGAAATTGAATGAATTATGAAGAGTAAGGGAAAAAATACCAGTTCTTCTACCGCTCAAAAATTGACAGTCAATTTGTTCTTTTCAAAGGCTTTCTTTCTTTTTCTTTTTCTTTTTTCTTTTTTTTTTTTCATTTTTTTTTTCTATAAATCTCATGTGGCATCCACTCTGGCCTTTAGTCAAAATAAACAAATTATTTTATTCTCTATGTTTGCAACCTCATACTCTTCCATCCAACATTTAATGGAAAAAACTAAAATAAAACATTTGAAATTTTAGGGATTATTTGAAGATAGAGGACAAAGGCTGATGATGAAAGTGATAATAAAGATGAAGACAAAAAGTATTTTAAATTTCAAATATGTAAATAAATAGCAGGATGAAGAAAAAGATGGCAATCTCAACAAAAATTTTATGGCATAATTTGAGTGACCTTACCTTTGTATTTTATTGCAAGATCATATTGCCATATTGGTGCTAGACTCGAAATATTAGGTGTTTGTGAGATCGTGGTGTTTTTTTTTCCGGTGTATATGACTAGGATTTTTAAGTTGAGTTTGTGGTATGTTTACGTTGTTAAAATTCTATTTTATCTCCTCTGTGCGTATTTGCACAAAGATGTTCAAAAATAATAAATGTAAATAACTAAATTTTTATTATTGATTTATAATAAAATAAAAATTTTTAAAATGAGTGTTTTAATTGGCAGTATATTGTTATTTATTTGTCAGTGTTTGCTAACTGTTTGAAGGAAATTAGCAAATCACGAAGGAGTATTGAATTCATTCTTAAATCATCACTGACTTAACTGTTGAGCTAGTTGGTTGAAAGATGGTTGCTGATATGGTGACATATAAATTTGGTACTTTTTTTTTTTTGAGCTGAAATGATAGTAGATTTTATTAATTAAGAAATATAAATACAATGAGGAAGAGAAAGAGAGACATATGACCTCCTTTTTTTCTCTTTTGCAACAGTAACATATGCTAGAGTAGCACGATTACATGTAAAACAAAGAAAGAAAACAAAGAAATAAAGAAAAAATTCAAAAACCAAACTACTGTAAGAAAAACGATTCTTCTCTTGGATGCCCTGGAAACTTGAAAAAACTGCCAAATGACATCTTCCTGATATACATGAACATCAAAATGAAGAGTTTTTTTTTTTTTTTTTTTTTTTTTTTTTTTTCCATCTTAGAATTGTGTTCATACCCGGCATGGCTGCCTTGCAACCTCCATCGATCCCATAGTTGGCACAACACCTTGCTCATTCTCCACAATTCTATGTTTCTTTTTTCTCATAACACCCGTAGCCTCCTTAATCAAATTTTTTGCTTGCTTCCTTTTATTCCTAGGTTCCATGTCAACAATTGATCCATTAATAAGAATCTAAGATCTTGTGGTAAGCCTCTTCCAATTCCTCATTGTTTTCGGGCTTCCAATTGTTGACCCCTCTATGGACTCAACTTTTTTTGGGCTATACAAAGATTGACTCACACCTTTATCCTGATTATCACTCCTTTTGGGCCGGCCCTTACCAGTATTCTTGTTTCCTTGCACGTTACCACAACCAACCTTAAAACCTATCTCTAATCCCTCAAAACCCGGTGGAGATATATGCTCACCTTGTTTCCCCATTAAGTCACGATTGAGGATGACAGTATCCTCATCCATGACTACCACCTCAATCAAATTAGAGGAGATCACGCTATCAGTGGGAGTCACATTTGAATTTGAAAAATCTAAATCAATTTGATGGTGCCACTATGATTCATTCCCTTGATTCTCGGCCTCTACATTTATGGGTTTTGATGGTTCAATAATTGGTCCCACCATGATTGTAGAGTCAAGCAGTAACGTACTTGGAGAGGATATTATTGAATCTTTATGAAATAAATTCTATTGTGCAATTGTTGGGCTTTCCATTCCAATTTCCTGAAACTTCGCCATTTCCTTATCTGTATTCATGCTCCGTTTAGGCCTAGTTGTCATCGGCGCAATATCAGTTTGGATATTCGGCTCTCCTTGTCGGCGTGGGCTTTGCTGGTCAGTTCTTGAAGTCTCGGCTCTACCCTGAAATCCTGCTTTCATCCATTCCTCGTATGGCCTGTCTTCGGTATCATGTGTATTCACTTTTCAACATTCCTTTAATTCATGCCCAATTCTTCCAAAAGTGAAACACCACCCTACCAACCGCTCGTATCAAAATGCAACTTGGACTTCATCTCCCGCCCCTCCGTAGAGGTGTGTCCAATGGAATGCAGACCCTGAGAAAGTGAGCTTGATTTGATTTGGAGGCGTTACAATCCACGTCGATAAATGTCCCTAATCCCCGACCAATATCCTGACCGGCTTCTTCATTCATGAGATCAAAGGGCAAGCCCCATACCTGAACCCAGATTGGTATATGCGTGAAACTCACTATCCTAATAGTCATGCCTTTTTCCCAACGCCGAAGAGCTAGGATTTGGTTGTCAAAACACCAAGGACCATTGTTCCAAACCCACGATAATCGGCTTTCCATTGAGAACTTGAATTGTAAGAGCCCATCGCCGACGTCCACTATCTTCAGATCATCTCCTAGTTTCCACATAGACCGTAATAAGTTTTTCGCCGCTCTAAGGTTGATGGACCTGGTAGTAAGAAACTGTCCTATAAGACTTAATGAGTACTCCTCTAGAATCTCTTGTCTCCGTACTGGGCGTACAGTCATTGCCTCATCTTCATCTACTGTTAACTTCATTCGTTGAATACGTTCCAAGAACTCCGAGTCCATATTGGCACTCCTAAGGCTGAAACGACTTGAATGACCACAACTCTTTCACCCTCAAACAAGCCAAGGAAAAAAGAGAAAAAGAGCTCGCCCTGGGTGAGAAGAAAAGCTCCTACCAAGAACAGAGCTCCATGAGCTTTGTTTTAGAAGAGAAGAAATAGAGGTTAGCGCCTATTGCATTGTTCATTTAATTTGGTACTGAATTGCAAAATCTAAGAGAATATGTTGGAGTTTAAGAGAGAAAACCCAAAAGAAACGATATTGTTTTATTGACAAAATTAGTCACGGAGATGGACAGATGGTCCATTTTGGAAACAAAATCAAAACAAACATAAGAATTTAAAACTTATGGGACCAAAATAAAATCAACTCTGAATTCTAAGGGTAAAAAATGTAATACAGTCTTACTAATTTATAACTAGATTGTTTCTAAAAAGTTTAAATTAAATTATTTGAAATAAAGCTAATATAAAAAGTAGTGTGAGACTCATAAACAATATATAAAATAAACAAAAAGTCAGCTTAGAATCAAATGTTATATGCATGCTTGAGGTTTTTTTCTTTTTGGGTGTTTGACAGTAGAAATTTGTTTGTGCATATACATGGAAATTATGAAAATTTGGTAGAGGAATTGTAGAAATTGGTTAAATTTTTTTGAAGAAATTTGGGAAATTGTTATTGCTTATATTATGAATTTTCTTATGTACAAAATTATCTAATTAAAAATAAATTAATATAATTTACTTGTTATTGGAAATCGTAGAAAGTATCTGATTAGAATTTTGTAAGTGCATTACTTTTCATACTTGACTCTCCTTTACATGTACTTGGAATAGGGTATGCATAATAAAATCAATTTAAAAAAGAAAAAGAAAGTAGCAATTAGGGAACCATCACCTTCTCATTGGCAAAAAATAAATAAATAAATAAATAAACAAACAAAGAAAAAAAGAATTATAACTAAACACAATATTCAGTATAAATTTTTTAAAAAAATGTTCCGGAATTCAAGGAGCCTTTTGGCTGAATATTGCAAAAAAGTGAGTTTCTTTGTGATATGGGAACTGTTTGAAGTAATTTGGAGAAATGAGAAAAGAAGCAAATTTTAGCAACACCGTTGCCAAAATTCTAACAAAAAATATGAGAGAGGAGAGAGAAATGATGTGATGGCTAGAGTGAGAAAAAATTTGAATTTTGTTAATAAGGTTACCGAAATTCCTGCTGCCCAGATGAAATACCCGAAGGAAAGAAGTGCTCGAAAGGAAAAAAGCAATTGTGGCAACCAAGTTGCCGAAATTGTAGGGGAGGAGAGAGAAATATTTAATAGGAATTTTGGCAACCAAGTTGCCGAAAATGCGAAAAGAAAAAAAGAATTATGGCAACCAAGTTGCCAAAATTGTAGGGGAGGAGAGAGAAAAATTTAATAGGAATTTTGGCAATGATGTTGCCGAAAATGGAGAAAAAAGAAAAGAAAAAGAAATGTGGCAATGGATTTGCCAAAAATTGGAGGAGTCAATTGCCATTGCTTGATTCTTATTCTCCAAAGACTTAAGTAAATAGAATATATTCTTTATTCATTCCCAATAAAACCTACGATATCACACCACATAGAATCTATGTCATGTATAGATTTTTTTTTTTTTTTTCTCCTTCTTGTTATAAAAGGCAGTATCAGTTTTTGCATCTCCTCACATAAAGTGTTAACATTTTTCATATTGTTTCACTTACTTTCGATTGTTCATTGCTTTATTACTCTTTTGCTTTGCTCCAATGTGCATAACTAAGGATTTTAGGTTTTGGGTTAATGTGAGTTTTTTGCTTTGCTTTATTAACTTACAGCTTTAGTAATTAACAGATTTATTATTATTATTATATAAATATATGCTTTGTAAATATTAGAAGCTAATACATTGTAAAATATTATGTTTTGTTGTATTAGAGTTAATATAGTTTGTATGATCTATGATTATGATTATGATTATTGTTATTGTTGTTGTTGTTGTTCAAATTTTAGATTAATTAATTCTTTATGGTTAGGACTACAAGCATTTTAAGTTATATTTGAAATTTACCATAATAAATCATAATAGTCACCATATATGAATTTGACTACTTAGTAGTTGATAACATATAATCAACCTATGGCTTGGGTGCTTCTCAAAAAAAAAAAAAAAAAAAAAAAAAAAAAAGACTACTTTAGGCTAGGAATACTTTATTGTCAAATATCTTTTAATTGATGTCCATAACTTCAGCATAGATTGTCACCTTTAAGTTAGGCTAGGAATAGTCTATTTTGAAATTCAAATATTTTTCACTCATTGCAGAATATTGCCTTGTATAGCAAATCTCAAGTATGTTGTTGATATCATTATAAATACAATATCTTGAATTCTTTTAATGGTCAAATCGATTCACATAAACTTTTCAGTATTGTTGTTATTTTGTGTTTATTTATTATTATTTGATTGTGTTTTTTTTTTTTTTTGCAAGTATCACTCTATAATTCTCACTCTTTCAGTTAGTATCACAATTGTGGTAAGCATCTTGACTCTCTAATTAAATTTATATATGTGTTTTGTTAATTTTGAAATTATTTAATATTATTTATTCTTGTTATTATTATTATTATATGACTACAAAAATTGTAATAAATTTTATTATTGTGATCTTTTTATAATCATTTTTACTTTTTTTTTTTTTTTTTTTTTTTTTGAGAAACAAACATACACACACACAAGGGAGAGGAAAATGGGCTCTGACACAAAGGCACACCACAATTTCACACAAAGTAAAAATGATTACTTTGATAATAACAAAGTAATCATTTTTACTTTGTTATTATCAATTATTACATCTATTACTTGGACAAAATTTATTGCATAATATGTTTGTTGGTTTATAATAAAGATATGTATGTGTGTTATTATTATTTTTATTTAGTATTGTAAATCGTACATTTGTGTTTCTTTTGATTTCATTAAAGTTTAGTTGGTATAAAAATGTATTAAGTTTCTTGAATCTTTACTTTTTAGGGTGGTTATAGGTTGGGAAATAAAAATTAATTATATGCTTTATAAATATTATACGCTAATATATTGTAAATATTACATATGGTTATATTATAGTTAATACTAATTATTGTGTGTATGATTATTTTTGCTAAAACTATTATTATTACTATTATTACAAATTTTGTTTCATAAATCCTTTATTTGAGTTTCTTGCAATTTCATGAACTACAAGTATTTTAAGCAATATTTAATATTTAGCATAAAAAACTGTAGTAGTCACTTTATATTAATTTTATTATTTTTTATTATTGTTCTTTTGTTTTTATTTAAGATTATATATTTTTTTAGAAGGTACTTATGATTATCTGATTATGGTTATTTGTTCTTCCTTTCTTTTCTTGCAAGTATCACTCTATAATTCCTACATTCCTTCACTTCGTATCATGATTGTAAGAAGCTTCTCGGCCCCCTAATTTAATTGGAAATTATTTTCTTAGTTTGTAATTTTTTATATAAATGGCTTGTAAAAAATATACCTTTAGATATTGTAATTTTTTAATCTCAGTGTTTATAAATTAAAGATATTGTGAAAATGCATCTTCACTTACACTATACTTTAGATTATGTGTGTATGAATTTAAGAATACGATAATTAGGGTTGATTCAAAACTGGAAAGTTGTAGAAATTTAAGTCATGGCTAGCTCATCCAGCCTTGAGTCAATTGGATTTTTAAGAAAAGAGATACACCCAAAATACTGAGTAGTGCTCAAATTTGATTTTTCCTCTTCAAATTATGGCTCTTTGATTTCTTTCCTTATTTGAAGCTTTCAAACATGGTAAATGACCCAAGCACTCCATAAAAAATATACATTTTAAGGTGTTATCAAACCCCTAAACTGTAATACACAATATATATATATATATATATATATATATATATATATATATACACACACACACATATAAAATAAACGCACACCCAAATCCAACTTGCAATGATAGAACACATCATATTAAAATATATTGATCATTAACCCTAAATCCATAAAAATTACTAAGAAAATTTTGACTATGAATATGATTAACAATAAGTTATGTGGAATGCGTACAAGCAATATAATGATAAGGTAAATTCCAAGGGCCACTAAAAAATGGGAAACGAACATTGTTGTAACTAGGTAAGCGTGAAAATGGGAATTTAACTTATAGCATATATGCTTGTCAATGGAATTAGTAACTTCTTTCAAATAATACAAAATAACAATACAATCCAACTCCTAAAAAAAAAACAATATGGTCCAACCAATCCACTAAAGTAGATTGAATAATTATGTTAGGTCATTCAGTTTGACCACTATTGGAGCTAGCCACAATTCGAGTGGGACATGTTCTTCTATTATGGCCTTCTTGCCTACAGAGGCTACACAATGGCCTTGGTTGATGCTCTGTCCCTAAATCCATTTCATTTCGAAGCCATGTTGATCTTGGTCGACCTTTTGAACGGCACAGATTGACATTAGGATTCAAGATCAGGAAATCAGGTTCATTCTAATGTGCAATTTCTGTAACCAAGCGAAATCTAGGTGCATAACAAGCAACTTGTTCTTCCAAATGGTAGCAACAGTTGATATATCGCATTGCAAATATGCTTTGATATTTACACACAGCAATGACATGTGAGCATGGAATCTTATAAACCTGCCATTTTTGACAACTACAAGTTCTTTGCCTCATATTTAACTCATGACGATGATTACCCTTATATGTAGAGTTAGGGTTTATTGGTGTTTTGACTTCAAAGAGACCATCTTCATGACTGAATTTATTGAATTTATTCCTTGCATAGGCTGTAATGAGTTCACCGGTTGTAACCTATGCGAGTGCCTTAGTATACCGATCGGCAAAGTAGGCTACACAACGGTAGTATGTAAGTTCGACTAACGCAGTTATGGGCAAATTTCTAGCACTCTTTAGAATATCGTTGAAGCTTTCAGACAAGTTTGTGGTCATTACCTCATAACGATGTCCACCATTGTGTGCTAACGTCCATTTCTGCAATGGTACGTACCTTAAATACAAATCACCATTTGCACTTAATTGAGTAATTCTACTCCTGTTTATTTGATACTTTCGTACTTGATTCTCCATGCCTACCCACATTACCATAGCCTTCAACTTTTATTCCCAATTTGTTGATTGAAATTGCTAGCCACATGGCAAAGGTAAAAACGGTAATACCAACGTGTCGATTGACATAGAGTCCGTATCGCTGAAATTATACCAGGGTGACGATCAGATATGACACATAACTCATCCTGATTAGTGACATTATTCTTAATACAACACAAAAACCAACTCCAACTGTCATCAATTTCCTCCTCCACAATGGTAAAGGCAAGTGGAAAAAGTCTATTGTCACAGTCCCGCGTTGATGCAATCAGTAACTTATCTTTGTACTTACCATATAGAAAAGTTCCATCTATATTAATCACTTGCCTACAATGTTGAAAACCTTCAATTGATGGACCAAAAGCCCAGAACACTCTGTCGAATATCGCACAGCTTGGCATAGTAGCAAGTAATGTTCTCCAAATAACCTTGCTGCCCGAGTTTGAATCAGTCAAAGTTTTCATTCATTTTGGCAATAATTGGTAAGATTTGTCCCTATCACCAAACGTTCTACCAATTACCTTTTGCTTTGCCTCCCACACCTTAAAATAAGAAGGCTGGTATTGGTACTTATTATAAAGAGTCTGTTAAAGTGAAGAAATCTTTATGGTTGGATCAATTTTGACAATATCCCTCAACTCTTTCTCAATAATATGGATGTCTAATTGCTCGTGATCTTGTGTGATCGTGGACTCTATAGATGTGTGTGGACCATTGTATTTCCTAACCTCAAAGAACCCATGTGTAGCCCGAAAGCATGCTTGAAGACACCAAAAACAATGTTTGCAAAAAGCAGACCAACATGCTGGATTTGATTCTTTTATACTAAATGTTTGATTCCTCTTGATGTGATATTGTTTAACAATGGCTAATAGTTCATCCTTATCAGCAAAAAGTAAGCCCACATAAAACTCTTGGATAGGGTCCCAAGTACTCTGAATGGGCTTTTCAAATGGTGGGGTTGGATCAATCATATTATTCCGCGTGTTTTGTGAAAAGCTTAGTGATGAAGGTTAATGAAATGCCATTGTTGGAATGCTTTCATGATTAGGTTCATTGGGAAGCTCCTGTTCATCTCCAACATCATCAAGGACCTCGTCGTTATCAAGTTGATCATCACTATCCATGGCCCAAAATCCTTTCTAATAATGTATGGACTACATTTTGAGTAGTAGCAGTTATGCGATGTGTATCATTAGGATCATTAGTAGCTTTCTGAGTGGCGATTCAGTCATATTTTGCTTCAAACTCAAAACAAGTAGCCTCTGGTGTGACATGCTCAGTTGGGTTATCATAGTTAGCATCATTGGTGTTCATTGGCCGATAAAGAACATGTTGGTCCTCAGTTGCAACATGGGCATATGGAGCATTATAGTCAGCACCACCAATGTTCTTTGGGGAACAAGCCGCATCTTCAGAATAATGACCGGCATGAGTGGCATATGGATCATGAAAGTGCCCGCCATGTGAATAACTAAACGATGCACTCAATCCTTTGTTGGCATATCGAATGGGAAAAATATCTCGGTGGCTTCTTATGGGCTCTACACCTACATACAACTCTGCACCTATAAATCCATACTGGTAGCCTAACATATCGAATATTGCATTGACACTATTATCATCATCTACCAAAACTTGCTATTTAGTCACAAGATGTGGATGACATGTAAAAGGAAATCTATACCAAATAGTAAGTTTTGAATCTTCTCTATTTATATGAAGCGTGGATGCTACTCCATCACATAGATCTTCAAATGTAACACCCCGGCTTAATGGAAGCATAGAAGAAGGTAGCTTTTCATAATAAATCCCATTTTCGCCTTGTTTAATTAATTCCACCGGAATGGATGAGAAAAATGAACAAATTTTTTGCTATTCACACTAAAATATAACAATAGTATTAATATATTAACACTACACAACCATTAAAATGCAATACAAGAAGATAATCTATTAAATATTCAATGTCTAAACAGCTAGAGTTGAGAAAATTCTATTAAAGAGGATTGGTTCACTGATAATTTATTATTGTCCATCATAGTAGTAAAAATTATTTTTTGTTTCCTTTTTTTTAAGTAACTTAGCATAACATTAATTAACATTTAGAAGGATTTGTTATGGGTTAAGTTAATTATTTTATGTAGATCTTCATTTGCTTCTTCTAAAACAAGACAGATTATAATATTCTCATGCATCCATACGTTAATAGATAAATATTTTTACTATCGTACAATTTTCATTATTATTATTATGCCTAAAACTTAGATTTTTGATTTATGAGCATATACTAGCCTTTTTTTTGGGTTTTCTTATAGCATACATGTTTATTATAGGCTAAGTAAGTATTTCTTTAAGGAAAATCAATATATATATATATATAAAAGCAGAGACCTCATCAGAGAGTGTATGAGGTCTTGTCAAGTAGCGCTCTAACTTTGCATTTAGCCTTTTTTAACCTCTTTCATTAAGTTTTTCTATATTAATACGTGCTGTGATGGTCCCAAACATTTTCGTTTTTCAGTTTTCTATTAAAAAGTGAGAATACACAATTTGATCAATTCACCAATATTTCATACTTTTTTTTCTTTTTTGATGAAGTTTCATACTTTTCTCACAACCCATAATTTAGAGAAAAGTTTGTGTTCTAAAAATTTTCTTAGCACAATCCTTCAGGCAGTCCCATTATTTTTTCAAAGAAGACCTTTCTTTTGAAGAAATTGTTTAATGCAATCCTTCTATTTACAACTCTCTCTTCTTTCCTTTCCCTTCCCTTACTTTTTCCTCCCTTCTTTCCTTTTCATCTCCCTTACAACCAAACAGGATATTAGTTTCCAAATTCAGCTAATAAAAAAAAAGTGTTTTGAGGATATTAATAAAAAGAGTTTGAATTTGGTATGAATGGGATGTAAAATTCATGTTTTACATCATCCAATAAGAGATGTTACATAAGCTTTTTACTTAAAACTCAGTACATCAAACCACAATTAATAACATCTTAATAAACTCCCAATTTGATTGAATTTTTAGATGAGTATTATAATTGATTGAGAGTGGTTTTTCTTATTCTTTAATACGTGATAAGATGATGTGATATGTTAGAATTGGAGGATATAAAACTTGGGTTTTAAACCACATCCTTATAGAATTTAATCTTTAATTAAAATATGTAAAAAACATGTTTAATTCCTGTTTTAGTCTTTAACACTTGTACTATGTATCAAAATGGTTTTTAATATCTTAAACATGTCAATTTTGTTTCTAAAATTTTGGTATTGTGTCAAAATAATCCTTATTATTAAGCGGTATATGAAAAGAATTGATGCATCTAACATTAATATCAAAATAATATTTTTATACCATCTAAGCTATCCTTTGAATTGTCACGGGGTCCTTAATTAGAAAATAAAATAAAATATTTGAAAATATATTAATTGCATCTCCATAAGTAAATGAGATGTCATTTTATTAGCAGAAATTGAAAATTTCTTTTCTTTTCTTTTCCTTTGCTTTCTCGGCAACCAAATGGGGTCTAAGTCTTGACTTTTTAGTTAAAGTGATCTTGAACATCATCTAAAAAACATACTATTTACCTAATTTTAAAATGAAAATTTTAAAAATACAAAAGCCAAATGTCAATTTTTGACATTATCATTTTTTTAAGAAGTTAAAGTTATTACCAATTATATTATAAAAATCTTGTAAACTAACATGGTAATGAATATAATTAGTGGCATGTCAAAAAGGTAAGAAATCAATTTCCTAATTATTTTTCTATTTTGTGTTTAAAAATTGATACATTCATTTAATAAAAGTAGTGTGTAACCCTGTGCATATGCACATGTACTTTTAAAAACAATTACAATTATATATATATATATATATATATATATATATATATATATATCTATATGATTTAGAATCTAATTGAATCTAGACTCTTCGGTTTTTGTACGAAATAATTTATTTTCCACAAAAATTAAAATATTAGATGGGATATATGGCGAAAAATTGAACTCCAATTAAAATTCAATTTAGAATCTAATTGAATTTAGACTCTTTGATTTTTGCACCTAATAATTCACTTGACACACAAATTTAAAAATTAGATGAGACACGTGGGGCAAAATTAGACTCCAATTTAGAATTTAATTAAAATTTCTCTCAATTTTGGCTATATATATATGTGTGTGTGTGTGTGTGTGTCTATAGCAACCTACCACCAGTAAATTTAAAATTAGATGTTGTTCATGAAATCACAGTCCCATATGTGGCCCTTTTTTAGGAGCTACTATCTCATCAAAAAACCTATATCATAAAAAAAGTCCATAGGTATTTGGAAACAATGTTTTTTTTTTTTTAATTATTTTTTTTTAAAAAAAAACCTTAAATTGGACACATGACACAAAATTAGACAACAATTGGAATCTAATTGGATTTTTTCTCAGTTATGGTTTTAATTATATATATATAGACTAGTTATTGGCCTGTGCGTTGCATGATTTTTTTTTGGTATGATCTTTTTTGGTAAATATTATGACTTTTTTCGGGAAAAAACTTCTTTTATTTTTATGTAGTGATTTTAAAAAATACAATGAAGGGTTTTATGGTAAATTTTGTAAATTTTATGAAATACATTTATATAAAAGAATACTCATAAAATGCATAAGATATACGTAAAGGTATAATTTATGACTACACATGAAAGTTATTGTATTTTTTTAATTTCTATTAGTTAGATCACATTTCTTAAATAAACTGAACAACCATTTCATCACCCTGTTATACACGTAATGATTGGAATGTTGTTAGTTAGTACATGAGTGTTTGATAAACAATATTGAGTAAAAATTATTTTAATTCTATTTAAGAAATTTTTTGTGAAATTTTCATTTTCATGAACATTTTTTTTAATCTAATAGATTTAATTTTTCATGTTAGTTTAATTGAATAGTATTGTGTTTATACTTTTTTTCTTAACTACAATTGATAATTCACAAAATGAGTAAACAATTTACTGAGTATTGCAAAAGATACAAATATGAACATCAACATGAGCATGAACATGAAGGGAGATTTCTATTCATTTACTTGAAGAAAAAATTTACTTACAAAAAATTCCAAACTTTATTAGGTAAAGAAGAATCAAAGTTATGGATAGCAAAATCAATAAACGAAAAATTTTAGGAGCCTAAGAGGAGCCATTACTCATTTGAAACAATCCAAAATACTCAAGGACTACAAAAAAAAAAAAAAAAAACCATCCACACTACACTTCCATCGCAACCTTTTTAGCTCAAGGAAAACAATATATATCTCTATATCTTTTTTTCTTTTCTTTTTTTAAGTAATTACTGTGGGGACAAGGGCTCAAATTTGTATATTGGGCCTCAAACCCCATTTGCTAAGATGGATACGTCCGAGGAGAAGTAAATGACTGGAGAAGCCCCAGAATAGAAAATCACGTAAGGAAAGGGTGGAGGGCGAAAATCCGAGGAGGATACCCTTCTCGGATCTGACGAATATCAGTCAAGCAAATACCTGGGCGGCTTAGGTGACCTTCTAAAAGTCTCCAGCGATGAGGATAGACTTCAACCACGTACGAAGAGGATAAGAATGCAAAAATATCTAAGGGAAAAGCTGCTACCACCGCATTAAATGCACTGCAGCAACTTTTTTGGCCGCATTTATGTGGAGAAGACCCCTGAAAAGTGTAGTCTCAACCACCACCGTTCATAGAGATGCTTGATAAGACAGATACTCGAGTATAGATGTAGATGGTGAACAAGTGTACGGTGAGGATAACCTAAAAAGAAACTATATAATGAAAAAGATCCTCCGAATTGGTGGGGAGGGGGGGGGGGGAAAGAGAGAGAAAAGAGGGAGAAATAGAACTACCGTGGCACCAATAGTTACATGAGTTCTAATGACAGTTGATTTAAGAACAATTGATCTCCTCGGATCAGGATTTTGATCAAGTTTTACATGTGTTTCCGCGTTCTTTCAGATTTATATCTTTGTTAGCCATTGTCTCATTCGCGAAGGGCCCAGCTTTTTCACCCACTCTCTACAAATTCATTATATTGGGTTCACGGGGCTCATATCCCATATTTGTTGGGCTTGGGCTATAAATTGTGTCCCTACAATTGGCGCCGTCTGTGGGAAGAGCTTGTACTTTAGTGTAGTGTGACGGCTAATCATGGTAGGATCAGGTCCACATCAAACAAGTCCGCATCAGGCAGAATCTGCCAATGTTCGTCAACAAGATGAATTTCTCAATCTTGAGCATGAAAGAGATCGGGAAAACTATCAAAAAGGCAGTATTCACACCGTCCACGCAGGTGGAAGAGATTTTCGAAGGAAAGGTCATGTAGCTCATGAGCAAGGTGATGAAAAAGCCATGCAATGAGAGATTGATGATCTAAAGAAGCAACTCCGTCGAGCACAACAGAAACAGTCCCCTTCCAGTTCTGATGTTTCTTCCAACGATGGAGGAGATACTATGTATAGACAACGGTCTAGAACTCCACCAAGCGAATCTTTCTCGTGTGAGGACAAGTATCTTCACAAAAGGAGATGCAGAAGCCCTTCTCGCAGAGGAGTAGGAACCAATGTTATGAAAAAAGTTTTGAGCCAAATTTCTAAATCACCCTTTACAAGGGGGATAGAAAAGGCAAAACTTCCTAGACGGTTCCATCAGCCAACATTCGCCATGTATAATGGACGAACGGACCCTGTGGAGCATGTGAGTCAGTTCAAACAGAAGATGGCTGTCCATTCTCAGGATGAGGCCTTGATGTGTAGGGCATTTTCGTCCAGTTTGGGATCGATGCTGATGAGATGGTTTGATGGGTTGAGGACAAATTCTATCAGTTCCTTCAAGAAACTCACCCAATCATTCTGTTCCCGATTCATCACATGCAGTAGGGTTCCTCAACCATTAGATTCCTTATTGTCCATGTCAATGAGGGAGGGAGAGTCCATAAAGGCGTATTCTGAAAGGTACTGGGAGATGTTTAACAAAATTGATGGTGATTTTGATGAGGTCGCCATTAAAACTTTCAAGGTTGGTCTCCTATTTAAGCATGGCTTGAGGAAATCTCTGACAGGTAAGCCTGTCACCAGTCTAAGTGAATTAATGAACCGAGTTGATAAGTACAAGAGGATCGAATACGACCAACAGCAGGGAAAAGGGAAGGCTAAGGTTATCCCTCAGGAGAGGAGGGATTTCAGGTCGGACCGATACAATAGTAGCCGGCCGAGAAGGGATTATGCAGACCAATCAGGGTCTACCAATACTCAGGTCGTCGGCGCAGTGTTCCGAGAGCCCGTGCATCAAGCGTTGGAGAAGATTAAAAACGAGTCGTTCTTCAAATGGCCAAATAAGATGATGGGAAATCCTGAAAAGCGTAACCATAACCTCTATTGCCAGTATCACCTGGATCATGGGCATACCACAAAGGATTCCAGGAGCCTGTGGGATCACTTGGACCAACTCGTCCGAGAGGGCAAATTAAAACAGCTACTACATCATTCTAGTGGGCAGGGAAGCTAGGCAAGCTTTGAGTCTCGAAAGGATACTCCTTTAAGATCCCCCTTAGGAACTATCAACGTCATCTTCGCTGCACCAGGGAGAACAGGATCATGCCCATCTAGGGTAATGTCCGTAGCTCGTCTATCCCCAGGAGATGTTAATCAGGACCCGAAGAGGGCTAGAGTGGAACCGCCGCTGGTCATGGGATTCTCGGATGAGGATAAGATTGGAACCATCCAACCCCACGATGATGCCTTGGTGATCACTCTCCGAATTGGGGGATATGATGTGAAGAGGGTAATGGTAAATCAAGGCAGCGCTGCCGAGATAATGTACCCCGACCTTTATAAGGGGTTGGATTTAAAAGCCGAAGACCTAACACCCTATAGCTCTCCCTTAGTGGGTTTTGAGGGGAGACTTATCATTCCAAAGGGCCAAATCAGATTACCTGTGCAGACTGGCTCAGAAGTGGTAGAAGTAGATTTTATTGTCGTGGATGCATATTCTCCCTATACAACAATTATCGCTAGACCTTGGCTTTATACGTTGGGAGCAGTCTCTTCTACTCTACACCAGAAGGTTAAATACCCGTCAGAGGGTCGGATTGAAGAGATATTGGGGGATCAGTCTTTGGCAAGGTAGTGCATGGTGGCTGCCATCCGACATAAACCCGAGGCTAAGTCCTCGGCATATGAAGAAAAGGATTTGTAGCAATTAAAACCCTCGGCGCTACCCGTCGATAGGCCAGCCGAGGGCGTGAGGTGTGAAGATTTGGTAAAGGTTATTATAGGGGACGATCCGGAAAGGTTCTTTCAAGTTGGATTTGAGCTGCCTCACCAAGAGAAGGAAGAGCTGATAGAATTCCTTAGAAGGAACATCGATGTCTTTGCCTGGAATGCTTATGAAGCCCCAGGAGTAGAACCGGACTTCATCTGTCACCATTTGAGAGTTAATCCGTGGGTCGTACCAAAGAAGCAGTCCCCTTGGCGCCCATCCAAAGAACATGCTCAAGCTGTGCGAGAAGAGGTAACTAAGCTTAAGCAGGCTGGAGCTATTAAAAAAGTTTTCTATCCTGAATGGTTAGCAAATACTGTAGTGGTAAAGAAGAAGAATGGGAAGTGGCGAGTGTGTGTAGATTTCACGGATTTGAATAAAGCTTGCCCCAAGGATCTATTCCTTATGCCCAAGATAGATCAGCTAGTAGATGCCATTGTTGGCCATCCTCGGATGAGTTTCTTGGATACTTTCCAAGGCTATCATCAAATACCCCTAGCCTTGGACGATTAGGAGAAGATGGCTTTTGTTACCCCTGTTGGGAATTACCATTACAAGGTAATGCCATTTGGTTTGAAGAATGCGGGCTCTACCTATCAAAGAATGATGACGAGAATGTTTGAGTCACAATTGGGGAAAAATATCGAAATTTACATAGATGATATGGTGGTCAAAAGTAAGGTGGTTTCGGAACATTTGGGAGACCTTGGAGCTACTTTCAAAATTCTTAGGAAGTATAAGTTGCACTTAAATGCTTCTAAGTGCTCATTTGGCATGGGATCAGGCAAATTCTTAGGCTATATGGTAACTCACAGAGGAATTGAAGTTAACCCCGATCAGATTATGGCTATTAACAACTTGCAATCACCTCGGAATCCCAAGGAAGTGCAGAAATTGACCGGAATGGCCGCCACTTTGAATAGATTCATTTCTCGTTCAGCAGACAAATGCAGACCCTTCTTCTTGTTGATCAACAAATGGAAAGGGTTTGAGTGGACTGAAGAATATGTCATAGCCTTCCAGCAACTTAAAGACTATCTAGCTTGACCACCGATTATGTCTAGCCCTGAGCCAGATGAAGTTCTGTTTGCTTACATTGCTGTGGCCCTTTATGCTGTAAGTTTAGTACTGATACGAGTTGATTGCGGTGTACAACGGCTGGTCAATTATGTGAGTAAATCACTGCATGAAGCTGAGGTGCGCTATCTCCCGTTGGAAAAAGCTATCCTGGCAATAGTGCTAGGCACACGTAAGCTACCCCATTACTTCCAGGCACACATAGTCGTCGTTCTCACGCAGCTCCCACTTAGAGCCATATTCTGAAGTGCCGATTACACTGGAAGGGTGGCCAAGTGGAGTACAATTCTAAGGGCTTTTGACATTAAATACATGCCTCGTACCTCCATAAAAGGACAAGTCCTCACAGATTTGGTGGCCGAATTCACCGAACCCTCAGTGGAAGAATTGGAATCAGCAGAGAGCATGGATGGAAAATTGGTTGGCACAATCTCCCAACATGGCCTATCGCCCTAGGAAGTATATGTGGATGGGGCATTGAATCAGAAGGGTTCAGGGGTCGGGTTAGTACTGATATCCCCTAAGAAAGTTGTTGTTGAAAAATCTTTGAGGTTGGATTTCTCGGCTACGAACAATAAGGCCGAATATGAAGCTCTGTTGACGGGAATAGCCATGGTTCAAAGAATGGGAGGAAGATCAGTAAAAGTCTTCTCGGATTCGAGGCTAGTCGTCAGTCAAGTAAAAGGAGAATTCGAAGCTAAAGATGAGAGAATGCAGGGATATCTGAGTCAAGTTAAATGTTTACAGTCAGAGTTCTATTCTTTCGACTTGCTGCACATCCCCAGAGGTGGTAATGCACATGCTGATTCTCTAGCTATGCTTGCGACCTCCTCGGCACAGAATTTGCCTCGGATTATCCTTGTTGAGGATTTGTGCAAACCCACAGAGACAAGGAGAGAGATAGCTCGAGTCCATCAAATTAGGGCAGGGCCGAGTTGGATGGATTCTATAATCCAATTCTTGAGGGAGGATGTTATGCCTGAAGAAAGGATAGAAGCCGAGAAAGTAAGGAGGAAGGCCACGAAGTTTTGGCTATTCGAGAACCAGAAGTTATACAAACGTTCTTTCTCGGGACCCTATCTGTTGCGTATCCATCCGGAAGTGACTGAATCGCTCTTGGAAGAGTTGCATGAAGGAATTTGCAGAAGCCATACTGGTGGTAGATCCCTAGCACACAGAGCTATTACTTAGGGATATTGGTGGCCAAACACGCAGAGGGAAGCTCAGGAATATGTCAAGAAGTGCGACCAATGCCAATGATTTGTGCCGAACATACATCAACCAGGAGGAATTCTTAATCCGCTATTCAGCCTGTGGCCATTTGCTCAATGGGGTTTAGATATTGTAGGACCATTCCCCAGAGCAGTAGGAAATAAGAAATATCTTCTGGTCGGCACAGACTATTTTACCAAATGGGTTGAAGCCGAACCTCTAGCTAATATCAGGGACGTGGATGCGAAAAGATTCGTATGGAAAAATATCGTCACTCGGTTTGGGGTTCCTCATGTGCTCATCTCGGACAACGGCCTTCAGTTTGACAGCAAGACATTTAGAGGTTACTGAAGTGAATTGGGGATTACAAATAGGTATTCTACCCCTGCCTATCCCCAAGGGAACGGACAAGCGGAGGCTGTTAACAAAGTCATAGTAAATGGGCTAAAGAAAAGACTAGATGACGCAAAAGGCAAATGGGTGGAAGAATTACCACATGTTCTCTGGACGTATAGAACTACACCTTGTAGGTCTACTGGGGAGACACCCTTCTCGATGACCTATGGGCTGAGGCTGTCATCCCTTTGGAGACTGGTTTCCCAACATTGAGAACCAGTACTTTTGATCCAAGTAACAATGATGAGCATTTAAAGAAGAACTTGGATTTGATTGAAGAGAAGAGGGAAAATGCAATGGTTCAATTAGCCTACTACCAACAAAAACTGAAGCAGAGTTATGACTCCAATGTAAGATTGAGAACTTTAGCTCCTGGTGATCTAGTATTGCGGAAAGTTGTGGGCACGGCTAAGAATCCAGCTTGGGGAAAATTAGGACCAAATTGGGAAGGGCCCTATCGTATCACCTCGGAAGCTGGCATCGGAGCATACTTTCTGGAAGATTTAGACGAGCATGTAATACCGCGTCCTTGGAATGTAAACAATCTAAAGAGGTATTAGTATTAATAAATATGTTCATGTTCGATATATTTGTTTGTTATATAAGAAGTTCGTACTTTTTGCTATTTAAATCTCTTAAGTGTTTAAACTTAAATTCAATCATGCCTGAAGTCCTTGGACCAAATGATTTGGGTTAGTTAACACTCATTCGCAGCTCTCTTAAATGTTTAAACTTAAATCCAATCATGCCTGAAGTCCTCGGACCAGATGATTTGGGTTAGTTAACACTCATTAACAAATCTCATTAGTGTTTAAACTTAAATGCAGTCATGCTTCAAGTCCTCGGACTAAATGATATAAATTGTTTGACACCCCGCTGCCGTGCTTATGGATATTTAAATAATTGTTAAACCACACTCAAATACTTTGGGCTACGTGTTAAGTTTGAATCAGCTTGTAGTATATTCCTTGATAAGATTGAAGTGCCTAGTCATTCGCCTAAATGACTGTTTCTATCATTGTCCAATTAAGGTTGCTGGCCAATTTATAGGACGTAGTAATTGATTATGCTTAAGCTAAAATGGCAACAAACCAACATACTATGACAATGAGTCTCATAATGCACACCTTGAAGATGTAAAAGACAAAAGAAAAATGCTTCCATTGATAGTAAAGAAAAGATGATACATTCTTTATAAAAAAATAAAAAAAATAAAAAAAATAAAAAAAAACGAAACAACTGAAGAGAAATAAAAATAACTAAAATATCCTATTCTAAACTGCCGTTTTGGAGATAACTGGGTCGGCAATCTGTCCGAGCTGAGAGGCAACAGTATCTGAGTCTTTTTCCTTAGGGTCAGAAGAAGTTCTCGACTTATCTTGACCCCTGTCCATGCCTTTGGGATCTTCAGTCTTCTTTCCTTGGTCATCACCTTGGTTGGATGCCTTAGGAACTCCCAGGAGCACAGGAGGGGCTCGGTTTGCCATGGACTACTCAGATGCTTTTATGGCCTGTTCAGGATGAGAGGAATTAGGACCTGGGATTTCGCGAATCTCAGGATCGTAGTAAATGCTCTCAGGTCACCTTAAATCAGAGCCCACAGGGACCCCAACAACATCAAGGGCTTTATCCCAAGAGATACCACAGTACTCCCTGCATATAGCGGAGAGTTCCTCTGTGAGTCTGGCTTGAGTCTCCTCCACCCCAAGCGTGTAAGCAGCCTACTTCTCGGCCTCGGATGCCTCCTTAACCAGTTGGATATTTTCCCTGGCCTTCTGAAGCTCTTCGCAAAGATCCATCACCAGTTGCTTTTTTGTTGCCAGATTGATTTCGGTATAATGCAACTGTTTACGCAGATCTTCAGCTTGCTTCTCAGTAGTCTTAAGGCCTGCTTCAAAGCTATCCTTTGCCCTAACTGCCTCTTTCAATTGCTCGGCCAATTTTGTTTGTTTTTCCTTTAAGGCGCCCAGCTCTACTTCGGCCTCGGACCGAGCCTCGGATGCCGCCCTGGCCTCGTTGCGGGCATCTTTAACCCAATCCTCAGCCACGTAAACTTGTTGAGTAATCTACATGACCATTAAAATTTTATTGTTAGTATAAAACAAAGAACAACTTTTAAAAGTGGCTAAATGTTTAGCTAAATGTTTGGATTGAATTACTTACCATAGCCAGATCCCTCTTAAGGGATAGGAAAAGCTCTTGCTGGCTGAAGCGCCTGTAAGCCTCCATATCTCTCGGAAGGAGGAGGGGCTGCTCCAAAGCCTCGGCAATATGACCTGCCTGCCCCCCTTGGTAGCTTCTGATGGAGGTATCCCAGGCAATGGGAACACCGTCCAACTCCAGTTTAGGAGACCATATACGCGGTGTATAGCGCACATGAGCCGTGAGAGGATCCTCTCGGCTTTCAATAGAGGGGGACCTCCTACTCCTTTGGTCCCGAGATACTCTCTGGTGTTTATTTCCCTTTGAAGGGCCTATCTCGCCCTCCTCAGGAGTCTCATGTTGCCTTTTTCTCCTTAGTTCAGGATTGGGCTTCAACCCAAGATCAGCAGGGAGCTAAGAAGGAAGAGGAGGGTTCACTGGGAGCTTAGATTTGTTGGCTCCTTGGGGGGCAGGCACCTTGTTCCTCGCCTTCATGAGGTCCTTCAAACTTTGGCCAGGCTTTGGAGCCATAGCTTCTACTTTGTTGTCCGAAGAATCCTCCATGTAATTAATTATAGGAGCAGGGGTTTGAACGCACGAGTATTCGTCTATTCCTTCCTCGGCCTTCAATATAAAAATAGCCTCTACTCCTTGCGTTTCTTCTTCAAATTGGAACTTATCAATTTCTTCCTCAAGTGACGAAGATGACTTACTAGTTTATGTTAATTTTGAAATATATTATTGCTATATGAAATTTTAGGCAAGAATTCATGTACAAATAATTTAAAATATATCATACAAATCAGTTCATGTTGCAAAACACATAATACAAAAACAAGATTTTCATTAACAAATAATTTAACAAAAACAAGATTTTCATGCTTAGCCATGTCCCTAAAACATATCAACATGAATATTATAAAAATAAAAATAAAATTAAAAAAAAAAAAGGAACTACTTCAGAGATGTAACTCACCTTGTAAAAGATAAAAAATGGATAAATATTTGCAAGTGTTGTTTCTTATAGTTGTTTGTAGAATGTATGGCATGCATGAATTGAAAATGGTTGATAGAATTATGAGGGCAATAAGATTAGAGAAGAAGGTTGATAGAATTTTTAGGGGAAAAATAGTAGAAAATAAGAATCATGGAAACTTCAGTAGCATTAGCGCTGTTTAAATAGGATGCAAGTTCCATACAAGTTAAATTTTTAGATTTTAAACTGTATAACTAGATACGCCAATTGAGCAAATACAACACAACATGGACCAAGATGAGACACTCTGATACAAACAAATTACTTAACCATAAACATATATTCACTTTTACTTTTGTTTTGTTATTGTGTCTACAAAGAATATTTGTAAAGGATCAAACACAAGAATCTTGTTTCGTTGTTTCATAGGGCAAATCATGCAAAGAATTTTTTTTTTTTTTTTTTTTTTTTTTTTTTTTACAATGTGCACATCAATCATATTTTTCTTCCATAATTTTCTCTCTTTGGGGCATGCATGGATAGGTTCTGCAACATATTTACATATTAGCACTAGCACAGAATAAGAATCTATGTACTTTTTTGTGGTTGTTGAGAATAAGAATCAATGTACTTGAATCTATAATTATTTGTTTCATAGGGAAAATCATTCAAAGAATCTATAGTTATTACTTTTATAGGATGAAATGAAAGAATATGACATACTGGCAAAAACCAAATTGCTTCAGTCAAAACAACTACCGGCATACGAAAAGAATAAGAATATGTGTACTTTTTAGAATAAGAATCTATATTGCAAAATATTTTTTTTTTAACTTGAAAATTCTCTCTCTCTCTCTCTCTCTCTCTCTCTCTCCTCCAATTTTTGGACAACTCCATTGCCACAATTCTTTTTTTTTTTCCTCCCATTTTCAGCAATTCCATTGCCACAATCAATTTTTCTCCATTTTTTTTTTCAATTTCAGCAACTTGGCTACCACAATTCTTTTTTTTTCCTCCAATTTTCGGCCCAAATCAATTTCTCTCTCCTCTTTTCTCCAATTTCAGCAACTTGGTTGCCATAATTCTTTTTTTTTTCCCTCCATTTTTGGCAATTTCATTTCCAAAATTCCTATTAAATTTTTCTCTCTCCTCCCCTACAATTTCAGCAACTTGGTTGCCACATTTTTTTTCCTCCAATTTTCGGCAACTTGGTTGCCACAATTCCTTTTTTCTCTCTCCTCTCCCCTACAATTCCGGCAACTTGGTTGCCACAATTACTTTTTCACTTCTCTCCTTTGGGCACTTCATATGGGCAGTAGAGTTGGGCAGTAGGAATTTCGGTAACCTCATTACCGAAATTCAAATTTTTTTCTCACTCCAACCATCACATCATTTCTCTCTCTTCTCTCATACTTTTTGTTAGAATTTCGGCAACAGTGTTGTTGAAATTTACTTCTTTCCTCATTTTCCCAAATAACTTCCAATATTTAGCCTAAAGACTTGGATTTCAAGTTCTTGAGACTTAGTCAAATCAATTGAATGCCAATATGGACAATTAATTCTGGGCTTCAAGAATGTAATGCTTTAAGGAAAATTATCTTTACATCAAAGTTTTCACATTTTTTGATAATTTCTTATGTATAACACATAAAATTATGGAGAGTGTAGAGTGTATTAAGAAAATGTGAGACAATTAAAACCCATGCTTTAATAGTCCCCAGAGAACATAGACAAGAGATTAGGACTTATTTAGTAAATACTTTAAAAAAAAGTTCAAAAAATTACCGAAACGGTTTTAGAAGCATCGGTCACATATAAATTACTGATAAATACAAATCATTTGTCACACTTTTTGTGTTCCATTTGATACACCATGAATTGTAGTATATGTTGGTCTAAGTTTTTTTTTTTTTTAATTTTGATTATTTTACAAAGAAAGTAAAAAAAAAAAAGAAAAAAAAAGTTATAATCGGTTGAGCATATAATGGAATACAAAATTTTGGACAGAGGATTAGTATTCAATTACTTTCAAAATGCCCATTAGTCAATCAATTACCTAGCTACTTAGAGACTACTTAAAAACTTAACCAGACTTGCTTATCACCAAATTCCACACTTCTATCATAACTGTTGAAAAATGCTACACGCCAGCGCATCTACATAGCCATCCATCTAAATCTTATCAACATGGCTTTGTCCATACGTACGTAGACTTACTGGGATAAGAATCGAAGTCTTCAGACTTTTGATCAATTAAAAAATAACGAGTACCGAGGTCCGAACCCACCTGCTAGAATTGCATGTATAATTACATATCTTATTAGTATAGTACTTTGCATTCTCTAATTTCATCTCTTTGGCAATTGGCATCCACCTAAAAATGTTCTTCCGACATGTCTGTTTGTTCTTTGTTTTAATGGCTCTAAGTCTAAAGTCTAGTATCCACACTATATGCTTCATGCATTAAAGAGTGTGAACAAATGTAAAAGTAAAACCATCAAAGCTCTTTCAAAAATTGATTTAATAAAACAGTCGGTCATAAAGTCTTTAGCCGGCCTGGAAACTGAAAACATTTGTAATCAACTTCTACCAAACTCGGACGAAACCATGGAGCAATAGATGCTCAGGAAGTTTCCTATGAACTCCACAGCTTCTCTTTTTATTTAGATGATGCTACCCTGTCCTCAGTGTTGTGCAATCCATTTGTAGGTCCTTCCCTCCCAGTTTCAGTCACATTAAATTTTCCCTTTTTGCCTTTTTCAATCACAAAATTATTTGATGGAAACCATTGCCGAAGCCCTCATGTCTCTGCCAGATAGAGAAGAGGGAATTCCTACCATCTTTTCACTCTTTCCAGCAGCCAACTCCCTGTCTGATAGTAGTGATAGTTCATTGTCTAATCGAACGCTTCAACACTACTTGTCTCCATATTCCATAACATCGTTCTTTCCACCAAACAACTCTGTGTCAAGCTCTGTATCTACTCAAACCATACACTTCCCTCCGTCCATATCGTCACTATTTCCACCCACACAGTCTATGGACTCTCAGCTAAATTCATTGTGTAGTGAAAGATCGAATCCCGGATTTGGTAATTCCATAACCTCAATCTTCCCACCAAGCTATTCTTATTCTAGTTCAATTGAATCAACCCAGTACCACGATCAGTTTGGTTCAAACAAAAGCAAATTGAGTCATGAATTTAAAGATGTTGTTACTGGTAAAACTGAACCTCATTTTCAGGAGCCTAATATAAATCGTTGGCGCTCATTTAAATTTCATATCTCGAATGAAGAGAGAATCTTCCAAAAGCAAGTTGAGGCGGAGTTGAGGCAGGCCCAGGAGAGGTGGACCTATGCTATCTACTGGGAGTTAGACAGGCCATCCAGTTCTCCTCTATGGGGCACTTTCAGTCAGGTCAAAGGGTTCTACAATGTGAACGATGACAAATTTAATGACAAGGCCATGGCCTTGTCGTTCTTCCAGCTTATGGATTCGTGGTTTAGCATCTTTGGCAGTGTCCTAAACCAAGTTTTCAGCACTTCGAGTCCCATCTGGGTGGTTGGGGAGGACTGCCTGAAGAGCTCAAAGTACTACCAGGCCCGTGAGGGCCATCAGTATGGACTCCAGACCATGTCCTGGATACGTGTAGCAGATGGTGTCATGGAATTTGGCTCCACAGAGCTGATTTATCCATCTTGAAATATCAGGAACACTGATTGGTTGTCTGTCAATGACAGACCTTCTACTTAAGATAGTTTGGCCAAATGGAATGCAAAAACTGCATGTTCTCAAAAAATTTTAATTTGAGAACTTCTTCGAGCTCACTTTCTATAACCATTTCTATACAGAGCCAAAAGTGTAATCTATGGATTCAATTAAAGTTATTTTAATTCTTTTTATTTTATACACGGTGAAGGACCCTAGTGTCACCAACCTTGATTGTTTTTCCTCCTTTTAAATTTTTATGCTGTTTTGTTAATGCAACGCCATTCTTTAAAAACAAAACATCAAATTTTTAACACTCTTAGGATAACGTTGTCCAAATATATATTTAACCTCATTTAGATACAATGGCCTTAAGGAAACAATTAAAACCTTTACATAATTGCATACAAATGACTTGAAAGATGAATGGTTGAAATATTCTATAATGAGTAAAAAATTTTTGATATCAAATAATAAAGTACATGCCAAAATAATCTAGTTATAATAGAGTTAAAAACATATATTTAAAATTATAAACATGTATGAGAAACATTCATAAGTATAAAATGAGTGAAGACAAAGTATACTGATGAAATTAACATAAATTATGGATGCTTAAACTTATTTTTTTTAATAATTCATGTCCAAAATAAACAACTTTTTAAAATAAAATAAGATATTTTCTAGAGTGTATGTTGCTTAACAATGACATAATATTCATAAAAAAAACACATATATAAATAAGTAAACAATCAAATTTTAATGTATATTTTCAAATTGAAATAGAGTGCCAACCATAGTTGATATTAGATTATAAAATTAGTTTTCAAGATTATAAATTTCTTATGTGATTTTATTTTTGTAAAAATTAGTTATCCAATAAGGCATTTATAATTTTGTTTTATGCTTTGAGATGTTGATATTGTGCAGAAAGGAAAGTTGTGTTTTTATTTTAATTACCCTTTGTGCTATTTTGTTTTGGTTAATAATTTTGGGATTTTTACAATTTCAAAATTATTGAAAAGGTATTAATTTGTTTAGTTGAGCTCATTAATTCTTGATATGAGTGGTGAATATAAAACAATGCATTTTACGTCAAGTAATTTCTTGCATTATTTTCCAAATGGCAAATACATTTTCTTTTCTTTTCTTCTTTTTTTAAAAAATTTCATTTTAAAAAGTACAGGTTGACCTGACTAGACCCAAACCCAATCTGACCCGCTTGTTTGTCATGTCCAAATTATAGGGAAAATGAATCTAAAATGTTGGTTGGATATTTTAAACTCAGAACCTCATAAGTATCTTGAGGCCTTAAATCATTTGAATTTACCAAATATGTCTTAGAATATGAGAAATTGAGAAACATAAAAATAGTAATAATAAAAAATAAATAAATTAACTTTTATAGACGCAAAAGTTTTGATGATATATACATATGTATTTTCTTTTCTTTTTTTCTTTTGCTGATTTGGAAGATATCTTTCTAGAAACAGTCAGTCAAACGAGAGTTTGTAGTTAGCCGCAACATGCAAGTTTTTCCTCTTTGGAGGAAACCGCGGATCGGTAGTTGTGAGGAAGTTTGCTATGAATTGCATTCTCTCTTTCTCTCTGTTTAAATAATGTTACCGTCGTTGCTGTGGCAAGCCATTGATAGATAGGTCATAGCTGACAATATTCTTCCATATTACAAAAAAAATCTCAAATTTATTCCACATAACTTGAAATTATATACCTAATGGAAATGATGGTTTAGAATAAAGAATATCAGCAAAGCGCCAAGAAAGAAGTCTGGTCTGGATAGTGAAAGGGCTTGAGTGAAATTGTTAATGTGGGTAAAAGGAGGGTTTAAATTTGGGCATAAGGATAGTGACTCATGAAGGTCAAGCTCGCTCAAGCAAAGTAGTCGCAAACTGTCAAGAAGGGCCTGGGCTTAGAAAGCTATTGAAATTCAATGCACAAGTCCTAAATGCCTTTACCAAGCATAATGGATGATCACATGACTTCCTTCCCCTGCCTAGACAAAAGAAACTGCTGTATAACCAAAACACAACTTTGTTTAAATATATACAGTAGATCCAATCCATCGCTAGTGGATTCTCTCTCTCCTGTGCTCATTTTGTTTTTTCACATTATAAATAAAATCTTTGTTCCAAAAAAACAAAAAAATCATAGTAACTATTTCTGTAGTATATCATTGTCCATGCGTATGTGGCATGTTCCCCCCACCCCAATCACGCATATTTGATCATGTTTAGCTTAAAGTTATGGCGTTTTTTTATTTATTTATGAATTTCACTAAAAATTAGGCCACTATAGGCAACGTTTTTTAAAAATTAACTAAATAGGTCATATCAATTGAGCATAAAGTACATAACAGATTAACATTCTTACTTATTACCGTTTATTCATGGGTACATGACCATTTTTTCCTCTTTTATTTATTTATGATCTATTTAAAACAAATAAAATAATGTAGTGTTTGAATGACTAATTTAAATCTCGCTTACATTGAAAATTAACTGGCGTTTTGGCATGTTAATAAAGAGATTATCATAGAACTGACCTTACAAGTTTTGTTCTTACCCCCATTATGCTATTGTAGAAGCCAATTATTGCCCTTGCCAAAAAATAAAATCAAATCAAATCAAATCAAGAAAAATCGTAAACTCAATAGTCTAGTGTAAAATACCAAATTTGACAAACTTTGACCAAAATCCAACAGTTTGATTAAAGCAATTCTTTTTCCTAATGCATAGATAATTGATTCCATTTTAAATGATAGGTGGATTACCAAAACCAAACTTAATATGAATGGGATGTTGCAAAAATGTTAAAACTTCCAAACTTGAAATTTTAGCCCCAGCTAGAATTAGGGTTTCATTGAAACCCGACTATATCGATCTTCAAATTTATCGATTAAATTTATCATGGTCAGTTACAGGCAACCAAATTCTTAAAAAATTTACATAATATATGTCACACAAAGAAACTCTAGAAAAACTTTAGAGGCCTGTCACTTCCAAAATTGATGTACAAAAGGCTCCAACCAAAGCACGTTCTTAAAGTAGGAGTTATAAGCTCTCCAACAGCAGAGAGTGTTTGGTTTGTGTTTTCAAACAACAATTTTCAGTTTTTAAATAACATTACACATATTTTTACGCACTTTTTCACCCACACGTATTTCCACAAATGTTTTCAAACAACAATTTTCAGTTTTTAAACACATGTATCAAATGGGCCCTCATGTGGCACATCTATTTCTGAGTTCGATAAGGTCTCCATGCAATTTCACTTCAATAATCAAAGAAGTTTATGACTAGGGAGCCATAATTTTCACAAACGTCATTTGATTCATTCAAACTTACACCAAAGAGTATTTTCTAAAAAACCATCTTATTTTTCTATATTTGGTACTAACTTTAAAAATGAGCTTAAAATGTTTTATGATGTTTGGTTTGCATAAAAAATCACTAACATTTCTTGTATAATTCAAAACATATATAAAATGCATATTGTGTAAAACAACTACATAATCAATATTAAATAGAACATAACCAAGAGTCTTGTTGTTCAATTGGTTGACACTTTCTAATGTTTTTAACAAAGACATCTATATATATATATATATATATATATATATATATATATATATATATATATATCATCACACTTAAACTATCATCACACTTAAACATTACAAAAAATTATAAAACATTTATATAATTTTTTATAATTCTATATGTGATAGCCAAAGGAAATTATCCAAGTAGGAAAAAAAAATCAAATTGTTGTCCTCCATCTAACGTAGCACCATGAAGGTTGAAATAGTTTTTTTTACGCTATAGCCCTATAGGATGCACTTCCTCAGTAGTTGTAGAAACCATCTAGATTAGCCTATTAGCCTTGCTGAGAGTTGTTGAATTTGTTACCGCAGAAGGCATTGATGAGCTTTGTTACATTGGAACACATTGGATTGGAAACCTCATTAGACACCATCTAAAGAGGGATTATAAAGGAAGACAGAGAAAGACAACAAGAGAAGTGAGAGAGAGAGAGACATAAAGATTATTTCCAAAAAAATTTAGCGGAAGCATTCTCTAAAAAATTAGCATTCTTTTTAATAGAGTTTTTTTATTGACCAAGGATTTTTTTTGATCTATTTTCTTTTATGATACTGAACATTGAAAAACACAAAAAATAAAAAGAAAAAAAAAACTATTTTACATAAAGTTTTCCATCGAAACAAACCAAAGGATTGAAGAATAAGAAATTTGAATAAATAATTTGAAACATTTTAGTTATACCCGAAAAAGGGAAAAACTTACCACATTACAACAAAAGATTGAAGAATATAGGTCAAATTAAAAAAGAATAATATCAATCAAATACCGTCAAGTTTCTATAAAAGAAAAACCCCAAAATAATAAAACAATATATTTATTGATACAGGGAGATGAAAAATATTTTTAAAAATAGTTTAACTGTTAGAAAAAAAGATCATCAATAATTTTTAAAAGACAAACTATACATTAAACAACATCACAAGATAACATATATTAACATGCATCAACTGAATTTGTTACTAGTTAATTACGTGAGGTTATTGTTCAAGATGATGCAAAACAGATGCAATCCATGGGTGATGTATTAAGGTGAGTTTCGTACTGAAATACTCCGCTGAAAATTGATCAAAACTATTAACGTCTTAAAGCACAGCACGTGTACCCTTTTCAGTTTTCTCTGACAAGAAAATTAAAAAATTCGAGAATTTTTTTTTTTTTTATGAACAATTCGAGAGTTTCTTCGTCCTCTCTTTCCATTGCCTTTCCATTCCTAGACACAGCCAAAACTATTAGTCAACAGATGCGACAAAAGTTATTTTAATTCTTTTGAAAATAAATAAATAAAGGATATAAGAGCCACCAACGTTGACTGCCCAGACAGCTCAACCCAAAAAAATTAAAAACACACCCTAAGTTAGCTTTTACAAACCCAAAAAAAAAAAAAAATTAAACACTTTGTTTTTTTTCCATTCTCCCTTTCAACCAAACACCCATTAAAAACATATTCTACACTTTTATCTCATCAAATTTTTATCGATCTTCCTTAAAATCTTTAGAAAATAAAAAAATACAGTAAAAAAAAAAGTAGAAAGAGAAAGAGCCGTGTTAACAGTTCGGTGGGTGGGTATTAATGAATTTGCCACTTTGCCTAGTTAATAGAGTTTATCATTTTATATTTTATTATTAATTAATTAGGTAGTTGTAGAGTATTTTCTAGGTACTAGATAGTAATAATAATATTATATTATATATAAGAAATGTATAATAATATTTAATATATAATTTAAAAATATTAAATAATAATTAATTTTATTACAAATTTATTATTACCTATTGTTAATTTCATACTAAATAGTTATAAACTGAAAGTTCAAAAACGTGTAAAAACACTTTTGAATTTAGACCCCCCAAATTACAACTTAACCAATTAAAGCAATATGTCAAACAACTAGTGTGCGGAAACTTAACATATGCTATAATATGAAATTGGTTAAAAACTATCTAAGCCATAACAAAATAAAATCCACAGCAGATAATAAAAAGGCAAAGATAGAGAGGAAGGAAGATGCAAACACAAAGACAACACGCGATGTGTTATCGAAGAGGAAACCGAAGCCCTCGGCGTAAAACCTCTCCGCCGCCCTTCAAGCGGTAAACAATCCACTAGAAAATACAGTTGGGATACAAGGACAGCAATAGACCCTCCAAGCCTAATCTACCCAGTGCACCTAAGCCCTCCAAGCTTCTTGCTCCAACGAGGTTGCGCCGAACCTTTTTCTTTTCTAGCTTCCCGGATTCCGCTACTAGACCATAGCATCAGCCAATGAAGATTGGTTTCTTCCTAACTGCTTCCCAGAAATCCAAACAACTGTCTCACAGTGATAATGATGGTGAGAACCAGGTTTGGTATAATGCCTCTCAAGGATTTGACAATGGAAAGGAAGAGAGTTGGGGAATTTGGAGAGACTCTAAGGTATAGATTGTGGGTGAATCAATCTTGTTTTTCTTTAGGGTTTCTCTCTCAAAATTCTCTCTGGAATCTCTCTTTCAATCGTGGGTAAAAGGGGTATTTATACTAGAGTGGGAGAGGAATGTGAAACGTCAGGTTTAACAAAACAGGGGTGGCTCGCGGCTTGACCTCGCGGCTTGACTAAGTCGCGAGATCCAGTCGCGAGATAACCGTATGGCCAGTTGTCCTGTTTTGTCCTGTAGTGCTCCAGCTGGCATGATTGTTCACCTTCCAGCATGCTTGGCACGTGTGCTGCGTCTGGCGGCTTGCAGCCGCGAGTCACCCGCGAGTCCCAGCCGCGAGTCTCTGTTTTCTTGCACACTCTTGAGCAATCTTCACTCTATCTCACTCACTACCCTTACATCAAACCCACCTAAATACAGGATTACTAAATGCTGAATTACAAGCAAATTTGGCACGGAATAAAGCCAATTAGATGGTTGAATAAATTCAACCTTACAATCTCCCCCTTTGGCTATTCCGTGACAAAACCCTAAAACAGACTCTAGACTTAACATGTGAGTTGGGAACAGTTGAACAAAACTCACTCACACCTAACTCTAGAAGCTGTGAAGCACTTGAATCATATGAACATAATACTCCTGAAACACAACAATACACCATGATCATTGTAAGCAGGAAATTATAAAATGCATATGAAACAGGCAATATGTGATCAAGCAAAGATGGAGTTAAGAAACAAACCATGGCTTGATCAACCAAGTGAACACCACAAGGTAGTGATCACAGTGCTCATTCACACTTGGAATGAACACAAGGACATACAAGTTAACAAGCATAAGGCAAGACACTTGTATGTTCAACACTCAACCAATGCATAGTACACAAGGTATATGCATCTAGGAACAATCCTACAAGGGCACAAGAGTGACAGTACAAAGATCAAAATGCAAGACATTTAGATTAAAGTACTGATTTCAACATAGCATAAAGGCTGCATAAAGCAAGGTACATACCATAAAGCCTACAAACTATGCATAAAACATTAACCCTAAAAGCTTACAAAAGCACATGGGTACAAACCAAAAAGAATCCTGAATAACATCAGCAAAACATATTAAAGATTAAGCCAAGAGTATAGGTTAAGAGTTAAAAGCAACTATACACCAAAACACAGTGTATCAAACCCATAAAAACACTAAGAGTACTCAAAACATAAACATATATAAACAAAGTCTTTGAATTTGACAACTCCCCCTCAACACATTACTCCCCCTTAAGAGCTGCTTTTCTGCTTCTCAATCATCAATGTCATTATCAACAGAAACATCTCCCCCTTTTTGACAGGAATGGCCAAAGGGTCACTGTGCAGGCTGAGTGGTGAAGCTGTCAAGTTTTGCAGACAAAACATCAATCTGGTCCTGCATGGCTCTCATCCTCTCAGAGTGCTTAGTCTGGATTTCTCTGATCCCATCAAGTCTTTCCAAAATGATTTGGAAAGCATCTGGAGGTGTATCTGAAGAAGTTGATGCTCTGGGTCTTTTGCCACTCCTCCTGGGTGTTGAGGTTGATGCATGCCCTGCTGCCTCTACTTCAGTATCCATTGGGACACCTTCTCCTTCATCACCTTCATCTTCTTCTCCTGGAAGCCTAACACTTATCCTTTTGCAAGTAAGCTTGTTAATTGCAGAAGGTGTGGACATGGGACTGATGTCTTGAGGGATTGGAACACCCTTCCTTCTAAAAATCCTCATCAGCAAGCTGGGAAAGATCAATTTTGGCCTAGAGGTTGTTCTTGTCTCATCCACAATGGTGTCATATATGTGGGAACTTATGTCTATGAAATTCTTTTCTTTGAGATCCATCAGAAAGATTGCTCTAGCACAATTGATTGTAGTCAACTTCTTAATGGGATAGAGGTTAAACATCATGATGATTGTTAGACACCTCATGTCCATTGGAAAGGCAGTGGTATTCAAACATTTCCCTTCTCTCTGCCCACCTATCCTTTGTTGAACTGTTTCAATAGAAACACTCCTATCCTTGTAGTTGATAAATTCCTCATCTTCTAATCCTTCAAGGCCTAATGCATCATCTATGACATGTGCATCCAAAATGAATTCCTTACCTCTAACCCAACAACTTAACTCATTCTCCTTTATCACAGCATTTGAGTAAAATTCCCTAATCAGGGGTTCACACACTACAGGGAAATCACTCAGAAGCTTTTCCCATCCTCTTCCTTCAAAACAGCTGGGGATAAAGGTTTGTCTCAAGTCCTCCAAATCTACAAATCTTTCTTGAATAATTCCTGCTTTCAAGAAGTTATCCTTGTATCTCTCAAAGTGATGAACTGACCTAAACAGTTTAGGATCCATTTTCAATCTTTTGTCAGCCTTCTTTGCAGGAGTTTTCTTCTTAGGAGGTGAGGGAGCCATCTGTGAACAATCAGAAGAGGCCACAACAGTATAGAGCAATATATGTGCGGAACAAGTCAGTACCATGTAGTTTAACAAAGAGATTTCAGCCAAACAAATGAACTTTGAACACTTAAATCATAAGCTACTTAGAAAAATCACATGGATAAACAAGCCTAAGATAGGAAACACATATAAAATCATCAGATATAGAAACTATCCTAAAGGCAGATATATGTCAATGAGACAGATAATGGAAAATGATAAGGCTCATAACCAGCATTGTGAAACTAACAGATGCACCCAATGGATTTACACAATAGAGCATGCACATTCATCACTGTAAAAACTCACAACCTCAAACGGAACAATTTGAAACAATTCAACAGCTCAAATTCAGATAAAAGAAAAGACACACTAAGCTAAGCACAGGATGAAGTCCAGAAAGGAAACAACCAAGATCAACACAAACTTTAACAACAACATCCGCAAGCTAAGCATGAACAAAGAACAATGGCCAAAACACAAACCCATTTCTAAATTATGAACATATGCGAAAGATCAAAGGGAAAAACACAAAATCAAGTAGAAATGAGTTCAAAACTGAAAACCCATACCTGTGACATGAAGAATTTGAGCAGAAAATATGCAACAATGGAGATTGGAAATGGGAGCACGGAGTGTTTGGGATGTTTGGAAAGGAGATATTTTAGAGAGAAAATGAACAGTTACAAATGTTTGAGGGAAAACTGAAAAACGCTTTTAAAAACTGTCCCTATTTTTGCCAAACACGCGTTTTTCGCGACTGAGGTGAGTCGCCAGCAAGTCGCCAGGTTGAGCCGCCAAGACCCTCAAAGGAAAAATTTTGAAAAAATTTTTCTAAGTGTTTTTCGCGACTGGAAGGTCTACCCGCGAGGGAGTCGCGAGCTGAGCCGCGAAAATCTCTGAATAACCTCGCGACTGGACCTTTCACTCGCGAACAGGTCGCCAAAATGGACCCGCGAACACGCGACTGAGGCTCGCGACTTGACATACCCGCGACTAAGTCGCCAAAACAGGGCAAAACTGGATTTTTGAAATTTTCAGATTTTTCAACAAAATACTTTCCAAAAACACCTAAAACACTCAAAAATCTTTTTGTGCTTGAAACAACAAAAATTGAGCATGTGAAAAACATATTTCATCAAGTACAATTACACAAATGATTATGGCATTCTTTGAACATAAACTTGTGTGTTGTGTGTGGATATCAACAATGAGATAGTCCTTAGTCTAATGTGAAGCTTCAATGATCAATTCAACCAAGACATACACAATTAGCACTAGATCATGTGACCCATCTCAATTATAGAAGTATGTATATATGACCTCCCACAAAACTTGATAACATGACTTGGAGCTTTACATTTGACTCCACTTTTAATCAACATTTGATCTTTTTGATCTTTTGAGACAACACCTCTCATTGTGAGAGAGAAATTTGATAAATCTCTTTAAGAAACAAGTCTTTGGCCTTTTGAATAAACATTTCACTTTAATTTTTGGTCGCTTTCCCTTTTTCCTAGTCGAATACTAGTATGTGCGACAGGCTTTTGCAGCTCAATATCTCTTTTCATTTGGAGATTTACATTTGGTGAGCTCTTTTTAGCAAAAACAAAAATAAAGAGTGGGAAGATATATAGACACAAGTCTATGCATGTCTCAAGATCAACAAAACCATTCACTAATCATTCATGACAAGTTTGAAGATCTATTTACAACATTGACTACGGGGATTCAGCATCCGTTGGTTCACCACATTCTTCTTCTCCTCCATCTTGAGCTTCTCATCAGTAAGGTCAGCTACAACTGGATCTTTGGCCTTTACAAACTTCACTTCTTTAGTGACATTTCCAGATGAACTACTTCCTCCGGTATATCCCAATCCAGATTTGTCTGAAAAGCTCTTTTGAGATGAGATAACATCATCTAGCTTCTTGGTGGTGACCCTTTCTATTTTAGCATGTGCTTGCACAACCTCATTCTCAAGAAATCTCACTTTTGTGTAAGTTTCGGACAACTCACCATTCAGTGTTTCTATCTCACATTTGGCCTCCCTATATCGGATTAGGAGACTTTTGTAGTCCTCCTCTGCCTTCTTCATTTTTCTCACAGCAGCCTTGGCCATCCTTGTGTACTCACCCGACTTTTCCAAGAGTGAGTTATAATTCTCTTGAAGATTTGCTGTGCTTTCATCTTGTTCAGCATCTGATTCTTCAACAATTCCTAGTGATTCATCATCACTATGTTCTCCAAGGTCTTGTACAAGCAGATTCAACTCATCTGAAGACTCAACACGAGCAATGGTCATAAAAGCTGAATAGTTCCCCTCTCCATCACAGCTCTCTTCAGATTCTGAGTCAGACGACTCCGAGTCACTCAATGTCGTGGCATACACTTTACCTTTCGATTTCAAATAATTCGGACATTCCTTCTTAAAGTGTCCATGCCCGTTACATTCGAAGCAAGTGACACCTTGTATAGGTTGGGATTCTTTTCCATCTTTCTTTTTGAATTCCCTTTTCTCCCTTCCAGAACTTTGGAATTTTCTTCTATCATCAAATTTGCCATTATTTTTGAATTTCAAGAACTTTCTGAAATTTTTGACAAGGTATGCAACATCTTTGTCAACCACATCGTCTTCCGATGAGTCATGGACTTCTACCTTCTCATTAATGGTCTCAAGAGCAAGAGATTTACTCTTCCGTTGGTTGGGCAGCGACATCTCATAAGTCTGAAGAGAACCAACCAGCTCTTGGACTTTGATGTCATCTAGGTCCTTGCTCTCTTCAATCGCTGTCACTTTAGCACGAAAACTTTCCGGCAATGATTGAAGGATCTTCCTTACGATTTTAGAATCCTCCGTTTTCTCCCCCAAATTGAACTTGCTGACTACCACCTCATTCAGCTTCCCATAGAAAGAGTCGAAGGACTCATCCTCACTCATTTTGAGCTCCTCAAACCGAGTGGTCAGCATTTGCAACTTGGTGTCTTTCACTTTCTTCGTGCCTTCGTAGGTAGTTTCCAATATCTCCCATGCTTCTTTGGCAACGGTGATGTGAGAAATCCTGTGAAATTCATCTGGAGACACACCACAGAAAATAGCATTTAAAGCTTTACTGTTAGCATTAGATTCAGCGAGTGCTGCCTTATCCCATGTGGATTTGGCTGCCTCAGGTCTAGTCCAACCACTCTCAACTGTATCCCAAACAGATTCATCAATGGAGCACAGAAATGCTCTCATGCGAACCTTCCAAAAAGCATAATTACTACCATCAAAATATGGAGGTGCATTTAGGGATTGAGACCTATCCATCTCAAAAGGGAGTCAAGGATCACACAATGGTAATGAAACCAATAACAGTGTACCCGCTCTGATACCAATTGAAAGTTCAAAAACGTGTAAAAACACCTTTGAACGTTTAGACCCCCAAATTACAACTTAACCAATTAAAGCAATATGTCAAACAACTAGTGTGCGGAAACTTAACATATGCTATAATATGAAATTGGTTAAAAACTATCTAAGTCATAACAAAATAAAATCCACAGCAGATAATAAAAAGGCAAAGATAGAGAGGAAGGAAGATGCAAACACAAAGACAACACGTGATGTGTTATCGAAGAGGAAACCGAAGCCCTCGGCGTAAAACCTCTCCGCCGCCCTCCAAGCGGTAAACAATCCACTAGAAAATACAGTTGGGATACAAGGACAGCAATAGACCCTCCAAGCCTAATCTACCCAGTGCACCTAAGCCCTCCAAGCTTCTTGCTCCAACGAGGTTGCGCCGAACCTTTTTCTTTTCTAGCTTCCCGGATTCCGCTACTAGACCATAGCATCAACCAAGGAAGATTGGTTCCTTCCTAACTGCTTCCCAGAAATCCAAACAACTGTCTCACAGTGATGATGATGGTGAGAACCAGGTTTGGTATAATGCCTCTCAAGGATTTGACAATGGAGAGGAAGAGAGTTGGGGAATTTGGAGAGACTCTAAGGTATAGATTGTGGGTGAATCAATCTTGTTTTTCTTTAGGGTTTCTCTCTCAAAATTCTCTCTGGAAGCTCTCTTTCAATCGTGGGTAAAAGGGGTATTTATACTAGAGTGGGAGAGGAATGTGAAACGTTAGGTTTAACAAAACAGGGGTGGCTCGCGGCTTGACCTCGCGGCTTGACTAAGTCGCGAGATCCAGTCGCGAGATAACCGTATGGCCAGTTGTCCTATTTTGTCCTGTAGTGCTCCAGCTGGCATGACTGTTCACCTTCCAGCATGCTTGGCACGTGTGCTGCGTCTGGCGGCTTGCAGCCGCGAGTCACCCGCGAGTCCCAGCCGCGAGTCTCTTGCACACTCTTGAGCAATCTTCACTCTATCTCACTCACTACCCTTACATCAAACCCACCTAAATACAGGGTTACTAAATGCTGAATTACAAGCAAATTTGGCACGGAATAAAGCCAATTAGATGGTTGAATAAATTCAACCTTACATAAACTTACTATATATTTGGTTTCATTATTTTACTTTTCTAGATATAAGATCCTCTTTGTTAAATTTTGGTTTTTTTTTTTTTTTTTTTTTTTAATATAAGATGTAAACTGCTAAAAACTTACATAAATTATTTAAAAAGATGTTACATATTTTTACATATTTATTACTATTAGTTTATTAGTATATGAAAAACACTTGTTATTATTTATATAATTTAAAAATTATTAATTAAATTAAATTTTATATGACGCCATCAATTCGACCACTAGTTCGACCCTAGTCGGACCATAAAACCAATAACAAATTATTATTTTTTTTTTTTTGGTTTTTTTAATTGTACCGGTTTCTAAAACAGTAGGTTTACTACAATTTCCCCTATAATCAAACTGTCACACAAATTTAACAAAATAAAATTTGGACTTGCCCACATTGCTAACTTATAAATTTTGGATTTACTCACTTTTTTTTTTTCCATATACTTTAACCTCGTAGCTTGAAATTCTTAATCCTTCCTTACTATTAAGACAATTATTAATAAATCATATTAGGAAAGTTTTAAACACCACTTTCATATGAAATGTAATAAACTTTCAAAAAATTACTAATTATTTTATCATTTTCTCATAAAATATTTATGAAATTAGTTTTTAAATTAATACACTTAGAACATCAATTAATATTTCCCTTATTTGTTTCATTCAACTTCCATCGGCTTACAAACTTCAGCTTCAAACCGTGAGCCGTATAGAAACTAAAAACCACAAAGTTTGTCTTTCACAATACACCCAAAATAAACTTTAGTCAATGACCTACTTTTGCCCTTGGAATATAATATTTATATTGCTTTTGAAAAAAGTCAGTCTTTTTTTTTCTTTTTTCTTTTTTTTTTCTTTTTCTTTTTTTTAGAAGAAGGCAAATTAAAGTCAGTCAATGATTAAAGTTAGAAAGTCAGTCAATGATAAAGTTAGAAACTAGAAACCCGAAAGAAACTAAATTTTACTTTCACATAGCATCCTAGAATATTATCCTATTCACTTACTATAATATATGAAATTTATTCTATTTTAAAATTTCACTACCTCACATTTCTTACCCAATCATTTATGTATTTATTTTATATGTATATGATTACATATTTTTTTTTTTTTTTTTTTGGAGAGAACCATGTATATGATTACTTTACTGAGTTAAAATAATAATAATAATAAGAAGTGCCTTCGAACATGCGCATGAGTGGCTATGTTAGTGTGTATATATATAGTCATCCTCCGTTGCTTTAGCTATGCAATCTGCAACCACATGCTTGATACTTGTCTTGTGAAATTCACTTAACTTAATACTCCGGCCAATGCATTACGTTTTCTGTTGAAGGCTTGAAGCACTCGTCAGACTCAACCATCAAAATCCTGCTGCTTTTGCCTGGGTGTCTAAGACACAGAAAGTAACAGAGTCCAATTTACAACGCCTTTCTCACTGGTAAGTTATAACTTCTTATTTGTAATTTTGTCATATTCATCGTGATCTAAAAGTGGAAGACTATGATCAGTGCTTCTCTGTTATTTGAATAACATTTTTCCTTTTATTTTATGATTTGTTTGCAGCTATTTTTCGATTGTTCATTTTTCTTTAAAAATTGGAAACGAACACTTTTTTTCTATTTCTAGTTTTGTACATTAAGCAAATAAGCTAAAAAGCTAAAAGCAAAGCAGGAACCGATCTTTGTTGTTGCATGTGGTAGGACCTGTTTATGAAGATCTATATCTAATCCCAAAATTTGGGAAGTAAAACTTGGTGGTTGTTGTTGTTGTTGTTGTTTAATTTCATTACGACACAGTTTGTTCAGGCCATATATGATGTTTGCATTCTCATTCAATTAGAAAGAACGAGGCTATAATGATTCTCCAGTTATTGTGTTCTTAGTGTAACTAGGTTCAACCGTTCGAGTTGTGCTGCCACTTCCCTGTACTACTAGTTGAAAACTTTAGAGCCAAAACCTTTAGTGAATTATGGCCTAAGAAATTGGACTAAGATAAGGAACAACTTCAAAAAGAATCTGGAAAACCAGAATATATTACCTTGAATCCATTAAGAGAATTTACGCCCAAGTCTTGAGATTGTCTTACTGTAAAATTTGAGAGCTAGCTCTGAAAAGTATTAGTTGATTGTAATGTAGCCCAAGTATAGTCACAGGTCAATGAATTATTTACTTTTTATGTGATGAAGATGTAGCTTGATTATTTACTTTTTATTTACCTTTGGACTCATTTTCTTGAGCTTGTTTACCATAATTCTGAGTCGAATTAAAACAGTTAGATCCAAATCAATTGCATGCTTATATGCACAGGCGTGCATACTCTCACACACACACAGGCGCTCATGTGCTTCATTTATGTCTCATATGATTTGATTTTTATAACAGTTAAACGAAGATGCCTCCTAAAAGGAGAGGAGAGATAGATGTGACTACAGAGGAGAGAGTGAATTCATCGCCTCCAACTTGTTTTCAATCTTCTTCTCCCTCGAGTTGCGAACCTGCTCTTGGACCTCAGATCAATCTAACAAGACAGAAATCATATTCCTTTGAGGGGTCAAGCTTTCATCAGCTGCAGCCTATATGTAATTCTAACTCCAGCAATCAACTCTCTGCACTGCCTTCCTCTAATAGAATAAATCTTAGCACTTCAATTCCAGGACCCAGTATTGGAGCCATGCCAATGGAAGAAGACATTTGTCTGGATGCTGAGGGATTAAGTACTCAAACACCTAGTGGATCACAAATTGAGTGTGCAACACCCAATAGAGAATTGCCATATCTAATTCTTTGTGACGGTAAGTATCGCTATTTGTGGAGTAATATTTGCAGAAAGCTCTGTACATTGTACCAGAGTAATTGTCCAAATAGTGCTTGCTAGATAGCTTTTGGGTTTTTGCCTGGTCAGAGTCCTATATTAGCCCTCAATGCTAAACACATTCATTATTACTCCAGCTAGGAAACGTTGATGGAACTTGTTTGTGAAGTGTGAACACTAATTGGTATTGGATCATGTATATAGTCAAGTTATATCACTTCACATATCAATAACATATATAAGGAGATGTGATTTGCTGAAAATCTTAAATAATTGCAAGGTCCTATATAACTCATATGAATGATACGATGTACGACATGTACTTAGTATGTAATTTCAGACCGTCAAGCGTGTAGTATCTATTTTGGCTCACATTGTACCGTCTTCATTGAGAAAGCTAACTTAAACTTCGAATATGATTCTGAAACTTTGTCTGTCAAGTGAAAAAGCAGTTAAAAAGGGAAGATGCAGTTACTGCAGTACTTAAATCCACCCTGAATCTCTGATGCAATATCATAACCTAGGAACTTGTTTAGTGTTTCTGGCTAGGAACGTTAAAGTGTTGCCTCCATAGGCCCAGGCTGTGCACGTGTTTTAGGTTACTCACATATCTGTTTTTCACTGAATGAAGGCCCTTAAATTAGATTGGATCCCTTAGCTTTAAAGCTGATGGAAGGTCAACGATATTGATCTCTTACCTTAATTAGGACAAACTGCTCTATTAAATGTACTGGGTTTTGTATGCAGGTTTCCATGGACATGCCTAAATCATTACACTGCCATTTGCCTCCTCATCTATAGTTCAAAGGGTTTTTTTTTTTTAATTTTTTATTTTATATATATATATATATATAATTTTTATTATTAACTTTTTGTATTAAAACTGGATATTGTTAAGTTTTAGACCCCAGATGTTGATTATGGTGCGAATTAATCAAGAAAATTCAATTGATCCAATTAATACAATAGGATCTTGTGGCATGGCAATCTGTATCATGTGATAAATTTTTTGAGAAGGCAGGGGAAAAGATTTGGGAATCGTATGGCCATTGGGGTAGATATTGTTTGACAAAATTCTAATACATTTTTCTCATGCTTGAAAAATTTCAGAGGAAAGAAGGAAGGAATACCTCTCCCTATGTGTACCTTTATATCAAGCTGCAATCAAAGGAGACTGGAAAGTTGCTAAAGATGTCATTGACAAATATCCAGTTATTGTTCGTGTTGCGATAACGAGAAAGTGGGAGACAGCTCTGCATATTGCTGCTGCAGCAAAACGCACTGCTTTTGTAAAGGAGCTGATTAAACATATGAATGAAGAGGATCTAGCCTTGAAAAATAAAGATGACAACACTGCTATTTGTTTTGCTGCCGCATCAGGAATTGTGGAAACTGCTAAGCTCATGGTGGAAAAAAACAATAACCTTCCTATGATTCGAGGTAATAAAGGAATGAGACCCATATACATGGCAGCTTTGTTTGGACACAGGAATATGGTGTCATACCTCTATCCTGTTACTAATTTTGGAAGCCTAGCTCGTGAGGAACAAATTAGCCTCTTTCTCGCTACTATTTCAGCTGATTTATACGGTATGATGCACTTATAACTAGATGTTAGTATGGCATGGGATAATCTTCTTTAATAGCCTCACCTTTTTGGCATTTTTGAAATTATTTATCATGCTGTGGCCTCTCACTAGCCATTTCCCTTTTAGAGGGTGCTAATTTTGTCTGTACCAGGCTGATTCTAATTTACTGATAATTAGGATATGAATGTTTGTTTGATGTCCAGGATAAAAAATTTGGGCCACTGAGTGTAATTCTTGTAACTAGTGGAAAGGTAGTAGCATATCTGCATTGCAAGTTATTCATTCTCTAGTTTGGATTAGATTATTATAAAAAATGTCCTCCAAGAATGTTTAGATTTTCAAAAACCATTGTTAAATATATGTAACCAAAGCTACACAACTTAGTCATTTATTTTATTCATTTATCAAGTATTGGTGCATTGCTTTAAGAAGCACCTCATTCTATGTGAAAGCTATATATCATAAATACCTTAAACCATAAAATCCTATTACGCCAATTGAATATGTCACATCTGAGTTATATAAATTAGCATATGAAAATGGGATTCATAAGCTAGCTGATGAATTCCACAACCCCCAAAGTACTTCAATAAAATTGCTGCTCTTGAATTTGATATAAGACAATTTCAGCATGCTTTGCATTCACTGCTGAGTTTCCTTTACACCTGAATATCTGTAAGTAAACAACTGTGTTGTACAGATCTAGCTTTAAAAATATTGAAAGAGGACAAATCATTAGCCTATGCTCGAGATACAAATGGTGAGACTGCCTTGCATGTTTTGGCTCGAAAGCCTTCAACAATTGCGAACAAAAGTGATCTGGGAATCTGGAAAAGAAGCATAAATTCATGTTAGTTTGTTAAGCACTTTCTTCTTCTTCCTTTATTTTATTTTATTTTATTTTTTGGAATTTTTGAGCCCTTCTCAAAATCTCTTGTTAAACAATCCATGCTGACCATGAAAGCTTTGGGCAAATATATTTCGCCTGAGTCTTACTACATATAGGCAAGTAAACTTGATTAGTAAGCCACTCTACACCTTGATTACATGTTCCGTTTGGCATTGAGATCATGGTACATGCCTTAAAAAGTTCAGATGGTATAAAATGCCGTATTTGATTCTCCAAGGGCTCATCTATATATCCCCTGAAGACTCTAGGGACATGCAATTGGTAAAAGTTCTCAACTAAATAGGATGCTATAAATAATTTAATCGTTATTTTAGAATAGACATCTCATTTATTTTATGTCATTTCTGTGTAATTCTATATTTGAATTAACATTAAATTCTACCTATAGGTTTCAAATGGATATATCACAAAGATCTGATGCAGATGTTAGCCCATCAACTAGTCGAAAAACTTTGGGAACATGTTCTACAATTGCAAGATTGGGAGATTTCAAAACTAATTAAAACACCTTCAAAACTACTCTTTGATGCGGCAGAATTAGGCAATGTAGAGTTTCTGATTATCCTTATTCGCGCATATCCTGATCTGATATGGAAAGTTGATCAAAATAATCGAAGTTTGTTTCATACTGCGGTTCTTTATCGTCAGGAGGCCATCTTTAATCTAATATATGAGATTGGAGCAATTAAAGATTTGATAGCAGCATATAAGGATAAAAATAATATTGATAACAATAATATCCTGCATCTAGCTGGAAACTTGGCACCACTTAGTCGACGTCAAATTGTATCAGGAGCTGCACTTCAAATGCAAAGAGAGCTATTGTGGTTTCAGGTAAATAATAACTGTAATCATTTGCCTTCCATTTATTTTGGTTAATTGCAAATAACAGTTTTGAAAGTGATATTTTTGTAATAGCTTGAATTGGACCTTCTATTGATTATCTTGTATTGGTATAACTTTGATTCAATGTCCATTATAGGCAGTGGAAAAAATTGTGCCACCTTCATATATTAAGATGAAGAATTCAAAAAACCAGACACCCAAGGAGCTATTTGCTGAGGAGCACAAGAAGTTGCTAAAAGGAGAGAAGTGGATGAAGAGCACTGCAACTTCATGCATGCTTGTTGCAACGCTCATTGCCACTGTGGTATTTGCTACGGTTATTACAGTACCGGGAGGAGAAAATAATAATACAGGTGTTCCTATATTTCTAAGAGAGAAGTGGTTTTTGATTTTTGTCATATCGGATGCAATAGCACTATTCTCTTCCTCAGCTTCAATAATAATGTTCTTGTCCATTCTTACGTCACGTTATGCAGAAAACGATTTTCTTATATCACTACCCACAAGGTTGATGTTTGGAATCTCGACACTGTTTATCTCTATTGCTACAATGGTGCTAGCCTATACTGGAGCCATCTTTCTGATCCATGATCATAAATATGTTTGGGTTCCTATCCTTATTGTGTTTCTTGCTTGTGCTACAGTCTCATTATTTGCTTGGCAACATTTTCATCTTTGGGCTGATACAATCCGCTCAACCTATTGGTCTAGGTTTCTCTTTCGGCCATTTAAACATCCTTATGGAGATAGTGAATAAAAATCCTTTATCTCACTTTGACTGTTTTAGTTTATGCTTTATAGACTACAATTTGTTTTATGTCTAATATGTGCATATTTTCTTTCAATTTAAATCTTGATAACTTTATAATATTAAAAAAATTGATGCATCGCCAGTTGTAATTAGTGAAACATAAACTGAAACAATCGAAATGGGATAGGATTTTTATTTGGCAACTGCTAGATCTTTAGTTTCCTTAGTTTGTTTCTCTAAATGCTAAAGAAAGAATATATTTCTAGTGTGTAGACAATTGTAGGTTTTTTTTTTTTAGTCTTTTATATACATAGTAAGATTTTGGACCCCTTAACACAATATGTTTAACCTAATATTTAACCAAGTTGATTAACAAGTTTGTTAATTAGATCTAGGTTAAACCAATATGTGTAAACCAGATATAATGTGGAAAAATAAAGAACACACAGATCTGATGACCCAGGAAAACCTACGGGTAAAAAATCTGGAGAGGATTTAACCTATTTATCCTCAAGGTAAAAACAAATCCACTATGAAAGAATTGAAGTTTGTACAATAAGACTTAGACCACTAACATCCTATCGTTATCTCGAATAGAAAACTTACTACCACGACCACGTGACAGCTTCAAGTCCACGGACTACTTCTTTCCTTGATCTGCAGCGCACAAGTTCTCCTACTTGTGACTTTGAGACTCCACTCAAAGGTTTCAGATCTTCTTTAGAGTTCTTTATGCAGCAATTGAAGCAATCACCAAATTCTTGACGTGAATCTTGATCTTGACAACTCTATGTGTGCGTATGAAGGTAAATACCTCTCAAATTTCACAAAAGATTCAATACACAACTCAACAAAGACTTCCAAAACGTAGTTAGAGTTTCTCCTTTTATACTTGGAGTGTAACACAAAACCCTACACATCATACAAGCTTGGGCTGGTTTAATAATTTTGCATAAAATTACTGATTCACGAGGCTCAATCGATTGAGCCTAATTTTCGATCGATTGAGCCTTGCAAATTTTGAATAGTAATTCTTGCAATTACTCAATTCCAATTTCACATTAAACCACACTTTGAGCAAGCCTTAACCTAGACTCTATGTTTTGATCATGGTTTGCCAACATAATACAAATTGAAGTTCTAATACATTTGTTCCTAAAGTCTTAGAACCTAACAATCTCCCTCTTTAGCAATCTGTGACAAAACACATTACATAAAGTAAAATGCTCAAAGTAAAAACAGCCCAATAACATATTGAAGCCCTAATTACAATTCAACCTAATTACTATCTATCAGTTGCAAAAGTAGACAGCAGCCTTGAATGAATTAACCTGTAAATTCCTAAAACACTAAACAAAACATAAATGCATGTGTGGAAAATACAAGTAAACCAAAATAAACTTCTTGTTTTCACAAAACATAAAATAAAAGACATATACCATGAATAACCTCATAATATAAATCAAAACCAATGTATCATAATGTGAAACAAGAACATAAAAAACATAAAAACATAAAGTCTCCCCCTAACATATACAACCCATCATCAAATGAAGCAAATACAAATCAAAGCCAAATATATATATCATGTCTCCTAGATACAATCTATAGCCAAAATATCTCCCCCTATCTCTATATACTCCCCCTTTTTGTGACGTATTGCCAAAAGGCAATCATGACTCATCAGAGGGTGGAGTCGGTGGAGAAGCACCTCTAGCATCCTTCAAATTTGCTCGTAAGGCCGCAACCTCATTAAGCAAATCCAACAGAAGCTGTCCATTCGCCGCTTGAATGGTGAGAACCATGTCCAACATAGTACGCATAGATGAAGTCAAAGATGTAGATGGTGGAGGATCCACGGCAGCTATGGGGTCCATAAATGACTTAGCAAAAGGATCACCAAAAGGAGGGGGCTCGAGATGCATCACCTGTAGAAGACTCGACACAAGGGTGTTTTGAGCTTGTTTTCAACTGAGTAGCCATTTGCCTAAGGAAGGTGGCACCTATGGGAGCGATGATATGCATAGGCTCAAACGCAAGAAAGTCCTCTAACCCTAAGTCTAACAAAATCCTATGAATGAAAACCGGGAAAAATAAACCATGTGATTTTGCACTACTCTTATGAACCTTAAAAAGAGAACGAATAAAAAGGGTAGGGAAACTAATAGAAGCATCAGTGATGAGAGCGTACAAGAACACACATCTCTTAATAGGAATGGTATGTACATGAGAAATAGGCCAAATGCTACGACAAGAAATCCTAAAGAATAAGTAATTGAGCTCAATAAGCTCATGAGAGGTAACCCTAGGATCAGTACTGCAACTATTGTAGTATCGGTAAGAAGTGACATGATATCGTCGAGAGGAGGGGACTTTGTGTAAGGATACACAGGCTGCTATACCAAAGGTACACTAAGAGCAGACACCACTACCTCAGGGGTAATGACAAACTCTTCACCCCTTATCCAAGTCTCACATAGTGAATGTTGGAATCATCGGAGTGGATAAAGAGGTTGGAATAGAACTCTCTAATCAAAGTAGCATGAGGGGGATGCTCTACATCTAAAAGAGGTAACCAACCTTAACGCTCAAAATTCCTACAGATCTCAGGATCTACCTCATCTAGGATAACCTTATGTTCAGCCTAAACAGGTCTAAAAACATTAAGCTCCTCATAAGCTTCTTGGTTTGACCTAAACCTATCACTCTGGAAATCAGAAGAGGATGAAGTAGAGATTTTCTTGGCTCTAGTTTTCCAAACCATGATTCTAAGAGTATAAAAGAAAAGGAAAACAAAAAAACAAAAACTAAAGGCAGATTGCATTAGAAAGAGTTAGAGCACAAAATATAGTAATAAATAAAAATCTATATGATGCATGTAATGAATGCACATATGATGCATGCTCTAATGCACAAAAACTTGTTCAATTTTTCAATTTTTACCAATAATTGACTTGTTCATAGAGTTTTAACCCAAAAATCCCAATTTTTGAAAAACCCATTTTAAAAACCAAATCAAATTGATCAATTAATCATTACACTAGTTAGGAAACATCATATAATGAAATAATTTATCAATTTCACAAGCCAATTTCATCAATTTAGGCCCAATTGAACAAAACCCCCAATTTCTCAAAATACCAAACCCTACAAATTTCAATTTTTCTCAAAACACAAAAACAATCTAATTAATGCATGAGAAACATATGTAGAGGACCTAGGAACAAAAACCCATTGATTGAATATGAACAAAAACAACCTAAAAATCAAAAACCCCAAAAATCTTTTGTTCAAAAATTTCAAAGAAAATGCATGAAAAATGTAATTAAAATGAAAACGAAAGGGTAGTTAGGTCTTACCAATGCTTGAGGACAAAAACCCTTGAAAAAATTGAGGAAGAAAATGAAAAGGGAGCTTGGATTGGATCGGTCAGGAAAGAGAAAGAAGAAAAAGGTAGAAATTTTTTTTTTTTTTTTTGAAACGTGAAGAACACATGATAGAAAAGGACCTTTTTGTTCTTTTCTTTCGAAACTCGATCAGTCGAGCACCGATCGGGTACCAATCGGCCCAGGCAAAAAGTTTTCTATAAAAAATTTAAAAATTTCAATCGGTTGAAATTTAGATTAGATCAATTGAAAAAATAGTTTCGACTGATCGACCACTAATCGAGGATCAATCGAACCAGGCAAAACCAAGCTTAAAAATTTAAGGAATTTTTGATCAGTCGACAAACACATTTGATCGATCAAAATTCTGGAAAAATAGAATTTTTGAAAAACAGCAGAAGTTTTATTCAGAAAACATTCAAACCAACTGATTTCATGAATGAAATGCATGAGTATGAGTTTAAAAGTTTTCCAAAAACACTTGTTTTCAACTCAGAACTTCAAAAACAAGATTATGACACATTTTGTCCCCAAATTTCAATCAATGAACATATTTTGTATCAAAATCAAAGAACATATAATCTTGGATGGCCAAACCAAATTCACACACAATTTCATGTGCTAAGTTTAGCAAAGAATAACTTGTGAAGTGTGTGCAACTAGTAACAACATTAGATACATGTGAGGTGATATGTAGATAGTAATCAATCATAACTTCTACATTATTCATTACATAAGTTTGAAAGTGACTATTACCTAAAGATTTACATCATAAAACTCCCACATCTCCTAAAAAATAAGCTTGCAATCATGCAATTTTATTTATTTATTTATTTTTAATTTAGCCTTATAGTGTACAAGAATTTTTTTTTTTTTTTTTTTTTTTTAATTTGAGGCTACACCTTATTTTCTTTTTGTGCATGTGCTGCACTTTCTCGAGCACAAAATCTTATGATATGCACTAAGGTGTTCATGATTGGCTAGTAAACAGCGGTGAAATAGTTATTTATGCCTTTCTCATAGGATTTTTTAGTCCTTACAATCAAAAGCATGTGACTTAAAAATTAAGATCATGTGATCAAAAACTATAAACAACTCCCACACAACATGCACTACATAGCTAAAACTAGCAAAGTGCCAAAAAATAAGCTCATCCAAGCTAAACAAGGAACACAAGCATGTTATGTAAAGATAACATGGCCAACCTTAACTACACATCCATGATATGTAATACAAAACACATCCTTCCACATTCCTCTTTCCATTTTTTTATTTTTATTTTTATTTTTGAAAGAAACAAACAAAAACAACCTAAAGTGAAATGCATGAATGTAATGCAATGCAAATCCTAAAGCAAAAGAAAAGAAAACATAAAAAAAAAATGGTCACAAAGGATTTTGAGATAAAGCACAAGGACCATGTCAAAAAGACTCAATTAGATTGAGCCTTTTGCATCCAAAACTTCTTAGATGCAACTCTGGTTTTGGAGTTATTATTCATATTAGAATTATGAGCAACTCCAGCATTGGTATAAAGGTTTAAAGGCTTTACCAATTCACCAATAAGTACCATAGGATCTTGTGTTTGAGGCACATGTACTTTTTGCTTATTTGCTCGCTTTGCAGCTTGCAACTTAAAGCGATTTGGGCGAGTATGTCTAGCCTTTCCACAAAAATGACAAACTCACAAAGGTCTATCGTGCTTCTTGTCCTTAGGGAGGTTAGCATTCTTAGAATTAGACTCTTTCAGATCAACCCTAATCTTCCTAGGAGCTGGAGTAACTTCTACAGGTTTGACAACCTCTATCTTGGGTGGCTCAGAAGAAGGAATAAAATTTGTGGAATGAGTTTCAGACATAGAGATGCTATCAACAAAACCTAAACCCGTTTTGTCTAAGGGAGACTTCTGAACACTCAGCATGTGATCAAGAGTGGCAATCTGCTTTAGCCCTAAGTCTACACTAATTGCATCCTTTGCAGCAACCTTGCATAGCTTGTTATAAGTTTCTTACAAGTCAGCACACTCAGAGAGTTCCCCATTAGAAGGGTTCTCTTTAACCAAAACACTTTCATCAACTACAGTAGTAGCTATGAAAGTAAAGAAGTTTCCATCTTCATCAGTTCCAAACTCATGATCAGAAACTTCACTATCACTAAGGGTTATAGCCATAGTTTTACCTTTTGATCTCAAGAATGTTAGACATTTAAATTTCACATGACCATATCATTGACAACCAAAATATTGTTGACCTAGAGAATTACTAGAAGTTTGACCAACTTTTTCTTTTGATTTATTAGCATTATTGACTTTAGTTGGTTCATTTTTCTTAAAGTTTTTAGGTTCAGTATTGTTTCTACCTCTTGCCCTTCTGTTGTTATTCCTAAGAAAGTTTCTAAAGTTCTTAGCAAGATATGCAATTTCTGTAGAAGAGAGTTTATCATCAAATCCATTGTCATCAACTGACTTAAAAGCCATTGATTTAGATTTGTTTGTTTTGGGTAGGTCTAGCTTATAGGACTGAAGAGATCCTACAAGCTCATCAACGGGGATGAAGTCCACATCCTTACTTTCAGTAATGGTAGTCATTTTGGGTCTAAAGTTCTTAGTTAAGGATCTAAGTATCTTCCTAACAATCTTAGGTTGATCATAAATTTCATCCAAATTATATGCAGAATTAACAACATCATTAAGCTTAGCATAGAATTCATTAAAACTTTCATCAAAACTTTCATCATCAAACATCTTAATGCTTTCAAATCTAGTTGTTAACTGCTACAACTTATTAATTTTAACTGCCTTTGTGCCTTCATGCACAGTTTGGAGAATTTTCCATGCAGTATAAGCAACCTCAACATTTGAGATTCTCCTGAATTCCTCCATAGAAACAGCATTAAAAATAGCATTCATGACTTTGCTATTAAAAGCGGCCGCCTTTTTTTGGGACGTTGACCACTCACTAACAGGAGTAGTCGGTTTTTCCCATCCGTATTCAACGGAGTTCCACACTCTCTCTCATCTATAGATTTCAGGAAGGCTTTCATCCTTACTTTCCAACAGGCATAGTTATTCTCATCAAAGTGAGGAGGGATCACAAGAGAGTGATCATGTTCCATGACAACAGGGGTCAAGGATCAACTCTTAGATCAAGAGATCTAAACACAAGAGCTAACCTGCTCTGATACCACTTGTAAGTTTTTAGACACCTTAACACAATATGTTTAACCTAATATTAAGCCAAGTTGATTAATAAGTTTGTTAATTAGATCTAGGTTAAACCAATATGTGTAAACCAGATATAATGCGGAAAAATAAAGAACAGACATATCTGATGACCCAGAAAACCTAACAGGTAAAAAACCTGGGGAGGATTTAACCTATCTATCCTCAAGGTAAAACAGATCCACTATAAAAGAATTGAAGTTTGTACAATAAGACTTAGACCACTAACATCTTATTGCTACCTCAAGTAGAAAACTCACTACCACGACCATGTGACAGCTCCGAGTCCACGAACTACTTTTTTTCTTGATCTGTAACAACTTCAAGTTCTCCTGCCTGTGCCTTTGAGACTCCACTCAAAGGTTTCAAATCTTCATTAAAATTCTTTATGCAGCAACTGAAGCAATCATCAAGTTCTTGACGTGAATCTTTATCTTGACAACTCTATGTGTGTGTATGAATGTGAACACCTCTCAGATCTCACAAAAGATTCAATACACAACTCAACAAAGGCTTCCAAAATGTAGCTAAGGTTTCTCCTTTTATACTTGGAGTGAAACACAAAACCCTACACATCATATGGGCTTGGGCTGGTTTAATAATTCTGCAAAAAATTACTGATTTATGAGGTTCGATTGATCGAGCCTAATTTTTGATCGATCAAGTCTTGTAGATTTTGAATAGTATTTCCTACAATTACTCGATTCTAATTTTACATTAAACCACACTTTGAGCAAGCCTTAACCTAGACTCTATGTTTTAATCATGGTTTGCCAACATAATACAAATTGAAGTTCTAATACATTTGTTCCTAAAATCTTAGAACCTAATATATATATATATATATATATATATATATATATATATATAAAGAGAGAGAGAGAGAGAGAGAGAGAGAGAGAGAGAGCACATTCCTTGATTCTCTTCAATTTGACTATTAGCTAAGCCAAGTTTGCATTTGTCAAACATTCCAAAGTATTAGTTAATTGACATTTGACAATGAAGTAAAGAATATGCAATTCAATAGTTGGATATTCAAAATATGTAATCATTTTAATTCGTTTAAGTGAAAGTTGTAGCATTAAGCTACAACTAAGTATGTAATCAAATTTTGTCCTTAAACTTTCACCCCCTTAACAATATATTGGATCTTACAAACAAAAAGAAAAGGCTCAAGAAAAATTTAACTGAATTAAAAGTTTGAAAGAGGTGTATCTTGCAACATTGATAATAAGATTATCACGTAATGAATTCAAAAAAAGTAAACTTGTAGAAGGAAATTGTAAAGACTTTATACATTTGCGTGTTTTTTTTTCAATATATAAAGTTCTTTTTTATTTTTATTTTTATTTTTATAATTTAAGTTTCACAATGACCTTTATGTTAAATTAAAGTGAGTATCTTGTGTGCTTTTATCAAGTTTCCGAAACATCATTGATGAGGGCAACAAAAATAGTGATTGAAATGACCTATTATTGATGTTTGTTTCTAAAACGATTGAAATGAGCTCTTACTTTTTAGAGCTATTGTATTTCAAAATAGATGTCAATATAATTATAAAAATTCCATTGCACATCCTTGAAAGTGGGAAACCTTCCATCAAACAAGAGTGTTTTTTTAATTTTTTTTTTTTTAATTTATTGATAGGTAGATAATGGAAATTCAAGCATTAGCATCAAGCTAGATAAACTTGCATTTCAATAAAAATTTAACTAAATCCATTAAAAATTTGGTGCATTAGCCTCAACAAATTAACATGTCAACATAATTGTGAGAGACTGGGTCTTTTTTAGGTGTTCTTAATCAAAAGAGAAAGGTATCAGCACCTCTATTTTGGAGTTTTGGAGTTGCCACTTATTTTTTATTACAAAAAATAAGAAAAACTGCAATATACAATTTACGTATATGAAATATCTCAAGTTTCATTAATTGAACATATGAATACAATTTGGTAGAATATCGTATCGTTACAAGGCTTTGGTCCTAAATACAATCTATGTAAAAAATACAAAACTTTGGTCCTAGATAATATCTACCAAAACAAAAATAAGACAAGACACTATTCTATGAACCAAGACTTATGGTTCAGGGGCTAGGTTACAGAATGGGAAGGTGTTAGACACCCATTCTACCCGGGCAAAGCTCGGTCTTCTAGACCCTAGACGATCATTTAAGTACCCATTAACATACAATGATAAGATGCAACATGTGTTTAAATGATAGATCTCAAATTAAGTCATGATATGAGCTTTATGAATCTACTCTCTTTAAAACAAGAGGAAACTTTGAAAAAGAAAGCATTCTAAATCTGTTTTTTATGAGAACATAGAGACTTGTAGAGAAAAATCCAAATATGATTTTATTTAGAAAGAAAAACAATAGATTGAAAGGAAAAATCCAAATCTATTTTTATTACCAAAAAAAAGAAAAAGAAAAAAGAGATTTGAGATAAAAATCTAGATTAGTTTTTATTATGAAAGAAAAACATGAGATTTAGTAGAAAATTTTGAGATCTATTTTTTATTATTGTAGAAAACATGAGATTTAATAGAAAAATCCATATCATTTTTTATTATTTAAAAAACATGAGATTTGACAGAAAAATTTCAGATCTATTTTTTTATTATTGTAGAAAACATGAGATTTAATAGAAAAATCCATATAAGTTTTTATTATTGTAGAAAACATGAGATTTAATAGAAAAATCCAGATCATTTTTTACTATTATTGTAAAAAACATGAGATTTAATAGAAAAATCTAGATCAGTTTTTATTATTGTTTAGAAAAAATATTACTTGATAGAAAAATTCAGAGATTCATAAAGGGAACTTCATAAATTATCTTAGATCTATTATGCACAAATCAATATGAACAACTTGGGCTTGGCTCAATAAAAAGATTGTTCACGTTTGTTTGTTTATAAATAATCTCTGCTTGTGCCTTAGTTTTAGGCTTGTTTAATAAACAAGCCAAGCCTAAGCAAAAAAATTTGTTCTCAAACAAGCTTATGAGCTACCAGGCTTGATACAAAACAATTCAAGCATAAACTCATTTATAAGTTTATATGTATTAGCTAAATATACTCATTACATATATTTTAATAATGACACAGCCAACATGGGACCACTACTCATTACATTAATTTTTTCCTTCCCTTTAAACTGACCAAGAACCAATTTAGACTATAGTTACATTTAAAAACAAAATAAATTAATTAAGTTGGCCACATATGATCTTTCCCTATCAACCATCTAAATTAAAATTATGAAACATTTTAGTATTTTGTTATTCATAATAGTTACAAACAAGTATTTTTCTAGTTCTTTATTATCTAACGTGAATGTAAAAATTGAATTTTAAACAATTGTTAAAATTGTAGACAGAGAATGATGAATGAATAAATTTAATTATGTAAAATTTTAATTTGAATAATGGCTAACCATAAGTAGGAATAGATGCATGATAAAATGAGTATACTATTTTCTTTTCGTTTTTCTTAATTTTAGAGATATAAGCATTTGATAATATAATTTTTTAGATCTCAAGCTCAAAAGTTTGACCTGAGTTTTAGTTTGAACTTGATATTAAGCTTGAGTTTAGCTTGAATAATTAATTTAGCCAAGTCAAGTTAAGCTCAACCTTGTTGGTTTTCCTACAAGTTTGAACTCAAACACTATTATTAGGCTTGTCAGAAGCTCGAGCTAAGTTTGAGCTTTTGACTTTTCTTGGCGAGTCAAATTTTAATATGCACTACTCGACAAAACTTGGCTCGTTTATTGCCCTATTTTTGCTATCGAAACAAGCATAACCAAAATACGGGTTCTTCCCATTTACCACCAGAGGAAACCCTTAGGTTTATTTTTCGCCAAGGGTGGATCCACGAATCAAATAAGTGATCCAAGTTTTTTGAAGTAATTGGAGAAGACACCAGGCCCAAATGAACAAAACCAAAATATTTTCATACAATGAAGGCCTAAAATATAAAGTCTAAAAGGCCGAAAGGCCGAAGGGCGAAGAGCATATGGCTTTGATTTTTTTTTTTTTTTTTTAATATGTAGACAAATTTGTAATACCAAAAAAAAAAAAAAAAAAAAAAAAAAAAAAAAAAAAGAGGTGTTTCTTTGGGACATAATTCAATGTTTTCTGTCGTTGTTAGAGCATTCCCATCAGCTCTCTAAAAAAAAAAAGTCATTTTAACACATCAAAAACCTACTTTATCATTTTAGCACATCATTTTACAACATACCATTTATCAAATGTTCTATATTTTTACAACTTCATTTAAATATTATTTCTTAACTCTTTTTTATTATTATTTTATTCTTTCTTATTATTTGTTCCTACCAGCCATATTCTTGGTCTAACGGTAACATTGCATTCTTGTTCAAATATTTTGGTTCTAATCAACGGTAACATTTTCAAATAATCATCCTATTCAACTGTCATATTTTTTTAAATCCATATTTTCCATTTAGCATTTTAAAAAAAATAAAAATAAAAACTTAGAACCTGTCAGCTTCCAAAAAAAAAAAAAAAACTCTCAGAACCTGTCACGTTCAAATCTAAAAAAAAAAAAAAAACCCTCAGAACCTGTCATCTTCAGGAAAAAAAAAAATGTTGAACCTGTCAAGACTCGTATCAAAAGCCAAAAACATATTTACATATATATATATATATATATATATATATATATGCAATCTATAAGCCAACCTGTCAAGTTGAAGTTGTTTCAATTGAACTAAACTAACAATGTAGCCCATAGAAAACTTACATTAACTCATATCCAATAACATCAACTCAAATTTTACACACATAGTTGGCTTAAATGGTACTTCCTTGATCACATATGGTACTTAAACAGACATACTTGAATTAACAAAACACAAATGGTACTTAAATAACATCAACCTGTCAAATTTACACAAACAGACATACTTGAAATAACATCAACCTGTCAATGACCACTGCCTCAATCTCACCTTGTTTGCACGTGGAACCTGAATAAACACTATCACCAGGGCCTTTTGTCACAGGAAGGGACTCCCCTGTAAGTGCAGACTGAAAAGTCAAATATTAAACATAAGTCAGACAGCTCCACTTAGCCAATCTGCACAAAACATCGAAGGTTGAAAAATTACCTGATCAATTTTCAAGGGATCACCATCAAGAAGGCGAGAATCTGCAGGAATAATGTCCTTAAGCTTAACACTAATTATATCACCAGGAACAAGAATAGCTGCATCCTCTTCAACCCACCTCCCTTCTCTAAGGACCTTAAAAAAGAGACCAGAAGTGCATCAATTACCCAGATTATCAAACTCATAGCTCAAATTTACATCACAACAAATGGCAACAAGTAGCAAGAAGAAAGACAAAATCATATAGTTAAGGAAAGGCAAAGACTTTTCCAACAAATACCTTAGCTTTGGGTGCAAGTCGGGCCATTAGAGCAGCAGCAGTGTTCCCGGCATTGTTCTCCTCTATAAAACTTATAATTGAATTGATAAGTAGCAGAACAACAATCCCAACAAAATCTTGCCAATCAGGTGGTTTTCCCTGCAAAATATGCAGTCAGTACAAAGTTCCCCATAGTCAAAATCTCTTGAAATACAAATAATCAGAAAGGGAAATTAAGTGCTTCTTAATTTCCCTATACAAGCATGGAAAGTTTATTTCTTTTTTCCTTTCCTTGACTCTCTAAGCAACCAAAAAAAAAAAAAAAGTACCACACAACAAAGAGGTTTGAAAAGAGAGAAAGCACTCACTCCTCCATTGGCAAGCACAATGGCCATAATAGCTGCAGCTTCCATAACCCATGAGAGAGGGTTCCACATAAATCCTAAGAACTTCAAAAACTTACTTTCCTGTAAAAAGCAAAAAATTGTCAAATATAACCAAAAGGCCAAAGTAAATAAAAGAAGAAGAAGAAGAAGAAATTTGAATATTTGTTCACTGGCTCTGCTTGTTGCATAGGTAAATAATTCCCAAAAAATAAAGAAAACTTTTAGGCTTCATTAATCTTGGAAAATTTAATTCATTGTAAAGCCAAGAAAGAGTTCATCATTTATATCAGAAAAAAAATTGCTGGGAAAATTTTACTTCTAAACAAACAGATAAAAGAAAAATATATATACAAAAAGAAGTACCTTTTTCTCTTCAAGCTTGTTGTAGCCAAAAATGGCCAACCTTTCCTGAGCAGCCACTGTTGTGAGACCATCTTTGTTGCATCTCAAGTTCAGAAAAACCTCTTTAATTGGTACGATAGTGAGATGAACTTTTGATAGGCGATACCGAGATGAACTTCCGATCGGCGATACCGAGCTTGAATTGCGAATCGGCGACTATGAGATGAACTGAACCGATTCGGTGTGTGAGATCATAGAACAGAGGGTAGAGCGCCAAAAAAAAGGGGAAGAAAGGGGGAAAAAAAACCGGTGAACTTGATTTTTTATAGATCAGTGATGGTGGAATTTGTAGGATGGTAGAGAGTAAATCGGTGGTGGCTCAGATTGAACTGCGAATCGACGACATTGAGATGAACTTCCGATTCGGTGTATCAGATCATAGAATAGAGAGAAGAGAGCGAAAAAAAGGGGGAAAATACCGATGAACCTGATTTTTATATATCAGTGATGGTAGAGAGGAAGTTGAAGGGAGTATGGGAGAGAGCAAGATGGCGGTGTGAAGCAGCAAAGAGCAAAAGGGAGAAGAAAAGAGTGTGGGAGAGTGTAGATGGTGAGGCAGAAAAAGAGTGGCTGAACGTGAAAGAGGAAACTATATTTTAATCGGTATCAGTGGGAAAGCCGAATAAGATAATAATAAAAATAAATGGCATTTCAGTCCGTACTGTGTCAAAAATGAAAGCGTACTGTAGCATGTTCCAAATTTTTAGCACATATAGCACATCTCATAAAGCTGTGTTGGTGTTTGGTGTGTCAAATGCCAAAAATTTGGCATTTGACACACCTGATGAGAGTGCTCTTAGCCACTTACTGTCATTCACAGAACCAAATTGACCTTTCCTCCATTGAAAGAGCATCTAGCTGCGCTGGTTGAAAATGCTTGCACTGCTGCTTTTACTTAAAACAAGATGATATAATAGCTTAAATACTCCACCTCTTGTTAGCCTCATTTTTATTTGGACCTGAAGTATTACATAAAACTTATAAATAAATTTTTAAATTTTTTTTTTTTTTTTTGGAGATCGGAGACACTCATTTTAAAACAATTGCCAGACCTAGACCCTTCTTTGCTTCATTCCTTGGATCAATGGTTGTCTGGAAATGATTGAAAGTTTGAACTATTCTCTTTAGCATTAGAATTTCCAGACCCATCTTCCTGAAATTGAAGCTGGATTGATTCTGTAGTAGGAGAGGGTCGATGATTACCTTTCTTTGGAAATAAGAGCCTGGAAATTTTAGCTTTGTCTTGATAAACTGCAGGATGAGGTGGTCGGGAAATTTTTGTTGTTGCATTCTTGTAACTCAAATCATATACAGAACTCAATTTTTTTGAAGGTAAATATGAGCGTGTAGAAGGAGGTTCTGAATAGTCAGGATTACTATCATCACTAAACAAGCTATCGGTATCAGACTTTGTTGCTGGGAAGACTGAATCTATCGAGGGATGAAAATGTGGAACACTTTTGCTTAACAAATTGTTGGTCCGGAACATAGAATATTTAGGATTGCTATCATCACTTAACAAACTATCGGTATCAGACCTTGTTGCTGGGAAGACTGACTCTATAGAGAGATGAAAATGTGGAACGCTTTTGCTTATGATGACCACATTATTTGGCTGGGACTTTGTTTTGTGGGGGAAGACCCCTAATTCAGAAGATGATAAAGATGGAGTTCTTTTATCATTTTCAGAACTGTTTGTTTCAGACTTTGTTGGCGGGAAGATTGACTCTATGGAGGGATCAAATTGTTGAACCCTTTTGGTTATGAACAAATTATTGAGCTGGGACTTGATTTTAGGGAGGAAGACTCCCAAAGAAGATGACCAAGTTGGAGTTCTTTCATCATTTTCCGAACTTTCTGTTTCTGAATTTGTTGGTGGAAAGAGCAGTGGTATAGAGCAAGAGAAGCATGGAAATGTTTCACTAACTGGGCTGATAGACTCAGACTTGGCTGATGGGAATGGTATGGGTATGTAAGGATTGAAGTGTGGAATTCTGTCTTTACTGAGTAAACTACATGGATGAGACTTGGTTGGTGGAGCATTTGTTTCCAAGGAAGAAGGCGAAAGGGTAAAAACTCTTTCCATGAAAGATTCGAATTTTTGACTTTAGAGATCAGAATGCTCTATCAAGGTTGTCTCATCATGAAGCTCATACAGTTCTCAGCTTCTTTTCTTGCACTCCTATTCTCTCTCGAGAGGAATCATGATCATTTGTTCATTGAAAAACTATTTTCTACTTGAGATTTTGGATTGATCATTGGAGGACAATGATGAGAGATGCTCTATTTATGACCACAGTTAACGATTTAAAATGCTTTAAGCGCTAGTGAGTAGTTGATGATGCCTATTGCAGTATTGCATTGCTAATAGAATAGGAAATTTCCTCTAACTATCATGGAAAGTCACCTTGTATTATTATTATTATTATTATTATTATTATTTAACGTTGGAACTTGCAAGTGAACACGGCCTCACGCGTTTATATATATTTTTTATTTTATTTTTGCGAAGAACAAAAAATAATCTCATTTGATTTGAATCGGTCGTATAATATTATTGAATTCTGACCCTAGTTGGTAATTAGCAATTACGCGTATGTTACGCGTACGTACGTAACAATTAATAATACTCCTGTTTGTTGATTTGTTTCCAACTACACGGTAAATTGCGCGTTATTTTGGAATGAGAGTTTCATTCCTGTTTGTAAGTTGTAACGCACAAAATAAACTGCAGAAACATACGGGCTATAAAATACTGAAGAGATAAAGTTGCAGTTAACTAGAACAATAAATGCTTAAATAACTCCTAAGAAATAGCCTTAAAAGAGTGAAACCCGTATCCTTTGTTACAATTCCTAAAAAATAGCAATAAATGATAGCTAATAATTCAATTATTAGCTTTTGGATGAATATTAATTACTTAATAATGTTGCTATTAACGTCTATTGAAATCATTTTTTTATTAAATAGATTACTTAAAATTATATTGGTGAGAATCTTATGCAATACAAAAATTATTGTATTTATTTAAAAAAGAAGTATATTTCCGTAAATAAATTAAAAGAGAATGTATATGAAATGCTACGTCCATAGTAATTTCATAACAAATCATAAGTGGTAACCTATTAATGCTACATCCATAGCTTGCTATTTAGAATTTGTTGCGAAATTATTGCAAAAATATTGTGGATGTAGTATTGCTCTATGACAAATGTTTCAATATTTTAAGTGGAGATTTTTACATGTGCCGTTATTTCTCTGTTTCTGTATTTTTCTGCCAAATTTTTGAAACATACTTCTCTTAAAAATGTCGAACTATATCCGTCCATATACTTACTGTAATGTACATGCACCATATTTTACTAACTATGATCCTGACTAGAGATGAAAAGGTTCAGAAAGAGTGCCGAGGGACTTCTTAAATTTTCAGTTCCTGTGTTTGGGTTTGGGAGAGTCCTAGAGAGAGACACAACTTCTAAAATCTGGTTTCAACAACAACAACAAAAAATAATAATAATAACAGACACTTCTCAATTAGGACGAAAAGAGGGTGGAATATGAAACCAAATATAAAACAAGGAAGAGTATAGATTTTCCTTTCCTTTCCTTTTATTGAAATTTTGTATTGGGAGCTATTATAACGTATAAGTCTTTATTCATTTATTTATTTGATATAAAAAGATCGTAACTTTATTAACGCTCTGTTTGCTTCGTAGGAAAACTTTCTGTAAAGATAGTTTTCCACATTTTCTAGTGTTTGGTAGTACACACACACACAAATAAATAAATAAAATTTAAAAAAAGAAAAAGAAAAAAAAGAACCTGGTTAATGGAAAACTATCTTTGGTCAACATAAAACTCTAATAAAAATAAGTCTTATTTTCTATAGGTTGTTTTCCAAAAAAAAATTTTGGAAAACAATCTCTCTTTCACCTGTTGCATCTCCTATAAATATTATCTTTGTCTGTAGCCGTGGGAAACATAATTTTTTGGCGTCTTTCCTCTCTCATGGTAAGATTTCTCACTTTTTCCTCTCTTCCCTTTACTTTTTCTCTCCTCACACCCTCACTGTCACTAACTCTGATCTCTCACTCTCTCCTCTTCCCATAGATCTCTCTCTCTCTAATTGTCTCTCTTCTCTCTTTACTCCATGTTTCTCTTCCCCTCTGTAACACAATTCTCTGATTAGATTTTTTTTTTTCCTTCACTGATCGGTCAATAGCTTCAACTTGCAAAGGAGAACGAATTTGCAGCGGTAATTATTTCATTCCTCTCTACCAAAATCCCAATTCTTTACTTTGAATTTCAAGCTTGATTTTCTTTTTTCTCTAAGAAATTTTCGATATGAACCAAAGTAGACTCAACCATATTAGGATTTTTCTCTAACCAAATTACATAAATATCCATGTTCCAGGCCAAAAGGTGAGCTGGACAATTGCTGTTTGGCCTAACATTGGAAATTTTCACATGCCTGAAATGTTGCAGCTTTATTCTAATCCCTCCAACAATATTTTCAATAGCAACTGGAGCTTCTCTTTCTCTTATTACATTTAATGCATCGACGACTATCTTAGAGTCACTCTCAAACACAACATCACGTACCCCCACATCCCAAGTAAAGCGAACCCCCCTTCCTCCAATGCTTTAGCTTCGATCTCCATAGATCCTAGTGGAATTGGTAGTTATTGCTTAAAGCTGCCTCTACCTACCCTTTGTAGCTCGAATGATAACCTTGACACTTACAAACTGTACAAGTTAACAAAAGTAGCCCCATTAGTATTAATCTTATACCAAGACTAGGTTGGGGGTGTCCACTACACTATATCACTGGTTTCATGATGAGCCAACTTGAAGTTAGCCGTTTGAAACTTCTTCATTAAGTACTTGGCATTCTGCAAAATCTCAACTGTTGACTATCTTGTTTTCCTTTGTCTCACTACATTCCTATTAAATGATGTAGAATAGACAGCATTGACCTTCCTGGAGCAGCAAGGGAGTCGGAAATCACAACGTAAGATCAAGGGGGGTGCCAATAGAGGACATCGGGGCGAAGATGTTGGAATTGCATGAAAACAGTGTTTCTTCATTAAGGCCCTAAAAACAATGTTTTTGCTATTTATTGTAATATTTTTTTTTCCTTAATAATTTTTAGTTTAAAAGTTAAAATAAGGTCCCGTCTGTTTTGGGACATCGTCTCTTAGAGACAATATTTTCAATTTCTGCAATTATCTAAAATTTTCTATTTTTGGAAAAATAACTATTTTGCCACCTAATTATGTGATTAGCACAGATTAGGGGTTCTGGGTGATTTCATAGCTGCCTTAGGTTTCTTTTACTATTTAAACATATTATAGCCTGCAGGACAATTCAGTTTTTTCAGATTTATAATAGTACAGACTTTGTCTATTTCTCTTTAATGGATTTCAGAACCCTATCACCTTGTGGATTCGAGGGACCTCTTGTGAATTCAAGGTTTACATTCAAAAACTAACGTGTTTAGTTTCTTTTCCATTTAGAAAGCAACATGTTTATTTTCTTGTAACTTCTGCAATATAATTAAACCACATAAACCATGCCAGTGTGACATAAAATACTTGAGGTCTCTGAACTCATGGAAAACACCACCTTGGCACTCAAACGAAATGCCAGATAAAGTCTAGACTTCACAGGCCTTTGGACATCCTAGTCTTTACTAATTATCCATAAAATATGTTCATATATATATATATATATATATATATATATATAAAGATTTATACTAAAATTTTTTTTTAGACATTGGTAGTGGGCATAACTTAAGTGTTGTTCCTTAAGTTTCCCAATTAAATTATTTCATGTATTTAACTTATCCACCTCAACACAAACAAAGATAAATAGCAGAAACAGGGTTAATGAATAAAATTTCCAATAGTTCGGTTCAAGAGATTTCTTTTACACACACACACATATCACCATGATGCTCAATACATTGGTAAATCAAATTTAGGTACTATAAGATAAGTTCGATTAACGGGTGTTACTACATTTTTACCATAAAACTTTCTAAGCCAATGCTTTTAGAGCATCTATTAACTTTTCCTTTATAAGATACCCAATAATATTTGTCTAAAACAAAAGATCCTCCTTAACTTGGCGTGGTTGTGGATTTTAACAAATGATTATTATATTGAACAATTCCACACATGAAAATATGTTCAAATACACCGCAATGCTGAGTTAAGGATGTTTTGATTTAGACAAATATTATTGGGTATCTTATAAGGGAAAAGTTAATGGATGTTGTGGATTTGAACAAATGATTATAATATTGACATATCTAATCATATGTTCATGTGTGGATTTGTTCAATAATTTTCTAAGCCAATGCTTTTTGGAAAAAATTATAATTGCACCACAATTAAAAAAAGGGGAAAGTACACCTAACACTTTTCTTTGGCTGAAAATTTCTAATTTGAGAACTTCTTTGTGCTCACTTTATATAACCATTTCTAAACAGAGTCAAAAGTGTAGTCTATGGATTCTATTAAAATTATTTTAATTCTTTTTATTTTAGACTCGGTAAAGGACTCAAGAAGCCACCAACCTTGATTGTTTTTCCTTCTCATTTTAAATTTTTATGCTGTTTTGTTAATGCAACGCCATTTTTTTAGTGTTACTAGACGTAAGGAAGTTTCATCCTCATTCAGCGAAGCCTAATATACCAAAAACAAAAGGATATTAACAAAAAATCATATTTAAATTTTATAAATCAAGTTGATAGCAAATAGTGCAAGATTTGAAATGAAAAACCTGCACTTCATCCTTAAATGTATATATATTTTTAGGGGTAATTACAGTAAATTCACTTGTGGTTTAGCTCGAAATCACTTCGTCTACTCGTGGTTTGAAAAGTATCAATTTACCTACCTGTGGTAAGTTCTGTTAGTCTCTTGTAACTCACGTCTGTTAAAAACAGTGGTAAATAGGTATTTTTGCTTTCTTTTTATGTCTCTCTTCTTCCCAAAAAAAAAAAAAAAGTACAAAAACAAAAGAAAATAAGATCAAAAGATGCTATTTGTAAACATTTAAAAACTTGGCTCAAGAACTCCAATAAATCACAAAATATATTTTTGTGAAAATAACACAAAAAGGCAAAATTTACTTGCAGCCTTAACTTAATGTATGAGAAAAAGAACACAGAAGGCAACATTTTCTTCTCTATACATTAATTTATTTGGCGAAACTATACTATTTGTCTCTGAAGTTTACCATGTGAGCACAATTGGTCTCTTAAGTTCTAAGTGAGTGTTGTTGGTCCCTCAAGTTTCAATAATGAGAGTGGGTTCCAGTTAACTCAACTGGTAAAGTCTCCGATGGTTGTATAAGAGATTTGGGGTTCAATTCTCGCCTACACTAAAAACTGATTGGTATTTTGGTCTGATGATAAAGAGCTATCATTAGGAGCAGACGTCATAGGTTGAAAATCTCTCTAAAAAAAAAAAAAGTTTCAATAATGAGTATTGTTAATCCTTTTGTTAACTGATGTTAGTTTTATTGCCTGTGTGGCCAACAAAATAGTGACTTGACATATTTTTAATTGATGTGGCATTTTTTAAAATTAAAATATTACAAAATTCAATTTAATAAACTCATTACATTTGATGTGGCATAATGTCATATTGAACGATTAAAATATTAAATTAAGCAGTTAATTTATTTATATATAGAAAACAGGTCAGATATTAAGATTAAAGAATTCATTAGAATTTTTAAAATCACTTAAAACACCAAATCATTCAAGTGACCGTCCATCTCCTCCCAGAGTCTCTTTGTCGGCGTCACATTCTAGAGGCATTGATGAGAATTTGCTTTTAGAATCCATGATTATTGGATTTTGTTCAGATGAACTAGCAATTAGTCTTTTTATAAATAATAACAATTATCAACCTAGTGAGGTTGGAAGGATTTTTTATTAAAATAAAAAAGGATAATGTCTTAAACCTTGTATGGTTTGAGAAACATAATTATAATTTGACGATTTGTACTTCGATACATTTACAATTCCTTTCTACGCTTTCCACGTATTTATGGGATGGAGATGTTTGAGTAATTAGGCACTTGGGTTGGTGGAGAATTTGAATATGGATGGTTGAGTTGTTATGGAGGACTTGCCATGTTGGATGGAAACGAAGGCAAGATGTAGGTTTGGAATGTGGTCAAACAACCTCATAAGGATTTCAAAGGTCAGGAAATTTGGAGACTCTGGCAGTGAGACAAAGGCTTGGACACTGACGAAGAGGCCTGGGAGGACAAGGATAGATTGGCATGTAGGACTTACTTGCCACTGATCTATTTTTTGTTTTGTTTTTTTTTTTTTGTGGTTTTTTTTTTTTTTTTTTTAAATGAGTGTTTTAATGAAATCTTCATGATTTCTTTATCTAAAATATATATATATATATATATATATATTCTTTAATTGCGGATGTGGCACTATGCTACATCAATTAAAAAGATATCATGTCACTATTCCGTTAGCCACATAAATAATAATACTAATGGCAAACTTGGTAGTTAATAAAAGAGGTAACAGTGCTCATTATTGAAACTTATGAGATTAATAACACTCACTTAAAATTTAAGAGACCAATTGCGCTTATAAGGTAAACTTCAAGGACCAGTATGGTAGTTTTGCCAATTTGTTTCTCACTCTCTTTCAATCTTTCTCTCTGTTCTGTCATTGTCTCTCTCATCTCTCACACTCCAATTCAAATCGACAATCCGGTTCAAATCGATGGTAGCTTTAGGTCACGGTGGCTTTGGTGGTGACTGTGGTGGAGCACAAGGTGGCTACGTTGGGTTGGGTATGGGTTTTGAGGAGGAGCATGACGTTGGGTTGGGTCTGGTTTTTGAGGTCATGTACGAGGTGGCTGCGTTAGGTTGGGTCTAGGTTTTGAGGAAGTGCACAAGGTGGTTACATTGGGTTGGGTTTGGGTTTTGAGGAGGAGCATGGCTACATTGGGTTGGGCTTAGGTTTTAAGGAGGAGCACACCGTTTTGCAGTTTGGGTCTTGGTTATGGTTGATTTGATCTCTCTTTCCTCTTCAATTAATCTTTATGCTTCAACAGTGTCATTTATGTTTTCTTCTTCTTTTTCACTTCCATTTCTTTCTTTTGGCTTTTTTTTTTTTTTTTTTTTTTTTTCAATTTTACTGGCAGATGGGTCGAATCTTGTGCAAAATTATTTTTGTTTTTGTTTCAATTCTTTCTCCGTTACTAAATACTTAAATGTTTAAATGGGTGCCTGACTTTTTTTCCTTTTTAGTAGCTACGTTGGTAGGGAACATATAATTGAAATCAGTAGCTATGTTTGGAATTATAGCTTGTCATCATCATCTAGGTATCAGAATCATCCATAGGCAACGAATATGATAAGATCTCTTATTCATTTTGAGCTTTTTCTATCTTTGTGTATCTGTGAAGAAGAAGATGAGTTTTCTCTTTCTTGTCTTCAGTCCTTGGTGAGGAGCTTTTTTACTGTCCTTTTGTTTTTGTGGAGATTTTTCCTGAGGGTATGTTCTTCATGTTCAAGATCTGTGTGAATGAAGAGAGACCAAATAGTTTTTGATCCTGTTTCTAAATTTTTTATTTTTTATTTTTTGGGAGAAGAGACATAAAAAGGGAGCAGAGATACACATTTGCCACTATTTTTAACAGAGGTGGGTTATAGCAGACAAACGCAACTTATCTCAGGTGGGTAAAGTGATACTTTCAAACCACGGATAGATAAAATGATTTCGGGTTAAACCATGGGTGGGTTTACTGTAATTATCTCATATTTTTATTACAAACTAATGTAGCCAAGTGTGATGCAGTATTGTCTTTTACATCATTTTGTAATGAAATTTCCTACATTATTATTTTTATTATTAGCAATAACTAGTATGTAATCTTCTACATATGCACGGGTATAATTAAAAATAATCACAATTATACATTTCAAATTATAATTTTTTTTAGAAGAGGTTGAAATTATACATTATATTAATTTACACCTTTTTTAAATTATAAAAATTTAAAATATGTAATAATTTCTCATTATGTATGTGTGTGTGTGTATAGAATTAAATTGGATTTAAACTTTTTTTTTTTTGAGGAATAAATTGGATTTAAACTCTCTTTAGTTTTTGTACCCAATAATTTACTTGCCAAAAAATAGATGGACATGTGGCACAAAATTAGACTCTTATTGAAATTTAATTTAGAATCTAATTAGACTCGGACTTTTCAATTTTTACACTTAATAATTCACTTGGCACAAAAATTTAAAATTAAATGGGACACATGGCGTACAATTGGATTTGAATTGAAATTCTAATTTGATTTTCTCTTAGTTTTGGTTTTTAATATATACTAGGCGAAAATGCACTTTTAGTCCTTAGGTTTTTCACGTTTTTCTATTTTGGTCCTTAATTTTTTTTTTTACCACTTTTAGTCCCAAAAACAATTAACGCCCCTCATTTTAGTCCTTATCGTCAGCCAACTAACGGGAGATGCTGATGTGGCTGACAGAGAGAACTGTAAATTATTTTAAAATATTAAAAAGTACAGTCCGTTTTAGCACGTGACCTTCCCGCGCAACTTACTCACACACGCGTCCCTTACTCCCCATAAATCCCCAAATGATCTTTAATCCCTAGACTTTATCTTAGAGTTCCTCATCACCAAAAATCCCAGCTTTTGTTCATCACCGAAAATCCCCAAATATCATCTTTGATCTTTAATCCCTAGACTCAGAGTTCCTCATCACCGAAAATCCCAGCTTGTTCATCATCGAAAATGCCCAAATCAGCTACTATCGTCTTTGATCTTTAATCCCTAGACTTTACCTCAGAGTTCCTCATCACCAAAAATCCCAGCTTAATCTTCTTAGACTTTTGCTTGGCTGTCACTTGAAGCCACAATCAAAACCCATCTCTGCCACTTAAAGGCAGTATTTTTTTTTTTTCTCTCTCTCTCTATATGTGAAAAGGTATTTGCTCTCTCTGTCTATGTCCATATTTATAAGTTGACAATATGCTTGTTGGTTGGTTTTGGTAGTAGGGCCATAATGTTTTTGTTTGCTTTTTGTATGCTTTTGTATTTTACTTTTGACTGTGGTCCATATGTTCCCTATGTTCTCTGTGTTCCCTATGTGCCCCTGTTGAAAAGAGTTAAGTAAGGCTAACAGTATTGTATGAGGGTTTTTTGTGTAATTTGATAACTATGCATGTCTATTTTAGTACGACAAAACCATTGAAGTTAGTGCTATGTTATGAAAAGTTATTTGATTAGTGTTGTGTTGGTAATACTTTATTAAGTGTTGTGTTGTGTGCATGCAGAATGAAATATTTTATTAGGTGTTGTGTTGGTAAATAAGTGTTGTATTGTTGTTGCATTGTTTAATTGAAGTTGTTTTGGCATGTAGAATGGATGACCTATTCAGTATATCCGTGCATCATGGTGGCTATTTTACTGAGAACCCTAAAACATATGTGGGAGGTAAAGTAGATATAGTTGATAATTATGACCCTGATAAGTGGTCCAAGTTTGAGATAAAGGGTATATGTAGAGACTTTGGGTACACATCTGTTAGTAGGATATGGTATACAATGCCTGGTATGGACCAAGAAAGGGAAAACTTCCATTTGGTTGTTGATGATCATGATGCCATGTACATGACAGAATTAGTGAAGGGTCATGAAGAGATTCATGTGTATGTGGAGCACCCAATAGATGATCCTATACTAGTTAACGAAGGAGAGGATGTTAGTGAGGGTGTGCAGCCATTGGCAGTGGAGCAAGGCCCTATGGGTTATTATAGTGATGGCAGTGATGATGATGACCATGATGGGAGTGATTTTTTCAGTTTTTATGATAGTGATGATCAAACTTTTAACAATGAGGATGAGCCAACTGAGGTGGATGCTAATGATCAAACTTTTAATGTTGATGTTGCTGCTTCCCAGGTGGGTTCAAGGAGAGTAGGTAAAGAACCTATTATTGAGCACCCACCTCAGGTCTTTATTATAAGTGATGGCAGTGATAGTGGAGGTGGGGGAAGTGGGCTAGATGATGAGGTAGAGTTGAACCATGGTGTTAGGGACTTTGTTGAAGATAGTAGTGATAGTTGGGATGGTAAGGATGATGATGATGATGTTGAACCAGGCCAAATGGGTGCTTGTGTAATGAACTCTGATTATGAGAGTGAGGAATTGCACAGTCTGGTGGAATCATCATTTGATGATGAGCTTGGGTATGACAGTGATGATGATGCTGAGGATGATAGAAGTACACATGTGGGAAATGGGAGGAGACAGAAAAATGAGGAAGTGAAGAAGTTCCCTATGTTTAAGTCAATGGCTAAGGCAAAGCATATTTCTTTTGAAAAAGATATGCTGTTTACAACACCGAAGCAATTCAAGGAAGCTATAACAGAATATGCAGTTCATGGTAGATGGGGGATCAAATTTGTAAAAAATGACTTGCAAAGGGTAAGAGCTGTCTACCAGGAAAATTGCAAGTTTGTTGCCTATCTAGCAAAGGTGCCAAGGGAGAGGAGCTACCAACTAAAGACATTGAATTTGGAACATACATGCTCTAGAAATTTTAAGAACCAGAGGTGTACTTCATCATACATTGGGAAAAAGTTGATGAAGAAGGTGAAAAGACAGCCTAACATGAAGCTGAGAGACATTCAAGAAGTTGTCCATGAGAAGTATACCATAAACATAAGTGTTGGAAAAGCAAGTAAGGCTAGGGATAAGGCTAGAGACTATGTGGATGGGGCTTATACACAACAGTACAACCAACTATGGAAGTACTGTGATGAATTAAGGAGGTCTAGTCCTGCCAGTACAATGCTTATGAAGGTACATACCTTCAATGAGGGTGATTTAGCAGCTGAGTCTGATTTGGTGTGTGGAGTGCCTTATTTTGAGAGGCTATACATATGTTCGAAGGGATGTAAGAAGGGGTTTCTAGCTGGATGCAGGTCATTCATTGGTTTGGATGCCTGCCATTTGAAAAACAAGTCAGGGGGCCAATTGATTACTGCAGTATGCAGAGATCCTAATGAAGAGTATTTCCCACTTGCATATGCAGTGGTAGAGGCTGAAATGAAGGACTCTTGGACCTGGTTCATCAATCTATTACTTGCATACATAGGCCAGAATAAGAGATAGGTGTTTATGTCAAACCAGCAAAAGGTGTGTTGTTAATTCTCCATTGGTTGTTTTAATCTGTATTTAGTCTTTGTACTTTTGGTTCACTAACTTCACATACTTGCCTGTGATACTGTTTGTGACAGGGGTTGGTGCAAACATTCATTGACAACTGGCCACAGTATGAACATAGGATTTGCTGCAGGCACCTCTATAACAACTTCAGGAAGGACCATCCTAGTGTTTTGATTAGAGATATGTTTTGGAGGGCAGCCAAGGCAACTTACAAACAAGAGTTTGATAGGGTGATGGATGAGCTGAAGGAGATTGATGCTGATGCACACAGGTGGTTGGATTCTCACTCAACAACAAAATGGGCCAGGCACGTGTTTAGTGAGGATGGCTTGACTGACACCATACTCAACAATATGTATGAGAGCTTCAACAGCAGGATTCTTAAATTCAGATCTAAGCCCATAATTAGCATGGTATGAGTATTTATGATCACCTACAGTTAATTATAGTGATTGTTTGGTATTGTTTATAGTGATTGTTTGGTATTGTTTATGGCAGTTGTTGCAATTAATATCTAATGTTTCATTGTACTTGTATTTGATTGTAGCTTGAGTGCATCAGGCTATATCTAATGACTAGGTTCCAAGAGAACAGAGAGAAGGGTGTGAGGCTAGAGTCACATATTTGTGCCAAGGTGATGAAGAGGTTGCACAAGGAAAAGCTGGCAGCCAATAGGTTGTTAGCTTGCTGGGCAGGGCAGACACAGTTTGAAGTGAAAAATAATCTGCAAAGTTTCACTGTTGACTTGGCCACAGCACACTGTATTTGTAGGAAGTGGAATATAACTGGCATACCATGTGCTCATGCAATCTCCTGCATATTTTTCAACAAAAAAGATGTTGAGCAGTATGTTCACCCCTGTTACCATGTATCTACATACAGAGCATGCTACGAGCCAATCATAGCACCAATAAATGGGCAGAATATGTGGAGACCAAGTGATGTGACCCCAGTTCAACCCCTATCAAAAGAAGACTACCTGGCAAGCCTAAGAAGAAGAGGGCAAGGGAACCTTATGAGCCAACAAGTGGTAAGAGAGCGGCATCTCTAAGCAGTGTAACACTTGTGGTAAGTTAGGGCACAATAAGAGAACTTGCAAGGGTGAGATTGAAGGGAACTCTTCACTGCCAAGCACCACAAAAAAAACCAGGACATATAGGGTGTGTTTGGATAGAACTTATTTTGCTGAAACTGAAAACTGAAAACACTGTAGCAAAATAATTTTTAAATGTGTGAATAGTACCGTGGGACCCATTTTTAATGAAAAAATTGATAAAAAATGAAATTTGTGGGTCCGTGAACAGTGCACGGATGCACTGTTCACATAAAACTGGTCAAATGTTGTAGCTACTGTTCATGTACGGTACATGAACAGTAGCCGCTTGTGAGGGGGAAAACGCGTGAAAAAAAAAAAAAAAAAAAAAAAAAAAAAAAAAAAGGAGAAAACGTAGAAACTGAAACGCAACGCAGCAAACGCCAACCCAAACACACACATAATAAGGTAATTAAGTGACATTAGGGTGAAATAGTTGCTATTCAATACTCACTACTTACCTTGTTTGTGAATTTCTTGTTCGTAGACCAGCAGAACCACAAGTGCTACATCACAGGCCAAGACAGCCTCATCCACACCATTTGCACCACCCCAAGCTACCATGCATAGCCCATACCAATTCAGACCAGCCACTCAGTTTGCACCATATCCCAGTACATAGCAGCATAACTCCACCCCAAATGCATCACACCAGTCAGGTGCACATCATAGCTCTAATAGCAGCAACCCAACCTCAAGGCAAAAAAAGAAAAGGGTGGTCACATCAGAGACTCTGAAGGCTTCTAAGAATGCATCCAGATACATGGAAGCAATCAAACATGTTGGAAGTCAATCATCTGTGCAAGGTCCAAGGAAATGAAGAGAGCAAGAAGTAGATTTTTCCTTTTGTTGATGAGGGTTACTTGTTTTGTGTAGTTATGTCTACTATTTTGAGAATTTTATGGTGATCTGCCTCACTATGGAACAATGCCATATTTTGGCTTAACTATGTAATTACGTAATTATGGAGCTATGCCATATTTTGGCTTAACTATGTAATTATGTAATTATGGAACAATGCCTTATTTTGTGCAATTCTTGTGATGATAGTGTTGAACTATGTAATTATGGTGACTGTGGTTGTTAGTGTTGTAGTTGAACTATGTAATTATGGTGACTGTGGTTGTTAGCAGTCAATGATAACAATAGCAGTTGTATGTCTATTCAATTTGTGTTTTTAGTTTAATATTGAATCTTGTGTCCTTTACTTTTGGTACTCACATCAATGAGAGGCAGTTAATGTATTTGCATTGAGAACAGTACAACTAGCTGGTTAATACATTTACAGGTAGATACAATTTCTGCAAAATAGAATTTTCTGGAAAATAGGTACATTTATAGGTACAAAACAGCAATATTACACACTGGTGTATTCATTTTCTGCAAAACAGCAATTGTATACATTTTCTGCGTATTCATTTTCTGCAAAACAACAAGTGTATACATTTTCTGCAACTCGTGTATTCATTTTCTGCAAAACAGCAAGTGTATTCATTTTCTGCAACAGCAATAGTATGGTAAATACATTTTCTGCAACTGGTGTATGCATTCAAATCAGAATTTACATTTATATCTTGAACAAAAATTATATTCATTTCATAGGGAAGTGGGTTACATTGCTAACAACTGGCATGAGCACAAAATTACCATGAGGGAATACATGGCTAAAACTGCCCTAATAATTCCCATAACAATCACTACCCTACATACATCTAAACTGCCAGCCCTGTTAACAAATATTGATAACAGCACACAGCATCAATAGCAGCAGCACACAGCAGCAGCAACAAACACAAAACTACATACATTACCTAACACTACATACATTACCTACATTACCTACATTACCTAACCAAACACTACATACATTACCTACATTACCTAAGCAAACACAAAATTACAACACATCAGCACTAACAATACCACAGCCACAACTAAAAACTTCTCCCTCTTCTTGCAGCTTGCAACCTCAGCCTCAAGTGTGATGATCCTCTACCTTTGCTATGGGATAAGCACCTTACCACGAGCACATATCTCATCATCACACCATTGGAAGAACCTACACTTACGCCCCACCTGAAATGCAAATAATGCTCAAAAAATTAAAACTTTTTTCTTTTTAATTTGTATTACATTATGAACAATTCTTTCAGAGTCAAGTTTGTTGAATGTAACTACAATTTTTCTTATTTAGTGAATTACTAACTACTAGCTACTCTCATCTAAAAATCATGAAGAACATAAAGTGTCTATTAATGCACTTTCTGAAATTTCTTGGTTGAAGGAGAGGGAAAAACTAAAAATAACTAACAATTTTAACTAAAAATTGTTAAAATTTTTAGAACCATCACATTTTGAAACAACAATTTTAAATAAAAATAACTAACAATTTACCCAGTAGTTTGGATAGCCGTAGAATCTTCTGCCAGGATTATCTGATGTCCATGACACAACTATGACAGGTTTTTGATTACAGTAGCACCTCATTGGTGCTCTCCTCCTCATGCTGGAACCTGTTGAACAGCTTGCTTCCATTCTGGAACCTGTTGAACAGCCACCTAGCTTAGACAAACAAAATACTTCTGAGAATTCAGTAACCATTGTAAATGGAGAAAGATATCAAAGTCATCTCAATCAATAAATCACACATAGCTCACAAAGTCATTTCATCAAACACTTAATTTGCATTTTCAATTAATCCAACATTGAACTCTAAAAACATAAAAAATCCAACAATTCCTTAACACAAACAAACCAACCCAATTCTCTAAATCTCATATATAACTCCCAAAAAAAAAAAAAAAAAAATTCAACAACATTGCAATTCCTAAGTCCCAGCTTTACCAATAAATATAGACCCAGATAGACAAATCCAAACTAGACCCACACAACCCAAATATAAACATAAAAACAAAAAAAAAAAAAAAAAAAAAAAAAAAAAAAACAAAATGGAGACAGCCATAAACAATAACTCATAGAAGTACAGAAATCCATAGACAAACCCATAAAACCCCCATAAGCACAACTTGGATTAGTAACGGTGAATAAAAATTAAAACAACTTACATATATCTCATGCGTTGATAGTTAAACGGCTGAAATTGAGGAACCCAGCTTCTTTGGTGGGTTAGCCATCTGGCTTCGAGGCTGTGTGGCTGGAGAGGTGAGGAAGTTCTGGTACTGATTTTCTGGTACTGTCTAGGGATTAAAGATCAAAGACAATAAAGTAGCTAATTTGGGCATTTTCGGTGATGAACAAGCTGGGATTTTCGGTGATGAGGAACTCTGAGGCAAAGGTAAAGTCTAGGGATTAAAGATCAAAGACGACATTTGGGGATTTTCGGTGATGAACAAGCTGGGAGGAACTCTGAGGTAAAGTCTAGGGATTTAGGGGATTTGGGGATTTACGGTGATAAAGTAGCGGGAAGGCCACGTGCTAAAACGGACTGTACTTTTTAATATTTTAAAATGATTTACAGTTCTCTCCGTCAGCTACATCAGCATCTCCCATTAGTTGGCTGACAGTAAGGACTAAAATGAGGGCGTTAATTGTTTTTGGGACTAAAAGTGGTAAAAAAAAAAAAAACTTAGGGACCAAAATAGAAAAACGTGAAAAACCTAGGGACTAAAAGTGCATTTATGCCTATATACTAACTTGTAACCCCATGCATATGCATGAATATACTTAAAAGATACACATTAAGATGCATAGTATAATTCCTATATATAATTTAAATACTATTGATATATAGTCATTTTTATATTTTGTTAACTCTTTAAAAAATATTGTAAGAATATTATTAGGTAGAAAATGTAGATTGTTCATATTTTTAAAAATATTTTTTTATTAATTCTTAATTTTTGATATTGTGAAGCACTTTTTATTTTTATTTTTATTTTTTACAATTCATTAATTCTAGACTATTTGGTTTTTGTACTCAATCACTCACTTGGATGAATATTTATGATGTAATCCCACATTTGACTCAAAAATTAAGAAATAAAACTCTCTAAAAATAAATAATTAAGGACACATGGCACAAAATTGGTTTTTAATTATAAAATATAATTGGATTTTCTCTAAGTTTTACCAATATATATATTTCCATCTTCTTTATCCATTCCTCAACCTTAAATGGGTTAATTGTTCATCTTAACCCAGGTGGGCTAAGTTGACGAAATTTCTTGAACAAAACCTAGATTTGATCTCTAGGAGTAAGAGGAGCAGCAGGGCTAGCTCTACCCTGAGTTTGTCCTGGTTCAATAGCCTGTACCTATTGCTCAAACACACACACACACTTGATGTTTTTCTTCCATTTCTATCAGAATAGCAAGCATTTGATGAAACTTTTTAAAACTGTTATCTTGAATAGGTACATCATGCTCTCCACCCCTCACTTGGTTAGGTTTTCTTATCATGATCTCCTGAATCACCAAATAACTACTTAAAATCTCCAAGAATATTAGATCATTAAGGTAACACAATGAAAATGGAGTTTTAACTTTTCAACTTGAAGTTACTTTCTTTCATAAAATTGTTACTGGATTTTGTGTAGTTGATGATATTCAAACACTTTTCAAGTTTAACATTTTTCTTCAAATTAAATTGTGGGCAGGTTTTGTGTTGCTAATGATATCTGTAAGGTTGAATTTAATCAACCATGTGTTGGCTTTATTCCATGACAAATTTGCTTGTAATACAGCACTTAGAAACCCTGTATTTAGGTGGGAATCATGTAAGGGTAGTGTGTGAGAGAGTGTGAAGAAATGCTCAAGACTGTGCAGTGAAGCAGGGACTCGCGGCTGGATCTCGCGGGAGGCTCGCGGCTTGCAAGCCACCAAAAGTTGCACACGCGCAGAGCATGCATGGGAGCTGAACAGTCATGCCAGCTGGAGCACTACAGGACAAAAATCCAGATTGGCCATTCAGTTAGCTCGCGACTTGAACTCGCGACTCAGTCAAGTCGCGAGGTCAAGTCGTCAGCCAGCCCTGTTTTGGAAAAATTGACTCTTCGCATTCCATTCACACATCAGTATAAATACCCCTCATTCCCACAAAATATGTGTGGTAATTCAAAAAGAAAAACCCTAAGAGAGGTTTCTTCAAAACACCCACCCAATTAGAGAGAGCTACTCATTCTTAGAGAGAAATCTTTGTAGTCTCTTCTCATTCCCTCTCTTATTGTCATACCTATTGAGAGGAGATTTCTATCCAAACACTACCCACACCCATTTAGAGTGTTGAGTGTTTTTGGAGCTTTGGGAAGCATTGGAAGATGCCAAGGATGGCGGATGCTATGGATTATAGCGGAATCCAGTAAGCTAGAAAAGAAAAAAGTTCGACGCAACCTCGTTGGAGCAAGAAGCTTGGAGGGCTTAGGTACATCAGGTAGATTAGGCTTGGAGGGTCTATTGCTGTTCATGTATCCCAACTACATTTTCTAATGGATTATTGACCGCTTGGAGGGCGGCGGAGAGGTTTTACGCCGAGGGCTTCGGTTTCCTCTTCGATAACACATCGTGTGTTGTCCTTGTGTTCGCATCTCTCTTCCCTTAATCTTTGCCTTTTATTTTCTGTTGTGGATGTGATTTTAATTGGCTTAGATTGTTTACCAATTCTGTTTATAGCTTGTGTTCATTTTCCGCACACTAGTTGTTTGTCATAAAGCTTGAATTGGTTATTTTGTATTTGGGGGTCTAAACGTTCAAGAGTGTTTTATACACTATTTGAACTTTCAATATCGAAACAATTTCCAACTTAAGTCACAATTTAAGTGCATATAAGAATATATGTAATAGGGTGTGTGTACTAGTATTTTACCAATTGATTAGCGGTCGCAGAACATTGGTGCAAGTCATCCTCAATATAAGAATGATTTGGTCCATATTTATTTAAATCAGATGTTGAGTCAGGAAATGATTGAAAGTCCAAAATAGTCTCTTTATCGTAAGAATTGCTAGGTCCATATATATTCATGAAATTGAACTGGATTGATTCATTAGTAGGAGAAAATATGAGGATTACATTTCTTCGGAGATAAGAGCCCAATTTTTTTTTCTTTGTCTTGATAACCTGCAGGGTGACTTGGTCTTGAAAAAAGTGAAAATGACCAAGCATTTGTCTCAGTGTTTGTTGCATTCTTGTAATTCAAATCTGAATCAGAACTCGATATTCACTGAAGGGAAATAAGACTGAGTAGGAGTTTTAGAAAATTTAGGATTGCTACATCACTAAGAAAACTATCGGAATTAGACTTTCTTCCAGGAAAGACTGACTCTATGAAGGCATGAAAATGTGGAACACTTCAGCTTATGACCAAATTGTTTGGCTGAGACTTGGTTTTAGTGAGAGAGTCCTGAAGAAGCTGACAAAGGTGGAGTTCTTTTCTCATTTTCCGAACTGTTTGTTTTGGACTTTGTTGGAGACTTGGAGGGAAGAGTGATGGAATAAAAGTAGAGAAACATGGAAATGTTTCATTAGAAGCTGAACTACCAGACCAAGAATTGGCTACTGGGAATAATGAGTGCACAAGTGGAGCTGAATGTGGAATTCTTTCTTCACTATGTTAAAGCATAAACAGAATTTCCACATAAATTTGGTAGAATAAACTTTATTAGCAAAGTTTGAACTTCTAATACATTGAGACTCCAAGAATGCCAGCTGAAGGAAATATAAAAACAATATCTTACGCTCTATTTCTTGCTCCTTTTACCTTTAAGCCTATCCCTGGAAGATTTGGTGCGAGCAAAATGGTTAGTTTGACCACACTGAAAACAAGCTCTTGTAATCAAGGGACATTTATGTGCTGGGTGGCTCCTCTTACAAAAGTGACAAGTGTCTCTAACCCCCTCAGTAGATCCATCACTACTATGTTGTCTCCCATTTTGGCCTCCTCTTTGCGCAAATCTCATCCTTTTTGACTCATGAACCTTATGAGTTTGATCATAATTTTTCTCTACCACCTTAGCCTGTTCAATTAGCATATTGAAATCCCTTAGCATTGAGGGAATAATTTGTGACCTAATGTCTTTCCTCAACCCCTCGAAAAACCTACGACATTTACTAGCCTCATCTTCTGCTACATGAGGGGCGTAATGTACTAGCTCTAAGAATTTCATCTCATATTCTGTAACTGTTTTGCTCCCTTGTATGAGTTTAAGAAATTTTGACTCTAATTGATCTCGAATACTATCAGGAAAGTAATGCTCATAAAATGCCTTTGAGAATGCCTCCCATGTTACTTGTGTCCCAGCCTCATGCAACAATCTTTGCTCATATTCCCACCAACGGTTAGCCTCTTCTCCCTCTAACATGAATGTAGCAAAAGTCACACGTTGATCACCTCTGCACCCAATGGTAATGAAAATATTTTCCATCTTCTTTATCCATTCCTCAGCCTTGAATGGGTTAGTCGTTCGCCTAAACACAGGTGGAATAAGCTCACGGAATTGCTTTAACAAAACTGGGATTTGATCTTTAGGAATAAGAGGAAGGGCGGGGGAGGCTCCACTCTGATTTTGTCGTTGCTCAGTGTTCTGTACCTGTTGCTCAGACAGACAAGCTTGATGCTTCTCTGTCATTGTTTTCAGAGTAGCAAGCATTTGACGAATCTCTTCAAAACTATCATCTTGAATAGGTACATCATGGTCTCCAGCCCTCAGTTGTCTAGGTCTTCCCATCATGATCTCCTAAATCACCAAATAACTACTTAGAATCTCAAAGAATATTAGAACATTAAGGTAGCACAATGAAAATACAATGCCAAGAAAATATAAATCCAACATATATAAGGGTGAACTATAAATTTATATCCACAAACCGAAAAGCTGAGGGTTTGATTTGCAAAAATTTCAATAACTAAACCAAAATATAAATATCCAAAATAGGTACATTTAATCAATAAATTGAAATGTGTAATAATTCAACAACCTCCATGTAGTACAAGGGCCAAAATGCAACATCGTCCCAAATCTAGAGATTTTTTGTATATGAAAAATTCATTACCCTCTCCAAGTCTCTAAAGCAAAAAATTTCTTTTACTTTTGGCTGCTTGCTTAAAAATCATCTCTGTCTGCTATTTGATCATAGCATGTCTTCCAGAGAGGAGACAAGGTGAGACCAATTGAGCTTCTTGTTAGAAGATGTTAAGATAGATCTAGTGAGACAAATCAGAATTGAGAGAAGTTGCTAGATAAAACAATTATGGTCAAAATTTAACCCAAATCCCAAATCTGATTATCCAAATTCCAGTCTGGCGGCAAGTTCATTGAAGTCAACCTTGGATCATACTTTGGAAGAAAAAGAATAGTACATATGAATTCATGGATCTTGGTTTGTACTGGGCTGCAACAAAAGACAATTGATGGTTTCATTGATGCCCTTGAACGAATTTCAAATATTGCTACTAGTGCTTGTGGGGTTATGACTGCATGTGAGGAGTGAATAAAGTGTACAGAGTTGTCATGACATTCAATCATTAGAATTTCTGAGGTGTGATTTGTCATTTATGTTTAATGGATTTAGCCAAATGTAAAGCTTAATTGATCCAACAGTCCTTTAAACTAAAGTAGGTCAAATCATATCTCAAATCAGAAGTATAAATTTGAGAGTTTGGTTACAAGTGCAGAAGATGAATGGCATAAAACCAAAACGTCAGTTTGATTAAAGATCAAAACTGATAGCAAATAGTGGCATGTCTGATTATTCTTCCTAGAATGATAAGTTAACAACATAAAATGGCATAATAACACTCCCCTTTCAGTATGGAATTTGGGACAGTCAGCTGATTTGACACATTCCCAGATATATGCAAATACCAGCTTGTTCAATAACAAAGATAGATGATTTATCTTTCCCTTCTCATTTTACAGGCCAGAGGGGAGGAGATCCTCTTGGAAATGGTAGACCAAAAGGTGCCTATGTTCATCCATGACAATTTGTCTGCGTCTTCTCTATCCACACCATTAATGTGATTGGAGAGAGCATTACTTACAGAGTATTGAATAATTTTAGTCATAATCTGAAAAGTTACTACGATAAGCACAACTCTTGTAATCTCACCTGATAGGGATAGAGTCTTAGACAGGTAATGTGAATGTTGTGTGAGTTGGAAGTTTTAGAGTTCTATGTTCTCTTGCGTAAAAGACAGCAACCTTATTCTTCTTTTGTGAGTGCGTGCTAAATCTTTCTTTACTTTTATGTCTATAATTAATAAAGTCTACACTCTTTTCTTGCGAGTGTGTACTAGTAGTTTTTCCATGGTACCTTTCAAGGCTTTGTTAAGTGAACAAAAAAGCATCAGAGCCTACAGGAAAGACCAAAAAGGGAGGGGGAAGAGTGTAATCACAACTCAACAAACATGTATAAAAGTTGTTATCATAAAGCAACCCTTTTATGGTCTTAATACATATCTGATAATTCGTTAATACGTATTACCAAAGTCCTTATTGTGAAATTCAAATTGTAAATCATCTAGTCACCAAAAAGAAAATTCTGTCGTCAAGCAAACCAATTTGAAACTCATCCCCCATAATTAGTACTAATCTCTTCACACCCACTATGCACATGTTCATTAAAGCAGAAAACTAACCTTGTTGATCAAATCCGTGCTCTGGAAAATCAGCTCTGTAGAGCCCAATTCCACAATGCCGTTTGCTGAGGGTATCCATACCATTGTTTGTAACCCGGAGACCTGCCCCATTCGTGCCCGGTTACACGAGGAGCTCCCTAGACGCTCCAACCCGGCCACCCAGACCAATCTTGAAGTGACAAAAGCTTGGCCTGGGTGGCCACTGCCATTCAAGAAGCACTGCATCTTCGACTTCAAAAAGAACCACTCAGTATTGCTGACATCTTTGTCATCAACATTAGATCCTGTGATCACTGAATTGAGCTCATTTTCGCCTCTGTGGTACCCATTAGCCCACCGCAACATTGAAGAGCCAGAATGGTCGTAAGATAAACCCCACATAATGGCATAGGTCCAGCTCTGGCGAGCCTCCTCTATAAGCTTTTTGAGTCCAGCTTGAAAATGATAACTATCTTCAGCTTGAATTGACAAAGGAGATCGAGCATTACCACGTTTAAAATTATGATTAACTTCATTGAAATGAAGGTCTTGTAGTTCAGGCAATTGGGTTGAAGTAGAATGGTGTGTTGATTCATTGGTAGAAGAGTCTGACTGCTTTGAATGAGAACCAGAGGAACTGTTTGTTGACTCGGTTGGTGGGAAGATTAAAGGTATGGAATGAAAGCATTGTGGGAGTCTTTCATTGGATTCTGAACTCTCAGTAGACTTGTTTGGTTGGAAGATTGATGATATAGAATGAGAGGACTGTGGAAGAGTCTCACTAGATGCTGATCCACCAGACCCAGAATTGTCTGGTGGGAAGATTAATGGAATGGAATGAGCAGAATGCGACATTCTTATTTTATCTTCACAGATTGGGCTATCTATGGGGTTGAGACACTTAAAGATACAAACAACCAAACACTTTCTTTCAAATGATTAGCTCACGAATATGCTTCCCACATACAAGGTTTTTCAGACCAATTTTTTGATATAACAATGGTAGAAAAGATTGATGGAACTCAAGTAAGAGGGACTAGTGTTAAGAGTTTGAGTCACATGCGGATGGAATTTAGCCTAACAGTCAATTGGTCACATCTCTTCACGCGGGGAAATCAATAGGTCCATCTTTCTTGGGGCCACTCAGTGGGGTCCACACCACTAAAAGGATGGAGGAGTCCACGGGATATATTTTAATATAGTAATATACCTAATAATTTCTCCACCTCTGACGTGATATTGTTCCCTGTAATTTTATTTTCTTTTTTTGGGTCAACAAGTTCATATTTTTTTTTTTTTTTTAATTTTTGCTGAATGGGTCAACAAGTTCATTGAAGATGAAAGGAAAGGAAACTTAATGAATCCACAAAAGATTTATTAAATAACGAATCTCATGAGTCATGAATGTTCATCCAAAAATAAAAATAAAAATTTAAGCCTACTTTTAATAAAAATAATAATGTTCTCCCATGGCAGCTGAACCTATAGGCCATTTAGGCCACCACCAAAGGTCCCAGGGCCCCAATAGTATTAATATATTATATTATGTTGCTTCCTCATTTGAAAAAATAAAAATAATAATTAAGACCTGCCCAAAAAGATTTAAGGCCTGCCCAAATTATTTAAGACTTTTTAATTAAAATTGAGAAGAAACAAGTTACTTTTAACCGTTCTCTCAAAGTAAAAAAGTTGAAATGACATAAAGTCTAATCAAATCACCAAATTTTTAACTTTCTTAGAAAAAAAAAAAGTCACCAAATCTAACTATCCCCTGTATTAAACCTTTGTAGCACTAGTTCATTAAGAAAACCCACATTTATTACTTTAGAGAGAGAGAGAGAGAGAGAGAGAGAGAGAGAGAGAGAGAGAGAGAGAGAGAGAGAGAGAGAGAGAGAGAGAGAGAGAGAGAGAGAGAGAGAGAGAGAGAGAGAGAGAGAGAGAGAGTAATGATTATCTAATGATTATCTAATGATTATCTCAGTATATAAATAACAAAAGGCAAAAAAAAAATTATAAAAAAAAGCCAGAAAAAAGATTAAATAGACAAGTAACAAAAGGAAGAAAAAAGAAAAAGAAAAAAACACTCACTCTCTCCATCTTGATTATCAAAAAAAAAAAAAAAAACACTTTTTAGTTGGCAAACTCATCAGTTGGTGCAGGCAATAAGCTTGGAGTGTTCACTCCTCTCCTTTGATTCTCAAATTTTCATTTCAGGTTCAATTTTATTATTTATTTTTTTTCTCTTCTCTTTGCCTCTTTGGTCTTCTTTACTTTTCTTCATGTAATCATGTTTGCTTACTGCTAGGTTTCCTATTCCCCTTTTTGGCTTCTCTTTTGTTGTAAACTTTTTACTCTTGATTTGTCTTTACTCTTGAATCTTGATTGTCTTTAATATTTTCTAGAAGACTATGGAATGGAACCCACTTAGAGAATCCGAAACAATGGGTGTAAAAATGTGTATAATACATAAAGTGCCAAAATTTACAGAATTTTCCTCAAAAACTACCCATATCAGTGGGCGTAAAAATTTGTATATTTACACACTTGCTATAGTAACCGTGTAAATATACACGGTTACTGTAACTGTGTATAACAATTTTTTTTTTTCTCTCACCATTCATATTCTCTCTCTTTCCTAATAGACACAACAACCCAACAAAAGAAACATAGCATACCAACGGACATAGCAATCCAACAAAAGAAGAATAAAAGAAGAGGAGGGAAAGACCTAACCACCAACCCAACACCACCTAACCACCACCACTGTAACCCATTTCAACAGTTGATGATCCATCACAAAATTGACCAAAAATCAACAGAAAATCAAACCAAACCATCAGAAAACCCAACTCAAAATCAAGCCAAACCCATTGGACTTGGCATCGTTTTTGTCGTCGGATCTGCCTTGATGCTACCGCCGCGGATCTGCCTTGCAGCTACCGAGATCTACTTGCTTCCACCACCAGATCTTCTACCATGTGTGAGTTTTAGGTTTGATATATGAGAGAGGAAGAGAGGAAGAGAGTACCAGACGTGTTGGTTTGAGACATGAGAGAGGAAGAGAGTTGAGGGAGTCCCAAAGGCAGAGAAGAATTGAGAGAGAGAGAGAGAGAGAGAGAGAGAGAGAGAGAGAGAGAGAGAGAGAGAGAGAGAGAGAGAGACACGGTTGAGACGAGGTTAAGATGAAAAAGATATTAAAAAGATAGATATTAATAAAATAATAATAAAAAATATTATTTAAATAGAATAGATTGTAAAATAGATAAACTGATGTGGGTGCTTTGGAAAAGTGATAGTGTAAAATTGAAAAAGAAGGTTCTTAGTGTAAAATAGAAGGAAAATTTTGGCTGGACTGATGCAATTGCTTTAAGCATGGATCCTAGTCCTACACATATTTTACTTTTTTTTTTCTTTTTTTCTTTTTTAAATCAAGTTTAGTGGATATGGATGGATAGTGGGCTGGCCATAGCATTCTTTTGGGAGTAGCTTATTTAGCTTTCTGCTAAAAAAATTTTGCTGAAAGTGTGTTAAACTTAAATTATACTTGTACCTTATAAATTTTTGAAAAAGTGAGTAAAAACAAGAAAAAATGAGGTTTAAAAAAACTATAGATAAAAGTTAAAAACTATAAGTTGAACTTATAAGCTAAATGCCAAACTCACTCTCTGTAAATCAGGTTTAGTCCTACATGTTTTGCTAAAAAAAAAAAAAAGAGGTTTACTCCAACGATCCTACACAGCACATGCTAATTCCTAATTTCGCTTGTCATTTAATTTTAATATTTTAATAATTGTTATCTTACTTCTTTTTATTAATAATAGTCAAATAAAAAAAGTATTGATAATAAAATTATAAATTTAGAATAATTTACTTTGTATTAATATTTATATTTATATTTATTTATGCAAGTTTAGATCTGTTTGGATTCTGCTTATTATTAAAAGCTGAAAATTTATTGCTAAAAAACACTATAGCAAAATAATTTTTAAACTATAAATAGTGCCCATGGAACCCAAATTTATTTTTTCTTGCTGTGTTTTCCGTACTTGTGGATTCCTAAACAATACAAGAGACCTAAAGAAAAACACAAAATGTCTACTGCGTTAGCTACGCAAAAACTCACACTTAAAGTGTAAAGTGGACTGAATGGATCTAACAAAAAAAAAAAAAAAAAGAAAAAAAAAAAGGAAGAAAGAAAAAAAGAAAAAGGAAAAAGAAAAGGGTTGTGAATACGGAGCAGGCCTCTCATATGTGGTGTGTCTCATACACCACCTGTGGAGTGGAGCTCACAATTTGTGAAAAGCCCACTCCATAGAGTAACCATCTCCCAAATAAGGAGTTATTCCAATGTTTTAAAAATCATTTGTACGTTCATGCCTGAATATTTGGTTCCGGTACATAAATTGGTGCACTAAAGCCTCTTATTATGTCTTCGTCAAAATTCCAACTTATACTGGTCATTCTAGTGGAATTCCGAAATTTTCAAATGGAATTTGCATTTAAGACTAAAACTGCTTTTATGGATTTTTTTATAATATTTTTAAGAAAGAAGCTAGCTTTTGTTAGATTCTTTTTTTTTTTTTTAATCCAACTACGCATGAGGTTTTACAAACACTAGTTTCAGACCTGTGATGCACAGAAAATTTTGATAATTTGTTTTCTTGTTAAGTGAAAAATGAAAATAGTAAATGAGACTTATAAGTGTTAGTTCCAAACATTTTTTAAAATAAGGTGATTGTGTTTTTAACAAAGAATATTTGATGCAATATATCATATTTTCTAAATTAAGTTATCTATACTTGTTACTTGAAACTATTTTAAATTTGTAAGTTTTCTTTTTATTTTTAAAGAAAATATAATGCATTTTACATTCAATTATTATATATATAAGGCGAAATATTTTGTAAATAATGTTGTAAGGACTCAATTTGTAACGATCCCAAATTGGTATTGGGTTCGAACGTTAAAGGCCCAAACAAAAAAATTTGTAGAGTGTGGATGTCAAAGAACTAGGTTAACTCTAAAAGAAAAACGATTAAACCTCACGTTTATAGATGGATTAGCACTGATATAACGATCAATTTCTCCCTAAAACAAGTTCAGTTCTTTAGTTCCTAAGGATTTCTTCTAAGTCCTCTTTGTTCAGAAGTTCTGATCCCCCTTTCTCAATGCATTCTTCCGTGTTATATACTGCCTTCTTGGTATCATCTTCACCACACACGTGTAGGTTGGGTTCGGAGGATCCCTTCCTGTCCCATCCAACACCTTCTGGAACCTCCAACTAGCAGCTGTAAGGCTGCCTCATCACTGTTCAGGTATCACCTCCACATTAATGCGGCCAGAGAGTTGGTTGAGAGGCAATTAATGCGAAGGCAGCTGTTGTTAAAGATATTTGTTTACCTTTTCTTTCTTATCCTTGGTCCTATGTCCCACTTTTAGTTGTAACGTAGCTCCGAAATATGTTTGTAACAATGTGGCGTTCAGGTCGTCTTCGGACTCATATTGCCGAGAAGGATTTTGTCCTCGGACGAATACTGAACTCACCTTACGTGATATCTACTCTTCCTTTCGTTTGGCTAACCTTATGACCTGATATGGGCCTCCTCGGACAGTTTTACGTCCTCGGATGGGCCACAGGCCCAATTAACACGACTTTAATAATTTATTGATTAACCAACCCCCACAAATGTAATGTGTGGTTGGAATTTTTTATAATATTTTTTACAAATGGTTCATCCTCTATACGTCTTGAATAACTTCTTCTTCTTCTTCTTTTTTTTTTTTTTTTTTTTTTTTTTTTTTTTTTGAGAAGGGTCTTGAATAACTTAAAGAGGAAGTAGATATAAGTAAATCCATCACTTATATTAGAAAAAAAAATACAACACATTAATAACATAAGAAAAATGTATTTATTAAAAGCCTATCAACATTACACTGAGAATGTGACATAATTTTCAATAAAGTATCTTCTCTTTCTACACAAACATCTCTCCCCAATGTATTATTGAAGTGGATTGAAATGGACCAAAGTAGGCCGAAAGGACCAAAATAGACAGAATAGACAGAAGTGGACTAAAATGGACCAATGTAAACTAAATTGGACCAAAGTGGACGTAAATGGTCTGAATAGACCAAAGTGGACGTAAATGGTCTGAATAGACTAAAGTGTATCAAAATGGACAGTAATGGACCAAAGTGGACCGAAATGGATCGAACTAGACCGAATAGATCAATATGTAACATTGATGCGGCCAACAGGAGTATAACAACAAAAAATTATATGCTTTACCTTTTAGATATTATATAGATTTTTATTTAAAAAATAAAATAAAATGACATGAATTATAAATTATGGACTTATATTGGAATTCTAAAATGGTACACCATTAAATACTCTACTACCAAAATATTAGGTCCCGTATACAATTTGAAATGGTCTCTAGAACAAAATTAAAATTTTTGGATTCTTTTGTTTAACCATGAGAGAAAACCCCTTTCAATTCATTTCCACCTAGGAGTATCCACAAATCAAAGAAGACACTGAGCCATAGTGTATAGGGCTTTTATTCTCCAACTTCACTTTTTTTACATTGATTATTTCACATCCACTTTTTTGTGTAAAATATGGACTTTTTAAAATGTGAACATTTTCAAATTTATTATGTATATGTGTGTGAAATAGTAGATATAAACAAGTGTGAAATGATATTTTATCTAGTGTCCTGAACGGTAGTAAACAAACAACCAAAATGGTTTCATACTCAAGCTACAAGCCCGGCCGAAAGACCACATGACAAATATGTAGACAAATGTGTAATATACAAAAACACTATAGCCATAATTCAACCTTTTTAGTCGTTGTGAGTCTCCTATATTGGCATTCACACTGTCACATAATAACATTCGCCTTACCTTCCTTGAAAGAACTTGGAGTAAATGTTGAATCTAGCTTGTTGAAAATTCTTGCGCTAGTTGGCTTCCTCAAGCAAAGGAGAGCTTTTATTTATAGGAGCAGGAAAGTGTAATTGATCATTAGACAGAGAAAACTGGTGCAAGTCATCTCCAACATAAGAACCATTTGGTTCATATTCATTTAAATCAAAGGTTTTGTCTGGAAATGATTGAAAGCCCGGAACATCTTCTTTATTCTAAGAATTTCCAGGCCAATCTTGAGGAAATTGAAGATGCATTGATTCATGCAGCTGTAGGAGAAAGTTGATTATTACCTTTCTTTGGAAATAAAAACCGGGAAATTTTAGCTTTGTCTTGATAACTAATAAGGATAATTCTGAAAGTTTGACAAACTTTCAAGGCAAAGCTGAAGAACTTGATAAACCTGACGACCTTGCTGGTGCACCCGCAAACATCATAAAGCCGACGGATCCACTTCAAGGCCGACAGGTGTGCCTCGAGATCAATGATGCTTGAATGAGATGACCAAAAGGCATGGACGGGCTAAAAAGCTGACGGAAGGAAGCTGAAGGGGATGAGTAAACCTTTGATGGATCTGACGTGGCCTTGCTTGGCCTCCATGGATGAATATATAAGGAAATATCTTATGCTCCACAACTAACCCTAATCAAGGGGATTCCTACAAGGAAAGGATCCCGCAGGATGTGCGCATTAATTAAGATCTTCTCCATAAGGAAAAGCCCTCTATGGCAAGGAACAAATATCAACCCTACCTACTATAAAAATCCCAAAACTCTCACAAATCAAGGTACACATAATTTCTCCCAACTCTGGCATTCTAGAGTTGTGAAAATTCTCTAACTTGGCCTTTGGAGGGTATTTGGTCAGTACCACACTGGTACTCTCTTAAGGTCTTCTTTTTCTATGTTATGCAGGTGTTGTCTCGAGCATGTATGGACTATGTGACTTACTGACGATTTTCGGCATCATCAGTTGGCACCTTCTGTGGGAACGTGCGACTTGTAAGCCATATTATCGCTTCCCAGACAAAGAATTGCATGATACTTACTTGCTTGATGGTGATCACCAACAATGGTCAAGAAGACGAACCACGCACCACTACCGCCCTTAAGAGACAGGTTCAAACCCTCGCCACTGCTATAGAGCGCCTGACCAAGCAAAACCATGATCTAGAAGAACAACTGCGCTAAAAGAACGTGGGGCTTAACACTCATGAGGAGGACTAAGAAGGCACCAACATTGAGAGAAAGGACTAAGAAGGGTCGGAAGGTAGTAACGCTCCAAGCAGACCAGAGTGACAGGACACGAGCCGTCCATCTGTCACGAATACAGCTCCACCCCACATAGTCTCAGAGATGCAGATGATGAAGGAACGGATGGACTTCATGATGAACGCCCTTAGAGGATGGGTGTTTAGTGATCTTGATGACCTGGTCCATCGAACTGATTCACCATTCATGACATCTGTCACTTCGTTCCCCCTTCCACCGAAGTTTCGTATGCCATAGTTGGAGACCTACGATGGATCTAAGGATCCACTGGACCACCTGGAGTCTTTCAAGACCCTGATGCACCTGCAAGAGTGGCGAACGAGATCATGTGCAAGGCCTTCCCCACTATGCTGAAAGGACCCTTCTAGGATTTGGTTCAGCAGGTTGACGCCCAACTCCATTAGCACTTTCAAGGAGTTCAGCACCTAATTTGCCTCACACTTTATCGAGGGGCATAGGTATAAGAAGTCCACTGCATGCCTGATGAATATTAAGCAATGGGAGGATGAGACGCTGAGATCTTACATAACCCTTTTCAACAAAGAGGCCCTCTCAATCGATGAAGCTGACAACAAGATACTCGTGGCTACATTCACAAATGGGCTACAGAAGGGTACCTATTTTCTTTATATATGAACAACCCAAAGACCATGTCGGATGTGCTTTACAGGGCTACTAAGTACATGAACGTGGAAGACGCACTACTAGCCAGAGAAGAGAAGCCCAAGAAGAGGGAAAGACAGGAGGACATACGGTAGGATAGGGGACGGAAGATGGTTAGGACCGGAGAACGGGGAGAGGACAGGCGCTCCAAGCCCCCCACAAGGAAATTCACAAGCTTCACCCTACTGATTGCCCCGATTAACCAAGTCTTGACGCAGATCAAAGACGAAGGAACCTTGACATTTCCCGGCAAGTTGAAGAGAGATCCCAATAAGAGGTCTAGAGACAAGTACTGCCACTTCCACCGTGACCATGGTCATGACACAGCCGACTGCTACGACTTGAAGCAACAAATAGAAGCTCTTATCAGACAAGGAAAGTTGCAAAGGTTCGTCAGCAAGGAAAAAGCGAACCCGCCATAAGAGCAAGTTCGTCGATGGGAGAACGATCGTCCTAGGCCACCTATAGGAGATATAAGAATGATTGTAGGAGGCACTGTGACCTCTAGTTTGCCCAAAAAGGCCCATAAGACTTACCTCAGGATGGTTCAGAATGTCTAGCTAACATGATTCGTTCCAAAGATAGTGCAAATCAACAACCCTATCATCGAATTCTCAAAAGAAGATGCTCGACATCTCCACCACCGTATGACAACACACTTGTCGTTAGCATACGGGTAGGAGATTACAACACACCGGGTCCTAGTCGACAACAGGAGCTCTACTAACATCCTCTACTACCCGGCGCTCCAGTAAATGAGGATCGGTAAAAAATGGCTAGTCCTGGCCAATGCCCCACTCGTTGGGTTCAGAAGAACTAAGTATACCCCCTTGGTGTAGTCACGCTGCCCGTTACGGTTGGTGATTATCCTTAGCAAATCATTAAAGATTTTACATTCCTCATTGTCGATTGCTCATCCTCCTATAATGCCATCCTCAAACGACCTACCCTCGACTCATGGAAGGCCGTAACTTCGACCTACCTCCTGATGATCAAGTTCCCCATCGAATACGGAGTAGGAGAAGTACGTGGAGATCAGGTGGCTACACGCGAGTGTTATATAGCAATGTTGGAGATGGAAGATCATTTGCAGATAATGAACATAGAAGAGTAGCGGATGGTGGCAAAGCCCGTTGAAAGACTTGAAGAAATACTTCTCGACAACTCCAAGCTGGATCAAACAACAAGGATCGGCACCCTTGCCAGCCCGATGGTCTGCCAAGCACTCACAACTTTTCTCAAAGAGAACCAGGATGTATTTGCTTGGAGCTATGAAGACATGCCGGGAATCGACCTTTAGGTCATGGTGCATAGGCTAAATGTGTCGCCTTCCTTTCCACCCGTCTGTCAAAAGAAGTGGGTGTTTGCCTAAGAACGAGATCGAACTATAGCGGAAGAAGTCCGCAAGTTACAAGAGGCAAGCTTTATTAGGGAAGTTTACTACCCCAACTAGTTGACAAACATGGTGATGCTCAAGAAAGCCAACCTGAAATGGAGAATGTGTGTGGACTTTACAGACCAGAACAAAGCACGCCTTAAGGATAGCTACCCCCTCCCGCGAGTTGGCGTCCTAGGAGAAGACTTTGTTCGTTACCAGCCAGGGCCTTTTCTGCTACAAAGTGATGCCGTTCAGCCTTAAGAATGCGGGTGCGACATATTAGAGGCTCATGAACAAGATGTTCGCACATCAGATTGGAAGAAATGTCCAAGTCTACGTCAACGACATGTTGGTAAAAAGTCGAAGGGGGGACGATCATTTGGATGATCTCAAGGAAACCTTCGACACCCTTCGCTCTTACAACATGAAGCTCAACTAGGGCAAGTGTGCATTCGGGGTGACGGTAGGAAAGTTCCTAGGGTTCATGGTGTCTTAGAGAGGTATCGAGACCAACCTGGACAAGATCTGGGCCATAATAGAGATGGCACCCCTAAAGAACGTGAAAGAGATACAAAGCCTCAACGGTAAGGTAGCCATACTGAATAGGTTCGTATCAAGGGCGATGGATAAGTGTCTACCTTTCTTCTGTACACTAAAGAAATCTTTTGAGTGGATGGCCGAGTGTCAGCAGGAATTTGAGGATTTGAAGGCCTACCTCTCTTCCCTGCCGTTACTGAGTCCCTTAAAACCAGGGGAAGAATTTTTCCTCTACTTAGCTGTATCCCCGGCCGTTGTCAGTGCAACCTTGATTAGAGAAGAAGATAAGGTGCAAAAACCCGTATACTACGCCAGTTAGGCACTTCGTGGTGCAAAAGAGAGGTACCCACCGATGGAGAAGCTCGCCTTCGCTTTAGTTACAGCAGCCCGCAAGCTCAAGCCTACTTCCAAGCCCACACGGTGGTCGTCTTGACTGACAAGCCCTGATGACAAGCAATGAGCAATCTTAAAGCCGCCAGACGAATTGCACTATGGGTAATAGAGTTAAGTGAGTTCGACATACAGTACTGCTCGCGTACTGCCATTAAGAGGCAGGTGGTCATTGACTTCATTGGAGAGTTCATTAACGTGGAAGACCAAGGGGCAGAAGAATATCCTCAGTGGAGTATACACATGGATGAATCGTCCAACAAATAGGCTAGAGGAGCAGGTATTGTACTTCATTCTCTAGAAGGGGACGAGATTGAATGCATGGTCCATCACGACTTTCCTACGACTAACAATGAAGCGAAGTACGAAACTCTAGTAGCAGGACTAGATCTCGCTAAAGTAGCCAGGGCCACGAGTGTGGTTATTCATTGCGACTCACAGGTTGTCACAAACCAAGTGAACGACGACTACGAATGTAAGGGTGAAAGGATGAAGAAGTACTTGGAGCAAGTAAGGAAAAGGGTGGAGGACCTGCAGGCCAAGATTATTCAAATCCCAAGAAGAGAGAATAAGCGAGCCGACCGTCTTGCCAAGGCCGCATCAGCAGAGCACATAATCATCCCCGGCAAGGTACTTTCCTTTATTCAGTTTTCGCCATTGATAGATGTCATCAATGTGCTGGAAATAGGTTCTGAAAGCAACTGGACCACACCTTTAGTCTCCTACTTGAAAGACGGCACACTACCCGATAGTAAGGAGGTCGCAAGAAAACTGAAGGTCCAAGCAGCACGATTCATCCTGATAAAGGACATCTTATACAAAAGAGACTTCTCCTACCATTTCCTAAGATGTTTAAGCCCTAAAGAAGCAGACTATGTCATGAGAGAGGTCCATGAAGGGATTTGCGGAAACCACTTGGGGTCGCGATCATTGGAACACAAACTAATTCAAGCGGGATACTACTAGCCTACTATGCAGAAGGATGCCCAGGCATATGTCAAAGCTTGTGACAAATGTCAAAGGTTTAGCAACGTCATCAGACAGCCGGCAAAAGAGCTCACTCCAATGATGGCCCTATGGCCTTTCACTCAATGGAGACTGGACATCATAGGCTCATTCCCCATAGCAATACGACAGCTGAAGTTCCTTATAGTCAGCATAGACAATTTCACCAAATGGGTCGAAGCCGAAGCTTTAGCTACCATCACAGAGAAGAACGTAAGAAGCTTTGTCTGGAAGAACATTGTTTGTAGGTACAAGATCCCTAGAGTCTTGGTCTCAAATAATGGGAAATAGTTTGACAACGACCCTTTTTGGGATTTTTGCTCACAATTGGGAATCAAGAGCTGTAAGGTTGAATTTAATCAACCATTATGTTGGCTTTATTCCATACCAATTTTCTTGTAATTCAGCATTTAGAAACCCTGTATTTAGGTGGGAATCATGTAAGGGTAGTGTGTGAGAGAGTGTGAAGAAAAGCTCAGAAGTGTGAATTCTACAAAGACTAGCGATTGGATCTCGCGGCTGGCTCGAGATTGGCAAGTCGCCAAAAGCAGGCACACGTGTGAAGCATGCAAAGGAGCTGAAGAGTCACACTAGCTGTTGCACTACAAGACAAAAATCTCAGGCTGGCCAGACAGTTAGCTCGCAACTTGAACTCACGACTCAGTCCAATCGCGAGGCCAAGTCGCTAGACCACTCTGTTTGGGAAAAACTAACCTTTCGCATTCCAAACACACATCAGTATATATACCTCTTATACCAACGTATTGTAGAGAGCTCCCAGAGAGAATTTTGAGAGAGAAACCCTACAGAAAAACAAGATTGACTCATCCACAATCTTAATCCTTTGATTCTCCAAATTCCTCTACTCTCACCTTGTCCATTTTTACATCCTTGAGAGGTACATTGGCCAACTCCTTTTCTCACCATACCCATATCTGTGAGAAGGTTATTTGGTGCTTGGAAAGCAATTAGAAAGGGACCAATTGATATTGGTTGATGTTATGGGTTATAGCGGAATTCGGTAAGCTAAAAAAGGCAAAGGTTCAACGTAACCTCGTTGAAGCAAAAAACTTGGAGGGCTTAAGTACACTGGGTAGATTAGGCTTGGAGGGTCTTCTGCTGTTCATGTATCCCAATTTCATTCTTTAGTGGATTATTGACTACTTGGAAGGCGGCGAAGAGGTTTTGCGCCAAGGACTTCAGTTTCCTCTTTGATAACACATCGCTGTGTTGTCTTTGTATTTGCATCTCTCTTCCTTAATCTTTGTCATTTAATTTCTGTTGTAGTTGTGATTTTATTTAGCTTAGATTGTTCTATCAATTCTTTTTTAGCTTTTTATCATATTCTGCACATATATTGTTTGATAATTAGCTTGAATTCGTAACTTCTAATTTGGGGGTCTAAACTTTCAAGGTGTTTTACACACTATTTGAACATTCAAGAACCATTACTCCTCCCTCGCCCACCCATAAGCCAACGGACAGGTTGAGGTCATGAACCGATCCTTGCTTAAAATCATCAAGACTCGGCTCAATGCGACAAAAGGTATATGGCCAGAGGAGCTACCAAGCATACTATGGGCATATAGAACAACAGCCAGAACACTTACAGGAGAGACACCGTTTTGATTAGCATACAGTAGCGAGACAGTTATCCTAACTAGAGATCCCACCCAAGGAAAGCTTGGTCCTAACTGGGAAGGACCCTACAAAATCACTTCATGGTAGAGGAAAGGTACTTACCACCTGGAGATGCTAGATGGACAGAAACTGCACCATCCATGGAACACCGAGCATCTCAGGAAATACTATCAGTAGATGGCAGTAGGAAAAGCGACACTCCTCATTTCTAGTTTATTTCTTTTAGTTAAAATTTGCCTACAATACTTTCTAATCCCAAAGGGCAGTTTTTTTTAATCCTTTTTAAGAACAATTTTATACTTATGGACGCATTTATCATAATAAGAGGAGTTATTCAGTTATGGCCTCCGTATATATTTGTCTATACAAAACTACTTTTGCAAGTCCCTCAGTGGACGAATTCATTACTAAGTCCCTAAGTGGACGAGTTCATTACTAAGTCCTTAGGGGGACGAGTTCATTACGAAGTCCTTAAGGGGACGAGTTCATTACTAAATGGACGAGTACAGAGGATGAGTTTATTATTAAAGTCCACAAGTGAATGAGTTCATCCCATTGGGATGCCTTAAATTTATTCAGGTCCACAAGAGGGCGGATCTATTACAATGTCCACAAGTGGACGAGTTCATCCTATGAGGATGCCTTCATATTCTTTAAGTCTACAAGTGGACGGGTTTATTACATAGTTTACAAGCCAACGAATTCCTCCTAGTTAGTTATCAAGTTCTTTAAAGGACAAATACATCCTAACATAGGCACAAGAATGGAGGAACATATGCATAAAGATCAAACACACACATGCTCAAAAGCGACGGATGTAAAATAATAAAAACATACCATAAACAAAGTAAAGTCTTTACAAACAAGGCCTAAAAGACAGAAGGGCACTAAAACATTGTCTAAAAGTTGGACGAAATGCATAACAAAATTTTCATTACAAACAAAAAAAAGTTAAGCTAAAGGGTCCCTGACGTCTTGAGCTGGAGGGTTCTCGTCACCTTTGGAAGGAGGATCTTGAGCGTCCTGAGTGAAAAGATTTTCAGCATCTTGAGCCTCGGGTGATGGGATCAAAGGAGTGACAGTCTTCTCCACTGTAGACTGAGCAAGAACGACACCATCATTCTTTGGATCTTGTTCATACTCGATGGAGTCGTCGGTATCCTCAAAGACGATGTCACCAGCAGGGGTTGACAGCAGCGGTCATCCATGGAGCCCTTGGATAAATCCAAGTGTGGGTAGACAAACTTGACCTGTTTAAGACAATCCTCAAACCCGTCGCTATAGTAGACGACGCAAGCGTCAATGAAAGGCTGTGAAGCCTTGAATTTAGTGACACCATCAACCCTTGCTGTCTTTACCTGCCTAAGAAGAGGCGTCAGCTCCCTCTCCAACGCCTCCTTGGCCTATTGCTCCTTTTCCCTCTTGGCACCCTCCTCCTTCATCTTTTTGGTTAACTCTTACACCTCATTATTGAGAGTATGAAGGGCTTCCTTGTACTGCTTTTGCTTATTGGTCAGGGTCTCGTTGTGCTTGCATAGACAGCTAGTAACCCTTTCCTGAGTGACGCTCCTATCTTGAAGCTCCTTCATATAGACCAGTGCCTACAAATAGAACAACTATTAGTTACTGAATAGAAAAGAAGAAAAAAGAGCAGAGAAAAGAATGGAAGAGACGTGCCCGTGAAAGGTCAAAAAGGCCCAACGCCTCCAACTCTTTCATCGTCTACTCAGCACAAGGATCCATGTTCGTGTCCTTGATGATGGACTTCATCACCTCGATGGCATGATCCTTATGAGTAAGAAAACGACAGACAGATCCCTAAGTGATCGGACCAGTCAATGTCATCAAACCTTTGCCAATTCCATAGCTAGGTTTGAGAGGCGAAGACTTTTTTGGCTTACGGTTTGCAAGAACAACCGGTCCTTTCTTAAGTGGACGGTCATCCTTCCCCTTGTTTTTTCTCTTGGACATCACTTTAGTGACGTACTTGGGAGTTGACGAGGAGGTCCCGTCTTTCTCCTTCTTCTTCTTGCTCGTAGTGGTAGCCCCTACCAAAGCTCTTTGCCTTGCTACCTCCATTTCTACAAAGGAAAATAGATGGGCATTGAGTAAAGCTGACGCAAATAAAGACCACAGGAAAAGAAAAAAATATATAACTCACGTCGACGGGAATGTGTTTAGTCTATGCGTTACTAGTGTCAGCTTAGGACCTCCGCGATAAGCGTGCAAAGGGATCTCAGTAACCTGACGGATAAAAGCCTCTTGCTCGTCTGTGATATGTGGACGAACACTAGCTGAAAAATGAGAAAAGTAGACGATGTTAAAAACTTGAAACAAATGAATAAAGAAAAGGGTGGATGTAGACGGTACTAAACCTGAATCCTTGGCGATGCCCCAAGTATTGTCAAAACCATGAGGCATCGTCACCCACTCTTCTTGATGGCACACCCAGTCCATCCCTTGGACAAAAAAGTATCTGCCTTTCCAATTGCTATTGGAATCAGGCATGTCTGACACCAACTTAAGCTCCTTCTTCCTTACCATGAAGTGGTATATCCCCTGGGACGAGATAATGTGTTGGGGTCTATAGCACCAAAAGAACTCGTCAAGAGTTAGCTGGTAATTCCCACCGCTAAGACAACCCCACAAGATCTCAGCCCCAATGAATATCCTCCAGGTGTTGGGAGCAATTTGGTTGATGGACAACCCTAAAAAATTGGCCAACTGGCGGTATAAGGCCGTTAGTGGCAACCTCAACCTTGCCGCGAACATAGCATCGTACATGCCTATGTCCGTGGTCTTCTCAGAGTAACATTTCTCAAACTTCACTGGGAGACGAATTGGGATGTGGTCAGGGATTTGATAACGGTCTCGTAGATTATTGAAAATGTTGGCCGTCATCGTTGGCTTAAAGTCATTAATGATCCAAATTTTGGGGAGGATGAAGGGACGAGTATGACCGCCCCTTAGGCTCCCTAAGCTTCCCTCCACAAAAGCTCCCCCATCATTCTCACCCTCAACTTTGTCATCTTCCTCTTCTAACCCCCCCTTATTCTCTCCTTCACCTTTGTCATCCTCATCTCCCTCTCCTTCCTCTACTTCATCTCCATCAATGTTTTCCTCCTCGTCAACAGGTGATCTAGCTGATGGTTTCCTCTCTGACAACCAGGATAAGCCCTTCTCGGGCCTATGACCTAACGAGAATACTTTGTCGTAGCCCGCTCTCTCACGGACTGACAACAGCTTACTTGTTGCTTTACTATGTCTTGACATTTATTCACCTACAAGCGATGGAGGTATTCTAAGAACCTAAAACTGACAGGTCCCTTAACAACTAACTAGAAAAGTGAAGACAAAAGATAAAATGAAATAAAAGGAAAAAGGACTTACAAAGTTAGTAGACGGTTTCTTGAGAAATGACGGCCTCAGCAAGATGATGGCAGCAAAAGCAACAAGATCAATAAGTTGACAGAAGCAAGGTAGTCAGAGATGACGAGTTCTCTCTCTTAAGATTAGCAAGGTTGAAACAAGAGGAATGAGGGGAGGAGGTGAGATATATATAGGATGAAAAATGCATGGAAGACAAAGCGACACCCTCATCCAGAAATGAGACCAACTAGCTTGTGCCACGTATTTTGGCATTTAATAATGGCTGCTCGAGGAATCATCTATAAATGCCCATTCCTTTTTCCTTTAAAAAAAAAAACTACAAATCACACTCCATAACCCGTCAGCTCTAGCTGACAGAGCTATGGGGTAGGGGGTAGCTAATAAGGGTAATTCTGAAAGTTTGACAAACTTTCAAGGCAAAGCTGACGAACCTGATAAGCTTGACGACCTTGCTGGTGCACCTGCAAACATCATAAAGTTGACGGATCCACTTCAAGGCCGATGGGTGTGCCTCGAGATCAATGACGCTTGAATGAGACGACCAGAAGGCATGGACGGGCTAAAAAGTTGATAGAAGGAAGTTGAAGGGGATGTGTAAACCTTTAATGAATTTGACGTGGCCTTGCTTGGTCTTCACGCATGAATATATAAGGAGACAACTTGTGCTCCACGACTAACCCTAATCAAGGGGATTCCTACAAGGAAAGGATCCCGCAAGATGTGCGCATTAATGAACATCTTACTCACAAGGAAAAACCCTCTATTCCAAGGAACAAATGTCAACCCTACCTACTATAAAAACCCTAAAACCCTCACAAACCAAGGTACTCATAATTTCTCCCAGATTTAGGACTCTAGAATTGTGAAAATTCTCTAACTTGACCTTGGGAGGGTATTTGGTCAGTACCACACCGGTACTCTCTTAAGGTCTTCTTTTTCTGTGTTGTGCAGATGTTATCTTGAGCATGTAAGAACCGTGTGACTTACTGACAATTTTCGGCATCATTAATAACCGGCAAGGTGATGTGGTAGTGAGAAAAAGGAAAATTTCTCAGCACTTGTCTCAGTGTTTGCTACATTCATGTAACTCAAATCAGAATCATAACCCGATCTAACTGAAGGGAAATATGATCGTGTAGTCAAAGGAGGTATAGAATATTTAGGATTGCTATCATCACTAAATAAACTATCAGAATCAGATCTTGCTGCTGGTAGATTGACTCTATGGAGGGATGAAAATTTGGAACAGTTTTGCTTGGATTTAGAGAGGAAGAAACCCAAAGAAGATGAAAAAATTGTAGTTCTTTTATCGTTTTCGGAACTGTTTGTTTCAGATTTTGTTGGTGGGAAGATTGATGGTATAAAAGAAGAGAAACGCTGATATGTTTAGTTAGAAGCTGAACTACCAGACCGAGAATTGGCTGCTGGGAATAATGAATGCACCGGCGAAGCTGAATGTGGAACTCTTTCTGGACTATGTGGACTACCTGGCGGAGACTTGGCTGGTGGGAATAAGGAGGACATGCAAAGAGAAAAGTGTGGAACTCTTTCTTCACTAGCTAAACTACCTGACTGAGACTTGCTTGGTGGAGCAATTGCTTCCATCAAATATTTGACTGTTTGAATGTTGAAGAGTGTGCTTTATTGAAATTGTGTCACCATGAAGCTCATCAAGTTCTCAGCTTGTTTTCTTGCACCATATGAGAGGAACCATGATAGCCAATTTGTCTTCAAATCTGAAACAAAAAAAATGTTGACTTATTATTAGATCAAAGAACTGTGATGAGCAGATGTGCTTTGAATATTAATGTTCTACTTGAGGTTATTTTGGAAGGATCCTTTGGAAGATGAACTACTTATAATCACAGCTATCAGTCCAAAATGCTTTACAAGCTAGTGAGGAGTTGATGACTTGATGACCCTTTAGTTGGACTGGACATTATATTGCTACTGATCCAATAGGAAACTTCCTTAAAATAACATGGTAAGTTAACTTGTATTATTGTTATTATTAGTATTATTTTAACCTTGTACATGAACATATATAATCTTGTCACGCGTTTGTACATTAATTAATTTTGAAGAACTAAAATAATTTCATTAGAATCTATCGTTTAATATTGAATCCTGAGTCATTCTTGACTAGGAATGGAAAGGTTTTAGAAAGAGTATCCAGTAACTTCTCAAACTTTCATTGCTTGTGTTAGGGTTTCGTAGTATAGGGAAGTCCACCAAATTTCGAAGCAACCTCTGTGCAACTTCTAAATTTTGAAGAAAATAGGGTGGAATATGAAGCAACATGTAAGTCAATAAAGAGTTTAGATTTTCCTTGAAGGAATTCTTTCCTTCAAGTTTTGTAACTTTTGTTTAGAAACAATGTATCGAGTTGCTATAAGACTTCATTAAATATTCATACTAAATATATGTAGAGATATTAAATTGCAACATAACAAAGATATAGTTTAAATAGTGGAAGTTTTTACACCAATTTTTTAAGTTTGATCCTAAAAAAAATGATGTTGTAAGTGTAATCATAGCAGAGTTATGCAAAAAAGAAAAAGAAAAATATAATACATAATCACACAGAGAGTAAAATGATTTATATAGTTAAGCCTTATGCCTACATGCATCTATGGATAGCATTTAAAGCAACCACATCAATGGGTGCATAATAGAAAAAAGTGGTGAAATTTACACAATATTGCTCAAAACTCATCCATATCAGTGCTTGCATACCTTTGCATATATCCACACTTGCTACAATAACCGTGCATATATACACGGTTACTGTAGCTTTGCAAATCATTATTTTATTATATTCTCTCACACACAGTCAGACTCTATCCCTTTTTCTTCTCTCTTCTTTTTCTTCTTCATCTCACACGCTTTCTTTTCATCTGCACAATCGATCGACCATTTGCCCACCACCACTCAATTGATGCAACCCACCACCACTCAACCAACGCAACCCACCACCACCATTTTACAACACATAAAAATCCAACCACAAATTCAATAGAAAATCAAAGTCAAAATCAACAAAAAATCCAAACCCATCCAACAGAAAAGCAAAAGAAAAAAAAAATCAAATAAAAAATCATTAGAGATCAAACCTAAAATCAACCCCAACATATCAAACGAAAAACCCAAACCCACTCGAAGCCCTCTCCGATCTCACTCTCACCGAAACCTTCTCCGAACCTAAGTCGAAGCCCTCTCCAATCTCACCCTTGCCGAAGCACTCTCTAAACCTAAGCCGCTTGTTGCTTGCCACTACCACTGCCACCCCTATGGTGGTTTCACTTCTATTTTTTCTTTGTTTGATCAATGGGTTTTGGGATTTTGATTTGGCTTGCCTGTTAAGATCTGATGTTGCTTGTATGTGCTTGGGATTTTGCTTGATTTCATATGTATTTTGGCCAGTTTGAGATTTCTTTGGATTTGGGTTTTTGGAGGCTAGTTGTTTGATGAAAGGTTGGTTGATGATGGTGGTTGGGTGGGTGTGGATTGATCATTGATTGTGACTGAGTGTTGGTGATTCTAGGTAGCATTGGGTCTGAGAGAGAGAGAGAGAGAGAGAGAGAGAGAGAGAGAGAGAGAGAGAGAGAGAGAGAGAGAGAGAGAGAGAGAGAGAGAGTGAGGAAATGATAAAAAATGTAAAAGAATGAATATTGTATTGAATAAATGTGTAGAATAGATAAACTGATGTGGGTGTTTTGTAAAAATGAGTGTATAAAATAGAAAAAGTAGGTTTTTTTTTGCAAAATAGACAAAAATTTTGCATGACCGATGCAATTGGTCTTTAGAGAATGTTTTACCCATAAATTAAATAGGAAGATAACAAAGGTTATATACATTTTTTCAAAATTCAAGAATAAGGTTACACCAAAAAAAAAAAAAAAAAAAAAAAATGCTGCTTACCAATGAAGTAGTCATTGCAGGTTCAATTAATTGGACTCCCTTTATATACATTTTTTTTTTTTCTAAAAAAAAAAAAAGTTTTCTGCCAAAATTAAGGGGATATGAGTCGCTTTTTGGACATGTTATACCACGTGAAGTATGACACGTGGCGTTATAAAGCTTCACTAATTATACATGCATTCAAATTCAAAATACGTATAGTTATTAAATTACATTAACAAATTTGAGGTATGATGTAAATAGATTTATTCTCGATTTTAAAGAAATTACACTTCACCTCTATTTCAAAATTATTTTGGAGGCACCACTGCACACTCTTGGTGCGATGGTCACTCTACAAGTATAAGTGTTTGTAGAATATGGGGAGCAAGGGCAGGGGTTCAAGTTTTTAGGAGAGAGTTTCACACACACACACACACACACATATATATATATATACATACTTAGATTAGACTATAGTAAAATTTCTATCTTGTATAAAATATATATATATATATATATATATATATATTTTGGGGGCTGAGTATCAATTATTTTATTTTGATCATTTAGGGGGTGGAGTATTATTTTATGAAAATTGAATACAACGAATTTAACTTTGTTGTAACAAGCTTTCTCAAAAAAAAAAAAAAACTTTGTTGTAACAAGAGTGTAAAATGTCTCTTCGACCCCCCAATTCACTTCTCCTAATTTATCCTTCTTAATTTATCCTTTTACCATGCGTCGGCCTGGCCTGCATAATAAAAGAAGAAAAGAGGTACCTTGGATCTAGGCCCATCAGAGGACCTTTAATTTGCTTGTGCTGGACTTTGTTGGCCCAGGTTGGTCAGTTTGGTGAGGGTAGCTCCTGTTGTGGTTGTGAGCATTGGGCATGGTCCATCAGTGTGTGATTTTTTGTTGGGCCTTTGGTCTCTTTTAATTTATTGCCAAATTACCCTTATCGCTATATATTATTCACTTGTCTTTGCTGTTGCTATGATGACTGATTCATCATGTACGTGAATCTGAATCAGTTTGCTGTTTATCCTAGATGGAATAAGAGAAAGTAACCTTTTGATGTTGAACATATACTTGCGTTGGCTTAATGAGTAATATTGGCATAAATTACTGGAATTTGATTTTTATTTGGGGAATGGGATTCTAAAAATTGGGGAATCTGATACTTGAACTCTCTTTTCTCTCTCAAAAGCTCAGTTGTGTGAGTCCACATCTTGACTTCGGTTAAGAGACTTGAAAGTAGGAATCATACTGTTGTTGAAAAGTATGAGTAGAGATTGTGTGCATTTTTATTTATAAAAAAAATTCCTTCTTCAACCGCAGCTATGTCAACAAAGAAACTGGCACGATTAGTAGGCATTTTTTTTTTTTAATATATATATTTTTTGGACCTATTTGGTTCGGAACTCGACTGATCACTACTTCTTTCGTGGACTAAGAGTATTCTCTCTTGTGTTAAGTTGTAATTATGTTGGCTTTATTTGGTGCCAAAATTTTCTATAATTTTTTGCTTAAATTTATTGTATTTGGGGACTATTTTGAATTAAATAATTTAAGAGTCTTCTCAAGGTGTTATCTCTCCAAAAGTAACTATCTATACACAGTGGATCGGTTCAACTTTAGAGTTGTAGAGAAATTTTTACAACAAGTACTCCAATTTTTCTTTTTAATAAGATATCATATGTTATTTTAAGTTTGTTTCTCTTTACTTACTTTCAATTACTCATTTAAATTGCTTTAATATGTTTATCTATGCAGTTGTTAGTATCCATGCTTAGTTAATTTACTCAATCACATATATTCCACATTAATTGTTAAATTAGCCTTAATTAACTTAATAGCTTGTAACCCCATGCATATGTATGGATATACTTAAAAGATACACATTAAGATGCATAGTATAATTCTTATATATATATATATATATATATATATATATATATAATTTAAATACTGTTGATATATAGTCATTCTTATATTTTGTTAACTTTTTAAAAAATCTTGTAAGAATATCAAAAGGTAGTAAATGTAAATTGTCTATATATTTTAATTTTTTTTTTATTAATTCTTAATTTTTGATATTGTGAAACACTTTTTTTTTTTTTTTTTACAGTTTATTAATTCTAAACTCTTTGGTTTTTGTAATCAATAACTCACTTGGATGAATATTTATGATGTGGTATCACATTTGGCTCCAAAATTAAGAAATAAAACTCTCTAAAAATAAATAATTTAGAACAAATGACACAAAATTGGAATTCAATTATAGAATCTAATTAGATTTTCTCTAAGTTTTACCTATTAATATATATATATATATATATAGATTAGTTGCATGCCAACAATAACAAAGTTTTGACTCCAAGAGGAAAGTTTGTGAACACCTTGTATGAGAAAACTAATTTGGTGAAAACTGATTTGCTCAAATTCATTCATTGAATAAAATTCCTATATATACAAGCTAAGAAGGTAAGCAATTGCTCTGTTCTATACACTACAAGAAAACTGAGCAATTGCGGCGGATCTATTGCGGCGGGTGCAAAAACCGCCACTATATGTCGCCTATTGCGGCGCTTTTTTGGCCCGCCGCTGTACATGAGATCTATTGCGGCGTTCCATATGCCCGCCGCAATAGCTCTAGTATTTTGCGGCGTACTATAGCGGCGAGCCAATGACCCGCCGCAATAGACCTGTTTTAGCGGCATTCAGCTTAGATATAGCGGCGGGTCAATGAACCGCCGCAATAGCTCAAGTATTTTGCGGCGGACTACAGCGGCGGGCGAATGACCCGCCGCAATAGACCTGTTTTAGCGGCATTAATCTTAGATATAGCGGCAGGTCATTGACCCGCCGCAATATGTACTCCTTTTTGCGGCGGGTTGGACCGCCGCAATAGACATTTAAATTTCCCTCTATTTTTTCATCTTCCCATTTAAAGATCAAATAGTAAATTACACCCGATTGGCATGAAAATTGGCATGCATGTTAAGAACATATAAAAAATGTGATCCAACGGTTGAATTTTCAAAATTTGAATTCAACAATAAGTTATTGGTTGGTGTAACATTTTTTAGAGTTATATCAAGTGTAACTAGAACCCAACGATATATTTCTTAATTCGATGTGAATTTTGACAAATGTACCGTTAGATTACATTATCTTCATATATTTTTCATGCATACAAAATTTCAAGGTGATCAAAGATGAATAGTCATGTCATCAATTAATTATTTAAATTCAAGTTTTTGTAATTTAAAATAACGCATAAAATATGAGTTTAAAGATCAAATGGTAAATTACACCCGATTGGCATAAAAATTGGCATGCATGTTAAAAACAAATAGAAAATGTGATCCAACGGTTGGATTTTCAAAATATGAATTCAACAATAAGTTATTGGTTGGTGTAACATTTTTTAGAGTTACATCAAGTGTAACTTGAACCCAACGCTATATTTCTTAATTCGATGTGAATTTTCACAAATCTACTGTTAGATTACATTATCTTCATATATTTTTCAATCACACAAAATTTCAAGGTGATCAAAAATTAATAGTCATGTCATCAATCAATTGTTTAAATTCAAGTTTTTGTAATTTAAAATAACGCATAAAATATGAGTTTAAAGATCAAATGGTAAATTACACCCGATTGGCATGAAAATTGGCATGCATGTTAAGAACATATAGAAAATGTGATCAAACGGTTGGATTTTCAAAATATGAATTCAACAATATGTTATTGGTTGGTGTAATATTTTTTAGAGTTACATCAAGTGTAACTTGAATCCAACTCTATATTTCTTAATTCGATGTGAATTTTGACAAATCTACCGTTAGATTACATTTTCTACATATATTTTTTACGCATACAAAATTTCAAGGTGATCAAAGATTAATAGTTATGTCATCAATCAATTGTTTAAATTCAAGTTTTTGTAATTTAAAATAACGCATAAAAGATGAGTTTAAAGATCAAATGGTAAATTACACCCGATAGGCATGAAAATTGGCATGCATGTTAAGAACAAATATAAAATGTGATCCAACGGTTGGATTTTCAAAATATGAATTCAACAATAAGTTATTGGTTGGTGTGACATTTTTTAGAGTTACATCAAGTGTAACTTGAACCCAACCCTATATTTCTTAATTCGATGTGAATTTTGACAAATCTACCGTTAGATTACATTATCTTCATATATTTTTTATGCTTACAAAATTTCAATGTGATCAGAGATTTATAGCTATGTCATTAATCAATTGTTTAAATTCAAATTTTCGTAGTTTAAAATAACGCGTAAAAGATGAGTTTAAAGATCAAAGGGTAAATTACATCCGATTAGCAAGAAAATTGGCACGCATGTTAAAAACATATAGAAAATGTGATCCAACGGTTGGATTTTCAAAATATGAATTCAACAATAAGTTATTGGTTGGTGTGACATTTTTTAGAGTTACATAAAGTGTAACTTGAACCCAACCCTATATTTCTTAATTCGATATGAATTTTTACAAATCTACCGTTAGATTACATTATCTTCATATATTTGTCATGCTTACAAAATTTCAATGTGATCAGAGATTTATAGCTATGTCATCAATCAATTGTTTAAATTCAAGTTTTTGTAATTTAAAATAACACATAAAAGATGAGTTTACAGATCAAATGGTAAATTACACCCGATAGGCATGAAAATTAGCATGCATGTTAAGAACAAATATAAAATGTGATCCAACGGTTGGATTTTAAAAATATGAATTCAACAATAAGTTATTAGTTGGTGTAATATTTTTTAGAGTTACATCAAGTATAACTTGAACCCAACCCTATATTTCTTAATTCAATGTGAATTTTGACAAATCTACCATTACATTACATTATCTTCATATATTTTTCAAGCATACAAAATTTCAAGGTGATCAAAGATTTATAGCTATGTCATCAATCAATTATTTAAATTCAAGTTTTTGTAATTTAAAATAACACATAAAAGATGAGTTTAAAGATTAAATGGTAAATTACACCCGATTGGAATGAAAATTGACATGCATGTTAAGAACATATATAAAATGTGATCCAACGGTTGGATTTTCGAAATATCAATGCAACAATAAGTTATTGGTTGGTGTAACATTTTTTAGAGTTGCATCAAGTGTAATTCGGACCCAACCCTATATTTTCTTTATTTGGTATGAATTTTGACAAATCTACCATTTGATTACATTATCTTCTTATATTTTTCATGCTTACAAAATTTCAATGTGATTAGAGATTTATAGCTATGTCATCAATCAATTGTTTAAATTCAAGTTTTTGTAGTTTAATATAACGCATAAAAGATGAGTTTAAAGAACAAATGGTAAATTACACCCGATTGACATGAAAATTGGCATGCATGTTAAGAGCAAATAGAAAATGTGATCCAACAGTTGGATCTTCAAAATATGAATTCAACAATAAGTTATTGGTTCGTGTGACATTTTTTAGAGTTACATCAAGTGTAACTTGAACCCAACCTTATATTTCTTAATTTGATGTGAATTTTGACAAATCTACCGTTAGATTACATTATCTTCATATATTTTTCATGCTTAAAAAATTTCAAGGTGATCAAAGATTAATAGCTATGTCATCAATTAATTGTTTAAATTCAAGTTTTCGTAGTTTAAAATAACGCATAAAAAGAGTTTAAAGATCAAATGGTAAATTACATCCGATTGACATGAAAATTGGCATGCACGTTAAGAACATATAGAAAATGTGATCCAGCGGTTGGATTTTCAAAATATGAATTCAACAATAAGTTATTGGTTAGTGTAACATTTTTTAGAGTTACAACAAGTGTAACTTGAACCTAACCCTATATTTTTTAATTCAATGTGAATTTTGACAAATCTACCGTTAGATTACATTATCTTCATATATTTTCCACATCCTCATTTTAATTTTTTAATCTAAATAGTGAGAGAGTCCTAACAAGAGTCTCTCTCTCTTTTTTCCTTCATCCTAAAGTTTTTATTTATTTATTTATTTATTTACGTGAGTCTTTCTTTTTTTCTTTTTCTTTGTATTGAAACATAAAGTGAGTCCTTTTTTATATATATAAAAAAAAATCTAATGTGAGGTTTAATTAAAAAAAATTCTAATTATTTTCTTTATCCTAATTATAACGTAATTAAAAAATGTTTGTTTTATATTATATATAGATAATAATAATGAACAACTAAAACGTATGTTGCCTTAGTGGCTCGTGCTTATTTTTCAAGGTCCCCTCCAAGGTTCTAATCTCCATGACAGCCTCTTTTTTTTTTCCTTTTCATTTTTAAAGTTTCTATTATCAAAACTACGTCGTTTTGGTTCTATTTAAAACTAAAAATAAAAAACCCTACCTATCTCTTTCTCATTCTGCCGCCCTCCTCATTCCCCATCCCCTCTCTCCCTCTTCACTCATCTCTTTCTAGGATTCTTGGTCCCAAAGCCTCATCATCGCAAAACCGACTTCTACTAACAACGAAAGATCAGAGACCGTTGTTGGCAGATTCGATCGCCCCGTAGATCGCGATTCGAGAGCTGCAACCGAGTCACCTCGTCCGTCAATCCTCCAACTGCTTTTGCTTCCTCATCCGAGATCGCCTCACCGATTCGCGGTTCGAAATCATCCTCTTCCTCTTCCTCTCGTCGATCGCTACATCGGATCTTTTTTGTGAGTAGTGCTTTTTTTATTTTATTTTATTTTTCTGTTTCTTTCTTTTTGGTGGTGTTTTGGATGTTTTGGTGAGAAAGTTCGGATTTTGATGTGAATTTTTTGATTGTTTTTGGGGTTTTGGAATTGTGGCTTTTGTTGGGTTTTGGATCTTTTTTGTGAATAGCTGGATTTTGATTTGATTCGTTGGTGTTTGGTTTTGATTTGCTATTGTTTTTGTGGGGTAATTGGGCATAAAAATCCTCAGAAAAATCCACGAGTATCATTTTTCCTTTCGATGAGTTCATACCCGCCGTCAAAGGTTGAGGCCGCGAATCGCCATCACGATTTGGTGGTGCTCTTCACCGAGTTCTCTCTACGTGTGTAAGTCATCCTTCTCTTCGTTGGGTTTTTATTTTATTTTATTTTTTTTGTATAATCTGAATCAGTGATTGAGTGGGTTCTAAGCTCCTGTCCCCTTTCTTTTTCTGTTTAAATTTAATAAGTTACATTTTACATTATGTTGTTCATACATTTTATTTATGTTTTACCATTATTTATGTTCAAAATTGTATAATCGTGCAGACTGACTGGTTGAACAAGTTGCTGTCTGATATGTGGCCTTACCTTGATAAGGTGATCAGAAGTTTTCGAAATAAAACTAATTTTTCTTTAATTAAAAAAAAAAAAAAAAAAAAAACCAAGCAAGTCAGTTCTAAATGATGATATTACCAGTGGAATTTGACATAATTTATTATAATGATCCATTTAATGTTCAAGTTTGCAGGCAATATGTGGCATGGCAAGTTAAAGTTAAAGTCAGTAGAGTTTAAGAACTTGAGTCTTGGAACTATCCCCCCTTCAATTCATAGTAAAGTGTTTTTATGGTCTTTTTGAGGATAATTTTCAATGATATAGTTCAAGTTTTGGGAATCTAGGCTGACCTTTTGATATATGTGTAATTGCTAAACTTGTTTAATTGTGTGACAATGCAATGCGGTAATGCTGATGTGAAGGTTTTTTTTTATGGGTAATTTAAAAACTTTTATTAAAAAAATAGTCAACCCAAGTTTTTATCATTGGATTGTGTTTGCCATGAATGTAAATATCTAATTAATTCTTGGACTAGATCATGCTAAGTTTGACAGAGGTCCAGTTAATACTTGATGTACTAAGAAATATATATATATATATATATATATATATATATATATATATAGTCTTCCAAAGATTTTGATAAATAAAAAGATGTTTATTGTACTTCTTAAATATATATATACGCATAATCTAGTAACTGGAGTCTTGCTCTGCTTGGTTTTCAGCTTATTAGGGAGAAGAAAATGGTACTTTTCTCTATGAATTCACCACAAACCCGTAAGAAAAATTTCCTTCCGTTCCTCACGTTATGAAAGGTCAAAATCATATTTACCATTCAAAAATTGGATAGCTGAACCTGTTACATGTTTACAAATATAATTTTCAATTAGGTGATCCTTTACTATGAGTGTCAACTCAAAAATCAAGTGCCATGTTTACTTTTAAAAAATCAATATTTTGTGGAGATGATATTTAAGTAGAGAAAAGTCAGCTTATGGTCCTTGCATAAGTGCCATGTTCAGGTTTGATTTTTCCATTGCTACCCATCCAGTTTAGCATTTAAACATAGAAAATAGTCCCTAAAGTCTTCAAAACATGATTGCAAGAGATTTAGGAGTTCTTATCCATACATCATTTTTTCATAAATTGACAGACATTATGGGAGTACTACAATGGAAGGTGGACAATCTCTATGGGATAAGGGTGTAAAATGCTTGGTTGTCTAGCTCCATGGCATGGTGTTTTATTTGCCTCGTTTGGATGTCAGTATTAACTTATAGGCTTGCAATATGCATGAGTGCCTTTTTTATGTTATTTTTTATTGTATTAATTTTCCTACTTATTTATTTATTTTTTTTGAGGTGGAATTTTCCTACTTATTGGGTGTGAGAAGTTTAGTTTTGTATTAGAATAGTAATTGTAAATTTTATTTATTTAAAAAGCTTTTAGCAGTATTGGTTGTCAATTTGTTTCAGTCTCCACTACAAAATATTCTGTTTGTTTGTTTTCTACCTTTAGCATGACCTATAACTCAAATGACACATCTTCGGGGAGCTTGTGAGTTAAAGGCCCATTGAGGTGTAACTTACCTGTAAAGAAATATAGCTTTAACATGTTTTTAATTTCTGAAAGATGTAATGGATTTTTGTATTCATATATTTGTATGTATTTTATGTGTGTTTTTTTTTTAATTTTATTTTATAAATTTTATGCATGATGATCAATCAGCAAATTTGTTCTCACATATTAATAGAGAGAGCATCTTCGCTGATTGAGGCTAACAAGGAAATTTAAAATTACAAAACAGGAGTAATGCTTGATATTGATGCCAAAAATATTATATTCGTGAAGTAGAAAATAGGTGATTCCTACAAATTTGGAAAATAAAATATATTGGCAATTTGAATTGGAATAGTTAAGTAGATATTCCTGTAGCTATTTTACTTATGCAAGGACCCTTTTTAGTGCAATTTTTGAGATGCTTGTATTGGTTCAGGTATTCCTTATGTTATAGGCGTATGTAATGAAAAATGCTTCTTGCCATTTGACTTTCTGGGATGTACTTTACTCTTTAAATTGTGTGTGCCTAAAATTCTTTTACCCCTTATCTTGTATATTTCCTGTGTCATTTGTTGGATGGTTATGCAATGATTTTATTGATTTACATCAGCATGTACTGGAGAGGGGAAAGCCTTATGAAAGAAGCCAGATTATAAGCAGGTTGTCAGGACATATTGTACAATTGAGCCAGCATAAATTTGCGTCAAATGTTATTAAGAAATGTTTGGAGTATGGTGGCCCCATTGAACGAGAACTATTAATTAGGGAGATTTTTGGGCATAATGAAGGAACCAATAATTTATTGGTAAGTTAAAGCATAGGTTTATGTTTGATTATGATTAATTTGAATACTCATTCCCTCACCCCCCCCCCCCCCCCCCCCAAAAAAAAATGGAAGCAGTTCTCATGGGTTTTTAATAGATGAAAATGTTCTAGAAGTGTTGGGAATAATTCCTAGTTTATTAGATTAAAATATGTACTTGTAGTTGCTATTGATTGTCATTTGAAGGTGCATGATTCTTATGCATTATATATATATTGGATATTTGGTGTGAGGGGGGGGGGGGGGGGGGAGCATGTGTTGTGGCTATATTAGAAAATCTAGAGTTGATGGTTGGGTGACATTCTACTCTGAGTTATATCCCAATGATTCAAGACCACGATTACTCATTTATAGTTCTTGTTAATCATATGGTAAAATGCTTCTTTTTTTTTTTTTTTTTTTTGGTGTTTGTTTCAAAAAGGAAATAGGTATGGTACTATGGTTGTAAGACATACTTAGGGTGCTTCTGCAACTATGTTTTGACCCTCAAAAACATATGTAACTTACCATTGTTATTTATCTAGTTTTCCTTTGAATTTTTTAAGTATTTATAAAAGCCTATATATATATATATAGATTTTTGGTGTTAAATTTTGGGTATAGGAGCTTTGGGATTTGTAAGGGTTTATATTGTGTTGTAACGTGTTTAATTTTGTGTGATATAGGCCAAAGGTTTCATTGGCACTTTTCTTCAATTACAACACCTTGATGGGACTGCCATATCGGGTTTTGGTAGATACCAACTTCATCAATTTCTGTATCCCGAATAAGGTGAGTGATTAGTAGTTTTATTCCATTTTATTTTAAATGGGTTTGGTTCATAAAAATGCATAGTTTGAGAGAAATTTTTATTGTTCATGACTTACTGAATGTGTGTAATTACCAATTGAGAAGGAAAAAAAATCTAAGAATGAGATAGAAATCCTTATTCAATTCTAGAGCTTGTTCTCTTCCCATTAATGCATTGAAGGATATGTTCTGGAATCATGGATAAAAATAATAACTTTATGTATTTTGACTTGGTAACTTTGCATTATAATCCTAACCTATGCAATTTCTTTCATTGTTGTGTAGCTGGACTTGGAGAAGGGAATGATGGACTGCCTTTATGCAAAATGTGAGTTTAGAATCACTGGTTTCTTCAATTTAATGTGAATATTAATTTGCTGCAAGAATTGTTGTGCCGTGTTGATGAGGTATCCTAAGTTCAACATAGTTGTTAATGTGGTTTTATAACAAGCATTGAGTGCCATGTATCATTGGCAAACACTTAAATATGTGTTGGTTGCTTAATGATATTTATCAAAATATTACTCTTGGTTGTGTGGATGTCCATGAGAATGCTTAAGGAATAAAATGAGGATCTTTTTTTAAATTATGATTTTATTGAATCTGCCTACCTTGTGGATTGAAGGCACTTCTTGTATCACGCAATGTGTGATGGCACTCCTTTTGTGTACAAATGACCAAATATTTTCTTTTGTTAATTTTATGATGATGGTTATAGACAATGTTATGTATTTAATAATATATTTTTATGTTAATATAATGTTAGTTTTGAGACAATTGTGGTGTTATTTGGTTAAATTTGTGGTATTGTCTTAGTGGGGCTGAAATTATTACAGGGTTATTTGTAATAAGAGTGCGGTTTTAAAACCCACTAGAAAAGAGGGAAAAAAAAAAGACCAATAGTGGCGGGCAAAAACCGCCGCTAAAGGTGCACATTGTATGTTTTAAATGATTACCTATAGCGGCGCTTATTGCCCGCCGCTAAAGGTTGAAATATATAGCGGCATTTCTACCCGCCGCTATAAGTGCAATTAGTTTGTTTTGATTAATTGCCTACAGCGGCGCCGTCTGCCCGCCGCTAAAGGTAGAAACCAATAGCGGCGGGGTCATTCCCGCCGCTAAAAGTCATTACCACGAATTCTGAACACGTGTGGCGGCGGTTTTATGCCCGCCGCAATAAACCTTCACCCGCTGCTAAAAGGTACATCTATAGCGGCGCTTTTTGCGACCTCCGTAATCGACCTATAGCGGCACTGCAACACTGACGGGACGGCCCGCCGCAATAGCACCCGCCGCTATAGGTCGAATGTACCTTTAGCGGCGCTTTTTTGGGCTTTAGCGGCAGTTTTGGCCCGCCGCAATAGCCCGTTTTTCTTGTAGTGATAACTAACTTAATAGACTCATACTTGTGTGAACAGTAAATAACAGACTTAACAAAAACAAAGTTTTGACTCCAAGAGGAAAGTTTGTGAACACCATGTATGAGAAAACTAATTTGGTGAAAACTGATATGCTCAAATTCATTCATTGAATAAAATTCCTATATATACAAGCTAAGAAGGTAAGCAATTGCTCTGTTCTATAACTAACTTAATAGACTCATACACGTGTGAACAGTAAATAACAGACTTAACAAACTAAAACACGTGTGTGACTAAACTAACTAACTCTATTAACAAAAATTATAGGTCGTTTACTGTACAAACATGAGCTAAACTACATTGTCGTTTAGATAGACTTAGATTCATCATTGATTCCTTTATCTCTAGAGCTCAAAGCTTGATCCCTTGATGACTGAGTTGTTAGTTCTTCACCAATTGAGTCTTCAAGTTCTACACTAGCTGTTGCACTGTGTGAATCTCTGAGCTTCTCTGGTGCAGTAGCTTGACTTGCTTCATTCTTTTGCCTTTGATACTCCCCCTCAAGATGGACCGAGGAAGGATATATATTGATTAGTCCCATCTTGGATATTAACTCAGAAAACTATTTGTAACTCAAAGCTTTAGTTAACAAGTCTGCCAATTGACAGTGAGTTCTCACATGATTCAACTTGATCACTTTAACTAGAACTTTATCTCTCACAATGTGGCAATCAATCTCAATGTGTTTGGTCCTCTCATGAAACATTGGATTGGATCCTATATTCAAGGCGGATTGGCTGTCACAAATTAGCAATGCTTCTCTATCATAACTAACTTGTAAGTCTCTTAACAAGTAAAGAATCCACACAATTTCACATGTTGACATAGCCATAGCCTATATTCCGCCTCAGCTAAAGATCTTGATATAGTGGACTGCTTCTTTGACTTCCAAGAGACTAATGAATCCCCAATAAAGATGCAATACCCTGTTATTGACCTCCTTGTATCTAGACAAGATGTCCAATCTAAATCACTGAACCCTTTGACATGAAGTTCTGAACTTGCAGAGAAGAAAACTCCTTTCCTTGGTTCATTCTTTAGGTAATGCAAGACCTTTAGAGCAGCTGCATAATGAGTCTTCCTTGGCTTTGCCATAAATTGGCTCAATCTGTGCACTACAAAAGTGATGTCAGGTCTTATGATGGTCAAGTAAAGGAACTTGCCTACAAGCCTTCTATACTGACTTGGATCATCAAGCAACTCACCCTCATACTTGTTGAGTTTCAAGGTATGATCCATAGGGACTTTAGCAGGCTTACATCCTAGTAAACCAACATCCTCTAATATTTCTAGAGCATATTTCCTTTGACATAAGGAAATTCCCTTTGTTGTTTTAGCCACCTCAAAACCAAGAAAGTATTTCAATTCCCCTAAATCCTTCAACTTAAATTTCTGATCTAACAAGACCTTAAATTCCTTAACCTGCTTCTTGTCATTGCTTGCAATTAGGACATCATTAACATAAACTAACAACACAAAGAAAGACTCACCTTGTTGTCAGGTGAATAAGGAGTAATCTGCCTTGGATTGAACAAAGCCAAAACCAATTAAAGCAGCAGAAAATTTGGAAAACCACATTCTGGATGTCTATTTAAGACCACAGAGTGACTTGTTGAGCTTGTAAATCACTTGCTTTGACTGCACCCCCCCCCCCCCCCCCCCCCCCCCCCCCCCCCCCCCCGTTGTGAAAGCTTAGTGGAAGAGACATAAAGACTTTCTCATGCAAATCTCCATGGAGAAATGCATTATTGACATCAAGTTTGCTGAGAAACCAGCCTTTCACAATAGCAATAGCAAGCACACATTTGACAGATACCATTTTGGTCATAGGGGAGAAAGTATCAATGTAATCCAACCCTTTCTTTTAGGTGAAACCCTTAGCAATCAACCTGGCCTTATACCTCTCAACTGAGCCATCTGACTTGTACTTCACCCTATACACCCATTTATAACCTATAGGTTTCTTACCAGGTGGAAGGAAAGTGAGTGTCCAAGTATTGTTAGCTTCCAATGCTTTGATCTCAGCATCCATGGCTTCTTGCCATTTGGGATTACCAACTTCTTGGTGATAGTAAATGGGTTTTATGATTGAGGTAATGGAACAACAAAAGGTTTTGTATGTAGGAGAAAGGTTATCATAAGAGAGATAAGCTTGAAGGGGGTGAGATGTACCTAAGGTTAAATTGGAGTGAATTGGAATGGAAGCTGATGTTACCTAGTTACAATGATAGGCCTCAAGGTATGAAGGTGGCCTAGAAAGTCTTGTAGATCTTCTAGGGGCAACATAAGGCCGATTAGATGCACTAGAAAAGGGAATTAGGTGCATCAAATGCAGGCAATGGAACAGGAATATCAATAGCATTAGGAAAGACCTGAATATCCTTATCAAAATCATGATGAATTTGGATAATAGTATCATCAAAAAGGGATGAGGATGATGAAGTAGTAGTGGATAAAGGAAAATAAAAAAACAAAAAAAACTAAGGAAGGGACAGTAGGAATAGCAGGCAAGGGAATCTGATCAGTGCACTGAGGAGATATACCTATGGAGAAAGGAAAAATGTTCTCATAAAACACTACATCCCTACAGATGAAAACAAAATGAGAATCAAGATCAAAAATTTTGTGAGCACCTTGTATGAGAAAACTAATTTGGTGAAAACTGATTTGCTTAGATTTATTCATTAAATAAAATCCTTATATATACAAGCTAAGAAGGTAAGCAATTGCTCTATTCTATAACTAACTTAACAGACTCATACACGTGTGAATAGTAAATAATAGACTTAACATACTAAAACATGTGCATGACTAAACTAACTAACTCTATTAACAAAAACTACAGGTCGTTTACTATATAAACATGAGATAAACTACATTGTTGTTTAGACAGACTTAGATTCATCATTGATTCCTTTATCTCTAGAGCTCGAAGCTTGATCCCTTGATGATTGAGTTGTTAGTTCTTCACCAATTGAGTCTTCAAGTTCTGCACTAGCTGCTGCACTGTGTGAATCTCTGAGTTGCTTTGGTGCAGTGGCTTGACTTGCTTCATTCTTTTGCCTTTGATACCTTGTGGGAATTAGATGATTTAATCATTTAAATCCTTAAATTCTCTCAAATTTAATTTTTAGCTAGATGTGAAATAAGTTGCATTTGATTATTAATTTTGTTTGGCTAACATGAATTTTTTTAAATATCACATGCCTTACATTTGGATTAAAATTGAAAAATTGGAAGATTTAAGTAAGAGGGGATCCTTTCTAACCTTGTGATGCTTGGGGTTTCCAAAGATAAAACTCAACAACCTTGCCATTGAATTCTTTGACTCCTAATACTGAGGCTGCTCAACCCTGCTAAAATGGTACTTAACTAGTTATTTTGTAATTGAATCGTTGACTAGCAGGAATTTCATCGTTATTATTGACTTTGACCATCCTTGACCTTTTTCATCTAGACCTACATTGCTCCATGTTTTGAGTAAGTTCTAATTTAGCTATTGTTTTTCTATATGAGGTATCTAAATCACTCAAATTTCTCCATCTCTCTCTTTTGGGTTCACCATGTACAAAAAATTCTCGAACTCTCATGTAGATCCATTCCACATTGTACGTGATCCATCATCAATTCAATCTGGCCACTGTCAAAACATCATTCAAAGGCATCTTCTAGGGTTCTTCAACTGCTTATATGCCAAACTCAAGACAACATCAAGTTTTGACCTTGAGTTTTAGAGGAGTCTTAAAGATATATACTAGTTTATTATGTGTTGATGTGTATTGACATAAGAGACACAATTCTATTGTAAAGCCCATGTAGCATTAGCTGTAGATTATATAGTTAATATGTACTCTACTTAGGGTTTATTTTAACACATGGTGAACCACATAATTTTCTTGTGTCCTCTCCTTCTCTTTCATGTTCCTGCTCTTATCTTCAATCTCTACCATAGTTTCTCTTTAATTTCAACAGTACGCAAAGCCGGGCGGTTGAGGTCATAATACTAAATAAAATAAGCGAAAGTTGTTGAACATATACTGTAACGTCCCAAACCTTTAAAAAAAAAAAGTAAAGTAGCATTTTTTTTTTTTTAAGCCCACGTGACTCCCCACCTACCCCTTATTTCCTCACCACCCATTCACAAATATCTCCCTCCCTCATTGACCGGCCATCTCTCCCTTTCACCTTATTCTCTTTTCAAGTTTTATGCTTATTGTGATAGTTTGCTTGATATTGTTTAGGTTCTACTTAATCTCCTTTGGAGCTTGGAGAATTAGGCTTTTGTGGGTTGCAAGGTAAGTAGCTTTTAATGAGATTTTTTTGGAAAATAATCATGTTGCATAAACGTTATTTTTGGGTTAAACACATTTTTGGAAAATTATTTGTAGAACTATATTTTCTTAAAAGTATTGTGTTGTGACCCTAATATATATCACTATTTATGTATAGTGCATCATATTTGGTAATGTGAACGAGGAAATGCATGATTTGATAGTATGGAAGAGATAAGCATCTTTGATATAATTCTTGGGAATGGATTTTATGGATTTATTGCATTATTTGCAAATTCTAAAGATGTTTTATCTTGACTTGTGATATTTGGAAAATTGATAGAAAATCTTATTGACAAGAAATGATTTTGGAAAATTTGAGAACGTTGTGAATATTTTGGGTATTTCAAAGGTTTTTGTGAAACTACTCGAAATTGAACCATGTTTTGATTTCATGTAAATAGTGAGCTCTTCATGCTTTTAGCCTTGGGCTGTGACATGTGATTTTTCGGTGATTACCCACCCAGATACCATAGTCTTTGTGGCAAATTGCTGTCTTTGTGGCATAATTGATGTCCTCATGGCATAACTGATGTCTTCATGGCATAATTTGATGTCTTTTTGGCATACCTAACGTCTTTATGGCGGATTGTCATATGGCCTTGGGTTGGATTTTTAGGTTTTAAAAGGGTGTTTTGATAGCCCACAGTAAATAGTATGTAGTTTCTTGTTGAAATATTTTGAGAAAGCTTGGTGCTACATTCTTTTAATCATTCTTGTCAATTTATTAAGAAAAATGGATTTGCATGATCCTAATGGAAATTCCCAAATTATAACACGTTTTGTAAATTGCTCATCATCATGAAACTTGCATTTCCACCACCCCCATTAATTATGCTACTTATTGGGCTCTATCTCATCCCATTATTTTACAAAACTTTTTCAGAATAGGCAACAATCATTTTGAGACGGGTTTTGTGGCTTGCAGTAGTTAGACTAACTACTGGTGGAGGTTGAACTTTTGTGATAGAGATATTTAGATGATGTATATCCTAGAGTAGGCTCAACTCATTCTTTTGTATATTATAATGGTTATGACTTTTATTCCCATTGATGGGACAAGTTGATGATATGTAATTATATTTATTCAGATCTTCGTTCTTTTGTGGCCAATGATCCTTGTAATTATTGCATAGAGTTTTGACTCACTTTGAGAGTATATTTAATGAAATTATTATGAATATCTTTGATGTTGGTACTTGGTATGGATTATTTAGATTGATTTATCAAAAAGGAAAAATACACAGGTACCTTTGAGTTTCTGTAAAGTTGTGATTTACAACTATATTTTATGTTGGCTTTATTCCATGACAAAAAGTGTTGTAAGTGTATTAAATTATTTCCTTGTATTTTGTGGGATTTTATTGTATTGGGTTTAGTATTAAGTTGGTGAAGAATCGAGCATGAAATGAAGATCAGTATAGTTTCACGACTAGCTCTCAAGAAGTTCATGAGAAAGGTTTCCTAAAAAAGGGCACATGAGAAACACATGCTGAAAGCTGAAGAGTCAAGTACAAAGCTGTATTTCGCAAGTACTTCGTGAGATAGGCCATCTCGCGAGGTACCCGCGAAATTCTTTGCTTGGTAGATTTTTAGTGTGACTTTCTTACCTTTCACCCATACTATATATACCCTCATTACCCACAAAAGTAAGGAGAGACTATTTAGAAAGAAAACCCTAGATAGGTTTCTACAACACAACACACTCATCATTTTAAAGAGAGCTACTCATCCTTCAGTGAGAAATCATTGTAGTATTTTCTTCTTCCCTCTCCCATTGTCATACATTGAGAGAAAATTTGTACCCAAACACAACCCATACCTATTAAGAGTGTAGAGAGTGTTTTGGATATTGGGAAGTTTGGAGATTTGCTAAAAGAAGCCGGTGAAGCTTGGTGGACGCAATTGGGCAGTATTGCGGAATCCAGAAAGTTAGAGAATATATAACTCTAAGAAGTCCGTTGGTAACAAGAGTTTGGAGGGCTCAAGTACATTGGGTATGTTAGGGGGACCACAATTTGATTCCCTACAACCACTCTAAAAATAGGCTCGCGTGATGTGATGTCGAAAGTTATAAAAGATTTGAATGTGTCTTCCTCATCACCAATTGGTTTTAAGGTGGAATGACACAACTCATGGTCCGATAAATGGTATCAGAGTCAAGGTTACGGGTTCGAGTCACGGGTTCGAGTCATGAGAGTGTCATTGTGAGGGAGGGATTGTTGAGGGGACCACAATTTGACTCCCTACAATCACTCTAAAAATAGGCCTGCGTGGTGTGATGTCGAAAGCCATAAAGGATTTGAGTGTGTCTTCCTCATCACCAATTAGTTTTGAGGTGGAATGACACAGCTTATGGTTCGACAGGATAGACTAGGCTTGGAGGGTCTTTTGTTATTTGTGTACTATAACTTTATTCTCTAGTGGATCGATTTTGACTTGGAGGGTCGTGGAGAGGTTTTTCGTCGAGTTCTTCGGTTTCCTCTTCGATACCACGTCTTAATTTTATCTTATATTTGCATCTCTCTTCCTTATTCTTTAAACTTTCATTTTATTGTCAATTGTGGATGGATATGGCTTAGAGTAGTGTTATCGGTTCATTGCACATATTTACTCTTGTTTCGCACTTTGATTAAGTAAGAGTGAAAGCAATCTAACTGTAATTTTTAATTGGGGGTCTGAACAAGCTCTCGTGTGTTTCACACAAATCTGAGCTTTCAATTTCTTTTCTCATGTTTTGGACCCTTTTGAGTTTGGGGCGTAACATGTACTTTAATTAGTTGGCTTGATGAGTAAGACTAGCATAAAGTTGATTTTTAATTAGTGAATGGAATTCGAAAAATTGCCAAAGTTGATGCTACACCGAGAGATGTAATTGGGATCGATTCTCTCTGTTCTTGGATGGTTTGAATAGAGATTCCCTAATCTGCTTTTGCGATAATATAAAGCACAAATTGTCACACAGTTCATACTATACCGACATTTTCTCTCGTTTCGTAGCTACCTCAAGCCCTTTATACTCTCTTTCAGCCTCATAAGCTCCGAAATATTTTTGGAAAATTTCAGGTGAGTCCACAACTTGACCTCGGTTACCAAGAGACAAGTGTGCATTTTTTACTTATACAAAGTTCCTTCTTCAAATGCAGCTATGTCAACAGAGAAACTGACACAATTAGAAGACATTGTTGTGGAACCGAGTTTGCAAAACCCAGACCATTTTCCTCAAGTTGAATGTCGTCCCACTTCCAAGACAGTTTTGCCACTTGACAGTAATTCTTTTTCCTTTGTTCTCTACATAAATTTCATCAAGATAGTTTTTTTTTTTTTTTTTTTTTTTTTTTTTTTGGCTTGGCCTGAAAATGTAATATCAGGGTTAAATTGTTATTAACAGTTAATCATGAAATAAATTTAAAAAAATTATATAACACAGTAGTATATGTATATATGTTTATAATTATATATACCTAACAAATTATCTATACTACTATTTAAAGGGCTTCCCCTGTTTGGATTCCTCAATTTTTTGTTCAAAAATGACCCTACACTCTTATATTTAAGTAGAGACAAAACTAAAGGATAATTAAGTAAAAATACATGTCTAACTTGCACTAAAACATTGCCTACAAAATAGGAACAACCTCTATTCAGGATTTTTGAAATGCTCCAACTACCAAAACCCACATTTTCTAAAAAAAAATTCACTTTTTTTTAACCTTTAATAAGTCTATACTTTTTATGATGAAAAAAAAAAAAAAAACTGCTCCCAATTAGAAATGTAAATAATTTTTTAAAACAACATGTAGTTTGATTTTTTTCTACGGATGTATCATTTCATGGTGGCGAAAAAGAAGGAACCCACTTCACCACTCTCACTCTCCCTATTACGATCACTTTCTCAAAACACAAGTGCAAGCAATCAGTTCCTATCCAAAACTAATTAAGAACAAAATGCCAAGTTCCTTAGTTAAATTCTTCTTCTACATTCTCTACTCCCTTTCCTTCACAGGTACACTCTTTTCTCTCACAACATGGCAGTCTTTAAAACCCTTCAAATATGTATGGTATAGTTAGAAAAACTTACATCGTTGCCTATTGTTAACTTTGTTTTGCAGATGGGACACATATGGCTTGGACTTCTTGCCACTGCAGGCCATTTAACCCCAAAAGATGGTGGCTTTCATCTCTATAGTGGTGAAGAAGTAGTGTTTGAAGTTCCGGAAAGATGGTTTGGAAATATGGGGCAGACAAGGTTGTTGCTTTGATAGGTTCATGCCAAACTGGTTTCATCTCATTTTAAAAGCATTTAAGTTCAAATTAATTAAACTGATTCCTCCTCTTCTGATTCTCAAAAAAAAAAAAAAAAAAAAAAAAAAATCCTCCTCTTCCATCCCTTAACATCTGTTTTATTTTTTATCCACAAATGCATAACACTTATCACACCCCTAGATATTTTATAATTAGAAAATATAGTAATCCCAAATCATAATAAATTCAAATTATTAACTTTTATCCAAATTATAATAAATGCTCTAAACTAACCCTTACCTAAAAAATAGAAGAGCCTCTGAGCACGTGCGTGAGCGCGTGATCAGAGGCTAGTATATATTTATATATATATATATATATATATATATATATATATATATATATTTATAACAATCTGCTTCCAGCGATTTATTTGACTCTGGATTCTGAGCTGCTCGGCGCTGCTCCACTATGAGTCTATGAGGAAAAATGTTAAGGTGGTACTTACTAGTTTGGTTCTTGATTTTCGCAGTTGGACTGCTGGTTTTTTATTTTTCTTCAATTTTTTTATTTTTTTTTATTTTTTTATTTTTTATTTTTATGAATTTTCAGTTTTATATGATAACCAGATTGAAATAGAGACCAGTTCCCGATTTGTTTTGATGTTTGACAATTGGAGAATATTATAACTAAATAAATAAATTTTCAGTTCGTGATTCTTTGATAATTGAACCCCGCAGGAAAAAAGGGAAATGACTACCATGCCTTGCTTATTGCCACTCTTAAGGGTGAATGGGAAATTGCTAAGCAGTTCCTCGATAAAGATCGTGGCATGGTTCATGCTAGATTGACGAAAGGAGGGGACACAGTGATTCACGTAGCTACTTTAGGACAATGCACATCTTTTGTGAAAGAACTAGTGGATTACTTGACCGTGGAAGAACTAGCCGTAGAAAATGCATCTAATGATGTAGCCCTTGGCAATGTTGCTGCATCTGGAATGGTTGAGCTTGCAAAGAATAATGAACTACCGATGTATCGCGGCGATCATGGATTGATACCATTTGGCACGGCAGCTGAAATTGGACACAGAAATGGCAAGATATCTCTACGGGGTGACTGGTTTTGATCATCTAGATGGAAAGGAACGCACTAGGCTCTTTTTTATCTGCCTTTCCAACGATCTGTACGGTATGACTAATGACTACACTCTTTAATGCTTCCAAATTTGTCTTTACAAAGTAAAACATGCTTCTTCTTATCTTGCTAGTGTTAATAATTTAAACTGATATAATGAGTCAAAATTTGATGACATTTTTAGAATTTGATTTTGGTCAACACATAGACTAGGGGTTTTTTGTTGTGATAGGGAAATTCTTGATAAAATTTTTTCGTGAAAAACATGTACATTAATAAAAGGTAAGCAATAAACCTTATGGGTTTCGACAAAAACTATGTCTATATCCATGAAAAAAAACCCTCCTATCTACTATATAAGAGTTATATATAACCACACCCACAAACTCTACAAAGGCCATCAAATATATATAAGTTAACCAAAAGTCCCAATACATCGAAAGATGTATTGACACTAATACACTAGACAAAACTTAGTCTTCCAACCTTCTCACTAGATACCAAGATTTGTAATTTAACTTTTTTATGTTTCTAATAGAGATGTCTATGGTTTAACAAAGGTTTTTTTTTTTTTTTTCCCTTTCTTTTTTCTTTTCATATAAAATAAGGTTTTTTTTTTCCCTTTCTTTTTTCTTTTCGTATACAATATTACATGCAAGTGGTTTTCATAATATCTTCTTTTTTGTGGTGTACCAAGTTCGGTCCATCTCAGTCTATTTGGGTTTACTTTGGTCTATTTGGTCCACTTCTGTTCTATTTGGTCCATTTAGGCCCACTGCGGTCCATTTGGGGTCTAATTTGGCCTTTTTAGTCCAATTTGTCCATTCGGTCCCTTCCATCCTATTGGAATACATTACTTATCACAAGTTATGGCTTTACATCACTTTATTATTATAATTTTTATTAATTTTTTTGAGTTATGTTTAATAATTATGGATTGGCATTCAGTTCATTTTGGTCCATTTGGTCCATTTCGGTCCATTTTGGTACACTTATCTAAAAGTGAGAAAGAAAAAAGCTTTGGGTTGAGAGTACTAGCAATTATTTAAGTAATATCAATTGTAATTATATGATAAGTTTTAACTATCATGATAATCTCTTTAAGAAAATTAGAAATTTGATTAATAAATTTGAAAGTTAAAAATTATGTATTTGTAAAATTAAATAGAGAGATGAGAATTACATTTAGAATTTTTTTTTTAATTTATCGGGAGTGCAAATTAATTTCAATAAAAAAAAAGTAAATAATAAATTATGTACATTATACCACATTTTATAATGATTATTAATTCTCACGTATTGTGTGGATTTGTGACTAATTGGTATGAAATTAAACTAATACTATCATAACATTTTTAGGTATACTAGGGAAAAAACTTAGATACTGTTTCTTAAGTGCATAAAATTGGATTTTCCAATTAAAATAAAAGACACATGTGTGCATTGACCAATGTAGTATAATCAATATTATCTTTTCAATTGGGTTTCAGTATTTAATTCAATTAATAAAATTTCTTCTCATCAAATAAGAGATCTTGGGTCCGAACTCTTCATACACCAAAAATAAATTGATGCCGTTGCCTGATAATAAATAACAATCATCATAAAACAACTGTCATAAGTTAAAAAAACTATTATATATATAATATATTATCTTTCTAAGGAAGACCAAATTCAATCGAATTATGTTTCTGAATTTAATATTGAAACGTAATACATTACATCTAACAAACTATACCTACGTTTTTTCCCACTCAATATATGGTCATATATTCCCATTCCCATAGTGATCACTTACAAGGATAAATTAGGGCTGAAACAACTCGTACTAAATTTGTAATAATGATTATATGAAATTTTGTTGGAAGTCAACAATTTTTGGATCACTCTGTCATTCTCTCTCCAGTGCATTTCTTATTTGGCTTGCTAGAAGTTTCATGCAACTTCACTTTAACATTTGGTACAATGATCTTTCCTTAATAAAAAAATTACCTGTCTATATATAGACTTAGCATTAGAGATACTGAAGAGATGACCCACAATGGCATATGAACGAGACGAGGAAGATAAGAAAACAGCTTTGCACGTGTTGGCTCAAAAGGACATTACTTTCAGCAATGGAAAAAACATTATGGAAGGATGCACCACCTCAAGTACGTTTTCGAAACCCAGTTCAATTCTCAGTGTATGTTTTGGTCTTTTATTTTTATTTTTATTGATTATAACCCAGATTCTAGATTTCAGATTTCAGAGCCTTCTTTAACCAAGATTCGAGTCCAAATTACTCGGCGCGTGAATTACTGGAAAGCCTCTGGAAGCAAATTCTGCAGTGTTCAAATGCTGAGGAGATTTCAGACCTAATAAGGAAGCCTTCAGGAGTACTTTTTGATGCTGTAAAGTCAGGAAATGTTGAGTTTTTAGCCGTGCTTCTCCGCTCTTGTCCTGAACTTTTCTGGGAATGGGATGAAAAAAACCGAACCTTATTTCATGTTGATATAATCTATAGACAAGTACATGTATTTAATTTAATATATAACTTAGGAACAGTTAGGGATTACATTATAGGATTTATTGATAATGAGCGTAACAGCATGCTGCACTTAGCGGGAATGTTGCCAGCCACGGAAAGACTCGGTGCACCGCGAGCAAACCTTCAGATGCAGCGAGAGATACTGTGGTTTAAGGTATTTTAACCACTAAATCTGTCCTTTTCTATTATTTTTCATGGAAAAATATTGTTTCACACTCTATAATATATATTTTGTAGAATAATCTAAATGTCTACTTCACAAAAACTTATGCTTACAGGGTAATCATCGCACTAACAGTATGCAATAATAATTTAAATATAGTTCTAACATACACATAATGTGAAACAATCATATATAACCCACTTTCAGTACTCCTTTTTCATTTTCAATTCACAATGGCTTGTGGAAATAGATTTTCTTATTCATCAGTGTGAATGAATTATATTAACTTATTAAGTAGTAAATATTCTTAATGTTTAAGCAATTAGGCCATGTAAATCCATCGTATCTAGATGCGTTACTGAATATTCATTTTCTAGTTTCAATAAAATTCTCTGCTAACTTTGTCCCCCCTATCATTCTAGGAAGTGGAAAAGATTTCCCGGCCTTCTCATTTGAACATGAGAAATGGAAAGGGAATGACACCTAGAGAAGTTTTCAATGCTGAACATAAAGAACACCTTAAAGTAGGTGAAAAAGCAATGAAGGAGACAGCCAATTCATGTATGCTTGTAGCAACTCTCATTTCTACAGTGGTGTTCGCAGCAGCTTTGTGTGTTCCTGGTGCCAGCAATCAGCTAAACACTCCATTTTTAACCAAAGAGGAGTGGTTTATGATTTTTGTTCTGTCAAATGCGTTATCGCTCTTTACATCTACAGCATCGATAGTCTTGTTACTTTCCATTCTTACTTCAAGCTATGCAGAAAGTGAATTTGTCAAGTCATTGCATGCAAGGTTGATGTTCGGACTCACAACACTCTTCATCTCAATAACGACTATGGTCTTGGCCTTTATTGCTGCAATCTTTTTGATCTTTGACTACAACTTGACAGGAGTTCCCTATGCCATTGCTTCACTTGCTAGCACCCCCGTTATTATGTTTGTTCTGTTACATTTTAATCTTTGGGCTGATTTGATTCGCTCATATTACTGGTCTAAGTTTTTATTCCAGCCAAGCAAGTACAAAATTTTCGAGTGAGAATTTTGAATTGTACGAATGCTTTTAGTACGAATTAGTATATAGTATATATATATTTCATGGATCCCAACTGTATCATCCCATTAGTTGTATAATACTTGTATTGAGCAATATGCATGGACCACGATAATTTCTTTGCTCTATGTATCTTATCATTAATAATGAAATAAAATCTAAAAACCTAAAATTCTAAAATATATAAAAATTTCAAAAAATAATAAACGACAAAATTAACCTCTATAACTTGTTCTGAATCCTCTAAAACTCATCTAGGAGTTTTCTATTCTATATTAAAAACTTCAAGGCCAAATTAAAAAAAAAAAAAAAAAAAAAACTAAAATTTCGTTTATGGATTTCTTATAATATTTTTAAGAAAGAAGCTTGCTTTTATTAGATTAATTTTTTTATTTGTTTAATAATGTATGAGATTATATATATATATATATATATATATATATATATATATATATATATATATATTTATATGAATGAGATTTTACAAATACTGGTCACAGACCTACATAATGCATGAAAAGATTTGTGATTTTTTTTTTAGTTGAGTGAAAAATGAAAATAGTATATGAAACTTATAAGTGTTAGTTCAAAAATTGTCTTAAAATTTTTTGATTATTTTTAAATAAAGTATAGTTGATGCAATATATTAGATTTTATAAATTAAGCTATCTATATTTGTTATTTGAAAGTGTTTTAAATTTTGTATTTTTTTTCTTCAAAAAAACGCAATGCATTTTTACATTCAATTACTCTATAAGGCAAGATATTTTGTAAATAATATAATATGTAGTTGAAATTTGTTTATAGTGTTCCTTATCAACGATTTATTTTCTATACGTCTTGAATAACTTAAAGAGGAAGTAAATACAAGTAAATCCATCACTTGTATTAAAAAGAATAAAATAGAAGGCATTAATAACATAAGCAAATGTAATTTTATTAAGAACCTATCAAAATTATATTGACAATGTGACATAATTGTTAATGAAACATCTTCTCTTTCTACACAAACCTCTCTCCCAAAGTATCACCTAAGTAGACCAAAATGGACCAAAGTGGACGGAATGGACCGCAGTGGACCAAATGGATTGAATAAACTGTAATGGACCAAAATAAATCAAATTGGACTGAAGTAGACAAAAATTGACTAAAAGAACAAAAGTTGAGCAAATGGACTGAAGTGGACCAAGATGGATAGGAATGGACCAAAATGGATCAAATTGAACCGAAATGCAATACTAATGTGGCTTAACAAGAGCATAACAACAATATATTATATATGCTACACTTTAGATTTTAGATATTACATATATCGATTTCTATTTTAAAAGAAAATTAAAATGACATGAATTATAAATTATGGACATATATTGTAATTCTAAAATGGTACACCATTAAATACTCTGCTACCAATGTATTTCATCCAGTATACAATTTGAAATGGTCTTCAAAACTTTGGATTCTTCTGTTTCCCTACAAGAGGAAGCGCTTTTATTTCATTTCCACCCTTGAAGGATCCACAAATAAAATAAGACACTGAGCTAACGTGTATAGGGCTTTTAGGAATTGTTTGGATGTTGGAAACACTATCACTCATCACTCAAATTCCATCACTCATCACTCATCACTCATAACTCATCACTCATCATCTAAAAATCCTCAAGTTACACCCCTGACATGTTTGGCACTGCAACTCGGTTAGAGTTTTCATTCTCAAAACTCAAAATACTCACCTTTATGTAGACATAGCAAAACGGGCCGGTTCGGTTCGGGTCGGGTTAATCGGGTTTGCGGGTCAATCGGGTTGCGGGTCGGGTTGGGTTGACCCGTATTTTTCAAACAAACTTTTTTTTTTTCAATTACAAAAAAAAAATCAATGACAACCTGTTTAGAGAGAACGAATAAAATCAATTAAGGAAATGAATTGCACTTAATGGCACTTGTTAATATCCTTCCAATTCTAACAGTTTTGAGCATAACAAAAATTATTTATAGTCATAAATTCATGATGGAAAAAGTCTTCAATATTAATAGTTCATTGGCAAAATGCATATAATTACAAGTTTACAACTTCAAAAAGAGATAGATCTTAAAACAAACAAAAATATTAAGCTAGCAAAGTAGCAAACCATCGTAATCAACTTTACTAATGATGCAAAAGTCAATAAAGCCTGCAAATCTGAATATCGGTCCCGCACTAGTATATAGAAAAGCCACCCAGTTGTAGCTAGCAAGACAGCTTAATCAACTTTAAAGACCACCAAAACAGAATGAGTGTTAAAGCCACCCAGTAGTAGCTAGTAAGCTAGAGTTTGCTTTTACATTCAAACTCCTTTATCAGAGAAGTATTTGCATACTTAGATCACAGGACACTTCACATGAGGACAATACTTCTATACATACTAGTGCCACCAGAGAGAGTGGCAATGAATCAAGAAAGAGATAAACATATCTAACCATTATATATGAATCACGACCTATCATTATCAATAAGTCTAGCACCAGTACAAGTTCGGATTCTTGCTCTGTAAAAATTTAAATACATAATTAGCACGGAAAATCAAGATATTTAAAATATATGTTTGATTTTTTTTGTAGAAAGGTAAGTAATTCACACACATGATAGCAAACTTGTAAACTTGTAAAAAGTATATTTTAAGTTTATATCACAAATAATATCATTCCCACAAAAGAAAAAAAAAATACTACATGTCATGGACCATATAAAGTTATTGGTCTTTTAAAGTGCACACATTCCCGTTACATTTAAAATAATAGTAAAGTTAGATTACTTAAAAAAATAAACGTAACAAAAAAAGATTTAAAAATAAACATAACATATTAAGTAAAGAAGAATAAGTAAATATTTTATAAGAATTAAACCTCAATCTCAATCTACTCAACGTTGGTAGCAAATTCAGCACTGCAAATGTTCATACTTGCAGAGGGCAAAGGCACAATCACATAGAGAGAAAAGAGTAGAGGGCAGAGGCAGAGAAAAGCTGAAAGGGAAGAGCCGGAGGCACAACTCAAGCTTTGTGTGAAAGTTAAAGTGAAACTGAAAAAGTGTGATCTGTGTTTGTCACGTGAGGAACTGAGGAAGCTAAGGGTATGTTTGGTAATTTTTTTTCCCTTTATTTTCTATTTCCAAAAATAACTTTCTATTTTTTAAATTAAAAAACTTGTTTGGCAACCCAAAAAAGATAGAAAACAAAAACTATTCTCGAAATTCAATTTGTAAAAGAAACTAAAAACATGCAAAAGGGCTGTTTTTAGTTTGTAATTTTCAAAAGTCAATGAATAAAGATATTTAATTTAATGAATCTATCTCATTTAATGAGTTAGTATTAGAGTTCAAATCCTAATAACAACATATTTTCGTATTTTCTATTTGTTTTTTCAAAAAATTATCTTTTTAATTCCAACTAACTAAACATGTTTTTGATTTCAAAAATACAAAAAAATTATTTTTCTTTATATTCTCAAAAGTAATTTTTTAAAAATAGAAAATAAAAATTGTTATCAAACATAACCTAAGCTTTGTCCTTTTTGTGGTTGGTCAATTGTCACATTTCACAATTTCTCACGTTTGTGAGTCTGTGACTTTGGTTTTGGAGTTGCCCTACAGCTGGTCAAATGACTCAAATTGTATGAGTTGCACTACACGTTTGTGGTTTTTTTTTTTTTTTTTGGGATAATTACACATTACCCACCTGTGGTTTACCTCTAATTCTAAGTGCCTACCCGTGGTTTGAATTTTGACACTTTGCCCACCTGTGATTATCTCTGTCTATGTGCCGTGTGCCCACCTCTCCCTCACCGTTACTCTAACATAGGAAATAGATCAAAGTCACTCCCATCCAGATCAAAACACTCACTTTTCCAAAAACCACTCAGTCACTCTCATCCGGCTTGCTCACCAAAAATCACTCAGTGTCACTCCCAAAAATCACTCACTCACTCACTCACTCCCATCGTTCATGCAAACCGAACCGAGATAGACAGCTTCTCCGTTCAGCTGTGGTAAGGAGACTCACTCATGGGTATCGCGCTTCGCTTCACTTGACTGGGAGTTGAAAGCTTGAGGTCGTGCATGCAAATCGATTTGAGGAAGATCAAGATTATTGCTGTTCTGTTCAGCCGTTGCAGGTAGATTAGGATTTTGCGTTTTAATCTTTGAAATCTAGGGTTCTAAATTGGGTCTTAAAATGCCGGTGGATTTTAAAATGCCGGTGGTGTGTTTTAAAATGCTGGTGCCGGTGGTGGGTTTTAAAAACCCATTTTTGCCGGTGGTGGGTTTTAAAATGCCCGGTGAGTGTTAAAATTCCTGTGGGTTTTAAAATTGGGTAGTCTTTCTTCCAAATTCTTTCTTCCAAATTCTTTCTTCCAAATTCGGTTCTTGCTTAACCATGGAACTGGTTTATATCTGCATTTTCTTATTACTGGTTTAACAATTATGAATATATCTGCATTTTCTTATTACTATAAAATAAAGGTCTGTGGCCCATCAACTTTTTTAACAATGTGGTTGTAGCATGAGTAGTTGTTACTAAATTTAGATGAGTTGATTCTTGCCACTCGTAACAGATTTGTTGGTCTATAAGCTTGTAACAAATTTTTGCTATGTCTTCATCAACTGGCAATGGCTCTACAACTAGTGGTTTCTACCGTGTCGGAGATGGTCATTTATGTACCCTTGAGAATTGTGCCCTAAGAACAAGTCGAAAACCTGGTAACTATGGAAGAAGATTCGTTGGTTGTAGTCAATTTAATGTAAATAACAATTACATTGTTGTATTTGAATTGAGTTGAATTGAATTATTAGTTATGATTAATTATGAACTGTGAAATTAATTGTTATAATTGTAATGCTCAGGTTGGTCCCAAATGTGGCTTCTTTCAGTGGGTGGATAACGAAACTTGTAAGAGTGACCGTGAAAGGATAAGTATGCTTGAGAATGAATTGCAGCTTGCAAATCAGAGAGAAATGACAACTAAGGAAATGGAAGAAAGATGTAACCGGAGGGAAAGAGAAACTCATGAGCTTTATGTAGAAATTAGAGAGAAACTTAAGAGAGTTAGAGAGAGTGAGAGATTGTACAAGATGGCATTAGTTTTGTCATGGTTATTTTTCATTTTTGTAATGTTGTTGTGTTTTGCCTCAGTGAACAATAATGTAAGAGCGAGGAACCTTAATCTGCCATAATGCTTGGTGGGATGTTGAAATGTTATTGGGTAATTGAAATGGAAAGTGTTGTTTTTGTGCAAATATTGTTTAGTATAAATTTTTTATTCCTTTTTACTTCATCCTGTGATTGATATATATTGGCACAAAGTGTTATGTGGAAATGTTAATGATATAATAACTTGAATGGAACATGTTGGTTCAATATATACACCTGTGTCAATGCACACCTGCCTATAAATGGAACATGTTTTACACAGACACAGGATTTGTTGTGTGAATACATACACCTGTGTAAATCCACCAAAGAACAAGACAAGAAAAACAGAGTCCACCAAAAGCACAAGACAAGCACAACACAACAAAATACTTTATCCTATTTCAATGCACATTAACATTAATAAAAGTGAAGAGTCATTGAGCACATCCTGTGACTTCACAAAATAAAAGTGAAGACATTAACAAAGTTTTATGTCACATGCATACAAAATTGCCAACATTGTTTTTGGCACATCCTGTGACTTTACACATCTTCCAATTAAAACCCACCAACTAGTCCACTAGTGCTCAGACATACACATTTCCAACCGAAATTGCCAATATTGTTTTTGACACTTGACATATACATTAAACAAGTGAACTATAACAAAAAAGTTGTTGAAACTTTAACATCTTCCAAGTTGTCATTTACTACTTTAGGTGCCCTTGCTAGCCGCATTCTTGCCCTTGCCAGCTGCATTCTTGCCCTTTCCATCAACTGGTTGAAACTTTTTGCCTTTAAACCCCCTAGCAGATGCACTTGGCTACATAACCAAAATCCAACAGTTAGCAAGATGATCCAACAATAGCAAGTAAGAGGAAAAAATAAACAAAATAGAACAAGCCAGAGGTGCCTAAGATGGTAAAGAATCCCATGTCTCTCTAGGGGTATGGAAGCTTGGTTGTGAGGATGAAGAGAACCAGTTAGCCTTAGATCTAGTTGCAGGTTGAGTTGCAGCCTCAGATCTATTGTTTGGTGCAGGTTGAGATGCAGTTTGACCAAACGCTCTGTATGCACTTTGAGATCTAGTACTTGGTGGCTGAGATGCAGTTTGAGGTGTTGCAGTCTGCTTTGTTTTTGTAGATTTACTGCCTTGTGCCTACAAAGAGGGTAGTACAAGTTACATACACACGAAATACTTAAGGAAATAAATATAGTTCAAAGAATGGAAATACTTACAGCTGCTGATTTAGCAAGTCTATCTCTTCTCTGCCATGGAGTTTCACTAGTGATGCCTGTCTTGCACCCTCTTGCATTATGTCCTTCTTTCTTGAACTTCCCACACTTGATTGTCTTGTTCATCCTAGAAACTCTATAAGGGTTCCTTGGCTCTTCAGGATCTCTTTTTCTTTGCTTTGGTGGTCTGGCAGGTGGTTTATACACATGAGGAGCAACAGGAGCAGGTTAGTTAGTCTCAGCCCACTCAGACTGGCCAGGCATTGGCTGTATTATCTCTTTGTATGTTTCAGCAAATGTCTCTTTTAAGTAACAAGGATGCACATAGTCCTCCACTTTCTCCAGGTTCTTAACAATAGCAGAGATCCCATGTTTGCAGGGAAGTCCTGTCAAATCCCAAATCCTACAGCTGCATGCTTTCTTAGCCAAGTTAACCACATGTCTCTCACGACCATTATCAACCTCATACATGAAGCTGCCTGCTGGAGTAGCACTGAAAGGTATAGATTCATGTTTTAACTTCTCTAATTTGTCTTGAATATTAGGACAAACTTTTCCAGTGTATTTTGCTATACCTCTCATCTTTTTGTATTGTTTGGTCATGAGCCTAACTCTAATCCACTTCAACATTGCTAAAATTGGCTTATCCCTAGCTTCTAAAATCATGGCATTAAAAGACTTACTCAAGTTATTAGCTAAACAATCACACAAAGCTCTACTACTAAAGTGAGACTTAGACCATTGTGCAGGGTTGATGTCAGCAAGATACTCCTATGCCTTGACATCCAAATCCTTCATTTCCTGCATTCTTCTCTCAAACTCCCTGACTGTTGTGGCTCCAGCACATCTCCACAGTGCATCCTTCAACTCCAAGCCCTTATGATCCACTTTGAAATTATTATAGATATGCTTCACACAATATCTATGCTCACAAGTTGGGAACAGCATCTCAATTGCAGGTATAAGGCCCTTATACAAGTTACAAAACAGAACAAGTAAATATGTTAGTACAATTGTTACAAAACAGCATCTTTGTTACAAAACAGCATCTCAATTATTATTGAACTTTAAAAATGTCTACTAAATATGTTAGTACAATTGTAGGTCATACCTTTTGCCTATCACTGATGAAGACCAGATTAAGTTGCTCTGGATCCCCAATGTCATCTGAAAACTGCTGCAGAAACCATACCCATGAATCTTTGTTTTCTTGCTCAACAACAGCAAATGCAACTGGGAAAATATTGTCATTTGCATCTCTAGCTATGGCAGAAAGTATTTGCCCCCCAAATCTGCCTTTCAAGTGGCACCCATCTAAACCAATAATTGGTCTACAACCTCCCAAAAACCCAAGTTTTTGTGCATCATACTTAATATACATTCTCTTAAATTTCGGCTGTGCATTTTCATCTTCCATTTTAGTTTGCAAAATAACCCTACTTCCTTTATCAGTCAATCTTATCATCTCTGCATAATCCTTAAGTTTCCCATATTGCAGCTGTTCATCCCCAGTAATCAAGTCAGTAGCTTTCCTTTTTGCCCTATACACTTGACTGTAACTTATGTCAACTTCAAGTGCTTGCTTCACATGATGTTGACCACCAGCCACTTTCCAATTGGGGTTTTTGTCAAACTCCTGCATAAACTTCTTTGCAACATAAGTTGAAGTCACTTGGCTGTGTTTGAAGGATCTAGGGCAAGTGCACTCCGGATTGAATGTTTTTATTTGGAATGTCAACTCTTCAGGTAGTTGAGATGCATAACACCTCCATCCACATTCATTGATACAATAAACTGATATCTTCTTCTTCTCATTCAGCTTGAACTTGATATTTACTGGCTTCTTTATCGCATATTCCCTCAATGCCTCCCTAAATACTTTAGAGTTTGGAAACTTCATTCCTTTCCTTAACTCTGGCTTTCTCATGTCAGTTTGGACATTAAACTCAGGTTCTTTTGCAGCTGGTGCTGGCTGATCATCATCAGACCCTACTAGACTTTCCATGTCATCTTCAAGAGGTGGGTCAATCCATTCACCCTCTTCAAGAGGTGGGTCATTGTCAGCTGCAGTATTCCTATGTGGGGCTGCATACACATGTACATCCTCATGGGTAGATGGGTCATCATCTCCTTCAGAGGGCCTATGTGGGGCTGCATGTGTAGATGGGCCATCATCTCCTTCAGAGGGCCTATGTGGGGTTGCATGTCTAGATGGCCCATCCTCTACATTTCCAAAAACATTATCATCAAAATCTGGCCCCTCAAACCCTTCCTCTAACCAATCAATATCACCTCCTTCAGCATCCACATTACCTCTCTCATGCACCTCATGCACATCATCATCACTCTCACCCACCTCATGCACATCATCATCATCATTTGCTACTTCCTTATTACCAAATGGTTGTTCAACAGCAAGTGGCTCCTCACCACCCTCAACATATAGTGTTATCTTATCTGTAGGCCATGCAGCATGGATCTCACACATATAAACAACATCATCATCTTCATTTATAAGCCTTAACCCTTGCTCCAAATTACCTCCAGGAATAAGATAATGATATCTACTTGTACTAAGTGCCCCCACATCACAACAAATATCTTGTATTTCAAAATAACTAAGTCTATCTGGGTCAACATTATCAACAAAAGAAGTACTACCTCCTAAATATACCAAATCTGGGTTCCACACAAACTGCCCACCATGATGAATCTCAAAATTGAATACTAAGTCAGCCATCTGCATGTAAAACACAACAGAATAAATGAAGATGATAGAACTTATAAATGAAAGATGATCAAAGCCTTAAAGCATACATATAAAAATGAGGTATCTAGTTCTATTGTTAATAAAGACTCAATACCTATATGGATAAGAGTAGTAATAAGAGCAGCACCATTAGTTAACTGGTCGATTATTATCACAAACTTATTTCAAAACAGAATTGAGCAAACAAGAGAACTCAGAATGCAATTGGACTTATTTTAAAAATGCATATATAACCATCCAGCTTATATCATAATTGACTGAATAATTATTTCAATAAAATCATGAGCATTATTCAACTTTTAAAGGGAATGGAGGGTTTTTAGTTCACTGGTCAAATTCATAATTAGTTCACTGGTCCATTAGACACTAACTATAACATGCTGTCCACAACAGACTCAACCAGTAACATTCTAATTAATTTGAAAATCAGAACCAATGATCAATTTGGTAACAGATGCAGTAAATCAAACTGATTTCAAATTGACAGAAGCAGTAACCAATGATCAAACTGATTTCAATTTGGCAACATTCCACAAAAACAATTAAACAATACAAATCACGGCAGAGAGAAAGCCTACAACAGAACAATCATGAGCATGATCGGGTGAGGGAGAGGCGGGTAATACTAAACAGAACAATCATCAAAGCCTACAACATAAAAAAATGAGGAGCAACTGTAAAAACAAAATTGGGTTTCAGCTAGAAATTTCTCCGACTCTGTAAAAAAAAAAAAAAAAAAAAGGGTTTTTAAAACCCACCACCAGCATCGGCATTTTAAAACCCACCACCGGCATTTTAAAATCCACTGGCATTTTAAGACCCAATTTAGAACCCTAGATTTCAAAGATTAAAATGCAAAATCCTAATCTACCTGCAACGGCTGAACAGAACAGAGGCAATAATCTTGATCTTCCTCAAATCGGTTTGCATGCACGACCTCAAGCTTTCAAATCCCAGTCAAGTGAAGCGAAGCGCGATACCCAGGAGTGAGTCTTCCTGCCACAGCTGAACGGAGAAGCCGTCTTCGTCGGTTCCGTTTGCATGAACGATGGGAGTGAGTGAGTGAGTGAGTGATTGAGTGATTCTTGGGAGTGACACCCAGTGATTTTTGGTGAGCAAGAGTGACCGAATGGGAGTGACCTTTCAACTATTTCTTACGTTAACGGTGAAGGGGGAGTGAGTGAGTGATTTTGAGTGATTTTTAGTGATTTTGAGTGATTTTTGGGAGTGACACTGAGTGATTTTTGGTGAGTAAGCGGAATGAGAGTGACTAAATAGTTTTTGGAAAAGAGACTGTTTTGATCTGGATGGGAGTGACCTTTGATCTATTTCCTATGTTAGAGTAACGGTGAGGGAGAGGTGGGCACACGGCACATAGACGGAGATAATCACAGGTGGGCAATGTGTCAAAATTCAAACCACGGGTAGGCACTTAGAATTAGAGGTAAACCACAGGTGGGTAATGTGTAATTATCCCTTTTTTTTTAAATGGTTGTCTTGTGTGAGTTGTCTCATTCTCATGATGTCTATGAAGCTTAGCTCTTTTTGAAGCTCAAATAGTGCCATTGACTTGTCTTGTCAATTGTTTATATAATTATATTAATAATCCATTGACTATTAGTTCTTTAGTTTGTGCTCCATGCATCTAGTATTAGGAGCATTAGAATGGTCTTAACTCTTGAATATTTAGACAATAAAAATAAAGATAAAAAAAGTAAAAAAAAAAAAAATTTGAAACGGTTATAAATTCCATAGGCCATAATTTAAATATTTTTTTAATAAGTTTTTTTTAATGGGTCGGGTTATGGGTTATCCAGGTAGAGTCAGGTTGACCCGCAAAAAAATCAAGTTAGATTATGAATCAACTCAATTTTATTTCGAGTAAAAAAAGTAGAATTCGGATCATGTATTTTTCAAGTCGGGTCGAATCAAAAAATTCTAATACATTTTACCAGTTTACCTTTATGTGGGACCCATTGACTGAGCATTGTGTCTGCTCACAGTTAGGCTACTTGCGTGATGGAAGAACCCTAGATCCATTTCACCTGTCTTATTCTCTGGGTCCATCTAATTTTTTTTTTCACCCCATTTTTTTGTGCACCATGGATGATCCAAATATAAATGGCATTAAACACTCATATGTTCACCTTTTTTTTAAAATCTATTTTGTCAATTTGTAAAACATCTCCCCAAATTGCTGTATATTTTATACAATTCAAACCAATCGGTTCCCACCCTTCTTGTGCAAAAACTTGACAAACAATGGTTCGAGTTTAAACATACCAAACACATCTGCACTTCTAGATTTTGGGAATAAAGCTACCCGGCCAAACATCCACATAAGAAACTCAGAAAACAGAAATAAAATAAAATAAAATAAAACAAATAAATGGAAACCCAGCACCCAAACCGACACATCAAGGAAGAGAACATCCACATAAGAAACTGAGAATAACAGAACAAAAGGGAAAAAAAGAAAAAAAGAAAAGGAACCCAGCACCCAAACCGACACATCAAGGAAGAGAGGGTGTGGATCTACTTTGTGGAGACCACCGTTGGTGCTTGACCTGTACTCCTGCTTGACCGCCGTTCAACTAGCCCACCGTTCGATGAAGGAGATCAACAGTGATGAGGGAGCAGTGGGTACAGATCAAATGCTCGAGGGTTATGCTCAAAATCTCGTCGTCGTCGTCGCCAGTCTGAGTTGTGCCCGCCACGGTTTAGATGACGTCGTCGGCTCGGTAGGCATGATTGGGCCGAGGGATGAAGAACGAAGAGGTCTCTGTGTGCTGCTCTAGGAATGGAGAAAAGCAATGGGAAGGAAGAGTTCCTCTGTTGCTTTTTGGTGTGAAGGGAATAGAGCTCATTTAGAGTCGTTAGTGGTTTTGAGTGATGAGTGATGGAAATAAAGTTATGAGTGATGAAAACTCCAAAATCATCCATTATTCTCCTAAATCACTTTTCTTATCTTAGACTTTTTAAATTGTGAATATTTTTGCATTGATTATGGATATGTGTATAAAATAATTGATATAAACAAGTGTGTAATGATATTTTATCTAGTGTATATACAGAACGGTAACAAACGAACAACCAAAATAGTTGCATACCGAAACTACAAGCCCGAAAGACCACATGACAAATATGTAAACAAATGTGTAATATACATAAACGCTAGTCATAATTCAACTTTCTTCCCTATAAAAAAAAAAAAAAAAATCAACTTTTTTAGTCGTTGCGAGTCTCCTATATTGTCGATCACACTGACACATAATCACCTTCACCATACCTTCCTTGAGAGAACTCGGTGTAAATGTTGAATCTAGCCTGTTGATATGCTTGCGCTATAGCTGCTGCTCTACTTAAAACTGGATGATATAATAAGTTAAATACTTCACCTCTTGTCTGCCTCCTCAAGCAAAGGAGGGCTTTGATTTACAGAAGGAGCAGGAAAGTGAAATTTATCTTTGGACACACAAAATTGGTGCAAGTAATCTCCATCATAAGAACCATTTGGTTCATATTCATTTAAATCAAAGGTTCTGTCTGGAAATGATTGAAAGCCCGGAACATCCTCCTTATTAAAAAAATTTCCAGGCCAATCTTGAGGAAATTGAAGATGCGTTGATTCAGCAGTAGGAGTAAGTTGATTATTACCTTTCTTTGGGAATAAGAGCCGGGAAATTTTTGCTTTGTCTTGATAACCGGCTGGGTGATGTGGTCGTGAAAAAAAGGAAAATTTCTCAGCACTTGTTTCAGTGTTTGTTGAATTCATGTAACTCAAATCAGAATCAGAACTGGATCTAACTGAAGGGAAATATGATTGTATAGTTGAAGGAGGTATAGAATATTTAGGATTGCTATCATCACTAAATAAACTATCAGAATCAGATCTTGTTGGTGGGAAGATTGATTCTATGGAGGGATGAAAATTTGGAACACTTTGGCTTATGACTAAATTATTAGGCTGATCAGACTGCTTGGTTTTAGAGAGGAAGACATCCAAAGAAGATGAAAAATTTGTAGTTCTTTTATCATTTTCGGAACTGTTTGTTTCGGACTTTGTTGGTGGGAAAATTGATGGTATAAGAGAAGAGAAACGCTGATATGTTTCGTTAGAAGCTGAACTACCAGACCGAGAATTGGCTGCTGGGAATAATGAATGCACCGGCGGAGCTGAATGTGGAACTCTTTCTGGACTATGTGGACTACCAGGCGGAGACCTGGCTGGTGGGAATAAGGAGGATATGCAAAGAGAAAAGTGTGGAACTCTTTCTTCACTAGCTAAACTACCTGACTGAGACTTGCTTGGTGGAGCAATTGTTTCCATCAAATATTTGACTGTTTGAATGTTGAAGAGTGTGCTTTATTGAAATTGTGTCACCATGAAGCTCATCAAGTTCTCAGCTAATTTTCTTGCACACCAATTCTCCACCATATAAGAGGAACCATGGTAGCCAATTTGTCTTCAAATCTGAAACAAAAATGTTAACTTATTTGAATATTGATGTTCTACTGGAGGTTTTGGCAGGATCCTTTGGAAGATGAACTATTTATAATCACACCTAACTGTCCAAACGCTTCACAAGTTAGTTGATCTAATAGGAAGCTTCCTTAATATAACATCGTAAGTTACCTTGTATTATCGTTATTATTATTAGTATTATTTTAACCTTGCAATCTTTTTCTTTCTTTTTTTTTTTTTTTTTTTTTGGGATAAGAATAATACTTTAACCTTGTAATTGACATAGTCGTCTGACGCGTTTGTACATTTATTAATTTAGAAGAACTAAAATAATTTCACTAGAATTCTGTCATTGAATATTGAATCTGTCTAAGAAAGGAAAGGTCCTAGAAAGAGCGTCCAAAAAGGCAAGAACTTCTTAAAATTCAAGTTCTTGTGTTAAGGGTTTGGTAGAGAGAAAGTTCGAAAGGATTTCGAAGTAACCTCTGTGCAACTTCTAAATTTTGAAGAAAAGAGGATGGAATATGAAGCCATGTATAAAACGATAAAGACTTTAGATTTTCTTTTTTCTATTCTTGAAGTTTTGTTTAGAAACAATGTGTGACTCCCATGAGACTACCTGGGTGGTGATAGGCTCATTGGCTAGGATGTAGCCAAATTCCTGAGGCTTCAGTTTATAGATTTTCTTGAGTAATTATGAATACAGAGTGGAATAGTATGATAAAAGGGTTGGACACCACGTCCTTATGCCTAAAGAAAAAGAGTATGATGAGTTGTTACGAGGCTTTATGAATTATACAAATATTCATATTAAGTGTCTGTTTGGGAATAGTTTATCTAACTTTTTACTGAAAATTTTTTGTTGAAAATGTGCTAATTTATATTTGTACTTTGAAATTTTTGAAAAAAAAAGTGAAAAAATGTGGGAAAAATTGATATTTTAAAAAGCTATACATAAAAGCCAAAAAGCTTAAAACTCTATGCCAAATTGACTCTAAATATATGTGTTGTTATTAAATTGTGACATAACATGAATAGGGTTGAAACAGGGGAAACTTTGAGATCAAGTTCTTGTAAATGCACTGGCGGAGTCACGTTGAGATAGAGACGTACTGAGGGGAGCCATGGCCTCCCAAAAATTTCCAAAATAATGCTACTTTTACAGTATTTTTACAATAATTTCATAACAAAATTTATGTGATAATTTGTTATTGGTTTTTATTTAAGTTTATCACTAACATCATTTTCTATCAACCACACTAACAATTTACACTTACTTCAAATTTATTGTAAAAATGTTGCGTTACTTTTTTAATTACTTTATGACAGGTTAGTGACACTTCTTGGAACTCTAAAACTTTTAGTGCCTGAATTGAATTTCTTACTTTTTAATATTGACTATTTAACTAATTTATAAAAAAAAAGACTAATATTTGTAAAGTTGAAGTACAATTGCAAAGACTCCAAGCATTTGTTTACGGAATAAACTAAATTAAAACGTAAAATTAACAGTTTTTTTTTTTTGCTCTTTTTATTTTTATTTTTTTATTTATATATATAATCAACAGAATTTTTACTATTAAAGTTTCAAGTTTGCATGTTTATAGATTTAAAACACAATCTCCTAACATTACACACACTTGATGTTGATCATTTTACAATAAGACCAGTTTAAAAACGAATATGTATCTAGCTAAAACGTCAATAAATTAGGGTTCTATCTTACCATTTCTTTGGGTGCTTTCAAAACTAAATCACATCTTTAGATACGCAAAAAAAAAGAAAAAAAAGAAAGAAAGAAGGATCTCTCATCAAGACATGGTGGTTACCACCACTTACCACCACACTTAAAGCACTTGACTCCTTGTGACTGAGGCTCTTTATCACTCTTGCCCTTGAAATCCTTTTTGCCTTTAAATTAAATGGAATCTTCTCTCAAAGAAAAGTCAATTTGGAGTGTGTAAAGGCATGAAGGCAACAAAGATATCTCTCTCATGTAACAAAAATTCAAATTCTGACTGCTTCGGTCATACTCGAGATTCATGTTTCAGCACTTTGAACTCTTTTGTTCTGAACTTGATACAATTACAAGTGAAATGAAACTCAATAAAATAAAATATGCAATTACAATTGAAAATTTTTCGACACAGAATTTTGCTAACACAAAATATATTAACAGAAATAATGGATAACTAGGAGCGATGTGAAAAAGGAGAAAGGAGAAAGGTGTGTAACGATGTGATGATATTATGCTTCTACTTAACAGAGTCTGTATGTCCCTCACGTTTGGGGTCTTCCTAATTCCTATGCTTATATAATGTTGTAAGAGCCACCATAAGTCCTGTTGGCTAGTGAGGAAGATTAACTCTAGCTGCTGGATATTAACACAGATTTGCTTTGAGCGATGAACTCTCTCAAACTGTTTAGGACAACAAGTATTAAATGGTGATTGACTCTAATCTACCTTTCAGCAATAAAAAAAAATAATAATGGTGATTGACTCTAATAATCGGATTTTTTAAAAAACTAATTACAAAACCCAAACAATATCATTAGTTAGCAAACGTTTCAAACTAATTTCGTTTATAACAATTCGAGTTCAGTGGACTCGATTTAGGAAAAACTGATGTGGACAAAACATGGAAATCGAGTTCAACGAACTCGGTTTCCATGTACAGAAATCGAGTTCAACGAACTCGGTTTCCATGTATGGAAAACGAGTTCATTGAACTCGTTTTCATTGAACTCGGCAGATGGCCCTTCATTGAACTCGGAAGATGGAAAACACGCCATCTAATGTTTGGCTGCATCTGCAGAAGACCTTATCAGATCGTGCTCATTGTTGGCATTTCTTGTGGGTACATGATCATGGAAAACGAGTTCAATGAACTCTTTTTCCATACATGGAAATCGAGTTCATTGAACTCGGTTTCTGTACATGGAAACCGAGTTCAATGAACTCGATTTCTGTACATGGAAACCGAGTTTGTTGAACTCGATTTCCATGTTCTGTCCACATCAGTTTTTCCTAAATCGAGTCCACTGAGCTCGAATTGTTATAAACGAAATTAGTTTGAAACGTTTGCTAACTAATGATATTGTTTGGGTTTTGTAGTTAGTTTTTTAAAAAATCCCTAATAATCTATATTATTAGAAAGTGGGATTGTGTTTGTGACTTTGTGTTTGCTCAGCAGATATGTGAAATTCCTAAGGCTTCATCGGCATTACAAGTTGCACCCACCAAGGATTCATGGGTCTCACAATTTTTCCAAGCCCATTTGAGAGAATTTCATGGAGCCCAAATTCAGTGTGAAATGTTTATTTGCCCTCCAATCCACTTCTCCTAATTTTTCCTTCTTAATTGATTCAATTCTTTTTACACGGGCTTGGTCCACATTGTGAAAGGATAAAAGAGGTAGCTTGGATCTAGGCCCAATTGAGGATCCTTAATTACCTTATGTTAGATTTTGTGAGCCCAGATTTGTCAGTTTTGTGAGGCTAGCTCTTGTTGATGTTGGACCATCTGTGAGTGATTTTTGTTGGGCCTTGGTTCTCTTCTAAGTTGTTGGGAAATTGCCCTTAACACTATTAATTCACTATTCACATGTCCTTGCTGTTGCGATAATGATTGATTCATCATACTGTTTTTTTATTTTATATTTTTATATTTTTTTATTTTTTTTAATGCTGAATTGATTCTTGAATCAATTTTCTTTTTATCCTAAAATGGAATAAGAGAAAGTGTGCTTTTGATGTTGAACATATACTTGCGTTGGTTTAATGAGTAAAATCAGCATAAAGTGGAATCTGATTTTTATTTGAGGAATGGGATTCTAAAAATTGCGGAATCTGATACTTAACCATGACTTTGGTGTAATTGGAATCCATACAATTGTTGGAAAGTTTTGAGTAGACATTGCATTCCTTTTGCAGTAGTATAAAACACAAACAGTCACACTATTTCATACCAACCACCTTCCTCGTTTCTTAGCTCCTTATACTCTCTTTTCTATTCCAAATGCTCGGCAATATTTTTGAGAAATCTCAGCAGAGTAAGCCCACTCTTTGAGTTTGCTTGCCAAAGGCCGTTTAGTTGGAGGTAAACTGGAGAGATGGAAAATAGAAAAGAGAAAATGGCTTTTGGAATTGTTTGATAAAAGTGGAAAATATGAGGGAATTTGGTGGAACTGACGCATTTTCTTTCGAGCTCACCAAAAAAAATTCTCTTTGAATTAGAATGTTTTCAGAAGAGAAAATGGGAAGGAGAGGGGTAGATGGAAAATTACCAAATATGCCCCTCCTCCACTGTGTTTGTGTTATACAGTATACATTATGTTCCTTTTCCTTTATTTTTTTAATCAATGGTTTTTGTGTTTTCTTTCGTTTATCAAACAATAACTTTTTTTTTTTTTTTTTCAATTCTCAAAAAAAAAAAAAAAAAAAAAAAACTTTTTTTCCACTCCCTTCAACATGTTTTCTTTCTTTTATCAAAGAGAGGCTCTATTTTTTTATTTTTTTTTAATCAATTCTGAACGGTGGTTTTTGTGTTTAATCAAGTCTCAAATGATGGCCAGCTCCTCTGTAATTGTCATACATAAACAATATAATATAATATAATGTAATGTAATGATAAAAAAATAAAAATTATTTTTTATATTATGTAATAGAAGTATAAGAGTAAATTTATATAAATTACATTTTCTATCTTCTTACTTTTTTCCTAATCAAACAAAAGAGTTTTTTATCCCACCACTTTTTCATCCCCCAACCAAACACATATAAGGAAAAATAAATTTTTTATATCCTCTCACTTTTCTATAATTTGTCATGATTCTAGTGTCTCACATGGATTAAGTGTAAACTTAACAATGTGTTTATAAGTTCTTAAGCACCCTCCCCTTGCAAGCAGGTTTTCAAGGATGAGTTCTACCAATGAGTTTGTAACATTTGGTATTAGAGTCAACCACCACATCAAGTAATCAAACGTAGCTCATTGAGTATGAGACCAAATGAGTTGCGGTTTTGTGGTCGGATCTCGGAGGGGGCGACCTAGAGGCTAGATTAAAATAATTGATAAGTGAATGAGCCACCAAAAAGAGAAAATGCTACCATCAAGTCAATGTTGTTAGAGTGAGCTGTCGTGGACGTCCGCTGCATAGCATAGTAGTATGTTACGATCTTAGTGTCCCGCATGGATTAAGTGTAAGTTTAATCATGTGTTTATAAGCTCTTAAGCACCCTTCCCCTGCAAGTCGGTTTTTAAGGGTGAGTTCTACCTATGGGTTTATAACATCCTCCCACCATTTTCTATCTTCCCAAGTGTGCATTTTTATTCATAATAATCCCTTCTTTAAATGTAGCTATGTCAACAGAGAAACTATCATGATTTGAAGGCATTTTTATTTTTTCTAGACGTGTTTGCTTTGGAGCTCGATTGGTAGCCTCTTAAGCTCCAAAACCTAGATCTGATATCCTAAATGCCAACAATGATATTTTTTTTAACTCCAACAGGGAAGTTTGTGAACATCTTGTGGGAATTAGATCTCCTCCCATTAAAATTCCCAAATTCTCTCCAATTTTTAGCTAGATGGAAATTGTTTAATTTTGTGTGTTTAATATGAATTTTTTAAATACCACATGTCTTACATCAGGATTAAGATTGAAAAAAATTGGAGAATTTAAGTAAGATGGATCCTTTCAAACTTTGTGAGGCTTGTGGGTTTCCAAAGATCAAACTCGACAATCTAGCCATTGAGTTCTTTGACTTAGGAGACCAAGGCTACTCGACTCCAAGGAACCTTACTAAACTAAGGAGCCCCATTAATTTAATAATTTTTTTTTTTTTGGAAGGGGAGAGGGGAGGCAACCCTAGCTCTTATTTTTCCAATATATATATGTCCAGTTTAGAGTTCATTGTAACCAGGGTCAGCTTGATGCATTTAGAGGCTTTAGGTGAAAAATGAATTGTGACATTTTATATATTTAAAGATGACTTTTTTTAAAAATAAATAAATATTATTTAACTCTATTATCTTGTTTTAGATGCAAAATTACTAATTAACTACATTTTTTTTTTTTTATAAAGCTTATAGACATAAAAAAAAAATTTGCAAACTTTTCACACCAGTTGATGTGGTAGCTTGATAGTGATAACTGGTAAATAAAAATGTGATGTTAGTGGTGAATCTATTGATTAAAATTTGGGGGACTTTTTCTACTTGAGGGCCTTAAGCGACCACCTTATTCACCTATAGCATATAGCCGGCCCTAATTGTAACACAATTGAGAATACCACCGGAAACATAAAAAGGTCAAGTTGAATCATATAATTCTCTTGTGTCCTCTCCTTCTCTTTTATGTTCACGCTTCTTCTCTTCATTCTCTACAATAATTTCTCTTTAATTTCATCATTAAAGAGATTTCACTTTCGTTGTTTTACATGTACTTTAGTTGGCTTGATGATTACGACTGGAATAAAGTTGAGTTTGATTTTTATTTAGTGAATGGGATTCAAAAATTTGCTGAAGTTGGTGCTCCACGGTGTGTAGAAATTTGGATCGATTCTCTGTTTTCTGGAATGAACGGTTTGGATAGATATTCCTTAATTTCCTTTTACGATAATATAAACCACAAACTGTCACACTCTAGTCCATAACCATACCAACCATTTCTCTCGTTTCTTAGCTATCTCAAGCCCTTTTTGCTCTCTTTTCTGCCTCAAAAGCTCAGCAATATTTTTGGAAAATTTCGGGTGAGTCCACAACTTTTTTTTTTCAGTCCACAACTTGTCTTCAATTGTAGTTCAACTAGCACTTTATGATAATTTTAATGCAGATGTCAACAATTTAAACCCCCTTCCTCATTATCGTAACTATCAAATTATTAAAAACCTAAGTGTCCGTTTTTAATTATATGGAGTTCATTCCTCAAATGCAGCCATGATGACAGAGAAAAAAGAACAATTAGTAGATATTGTTGTGCAACCAAGTCTGCCAACCTCAGATCGTTCTTCGCAGGATGAATTTCCCACATCCAAGACAGATTTGGAACTTGACAGTAATTCTTTCTCCTTTGTCTCAATATAAATTTCATCCATGTACTTTTTCCCCCTTTGTTTCTGGGCTGAAAATGTAATGTTTGGGTTAAACTATGTGTGGGGAACGAGCAAGGCAATAGCTTAGAACCCAACTGAAGACACGAGCAACAACAAAAAACGTCCGGGTTAAGTTGCAATATTATGTGTAACTTTTTAAAACTTCACATTTTTTTTATTCACTTTTTCAAAATACGGGTATACTTTAACATATTTTCAGTAATAAGTTCTTAGCAAAAAGTTAAATAAATTGTTCCTAAATGTACAACCCAAACACAACAACAACAAAATACTCAACAAGAATAATAATTATAATAATCATAAAAATAAATTTCTTACAAATTCGGTTTTATAATAAAGTTCCATTCAAACAGGAAAATACACAATCTAGAAACGATGAAATAAACTGTAAATGATTTTTCTTTGTGTTAATAAAGTTCCATTTAATGAAGAATTCATTTATATAACAATTGGAATTTTTTAGTTGTTCAATTATATATTTAAAATTTAAATTTATATCAAATAAAAATGATATTGATTTAAATGGATTAAAGGGATTTTCCAATTCCCAAAACTTTGAGGATTGTCTCCATTGGTATGAATTCATTTCATGGTTTAGAGTAGAATTTACAAAATAATATTATGTAATAAGAATGAGTTATACTGACACCCTTTTCCAAAATAAATGGATTCATTGGTTAAAACCTTAACTTTACTCAAAAAAATTTTTTATTAGAGGTGAATTTTAACAAATCCACTATTGGATTACATTTTCTTCTTATATCTTCTATACTTGTAAAATTTTAAGAAAATTAAAAATCAATAATTATGTCATCAATAAGTTGTTTAAATTGCAAGTCATTATAGTTTAAAATTATAATTTATACATAAAATATAAACTTATAGATCATATAGTAAATAACATCTGATTAACACAAAATTTGACATGTGTATTAAGAGAATAAATAATATATAATTTTTTTTTTTTAAGAAAGAAAGAATATGTAATTCAATGGTTAGATTTTCAAAATATATAATAATATTTATTTTATTGAATAAGGTTGTAGTCTAAGGTTATAATCAATTTTGTAATTAAACTTTGTTATATATATATATATATATATATATATATATATAGTTAATTTCCAAATAAATTTATATGCAATGATATTGACTTATGTGATTTATATGGATTAAACGGAAAAAACCAATTGTAAATATTTTAATCTCTAATATCTTTAAAATTCTGCAGGGAAAAAAAGAGATGACTGCCGGGCCTTGTGTCTAGCTGCACTTAAGGGTAACTGGGAAATTGCAAGAAGCTTCTTGGATAACGATCGTGGCATGCTTCATGCTAGATTAACAAAAGGGCAGGACACAGTGATTCACATAGCCGTTACTGCCAAGAACAAAAATTTTATAAAAGCACTGGTGGAATATGTGACTGTGGAAGAACTTGCTATTGAAAATATAAATAAAGACACAGGCCTTAGTATTGCTGCTGTGTCTGGAGAGGTTGAGATTGCAGAGTTAATGATAGCAAAAAATAATACACTCACAATGATCCGTGGTACTAGGCAATTGATACCGTTTGGCATGGCAGCTGAAGCTGGACACAATGAAATGGCAGGATATCTCTACTCAAAAACTGAGTTTGACCGCCTAGATTGTTGTGAACGCATTAAGCTATTTTTTATTATCCTTAACAGCGATCTGTACGGTATGATACTTTCCTTCGTGCTCCCAAATTTGAATTTACAAATTACAGTTCTGATGAACATGTTACGTACTTTCTATCTTGCTTTTGTATCAGATAGTAATTTTTAGTATAGAATATCCCAATATTTTCTGGAACTTTTAGAATTTTAGATACAATCTATGTTAGAATAAATTGCCAATCGCAGATTTGCTTCCAATGACAAATTAACTACGTCTGCACTAACTCATATACTAAATTTCAAAAATGATACTATGATCTTTCGTTGGAAGTCTTCAAGTCTGGACAAGCACCTTGCTGCCTCTCTGTGTGTGGGAAGTAAGTGTAGGAAGTAAAGCATATTTTTTTCAAAAATTCAACAAGTGTTAATGTGACAAATTTTTAATAGTAAATAAAAAAGTAATGTCAACGAGGGATCCAGATGAAAACTTGTAAAAGCTTGCAAACTCAACAGATGTAACAAATGTAATCAAATTTTGTGTGTGTATTACTCGTACAAATAATCAAAGTTTCTGACTATATATTGGAAATTACTTTTCCATTTATAGATATAGCATTGGATATACTGGAAAAATATCCAACAATGGCTTATGAACGAGACGAGAATAATGATGGGAAAACAGCTTTGCATGTGCTGGCTCAAAAGGCCCCAGACATTTCAAGCCGCAGTTGGCTAAGGATCAAGGCAAAAGACACCAGCTTAAGTACTTTTTTCTAAACCCTGTCTCACAATAGATACGTGTTCATTTAGATTGCAGCTTTTTATTGATAGTTTATTTGTTTAAAGTTGGCTAAAATATAATTGTTCTTTTAAAAAGTGAGAATTTAAAAAGCTATATATAAACAATTAAGCTAAAAAAAAAAAAAAAAAAACCTAAAAGAAAAGAGTAATACCAAATAATCATTAGTGTTTTGTATACCGTACTATAATATGTTCCCAGGGCAACATAACAATTTTTACTAGTTAGTGTTATATAGTTTTTATTTAGACAAATTGAAATTTTCATTAACATTTGAACAAGTTTGTGGAAGAACCTGCTTATATGAATGATATTTGTAATTAAATGCTTTCATTATATGAAGAACAAGTTTGTTGCTTCCTGTTTCTCTTATATAGAGATCATTTTTTCCCCCGATTGATACTTTAATTCCCTACTTCTAGAGTTCCAAGGCTTCTATAAGGAAGGATCAATGCCAATATCGGCTCGTAAATTACTTGAAATGATTTGGAAGCAAGTTCTAGAGCGATCAGATGAGGAAATTTCAAACCTAATACGAAGGCCTTCAGGAGTACTTTTTGATGCTGCAATGTCAGGAAATGTTGAGTTTTTAGCTTTGCTTCTTTGCAAGTATCCTGATCTTTTATGGGAAGTTAATGACAAAGCGCAAAGCGTATTTCATGTTGCTGTTTTGCATCGTCAAGTACACGTGTTCAATCTAATAGAAAACATAGCAGCAGTTAAGGATTACATAGTAGGAAATATTGATGATGACAAAAACAACATGCTGCACTTAGCTGGACTGTTGCCACAAGTGGAAAGACTTGGTGCCCCACGAGCAAACCTTCAGATGCAACGAGAGCTACTGTGGTTTAAGGTATTCCGTACCACTAGATCTTCTTCTTCCTTTTCCAAACATTATAGATATCATTTTCAATTTACCATAACATGTGGAAGTTTAAGTTCTTGTTTTTTGAATCTAACAGTATAGAAAGCATCATGTCATGTAAACTTTTAAATGATACAAAATGCATTTTTAATTTTTTATAATTAAATTTGAACTATAAAATAGATCCATTTCAAATGGGAAATGTCTTTATATTATTTAAAACTTTCATCTTAGATATGTTATGTAATATTCATTTTCCTGTTTTAATATAATTCCCTACGTAACTTTTCACAATGTGTATCATTCTAGGCAGTAAAAAAGATTTCCCGACCTTTTCATATGTCTATGAAAAATTCAGAGGGAAAGACACCCAGAGAAGTATTCAATAAGACACATAGAGAATTACTTAAAGTAGGTGAAGAAGCAATGAAGGCGACAGCCAATTCATGTATGCTTGTGGCAACACTCATTTCTACAGTGGTCTTCGCTGCAGCTCTCACTGTTCCCGGTGCCAGCAATAAGATATCAAATACTCCTTTTTTTAGCAAAGAGCAGTGGTTTATGATTTTTATCCTTTCAAATGCAGTTTCACTCTTCACCTCTGCAGCATCAATAGTGTTGCTACTATCCATTCTCACTTCAAGCTATGCACAAAATGAGTTTGTGTATTCATTGCATGCAAGATTGATGTTCGGGCTCACAACACTCTTCATCTCTATTACGACCATGGTATTAGCCTTTATTGCTGCCATCTTTTTGATCTTTAACTACAAGTTGGAATGGGTTCCATATGCCATTGCTTCACTTGCCTGTGCTCCCGTGATTTTGTTTCTTGTGTTACATTCTAATCTTTGGGCTGATTTGATCCGCTCATATTACTGGTCCAAGTTTTTATTCCAGCCAAGCAAATACCGAATTTTCGAGTTAGAATTTTGAATTTTAAGAGTACTTATAGTACTATATTTTGTGATTCCCAATTGTATCATTCCATTAGTTGTATAATACTTGTATTGAGCAATATGCATGGACTACGTTAATTTCTTTCCTCAATCAATGCTTATCATCGTTAGTTGTTGCTCAATGTGAAATACAAAACCAGTATAGCAAATAATGAAATAAAACCTAAAATTCTAAAATTTAAAAAAATTATCGAATAGTAATAACGAAAAAATTAACCTCAGTATTTTATTCCGAATCATACAAAACTCATCCAGGATTTTTCAGTTGGAAATTAAAATCTTCTAGACCCAATAAAATGATATTTCTAATACTTCAATAACTTGATCCAGTCCTCAAAAATATATCATTCGAGGGCATAACTTGAAATTACTTTGTACGTTTTTAGACCCCTTAAAATACAACCAGGTTAACCTAGTTAATTAGCCAAGTAATTACTTAGTCAAATTATCATATCTAGGTTAATACAAATATATCATATCATTGTAAAGTGCAAAAAATAAATAATACTACAATATGATAACCTAGGAAAACCAAACCGGTAAAAAACCTAGGAAGGATTTAATCTAGCTATCCTCAAAGTAAAACAAATCTACTATGAAAGAATTGAAATTTACACAATAGCAACTTAGACCACTAACGTCCTATTGCTATCTCGAGTAGGAAACTTATTACTATGACCATGTGATAGCTCCGAGTCCACGGACTACTTCTTTTTTAGATTCACAGCAATTACAAGGACTCCCGCTTGTGTATCTTTAAGCTCTTGAAAACAGCAACTGAATTGATCACAAAAATCTTGACATCAATCTTGAGATTGGAAACCCTAAGTGTGTATGAAGTCAAGCATCTCTAGATCTCACAAGAGATTCACACACACAGCATAAAGAGACATCTCAAAATATGGCTAGGGTTTTTCCTTTTATACTTAAAGTAAAACATAAAACTCTACACGTCAAATGGGCTTGGACTGAGTTGGAAAATTCTGCAGAAAAACAATCTGCATGAGCTTCGATCGATTGAGCCAAACATATTTACATAGTAAATCCTTCAGTACACTTGATTCAAACTTTACACAAAAACATACTTTGAGCAAGTCTAAAACAAGACTAAACGTTTTGATCATAGTTTGCCAACATTACAAAATGAAGTTCTAATACATTTAAACCTAAAACCTTAGAACCCAACAAACTCCCCCTTTGGCAATCCATAACAAAACAAAAACTAGACAAAGTGCTCAAAGTTACAAAAACATTACCTAATGTAACAAATTCAACCTAACCACTATCTATCAGTTGCAAGTGTAGCAGCACGACTGAATCAACCTGTATATTCCTATAACACTTAACAAACACATAAATGCATGTGTGGAAAATACAAGTAAAACAAAATAAATTCTTGATTTCACACAACATAAACTATAAGACATATACCATGAATAACCTCATAAATATAAATCAATAATCAATGTAGCACAATGTGAAACAAGAAATAAACACATCACAGTATCTCCTCTTACATGATGAAGCACTTAGATACAATCTAAAAGCTTCAAAGCTCCAAAACAACAACAATCTCCCCTTATCAACAAAATCTCTTATCCATATGTACTCCCTTTTTTGTGACGAATTGCCAAAGGGCAATCACTCATCATCAAAAGGAGGTGGCGGAGGTGATCGTCTAAAACTCTCCAAATCTGCTCGCGAAGACCGAATCTCATCAAGCATGTCCACCAAAAGTTGACCATGAGCCGCCTGAACGATCATGACAGTCTCCAACATACGATGAATGTTCAAGTTATCCGAAGTAGAAGGTGGAGGAACAGCAGCAGCAGTCAGATCAACATAACCATCTACAGTCGGATCACCTGAAGTAGAAGGAGGTGGAGGAGGAAGAGGTGCACCAGAAGAGGAAGAATCTACTCTAAGGCGTTTAGAGCTAGCTTGCATTTGAGCAGCCCTCTGCCTAAGAAAAGTGACACCTATAGGAGCTATGATATGAATAGGCTCAGACACCAGAAACTGCTCTAATCCTAAATGTAACAAAATCCTATGAGTGAAAACCGGAAAGAAAAAAGCATGAGCAGTAGAACTACTCCTATGAACCTCAATCAAAGAACGAATGAAAAGATGAGGAAAACTCATAGAAGTGTATATGACAAGAGTATACAAAAATGCACATCTCTCCAAAGGAATAGTGTATAGGTGAGAGATAGGCCAAATGGAATGGCAAGAAATTCGAAAGAAAAGATAGTGAATCTCAGTCAACTCGTGAGAGGTGATCCGAGGATCAAAACCCCATTAGATAGAAGTCCCAGTAAGATATGACATAATGTCATCAAGGGGTGGAGACTTATCATAAGGATAAACAGGATGCTGGACCATAGGCACCCCAAGAGCAAAGGCCACTACCGTAGGAGAAATGGTGTACTCTTCACCCCATATCCAACTCTTCACTTGAGTGTTAGAATCATAGGAGTGGACAAAGAGGTTCGAGTAGAACTCTCTGATCAAGGTAGCTAGAGGGGGATGAGAAATGTCCAACAATGGAAGCCAACCCCTACGCTCAAAGTTTCTCCGAATCTCACCATCTAACTCATCTAACACAACCTTCCTCTCAGCCCATACATTCCTATGAATGTTCAGCTTCTCATAAGTTTCCTGGTTTTTCTCACTAAGGAACCTCTTTCTGTCAAAGGAAGGAGAAGTAGAGGAGGATTTCCTATTAGCTCTAGTCTTCCTAGATATGATGCTAAGGATCAAAAGGACAAACACAAAAGAGACAAAGGACAAAAACAAGAAAAACCAAAGGCAAATTGCAAGTTAGCACCAAAAAAATATAGAAAATAACAATCTATATGATGCATGAACAATATCAACACATGATGCATGCTCTAATGCAGCGAGAATAAGTTCAATTGCACTTTAAAATCACAAAATTGGCTTGAGCATAGAGTTTATCTCAAAAACCCCAAATTTTGAAAACCCATTTTCACAAATCACAACAAATTGATCAATTGATCATTACACAAGTTAGATAACATATTATAATGACCAAATCAATCAAACAAACAAGCCAATTTCATCAATTAATGCTCAATTGAATAAAAACCCCAATTCGGGTAGTTTCAAGCCCTAAAAAATTAAAATTTTCCCAATTCAACAAATTGATCAAATTAAATCACAAAGATCAGTTTTATATCATCCCATAACAAAAAGCCATTGATCAATGTTGCAAGAAAAGATTTAAAACATCAAAAATCCCAATTTTTCATAGGTCCGAAAATTGCCCTTAAATGCATGAACAATGAAAATAAATGAAAAAGGGAGGGTAAAAGGGTCTTACCGGTGTATGAAGACAAAAACCCTTGAAAAGATTTGAGGGAAAACGACAAAAATAGTGACTTTGAATCTGACTGATTGAAGAGAAAGAGAAAGAGTTTTCTGAAAAAGTTTTGAATAGTGAAGAACACGTGAAAACTCAAGGTTTTAAAAAACTCTCTATGCGATTTTTGATTGATCGAAAATTAGATTCGATCAATAAAAAATTCCTTCGATTGATCAAAAATTCTTTCGATTGATCCAATAGCGATTGAGCACCAATCAAAACGGGCAGATTCAAACCAAATTTTTAATCGCAATTTCGATTGATTAAGCAACAGGTTCGATCGATCGAAAATATGGAAAAATTAAATTTTTGAAAAACAAAGCAATTTTATGTAGAAAATCCTCAAAGCATAGTATTTTATGAATAAAATGTATGAGTATGAGATGAAATGCATTTCAAAAACAGTAGTATTGAACCCAGATCTCCCAAAATTAAGATTTTCAATCAATTTTCCTTAAGTTCTCAAACTTCAAACACATTTTGTATTAAACTCAAGGAAGTATCAATCTTGGATAGTCAAAACAAAATCACACACAATAACATGTACAAAGTTTAGCAAAGAGTAACTTATATAGTGTGTGCAACTAGCAAAAGCTTGAGATACATGTGAGATGATTTGTGAATACAGAGCAATTACAATTTCTACAAAATTCATCACATAAATTTGAAAGAGAATATCACTTAAAGAGTTACATCATATAACTCTCATATCTCCTAGAATAAAAGTTTGCAATCATGTAAGTTTCTTGATTTGCCACATATTGTACACACCAATTTTATTTGATCAGAAGCTTACTAAAATAGCCAAGATAATATACACATCAATTTTATTTGATTGAATTAATTATAATCCAATAATGTACACACCAATTTTAGCAATTAAACTAAGGCTACACCTTATATTCTTTTTGTGCATGTGCTATACTTTCTTGAGGACAAAATCTTACGATATGCACTAAGGTATTCATGATTGGCTAGTAAACAGTGGCGAGATGGTTATTTATGTCTTTCTCAATAAGTTCAAGTCCAACAATCAAAAACATGTGACTTCAAGTTCAAGACAAAGTGATCAAAAACTATAAACATCTTCCCACATAACATACACTACAGAGCTCAAACTAGTAAAGTGCAATAAATAAGCTCATTCAAGCTAAACAAGATACATAAATATGCTATGTAAAAATAGAATGGCCAACCTTGATTTCAAATCCAAATAAAATAATACAAAACACATTTTGCTTCCCTTTTCCTTTTTTTTTTTTGTTTTTTGTTTTTTTTTTTTGTTTTTTTTGTTTTTGAAAAGAAATAACAAAAACACTCCTAGAATGAAATGCATGAATGTTATGCAATGCAAATCCTAGAAAAACCAAAGAAAACAAAAGCAACAAAGAAAAATAGTTACAAAGAGTAGAGTGATAAAGCACAAGAACTACGTCAAAAAGACTCACTAAGATTGAACCTTTTGCATCCAAAACTTTTTAGATGTAACTCTAGCATTGGAGTTATTCTTCAAATTAGAATGATGACCAACTCCAAGATTGGAATAAAAGTTTAGAGTTTTTACTAACTCACCAATAAGTACCATAGGATCTTGTACTTGAGGCACAGATACTTTTGTCTTATTTGCTCGTTTAGTAGCTTGCAATTTGAAACAGTTTGGATGAATGTGCCTAGACTTTCCATAAAAATGACAAACCCATATGGACCTATCATGCAACTTGCCCTTAGGAGGGTTAGGAGTCTTAGGTTTAGATTCTTGAAGATCAACCCTAATTTTCCTAGGAGGTGTGACTTCTATAAGTTTGACAACCTCACTCACAGGGGGCTCAGAAGAAGGAACAAAGTTTGTAGAATGAGTTTCAGGCACAAAGATGCTTTTTACAAAACCTAAACTAGTTTTGTCCGAAGGAGACTTTTGAACACTTAGCATATGATCAAGTTTGGAGCTTGCAGACCTATTTGTTTGTTCTCTAGTAATAGATAATTCAAGTTCCAAATTCTTAACTTTATCAAATAAAAGCATGTTCTCAGTCTTCACATTATTCAACAATTCATTAGCATCAAACAGTTTCACAAGAAAATTTTTCTTATTAAGTTCAAGAGATGCAATTTTCTTTAATTCTAGATCAACACTCATAACATCATTTGCAGCAACTTTGCAAAGTTTATTATAGGCTTCTTGCAAATCTGCATCCTTAGAGAGTTCCCCATCAGAAGGGTTCTGCTCAACAGTAACACTTTCATCAACTACAGCAGTAACAGTGAAAGCAATGAAGTTTCCATTCTCATCACTACCAAACTCATTGTCAGAAACTTCATCATCACTAAGGGTTACAGTCATAGCCTTACCCTTAAATCTCAAGAATGTTGGATATTCAGATTTCACATAACCATACCTTTGACACCCAAAACATTGTTGACTCATAGAATTATTAGAAGGTTGACCTACTTTCTCTTTAGGTTTTTCAGTGTTATTAACCTTAGTGGGATCATTCCTCCTAAAATTTCTAGGTTCAACATTGTTCTTACCTTTTGTCCTTCTGTTATTGTTCCTAAGAAAATTTCTAAAGTTCTCGGCAAGATAGGCAAGATAGGCAATCTCTGTAGTAGAGAGCTCATCATTAAATCCACTCACATCAACATCATCAACAGACTTAAGAGCTATTGATTTGGATTTGCTAGTCTTAGGTAGGTCCAACTTATAGGACTAAAGAGATCCTACAAGTTCATCAACAGGGATGGAGTCCACATCCTTGCTTTCAGTGATGGCAGACACCTTGGGTCTAAAATCCCCAGTCAAAGATCTAAGAATCTTCCTAATAATTTTAGGTTGATCATAGATTTTACCCAAATTATATACAAAATTAACAATATCATTAAGCTTAGCATAGAATTCATCAAAAGATTCATCATCAGACATCCTAATACTTTCAAATCTAGTTGTTAATTATTGCAACTTATTGATCTTAACTGCCTTTGTGCCTTCATGCACAGTTTGGAGGATATTCCGAGCAGTATGAACAACCTCAACATTAGAAATTCTCTTAAATTCCTCCATAGAAACAACATTAAAGATAACATTCATAGCCTTATTATTAAAAACGGTTGCTTCTTTCTGAGAAGTTTGTCATTCACTAATAGGAGTAGTGGGCTTCTCCCATCCGTATTCAATGAAGTTCTAGACTCTCTCATCAATAGATTTCAGGAATGCTTTCATCCTCACTTTCCAATAAGCATAATTATTCTCATCAAAGTGAGGTGGAATAACAAGAGAGTGATCATGTTCCATGACAATAGGGGTCAAGGATCAACTCTTAGATCAAAGGATCTAAGCACTAGAGCTAACCCGCTCTGATATCACTTGTACGTTTTTAGACCCCTTAAAATACAACCAGATTAACCTAATTAATTAGCCAAGTAATTACTTAGTCAAATTATCAAATCTAGGTTAACACAAATATATCATATCATTGTAAAGTGCAAAAAATAAATAACACAACGATATGATAATCCAGGAAAACCAAACCGGTAAAAAACCTGGGGAAGATTTAACCTAGCTATTCTCAAGGCAAAATAAATCCACTATGAAAGAATTGAAGTTTACACAATAACGACTTAGACCACTAACATCCTATTGCTACCTCGAGTAGGAAACTTACTACCACGATTGCATGACAACTCTAAGTCCATGGACTACTTCTTTCTTGGATTCACAGCAAGTACAAGCACTCCCACTTGTGTATTTTTGAGCTCTTGAAAACAGTAACTGAATTTATCACAAAACTCTTGACATCAATCTTGAGATTGGAAACCCTAAGTGTATATGAAGGCAAGCACCTCTAAATCTCACAAGAGATTCACACACACAGCATAAAGAGCCACCTCAAAACATAGCCAGGGTTTTTCCTTTTATACTTAAGGCAAAACATAAAACACTACACGTCTAACAGGCTTGGGCTGAGTTGAAAAATTCTGTAGAAAAACAATTTGCACGAGCTTCGATCGAACAAGTCTAACTTTCAATCGATCGAGCCAGACAGATTTACATAGTAAATCCTGTAATACACTCGATTCCAACTTTACACAAAAACATTCTTTGAGCAAGTCTAAAACAAGACTAAACATTTTGATCATGGTTTGCCAACATTACAAAATGAAGTTCTAATACATTTAAACGTAAAATCTTAGAACCCAACATTCTTATCTTTGGCCATCAACAAATTTGCAAATTGCAATTGCCACAAATTGAGTTTGATACCAGAACAAAAACTAGAGGTTTTATTATTAAAGGTTAAATAGTGATTTAAATGGGGCTAAGGAATAAATTTTAAAATATTGAAATCCTAATATAAAATTATTTAACTCTTCAGATCAACTTCCTTTGGAGTTGCACATTCAACCAAAAAAAAAAAAAAAGGAGATGTAAACAAATATAATGAAGAGATTAACTGTTTGAACTTTAGAGCAATGACAGAGCCAAGAATATTTGACTTCATGAGGGGATGGAGGGCAATTGCCCCCCTCAAACAAGGCTTGTGCAGAATGAATGTGATGGAGAATTTGAATGGACATATCAATGATATGAATCCGTTTGACAACAACTTATTTAGTTGAAACTGAAATTTTTTTGCTGAAAGTATCATAGATAAAACTAAATGGTAGTTGAAATAGTACAGTGAGATTCATAAATAGTACCAAAAAGTGCAATAGGAGTCATGAGACCCATAAATAATAAAAAAAAATAAGCTGAAGAGTAAAAATAATCTGAATAGTAGCAAAAAAAAAGCTAAAAAAAAAAAAAAAAAAAAAAAAAAAAACCGCCGGTGTTTTAAGCTAATACCAAAGGCAACCGAAATGTTAATTTCTATTAACTGAGTCTACTAGAGCGAGCCTTAAGTAAAGACATGTGAGAGTTGAAGTGGGTACGAACAAGCTTAGCTGGGTGCTCACTGGACGTTCGCTTGTCAGCGCCTCAAGTGAGCCCATAAACTTGTTGTAGTAAGGTCTGTACATGTTTCGCTCGAGCTAGATTGTTACAAATCGAAATTGTAGATTCTGGAGAATTTTTCTGAAAATTGAGGGAACAATTTTTTGTCTCTAACGACCAGTACAAATTTTATAGTTAACCAAAGTACTTTCCAAAAGAGTCTTGACAATGGTCATTCTTCATTGCCTCTATATATATATATATATATATATATAGATATAGCCTCCATATTCAATTCGTTTCTTTTACAGATTTTTATACCATCAAAGAGAAATTAACATAATTCTACCATTGCTACTTGAAGAATTTTGACTTAGTTATATATATTATGAAGACAAATATGTCTGTAACCCTATAGAAAACTCTTTGAGGGGAAAATATTCTCTTAAAGATGGTGAATTTATTCATACTTCTAAGTCATTAAAGTTTTGTATACTTTCATTGTTTACAACTAAAAAGCACCTAAACGGATATGAGTATGTATATGATATGGCGTCACTATAATTTTTGAAAAAGTAGAACATGAGAGTATGTATGGGGATACTTATATTAATTAATTAATTGCTTAATTATATATATATATATATATATATATATATATATATATTCAAAGCTTATAAAATTTTTATAACAAAAATAATTGTTTTTAAATAACTATTATTTTTTTTTTTTTGAAGAATATTAAAGCCTAGCTACTTGAACATGAAAAAAAAAATTGTGAAAAGTTAACTAGGCTTGATGGGTGTTGAACTTTAACATATAAAAGACAAAAAAACAAAAACAACAAAAAAAAAAAAAAAACAAAACAAAAAAAAAAGACAAAATTTTGAAAAGAAGCATTTATTTACACATTAAAAGGCACGGCACACGGAACAAACATAACTTTTTTTTTGTTTTCTTTATCATTTTTTTAACGACATTAAGAATAAATAACTTAATTGGAATTTAGAAATATATTCTAAATAAAAAAATGTTTAATTAGATGCTAGTGACCTAAAAGTTAAAATACAAACCATTCTTAAAATATAAAAAAAAAAAAAAAAAAAAAAAAAAAAAAACACTCAAAATTAAATAAATCAAAAATTGAAACACCTGGCTGCCAGGTGTGGGTACAAGAGCTGCTATGATTTCTCGTGCGTCTTATGGTTATGTACCAATCTTCTTTCAGATCTACAAGCATTGATTGAAGAGCTTTGAAATAAGACAACAATTAAGTTGTTGTATTATTAGTTACATACTGGGATCTATGCAAAAAGAAATTTCTATAAGAACAAGTCCAATTGGATATTGGAACTGATTCAAGTATATGCCCATAGGTTCAACTTTAGGTTGTATTTTGGGATAGTCTAGTTTGGTTGAGATTCCTTATACTTGTAACTTCTTGATTTTTGATTAGAAGATTTTTTGGAAGTTGCAACTTGAAATTCACCCGATGAGGGTTTTTGTCTGCAAAAAAAAATTCCTATTATGATCAACTTGTCATGTCAAATTTATTTTCTATTGTACTTAGTTTAGTTTGGTGATTTGATTGTTCCTCCACTAATTTGCATGTAATATGAATAATTAATCAACTTGGATAATTGAATTAATTATTAACCGGGTTCAATCTATAAACAAACAAAATTGATTTTAGGTGTTAAGGATGCTCTCAAAATGTAGAGTTTCAGGTTAGGATTTTCACACTTTTTTTCCCTCTCCTAGCCATGTCTAGTCCGTGTCCTCGTGTCTTGGCCATGTTTGATTATTAAAAAAAGGGAAAGGACACGCATCTAACCGTGTCCTCTGTGTATGCCGTGTCCTGTACGTGTATGACAGGCAAATTGAAGTGTCCATACTTTCTTGGTTACCCTATAATCCCCTACATATTGTAGTTAAAATTGAGTCTCTATATGGTAGGGTATTGATTAAGTTATGTTTAAGATTTTTTTTTTTTTTTTTTTTTTTTGCAATTTTTCATATTGTTTTAGCATAATTTCATCCCAAACAAAAAATAGGGTTAACTTTTTTATTATCATAGATTAGTGGTTGTAGCCCCCTAAACAATTAGACTATTTCAGTAATGAAATTTCAAAGTCTATCTCTTATTTTTCTAGTGGATTCTTGAGAGCTTTTTATTATGGATTTAGTAAGCCCCTTAAATATTAAGAGTTCATTCTTAAAATAGACTCTATCAAGAGATTTATAATTCAGGAACATTAACTACGTTTCCTTATAAAGAGAATCAAAGTTCAATTTCTCTCTCCCTCACTAATTGTAACATTTTTTTTTTAAAAGGGTGTGTTCCATTTCTTATGAATATCCTATTGCATCACTACGTGCCTATGTCTAACACTCCATTTGTTTCATTGTAAAATGTTTTATGAAAACGTTTTCAGCATTTTATTGCGTTTGTTTCAACATAAAATTTGGTCAAACCTAAAAATGTTTTCCATTGAATGTAAATTATTTTGTAAAATATTATAAAATTGTTTACCTTTAATTTAAAAATTGGTAAAATTTTTTATACGAATACATAGTGTCCCTCCTTCCCATCTGGTGGCTAGGTCACCAATGCCGTTGGTCTGGTCATCGAAATTGATGGTCTGACAAGCAGAGCTAGTAGTTAGGCAGTTGGTGCCACCCGCTCTAGCCACCTGTACTGGCAGCTCCGAGGACAGAACCTCCAGCTCTGTTGACCAAGTCATTGGTTTTGGTGATTTGTGTTTGAAAGTGTTTACATGTCACACTAAATATCTGAAAATGTTTTCGAATGTAAAAACTACAAGTGTTGATGAGAAGTGTTCAAGACCCTTTCATTTTGTCTTTCTTCATCCTTATAGGATTCAAACTCGCTATTATTTGAATTTTTGCAAAAATTTAACCGTTTGGTTCAATCTACAGTGGCTGCAATACTTTTCCCCCTACATGAATCATAATTAATGCACTACACGTGTATTTTATACTTCTTTATCAAATGAAACTGTTCTCTACGTGTTATATGCACATAAGCCGTGCTCACATGACTTTTATTTTTGAGTATAAACACAAAATAATGCAACCCACCTCAATTTTTCATAATAGATTTGACAATTCTTTAAATGGTTGAGGGTGTGAATGGTGAAAAAAAAATAGTGGGAATATGACCATGAGTATCAGTTGTGTCCTCATCAACTCACAACTGATATTAAATAGTACATTTAGATGTTGAAACTTGAATGCCCAGCAGTAGTTTCTACATTTTGGAATAACTTGGTATTTTCCAATGCTAATAAGACTCTTTTTTGTTCATTTTCTAATGACTTTTCAATTGACTATTTTCAATAATTGTAATTTTGCAGTCTTAATGTCAGTTTCATCTAACGAGTCTGATCATGTATCATCCCAATCCCCAAGTCTGCTGCTACTGTTGAAGCTCTAGCGTGTCGCAGAGCTCTAAATTTTGCAAAAGAGTTGAGTATTTTTGAGGTAGTTTCTGAAGGTGATGCAAAAGTTATTATTAGAGCTTTACTATCTAAGGAGGTAGCTCATCCAGAGGATGGTCATGTGTTGCAGGACTCTCTTGTTTTAGCAAATGATTTTAGAGTTTGTAATTTTGTTCATGTCAAACGTGTAGGTAACATGGTTGCCCATTTTCTTGCCAAACGTTTTAAGTCAGGCAATGAGCTGCAGGTCTCGCTTGAGGTCATTCCCGAGGATATAGCTCCTCTTATAATGAGGGATTCTTTGTATTTTCTCTTTTTTCTTTCTTAATCTAGTTGGGCCTCCGGGTCTGGATTCTTAAAAAAAAAAAAAAAAAGGCTCCCAAAAAAAAGAAAGGCAGTTGCTAATGTATGTTTGGTTGATGATATCCAAAGGTCATGTAATAAAACTTCAATTAATAGTAACTGAAGACTGGTTTTTGGGGCTGGGGTTAGCTCACCCTTGTGGTATCGCGACGCTTTGTCCCGGGGTTCGTTAATTATATTTGAAGTTTTGACATTGCCTCTTCCACCCAAAAATAAAAATAAAATAAAATAAAAATAAAAAATAAAAAGAGAAGAGGAAGCTGTGACCTACCAGATCAAAAGCCAAATTGGCAACTAATAAAAAAAAAAAAAAAAAAGAATCACGTGGACTGTTGGATAAAGATTAGCCAAGCATTGGAATCTGACAAAATACTTTTAAGAGGATAATGGGATACTGGAAAGAAAAGGCTCAAAATAAAAGTAGTATAATCCACTTAAACATTTTTAGAACAGTTTATTTAATTGAACTGAAATTTTTTTATTAAAAATATTAAAAATAAAGTTAAAAAGTAGTTGAAATAGTACTATGGAACTTATAAATAGTACCAAAAAGTACAATAAAATCCACGAATAATAATAAAAATAAACTAAATAATAAGAAAAACTAGTTTTTTAAGTCAATGCCAAATGTCACAAAGTAGAGTGAAAGTCCAAAATAATAATCATATGAAAGAAGAAAAGCAGTACATCATTTTTAGTGGAGAGAGAGAAAGAATGATTAGATTATCATCAGCCACCTTCAGAGCACCAAGGATTTCTTCTTCTTTGGAGTGGGTATTTGAATGTGTTTGTTCTCCGCTCTCCATTCTTAAATATGCACTATTGCTTGTACTTCTCGTGGTTTGAAAAGGAAACTGGGATAGAGTTTGAAAAAAAAAAAAAAAAAAAACAAATAATATCTTCTCATTTCTCAATTTAATTGCAAACTAATAAACTTAATTTTCCTATTCAATTCACATGAAGTCAATTTTTTGGAGGGAAAAGGCTTAGTTATTATATATCCTAGAATCAGTTTAATTTCGTCGTATAATAATTGAAGGCCTTTTTTCGGCTTTCTATTTGTTTTTGAGTTGTGATTTTTTTTTTTAATACAAAAATTAGGCCCAAACCAATTTAGAAGTATCTCCTCCAATCCATTACATAATAATTTATAAGATGATCAATGTATATTATTTAAATAAATAAGTTATATAACTTATTAAAAAAAGATATGTTACTAAAGCTAGCAATGAATAGTTTTTTTTTTTTTTTTTTTTTTAATTTTTTTATCATTACACTGTGACTTTAAGGAAAAAAGCTCCAAGCCAATTTTTAGCTAAACCTTTTTTTCCCATTGTTGCCTTTAAGTTGCACGGTTTTATTTTTTTATTTTATTATTATTAAGTTTGGAAAATTATTTTATTTTTCCATATGGCATAATCTGGAGAGGTACTCATGGCCCAATAAGAGAAGCCGAAAAAGAGTCAAAATGATCAGGAAGAACTCTTATACATATATGGATATAGAATATAGAGCTTAAATAAGATTTTTGTAAAAATCCAACGGTTTGGTTATACTTACAATGGTTTTTATTTTATTTTATTTTTAGTATTAACACCCAAAAATGCTATGGACACATTTTTCTCACAATAACTTCTATAATTATTGGAGAAAAAGTGGTTAATTCATTAGTATTAGTTGTATCCACAACTCAATCAATTCAAGAATTCTGAAATTTGTTATGAAAAAAATTATATACTTACTAATTAATATGATGGTAAAGTATTACAAGGGTCTTCCATTAAGACAAGTCACTTATATAAAATCAAATGTCATCACCCACCATAATACCAACAAAATTGGATTATATGGCTAATATCAAAAAATAATCAAATATGCAGAGTCAAAATAAAAATTTTAAAACATAAAGGAAACAATGAAAAGAACCGTAAACTTTAAAGGCAAAAAGTATTTTTCAGTCTCTCTCTTCTTCTTCTTCCTCTTTTTCTTTTTTTTAACAAGTGTACCACTTATATAAATTTGCTTCTTCGAATGCAGCTACGTCAACAGAGCAACCGGCACAATTAGTTGATATTGTTGTGGACCCAAGTCTGCAAAACCCTGATCATTTCCCACAAGTTGAATGCCCCACAACCAATACAGATTTGGCACATGGAAGTAATTCTTTTTCCTTTGTTCTCTATATAAAGTTCATCAAACAAGTTTCTTTTTCTTTTTCTTTTTCTTTTTTTTATTTACATTTTTCTTGGGCTCAAAATATAATATTATGCTTAAATTATGAGTGACACGTGCATCTCACATGACATCTTAACTCATCATTTAACACCATTTGATCTCTCTCTCTCTCTCTCAAGTAATTCTTAAAAAAAAATATAAAAAAAATTAATTCTCAATTAAATCTTAATGCACTTAGATTACCAAAAGAAATTGAACACGTCTACCTCAAGAGTTAACTTTCAAACCACAAAGAGAATTCCCAAAGTGTACCAAAAAAGAAATAAAATAAAAATTTTGAAAATTTTACTGATCAGTAGTATTACTGCCAAGGGGCTACAACCCTTAATATATACTAAAGAAATCCTAATATGATAAGGAGATCTGTAGGAAAACCTAGAAAACCCTATAATTTATGCTAAACACAAAATTATGCTGAAATACGAAAACTGCTAAAAATATTAAATTGAGAAATTTACATAATTAAATACCATGTATTCTAGGAAACATCATCATAGAATTGATGGGACCTTGTAATACAAACTATTTTACCAATATATTTTACAAATTGCTGATTTGGTGAGTGATTATTGATAAGAAAAAAAAAATGATGTTAATGGTGAGTTTAGATGAAAAAAAAAATGTAAAAATTGGTCACATCAACCGTTTGTAAAATATTGTAAAATAATTTTTTGAAAATTATAATATCAAAAAATTACCAAAATTAGCAATTTGGATAAATTGGAGGTCAAAATGTGGGATGTCGCTCAAAACGCGGTGTAGGTCAAGGCTCTAAGAGTATCTTCAGCAGAATCTCCAAATTTTTATACTATTTGGAGAATGAATAATGACTTTTACCTTTTAGCTACTCACTTTTTCAAATACATTTACAACAGATTCTCTATCCTATTTTCTATCTCATTTAAATATTTTTTTTTATTCATTATTTATTCTTTTTTTAACAACTACACATTTTCCAACATTTTTTATTCAACACCTAATTATTATAATAGGAAAAAAGCATTTGAAGAGTGAACAGTAGCTCATTAGATTTGATGAAAAGCATTTGAAGAGTGAACAGTAGCTCATCAGACTTGATGAGCTACTATTCATGAGTCAAAATAAAAAATTTAGGAATAGAGAGTCCATTGAAGAGCTTTTTTTTGGATTTCACTCTCTATTATAGAGAGAATTTTGGATTTACATAGACCATTTGAGATGCTCTAAGGCCATAAATTTTGATCCTCACAGCAATTCTGTTTAGGACACAAAATTTCACGTGATTTTATTGTTTAATGAATTGATTTCTACTTGTCATTTTGTACTTCCAAACCTTTTGCAGCTTTACTTGTGACGGTCTCTTTGTTAAAGGAAATTGTACCATTCATTCTACATGAAGAATAACAATCTAATCTCTCAAAAAAAAGAGTATCAATCTAAAATAGAAGAAAAGAAAAGAAAAATGATCAAAACTTGTTTGTTTACTTAAAATATATATATATATATATATATATATATATATATATATGTATATATATATTAAATAAGATAGAGAAACATTTGGAATCAATTAAGAACTCTGGCTAAGAGATTGGGGAATAAAAGGTACCAAAAAAAAAATCATTGCAAAGAGTTTGATGTATGATGTGTTTTGTGGTTGGAAAATGCTAAAGCTACTAAAACATTTACTACAATATATGTACATGTTAATGTGGCAATAGGTGTGATTAGTGGACTAATTAATGAACGTTTAATTTATTTTTTGTTGATTGGTGAAACATCACTCTTTGTGGTTTGACAATTGGAAAACGCTATATAATTGCAAGCCCCTGATTTTTAAAACTCTGCAGGAAAAAAAAAGAAATGAAAACCGCGCCTTGTGTCTAGCTGCACTTAAGGGTGACTGGAAAACTTCAAAGAACTTCATCGATAAAGATCGGAGCATGCTTCATGCTAGATAGACAAAATCACGGGACAGACTGTTCACATAGCAGTTCATTCAAAATGCATATATTTTGTAAAAGAACTGGTGGAATATGGGACTGTGGAGGATCTAGCTATAGAAAATCTAAATAAAAACACAGGCCTTAGTATTGCTGCTGTATCTGGAATGGTCGAAATTCAAAATTAATGATAGAAAAGAATAATAAACTAACAATGAAACGTGGTACTAGGGAATTAATACCTTTTGGCATGGCAGCTGAAGTTGGACACAAAGAAATGGCCGAATATCTCTACTCGAAAACTGAATTCGACTGTCTAGATCATTCTGAACGCATTAGGCTGTTTCTTATTACCCTTTCCAGCAATCTGTATGGTATAACTACATTCCTTCGTGCTCCCAAATTTGTCACTTGACAGTGTTAATGTATATTATATTATATTATGGGCTTTAGGCCCAGTTACTGGGCTTTAGGCCCAGTTACTTTACTTGTATAGCACACTTGTACTTGTACTACACTTTACTTGTACCACACACTTACGCCTCCTATATAAGGCCCTGATGTATATTCTCTCATTAAGAAATACAATACAATCTTCCAGTATTTCTAACATGGTATCAGAGCCACTACTCTGACCTTTTCTTAGCAGTCTTGTCTGTATTGGTGTTACTCCACTCTCAACATCGCTTCCGCTATCACAACAGTCGTCGCAGCCTCTCGCCGTTGAAACTCCGACGTCTTCCAGCCGTCGTCCTTGGGTTTCGAACCTGCAGCCGCTGTCGTTGAGGAGTCCAACACCGCACAGAACACTGCACGTGTCATCACCGCCACGACTATTGCTCCGATCACATTTCTGGAGATATCACTGTGTTCGTATTGAACCGATCTACAAGGCGGTGAAAGCCTCGTAGTCATTAGAGACTGCACGCGCCGCCACGCGCGGCTTGAAGTTTCTGCGTCAGAGACCCACGCACCACACGCGCCATCATCAGTTCCAGCTGATGTCACCCGTGACGTCATCAGTGCCATGTCAGCTCTAGCTGCGTCAGCATCCACTCATCTGCTGACGTCAGCACCACGTCATCCTGTGACGTCATCTGCTGACCGTTGACCATCTGCTGGCATTATGTACTAGTGCAGTCGCCATTCCTGTCAAAGGAGTAAGTGAAGAAGATACTGCCTTCCTTGGTCGTATGATTGAATGGGATAGTCACAACCATATGATCCTCACATGGATTCGGAACACTTCCATTCCCTCCATTTCCAACCTGTTGGGCAGCTATGATGATGCCGCCAAGTCAGCGTGGGATATGTTGGCCAAAAGGTACTCCACTACTCATGGCTCTATGAAATATCAGTTAGTGGTTGAATTGCATCAACTCAGAAAAGAACCAGGGCAATCCATCAATGACTACTATGATCAGCTTCGCTTCATTTGGGACCAAATTGACCTTTCTGATCCAACTTGGGCATGCTCAAAGGATGCTCAACAATATGCTTCCATTAGAGATGAATTTCGCCTCTATGAATTCCTGATGTCCCTTCACAAGGATTTTGAGCCCATTCGAGGCCAGCTTCTAAATTGCAGTCCTGCTCCCTCTCTTGATACTGCTGTGAATGAGTTGGTTAGAGAAGAAGCTCGTCTTGCAACCCTTCAAGCTCAGAATAAGCTCAATGTTTTGGCTATTACACCTTCTGCTCCACTCATAGAGCAACCTCAACAATCAGGTGATTCCTCTGGCTCTAACAATCGTCGCAAGTAGACCAACAAAAAGTTCTGCAACTATTGCAAGAGTCCTAGCCACACCATTGAGACTTGTTATCGTCGCAACAAATCTACTGTTGCTGTTGCTAATATTGAGCCTACTCCGTCAATGGCTTCCATTTCATCTGAGTCCCAGTCTTCTGGATCCACTATCAACCTCTCCCCCATTGAACTACAGGAGATCATAGCTCAGGCTGTTCGTATGGCTGGTAATGCATCTCTTTCCATTGCTCTCTCAATTCTACCCGGTAAGTCTCAAACTTGGCTCTTTGACTCTGCCTGTTGCAATCACATGACACCTCACTCCTCCTTATTCTCCAAACTTGACCCTGCACCACACCCTCTAAATATTCATATAGCTGATGGTTCCACCATGCATGGGAATAGTCTAGGTTTTGTTTCGACCTCCAACCTCTCTGTTCCTGGAGTCTTCCATGTACCTGACCTATCCTATAATTTGTGCTCTATGAGACAATTAGCTGAACTAGGTTACCGCCTTATTTTTGACTATTCTGGGTGTATTGTGCAGGATCCGAGTACGGGACAAGAGCTTGGGACCGGCCCTAGAGTTAGGCGTATGTTTCCCGTGGACAATCTTCATCTTCCACCTGTTGCTCCTGTTTCTGTTGCTACTATAGCTGCTGCAGTTTCTTCCTTACCATCTCTTGCACTTTGGCATTCTCGTCTTGGTCATGCATCATCTTCTCGGGTACAACAGTTAGCTTCTAGGGGTCTGTTGAGTTCTGTGTCCAAAGACAATTTTGATTGTACTTCATGTCAGTTAGGAAAACAGCCAGCTTTGTCTTTTAATAACAGTGAATCCATTTCTAGTAGTATTTTTTAGTTAATTCATTCTGATGTTTGGGGACCTTCTCCTGTTGCTAGTATTGGTGGATCTCGATATTTTGTTGTCTTTATTGATGATTATTCTCGTTATAGTTGGATCTTTCCTATGAAATCTCGTTCTGAAATTTTACCAATATACAGCAACTTTGCAAAAATGGTTGAAACCCAATTCTCCAAACGTATCAAAACTTTTCGTTCTGATAATGTTCTTGAATATACTCAATATGCGTTTCAAGCTTTGTTACTTTCCTATGGCACTGTGCATCATCTAACTTGTCTAGGTACCTCTCAGCAAAGTGGTCGAGCCGAAAGAAAACTTCGTCATAGTCTTGACACTGTTCGTGCTCTTCTTCTTTCTGCTAAAGTTCCTGCCCCATTTTGGGGTGAAGCTGCTCTTAATGCTGTTCATGCGATTAATCGCATTCCAAGCACTGTCATCCATAATCAAACTCCGTATGAGCGTCTCTTTGGGTCACCTCCTGATTATCATCACCTTCGATCCTTTAGATCTGCTTGTTTCGTTCTTCTTCAACCTCATGAACACAACAAACTTGAGCCTCGATCTAGACTTTGTTGTTTCCTTAGTTATGGCGAAACTCAAAAAGGGTATAGGTGTTATGATCCTGTCTCTTATCGTCTTCGTGTTTCTCGTAATGTTGTCTTTTGGGAACATCGATTGTTTGTTGAACTCTCTCACTTTCGTTCTTCCCTAACTACCTCCTCTGTTTTAGAAATTTTTCCAGATGAGTCTCTTGTTCCTTCTACAAATACTTTTGATCCTCCTTTAGACCCTTCTCCAGATATTTTTTATGCTTCTCCTAGACAGATTAAAGATGAACAGGTTGATGACGAGCTACCCCATCTAGAGCCTGGGTCCCCTGCTCCTGCTCCGCCTGAAGATCCTCCACAAGACATTCCACTTCGCCACTCAACCCGGGTAAGATCCATTCCTACACATTTACTTGACTATCATTGTTACACTGCCCTTGCTACACTTCACGAGCCTCAAACCTATCGTGAGGCCTCCACTGACCCTTTATGGCAGATTGCAATGAAAGAGGAACTTGATGCATTAACCAAAAACCATACTTGGGATCTGGTCACTCTCCCTCCTGGACAGTCTGTGGTTGGTTGTAAATGGATCTATAAGATCAAGACTCGCTCTGATGGGTCCATTGAGCGCTACAAGGCTCGTCTTGTTGCAAAAGGTATTACACAGGAGTATGGGATTGATTATAAAGAAACCTTTGCTCCAGTCGTATCTCATCTGTTCGTGCCCTCTTAGCTGGTGCTGCTAGTAGATGGGATCTTTTTCAGATGGATGTTAAAAATGCTTTCCTTAATGGGGATTTGAGTGAAGCAGTCTATATGCAACCTCCTCCTGGTCTCTCTGTTGACTCAAATAAGGTTTGTCATCTTCGACGTGCACTTTATGGTCTTAAACAAGCTCCACGAGCTTGGTTTGACAAGTTCAACTCCACTATCTTTCGCTTGGGTTACACTGCCAGTCCGTATGATTCTGCCTTATTTCTTCGTCGTACTGATAAAGGCACCATTTTGCTTCTTCTATATGTGGATGATATGATCATAACTGGTGATGACCTCAGTGGCATTCAAGAACTCAAAGATTTTCTCAGTCAGTAGTTTGAGATGAAAGATCTTGGACATCTCAGTTATTTCTTGGGTCTTGAAATTACTCATTCCACAGATGGTCTTTATATTACTCAAGCCAAGTATGCTTCTGACCTTTTATCTCGAGCTGAACTCACTGACAGCAAGACTGTTGACACTCCGGTTGAACTTAATGCGCATTTGACACCCTTGGGGGGGAAACCATTGTCTAATCCTTCTCTTTACAGAAGATTGGTTGGCAGTCTAGTTTATCTCACAGTTACTCATCCAGACATCTCCTATGCTGTTCATCAGGTGAGCCAGTATCTGTCTGCTCCACGATCTTCTCACTATGCTGCTGTTCTGCGCATTCTTCGATACCTGAAGGGCACTCTCTTCCATGGCCTTTTCTACTCAGCTCAGTCTCCTCTTGTACTTCGTGCATTCTTTGATGCTGATTGGGCAGGGGATCCCACTAATCGCAGGTCCACTACAGGTTATTGCTTTCTCCTTGGTTCTTCTTTAATTTCTTGGCGAAGTAAGAAACAAACCTTTGTGGCCCACTCCAGTACTGAAGCAGAATATCGTGCCCTTGCTGATACCACATCTGAGCTCCTTTAGCTACGATGGCTTCTTAAGGATTTAGGTGTGTCCACATCTTCTGCTACTCCCCTTTATTGTGACAACCAGAGTGCCATTCATATTACTCACAATGATTTCTTCCATGAACGGACTAAACACATCAAGATTGATTGTCATTTTATCCGTTATCATCTTGTCCATGGTGCTCTCAAGCTCTTCTCCGTCTCCTCCAAAGATCAACTTGCAGATATCTTCACCAAGTCACTTCCTAAGGGACGCACTCGTGATTTGGTTGACAACCTCAAGCTGGTCTCACATCCACCTTGAGTTTGAGGGGGGCTGTTAATGAATATTATGTTATATTATGGGCTTTAGGCCCAGTTACTTTACTTGTATAGCACACTTGTATTTCTACTACACTTTACTTGTATCGCACACTTACGTCTCCTATATAAGGCCCTGATGTATATTCTCTCATTAAGAAATACAATACAATCTTCCAGTATTTCAAACAGACAATATGGCTATATAACTGATTACATTCTACTTTTTATCATGCTTTGTATTAGTAAATTAAAATATATATCTTACATATTCCAATATTTTGTTGAACTTTTAGACTTTGTTTTATAGGTACAAACTATGTTAGAATACATTCCCAATCCCAGAGTTGCTTTCAAGGACAAATCAACTTTGTCTGCAGTAACTCATATACTAACTCAATTTTTAATAATGATACTATAAAATTTTGTTGGAATTCTTTGAATTTTGGATAAGTTGCTTGCTCTCTCCGCTTCTAATTTCATTGCATTACTGCTTGAAAAAGTTGCATGCCCTGCACATATGATTTTGGGCAAGCAATAAGTAGCATGCAACTTAACTTGACATAAATGTGGCACAACACTAAACGTTGCTTCTAACTGCAATAAATCTCATTCCATGTATAGGTTTAGCATTGGAGATACTGACTAGATATCCAACAATGGCTTGCGAACGAGATGAGAATAATGATGGGAAAACAGCTTTGCATGTGTTGGCTCAAAAGGCTACACATATTGCCGGCGGCAGTCTGCTAAAGATCGTGGCACGATACACCAGCATATGTACGCTTTTCTAAACCCAGGATCCAGCATAACAATTTGGGAAATTATTGTTTTACACTCTACACATGATATAAAAGAATGTGGACATGGTTGAATTTAAAACATTTTTGAAAGGATCTGTAACGAAGCTTTTTATCAACATTTTGCATTACTCCAAGATATTTTACATTCTTTTTCAATTTAATTACTTTCATGATCTGAAGATCAACTTTGTTGCTTCCTGTTTCCCGTTGATAGAGGTCAATTTTTCAATTAATACTTTTAACCCTATTTCTAGACTTCAAAAACTTCTATAAGCAAGCATCAATGCCAATATTGGATCGTGATTTAATTGAAAGATTTTGAGAGCAAGTTCTACAGCGATCAGATAAGGAAATTTCGGACCTGATAAGAAGGCCTTCAGGAGTACTTTTCGACGCTGCAATGTCAGGAAATGTTGAGTTTTTAGCTTTGCTTCTTCGCAAGTATCCTGATCTATTATGGGAAGTTAATGAAAAAGAGCTAAGTGTATTTCATGTTGCTGTTATGCATCGTCACGTTCATGTGTTTAATTTAATATAACATAGAAGCAGCTAAGGATTACATAGTTGGAGATGTTGATGTTGACAAAAACATGTTGCACTTAGCTGGAATGTTGCCACACGCGGAAAGACTGAAGGTATTCCTTATCACTAGATCTTCTATTTTTTCTTGTTCTTTTTCTTTTTCAATTTACAATGGCATGTAGATTATAATTTTTGGATTTGATAGGGTCATATCATTTAAAAATTTTAGACTAAGTTTAAGTACACAATTTTTGTGTCACTTTTGTTGGGAAAAAAAAGGGCTAAGTAAACAAATTTTGATTCAACAACACAAACCCTAAAATATTATCAATAAATAGTGTTATCCTGCCACTAGAGAGAAAGAAAGGATAAAAATAATAAAGCCAAAAAGTGATAGGAACAAGCCCAAGCCCAAGTCCAACAACTAGCCCATAATTTTTAAGATATCTCTTAAGTTGTGCAGTGGCTTATAAACATATAAGATGACTCATTTCTTAAGTTTGAAACTCAACCCACTCCAAAATCAGTTTAACTCTAATTTTTTCGTTTAACTTTTTAAATTACACGTGAATGTGAAAATGATTAACTCAATCAACCACTTCATGAAGTTTTGACAAAAGTTATAGTTGTAAAAACACTAAAATTATAAATGACATGATTATAAGTGTATTATTTAGTTTAAACAAAGAAAATGAATCCACGTTATGTGGAAAGGATCTAAATACCATTTCAAATTCATCTTTGATATGCTATGTAGTATTCATTTTCATGTGTTAACAAAATTGTCTATGTAACGTTTCAACCTGCATTTCATTCCAGGAAGTGGAAAAGATTGTCGGACCATTTCATATGTATATAAAAAATTCTGAGGGAATGACACCCATAGAAGTATTCAATAAGGATCATAAAGAATTACTTAAAGTAGGCGAAGAAGACAGCCAATTCATGTATGCTTGTAGCAACTCTCATTTCTACAGTGGTCTTCGCTGCAGCTCTCACTGTTCCTGGTGCTAGCAATAAGATATTAAACACTCCTTTTTTTGGCAAAAAGGAGTGGTTTATGATTTTCATCCTTTCAAATGCAGTTTCACTCTTTACCTCTGCAGCATCAATAGTGTTGCTACTGTCCATTCTAACTTCAAGCTATGCACAAAATGAGTTTATGTATTCATTGCATGCAAGGTTGATGTTCGGGCTCACAACACTCTTCATCTCCATAACAACCATGGTATCGGCCTTTATCGCTGCCATCTTTTTGATCTTTGACTGCAAGTTGGAATGGGTTCCATATGTCATTGCTTCACTTGCTTGTGCTCCTGTTGTTTTATTTCTTGCGCTACATTCTAATCTTTGGGCTGATTTGATCCGCTCTTATTACTGGTCTAAGTTTTTATTTCCAGCCAAGCAAGTACCGAATATTTTAGCGAGAATTTTGAATTGGAAAAGCACTTTTAGTACTGATCAGTATATTTTATGATTTCCAATTGTACTTAAGACCCCATTAGTTGTAACTTGTTTTGAGCAATATGCACGGACCACATGAATTTCTTTCCTCTATCAACGTATCTCATCAGTAGTTGTTGGCCAATATTGTGGATACAAAGCAGGCATAACAAATAATGAACTAAAATCTAAACCTAAATTTCTAAAATTTATAATGATTGGAAATTAAAGTCTTCTATGCTAAATAAAAATATACTTTAAAGATTTCAATAACTTGATATAGTCCTCAACCTTTGCAAGGCATCACTTGAAATTAATTATCTTTTGCCTTCATCAAATTTGCAAATTGCAATTACAACAAATCTATATAATTTAAATAAGAGTTGCTTCATTGACAATTGTGCCACATTCTTAGCATAATGTTGATAAGTTCTTAATAAAATTACATTTTTCTTATATTATTAAAGTTTCATCTACTATTTTTATTTTTTTTCTTAACCCAAAAAAAAAAAAAAAAAAAAGAAAGAAAGAAAGAAAGAAAGAAAAAAGAAGCAAATCGTCAAATTTTTCATGCATCTTGCAGGCTAGTGACTAGTAACTAGTTCAACCTAATACTAGAACAAAATCTAAAGGGTTTATTATATTACGTTTAATATTATTTAATTGGAGTTAAGGAATATATTTTAAAATTTTTGGGAATCCTAACATAAGGTTATTTAACTCTTCGGGTCAACTTCCTTTGGAGTTGCATGGTCAACAAAGAGGGAAAGGAAAAAGAAGGGGAAACAAATATAAAGAAGAGGGGCAAAATGTGTGTGTGTGTGTGTATATAATAAGTGGCGTTTTGGATTGGGGGGAAATTACTCGTTAAGTGAGGTTTGTGTAGAATGAATGTGATAGCAAAGTGGAATGGACATATCGGCTATACAAAATGTCAATTAGTACTTGGTTGAGCCTACTCGAGCAAGCCTTGATTGAGGACATGTGAGAGTACAAACTACAAGGGGGTACGAGCGAGCTTAGTTGGATGCGGGCTTGAATTTTGTTTGATAGCATCTCAGGTGAGCCCATAAAGCTTGCTAGAGTCTATCTCCCTTGAGAGAGTTACAAAAACAGTAGATTCTACAGAATTTTGCAAAAATGTGAGGGTATGAGACATTTTTTTTTTTGTCTCTAACTAGTACAAATTTTAGGGCTTGTACAAACTAGACTAACTTTTCAAAAGAGCCTTTTCAATGGTTATTATTTCTTGTCTATATATATAGCCTCCATATTAAGTTTGTTAAAGACCATAAAATTTCATGTAATTTGCTTACTCGGGCAAAGAATAGTGTAAGGTTGAATTTATTCAACCATCTAATTGGCTTTATTCCGTGCCAAATTTGCTTGTAATTCAGCATTTAGTAACCCTGTATTTAGGTGGGTTTGATGTAAGGGTAGTGAGTGAGATAGAGTGAAGATTGCTCAAGAGTGTGCAAGAAAACAGAGACTCGCGGCTGGGACTCGCGGGTGACTCGCGGCTGCAAGCCGCCAGACGCAGCACACGTGCCAAGCATGCTGGAAGGTGAACAGTCATGCAAGCTGGAGCACTACAGGACAAAACAGGACAACTGGCCATACGGTTATCCCGCGACTGGATCTCGCGACTTAGTCAAGCCGCGAGGTCAAGCCGCGAGCCACCCCTGTTTTGTAAAAACCTGACGTTTCACATTCCTCTCCCACTCCAATATAAATACCCCTTTTACCCACGATTGTGAGAGAGCTTCCAGAGAGAATTTTGAGAGAGAAACCCTAAAGAAAAACAAGATTGATTCACCCACAATCTATACATTAGAGTCTCTTCAAATTCCTCATCTCTCTTCCTCTCCATAGCCAAATCCTTGAGAGGCCATTATACCAAACCTGGTTCTCACCATCATCATCACTGTGAGACAGCTGTTTGGATTTCTGGGAAGCAGTTAGGAAGGAACCAATCTTTATTGGTTGATGCTACGATCTAGTAGCGGAATCCGGGAAGCTAGAAAAGAAATAGGTTCGGCGTAACCTCGTTGGAGCAAGAAGCTTGGAGGGCTTAGGTGCACTGGGTAGATTAGGCTTGGAGGGTCTATTGCTGTCCATGTATCCCAACTGTATTTTCTAGTGGATTGTTTACCGCTTGGAGGGCGGCGGAGAGGTTTTACGCCGAGGGCTTCGGTTTCCTCTTCGATAACACATCGCGTGTTGTCCTTGTGTTTGCATCTTCCTTCCTCTCTATCTTTGCCTTTTTATTATCTGCTGTGGATTATATTTTGTTTTGGCTTAGATAGTTTTTACCTATTCCATATTATAGCATATGTTAAGTTTCCGCACACTAGTTGTTTGACATATTGCTTGAATTGGATAAGTTGTAATTTGGGGGTCTAAACGTTCAAAGGTGTTTATACACGTTTTTGAACTTTCAAATAGGTATAATTTGAATGAGATATCACAAATTTAATGAAATTGCCCATTTTTTATTTTTATCGTAGAAAAAGTACATAATTTTTTGTTGAACGCATGCTAAAATATTTTGAGATTTTCCATAAAAATTGGTACTAAGTATACCATTTGAGGCTTTACAATTAAGCAAGCAATTAAAATTCACAAGTCAAAAATGATTTAGGAATTTAATTGGTTTTCATAAATTACTGGTACGATTTTTATTCAAGTCTATTTCTTCGTTATATTTGGTCCTTTTATCTTTATCAAGTCATACATGCATTTGATTTATTTTAAGATTAAGTTAACCTCTTTTAATTGATGAGTATGTCAAATTTTATTTGTGAATTTTTAACTATTGATTGAAAGTTTCACATCATTCTTTTAAGTGTCTTCAAGTTTCAACTTTTAATCCATTGCACAAGTTTAGACTAAATCACATGAGTCACAATTGCTAAGACATTCTAAACATAACTCATGTGATGTCACCATTTGTATCCACAATTGGTCACCCATGGTCTTAAAATCCTAGGAGAAGTCCATACAAATACCTTTTTTTTTTTCTCCTATTCATGAAAGATAGGGCATCTATCTTGATAGGCCCAAAAACATTCCTAGAATCCTAACCCATTCCCACGGTTGGTCTGCCCTTCCCCTTTCGGTTTTTAAGCTCTACCCAAAAGTCCCAACAGCTAACATCCCAAACATTCCCATAAACGTCTCTTCCTTTCTCCTCTACAGCTCTACACCTTTACCCGAAAATCCTAGCCCTTTGTAGCCACTTCCTTTGAACAACAACTTCACTGCAAACTCCCAAAACAAAACCAAAAACCCCAAGCAAGAAAACCAAAAGCCCTAAATCAAACCTAGAAAACACAAGAAAATTCCATCCTTTTTACATCAATTTGAAACTACAAACACAGCCAACTCCCAACATTATCTCCCCAACCTCCAAAGCCCAAAAAATAGAACCAAAATATAGAAAGCTCTCCTTTCTACCATCAAGCCAAAAAAACTAGCAAAGATCCCTCATTTTTGCCATTTAACAACAAACAATAATCAACAACAACCCACTAACCATAACAAACAAAAGCAGCAGATAATGAGAAGCAAGAAAGGCAGAGAAGAAAAGAAAGCAAAGTATCAAGCATAAAAGAAGAAGCAGCACTGAGCAGAGATTCTCAGAACAGAAAAAAAAAAAAAAAAAAAAAAAAAAAAAAAAAAAAAAAAAAGTGAGACGACCCCCAATAATTTTTTTCTCACTCTCTTTTGTTTCTTTTCTATTTTTTGCTTGAAATCTAATTTAAAATTTTGTTCTTTTTTTTCTTTTTCAACCATAAACAAAGCAGAACAAGGGAAGCAAGAAAAAAGCAAGTAGCGGGAAGGGAAGCAATAGCAAATGGCAAACCAAAATGGGTAGCACTTACTTCCTATTTCATTTTTTCATGCTATGCTTTTATTTTTGGAATACATGCTCACATGTTTATAGTAGCTCAAGTGTACACATGAACACACACGGCTACACCTATTCCTGTTCTCACATAGGTGAACACGGATTCCATACAAACAAAGCATGCTTGCACAAACATACATTCATACACACATACACACATACACACAACAATAGTAAACCCGAAACCCCTCAAAACCCCATATTAAACCCCAAATCAAAAACTCACAGCAACAACCATTTGGAACCCCAAACCCAAAACCTCAAACTAAATCAAGAAACCAAAAATAGTCACACCCAAGAGCTGAGAAGAAGAGAAGGGTTAGGTTTTGGTCATGGTTTCGATCTGGAGAGAGAAGCTCACCAGTAGCGGTTGTGGCATTTGGTGTTAGAGTGGATGGTTCTAATCTGATGGGGAGATTTCAATTTAAGAGGTAGACATGGCAAACGAGGCGGGGTAGGTCTAGTTCAGGTCGGATCAATCGGGTTGCAGGTTAAAACGGGTCATTTTTATGTGGGTTAAAAACAGGTTTGGGTCAATCAGGTTACCGGTTGGATCGAGTTGACCCGTATCTTTCACATGAATATATATATATATATATATATATATATATATATATATATATTTTTTTTTTTAATTATAAAGAAAACAATATGTATTTTCCATTTGAAAAGTCATACAACAAATTACTTGATGTAAAATGCATTACTTTGAATTCACCACTTATATTAAGAATGAACTTAGTTAAACTTATTAATACTTATTCAATAATTTTAAAATTATACAAATCCCAACATTGCTAACTAAAACAAAATTACACAAAAATAAGTAAAACAAATACACAAGTTTTATTTCTTCACAATATCAACATCCCAAAATATTAAAAAAAAATTACAAATGACTTATTGGATAACTCATTTGACAAAGAATAAAAACATATAAAAAATTTACAATCTTGAAAATTAATTTTATAATCTATTATTAATTGTAGTTGACACTCTATTTTAATTTGAGAATATACATTAAAATTTGATTGTTTATTTATTTATACATGGTCTTCTTTATGAATATTATATCATTGTTAAGCGACGCACACTTTAGAAAATATCATAATTTATTTTGAAAAACCTTTTATTTTGGACATAAATTGTTAAAAAATAGGTCTAACCATTCATAATTTATGCTAATTTAATACTTTGGCTTCACTATTTTCACACGAATGAATGTTTTTCATGCATGTCTACAATTTTAAATCTATATTTTTAACTCTAGTGTAACCAGATTATCTTGGCATATACTTTGCTATTTGATATCTATAAATCATTACTCATTACAAAATGCTCAATCATTCATCTTTTAATTCATTTGCATGCAGTTATGCAAATGTCAAATGTCTCAATTGTTTCCTTAAAACTCACAACAAACAATTAAACCAATATTGTCTCAATTCTAGTTTTTTTTTTTTTTTTTTTTTTTACCAAAAAGGAAAAAGTTTTAAAAAATGGTTTGGGTCATGAGTCAAATTGCGGGTCGGGTTGGGTTGACCCGCAAAAAACATTGGCCAGGTCACAGGTTAACCCATTTTTGTTTCTAGTAAAAAAAAAAAAATCGAATTCAGATTGGGTCAGGTTAGAAATTCTGACCCATTTTCCCATGTTTATTAAGAGGAGATAAGAAGAGATTAAAGAAATGGAAGAGGTGGGTCGGACCAATCTATTTGGGAACAACCCCAGCTCTATGCATAGACCAACCCAATTTAAAAAGCCTTAGGCCCAAACCAATAACCTTAATCAAGAAAACACCCAACCCGTGGGTCCTTAAGCCACAAATACCTTTCCCAAAATTGCTTTTTGACCCCCATAACTTTCCAAAAGTATTCTTTGTTCCCCCCCAAGGTTTCCAAAATTACCAAAATGACCTCTAAAAATTGCACAAAGAATCTTTAGGCTGCAAAAATGCTTTTTCAATCCCATGTTTGTCAAAATAAATTTTTTTTCCTTTAAGATAAAGTGCCTTTACAAATGACACCTTTCTCGCATTTTATAAGAATTTAATAAAATTGCAATTGATATGCTATGCTATGGTATGGATTGAAGTTTTACTTAATTACTTATGCAATTTATCTTCCTAGTAAATGTCATATGATCACATGTTTAGCCATGAACTTTTTATCTTGCTTTGTAGAATAAAATTTTCACATGTCTATATATTTTGTACATGTCTCCATGCTCACACATGTCACCCTAGGGTAAATTATACATGTCATACATCCACATGTCATCCTAGGATAGGTTTTATCTTTTTTCATTTCACATGCACATGCATATCATTCTTTTTTTAAAACCCAAATGCCAAAATTTTAGTTGTTCTTTAAATGGTCATGTTTAAGATTAAATTCAAAATAGCATTGTAGGGTGTTTAACACCTTCCCCACCAGTGATGGATTTATTTATATAGGTTTCATTTTTAAGTCACTCAAGACGAATAAAAGATGAACCATTTGTAAGGAATACTAGAAACAAATTCTAACACACATTACATTATTTATAAAATATCTCGCCTTATATAATAATAATTGAATGTAAAATGCATTATATTTCCTTAAAAAATTATTTTAAAATTTTAAATTTTAAAACACTTCTAAATAACAAATATAAACAGCTTAATTTAGAAAATCTAATATATTGTATCAACTATAATTTATTAAAAAATAATCACATCATTTTAAGAAGAGTTTGAGACTAATACTTATAAGTTTTATCAAATATTTTCATTTTTCACTTAACAAAAAAATAAATCATCAAATTTTCCGCACATTGCGTGGGTTTGCAACAACTTGAGTTTAATATTGGAAAAAGCTAGAGGGTTTATTATATTAGGTTAAATAGTGATTTAATTGGGATTAAGGAATGAATTTTAAAATCTTTTGGGAATCCCGTATAAGGTTATTTAACTCTTCGGATTAACTTCCTTTGGAGTTGCATGTTCAACCAAATGAAAAAGAAAAAGTGGGGAACACAAATATAAAGAATAAACTAATCCTTCAACACAACGGCAGAGCTAGAATTTAACTTCAGGAGGAGGGCAAAATTTATATCTAATATATATATATATATATATATATATATATATATATATATATATAAACAAAAGATATGAAATAAGTGTTGTTTTGGGTTGGGGGGAAATTGTCCCCTTCGAGCGAGGCTTGTGTAGAATGAATGTAATAGCAAAATTGAATGGACATATCAGCTATACAAAATGTCAATTAGTATTTGGTTGAGCCTACTCGAGTAAGCCTTTAATGAGGACATGTGAGAGTACGAAGGGGTACGAGAAAGCTTGGTTGGATGCTTACTTGATGTTCATCTGATAGGCTCTCAAGCGAGCCCATAAAGCTTGCTAGAGTGGCGTTTGTCTCACTTTCAGCTAGAGAGTTATAAAAACTGTAGATTCTACAAAATTTTGCAAAAAAGTGAGGGAATGAGACTTTTTTTCTCTAACGACAAGTACAAATTTTTGGCTTGTACGAACATGAGTAACTTTTCAAAATAGCCATTTCAAGTCATTCTTCATTGTCTATGTATATATATATATATATATATATAGCTTACATTTTAACAGAGATTTTCATTATGGAATTCAATAAGCCCCTTTAAGGATTAAAAGTTCATTCTTAAATCGACATGTTTGATAGTTTTTAGACCCTTTAAACAATTGATTAAACCTAGGTAATTAGCCAAGTTGTTACTTAGTCCAATTAAACAAGTCCAGGTTATCACAATAATAAAGATCAAATCATGCAAAGCAGCGGAAAATAAATAACACAAGATATGATCACCCAGGAAACCAAACCGGTAAAAACCTAGGAAGGATTTGACCTAGCTATCCTCAAGGTAAACTTGAATCCATTATCTTGAAAGAATTGAAGTTCATACAATAAGACTTACAAGCCCCCACGCTCGACTTCTTATTGCTACCAACCAGTAGAACTTACTAACACGACCATGTGCAAGCTCCGAATCCACGGACTCCTTCTTTCTTGGATTCACCACCAGATACAAGCACACCAGCTTGTATTTTCTTTAAGCTTCAATGGCAGCAACTGAATTCATCATTAAGGTGTAGATAAATCTTCTCATTGAAAACCCTAAGTTTGTGTAAAGGAAAGCTCCTCTAGATCTCACAAGAGATTTACACAAACCGCAATTATGAGCAACACTAAAACGTGGCTAGGGTTTGCCTTTTATACTTAGGACAAATAAGAAACCCTAAAAACGTTTTAAAACACTTAGGGCTGACTTGGACGAATCTACAGAAAAACATTTTGCCTGAGCTTCGATCGATCAAGCCTGTCTTTCGATCGATCGAGCCAGGCCGAAAGGCACAATGCTTCCTGCTTTAACTCGATTCCAACTTTACATAAAATCACAACTTTGAGCTAGACTAAAAACACTTCTAAAACATTGTTTTGATCATGGTTTGCCAACAATACAAATTAGAGTTCTAAATACATAAAATCCTAAGACTTTAGAACCTAACAAACTCCCCCTTTGGCAATCCGTGACAAAACACAACTAGAAGCTTAAAGTTTACAAAATAAAAATCCCTTTACAAAATAATGTACATAAAACAAATTCAATCCTAACTACTATCCATCAGTTGCAAGTGTAGACAGCAGCTCAATTGAATCAACCTGTATATTTCCTGAAACACTAAACAAAATGCATAACCGCATGTGTGGAAACAATACAAGTAAACAAAATAACTTCTTGATTTCAAACAACACACAAATAAAGACAAATATCAATGAGTAGCTAATAAATATAAATCAATAAGCAGTTTGAAACAAGAAACATATAAAGTACCAAGAAAACATAAAACTCCCCCTAACATGAATATCCCAATCAAAAACATGGCAAGATCTAAAAAAGTTAAGTACAAAGTGAAGCACCTAGATACAATCTAAACTCCACAAGCTCCAACCAAAAACAAATAAACTCCCCCTGAAAGCAAAAACTCTACAAAGTACTCCCCTTTTTTGATGACGGAATGCCAAAGGGAAAACAGAATCCATCATCAAAAGGGAGGTGGTCTAAACTGCACCAACTCCGCACGCAAGGCACGGATCTCATCGAGCATGTCCACCAAAATCTGTCCATGAGCCGCCTGAACGGTCAAGACATGATCCAACGTGCGACGAATGTCTGAATCATCTGTAGCAGTCGGTGGAGGAACATCATCAGCAGCAGCACCTGAAGTCTCAGCAGTATCAACACTTGTAGAAGAGGGAGGAAGGGGAACACCACTAGATGACGCACCTCTAGGATGAGAAGGAGCAACTCTCAATTGAGCAGCCCTCTGACGAAGAAAGGTGGCACCTATGGGAGCAATAACATGAACAGGCTCACCAGACGGAAAACCATCTAGACCTAAAAAGAGCAAAATCCTATGAATGAAAATAGGATGAATCAGCGCATGCCCTACGGCAGAACTCCTATGAACCTCATTCAAAGAACGAAGGAACAAGTGAGGAAAAGTGATAGATGCTCCAGAAACAAAGGCATACAAAAACACACATCGCTCTAGAGGGATGGTGTGGAAGTGAGAAATAAGCCACAACGAATGACACGCTATCCTAAAGAAGAGATAGGCAGTCTCGGTAATCTCAGCGGACGTGATCTGAGGATCAGAACCCCATTGGATAGATGACCCAGTGATGTAAGACATGACTACATCTAATGAAGGTGACTCATCATAGGGATAGTCAGGCTCCCGAACAACCAGAACCCCAAGAGCCTCAGCCACTACCCTAGGGGTAATGGTGAACTCAACACCTCGTATCCAACTCTTAACAAGAGTGTTGGAATCATAGATGTGGCAAAAGAGGTTCGAGAAGAACTCTCTAATCAGGGCGGTCAGTGGTGGATGATCTATCTCTAAGAGAGGCAACCAACCTCTAGACTCAAAATTGGCCCTAATGGCCGGATCAAGCTCATCTAAGACCACAGCTTGCTCAGCCCATATCTTACACTTACGGTTCAAATTCTCAAAGGCCTCTCAACACTTCTCATTCCTAAACTCCTCAACCCTAGAGGGAGACACAGAGGAAGTGGAAGGGGTCCTATTGGCTCTAGTTTTCCTAGTCATGGTGCTAAGATAAGGACCAAAACATAGAGCAAAAGAACAAAACACAAAATCAAAACCAAGAGCAGACTGCAAGTTAGCACAAAAAAATATAGAAATAAAGTCTATATGATGCATGACAAATTAAAATGGTATGATGCATGTTCCGATGCAGTGAATTAAGTCCAAAAGGTTCAAATTCACAAAATTGGCTTGAACATTTGAGGTATTAACACAAAAACCCCAAAATTTGGAAAACCACTTGATCAATTTGAAAAATATTGACGAATTGATCATCACACATGATAGAATTACAAAAATAATGACCAAACACATCAATTTGACAAACCAATTTCATCAATTTAAGCCAAGTAGACAAAAATCCCCAATTCAGATCAAATTCAAACCCTAGAATTTCCAATTTTTCAAAAACCACAAAATTGATCAAATTAAACTACAAGAATCATCATTATAGCATCCTAGGACAAAAACCCATTGATCAATTTCACAAAAACAGATTTGAATCATCAAAAACCCCAATATTTTGAAAGTGCCAAAAATACCCAAAATAATGCATGAAAAATGCATGAAATCATGAAATAAAATGCAAAAGGAAGGGCAAAAGAGACTTACCGGCCTTCAAGGACAAAAACCTTGCAAAAATCTTGGAGGAAAACGAAAAAAAATTGATGGTGGAGCCTTTAGCCAACGCGGAGAGAGAGAAAAGTTGAAAAAACTTTTGAAAAAGTCCTTTTGAAAAAGACAATCTGAACTTTTAAAAAACATGTTTCACTAGTTTCGATCAATCGAAATAGACAGAGACTCTATAAAAATAATTTGAAACAAGTTCGATCGATCGAAAATCAGTTTCGATCGATCGAAACAGACAGAGGCTCTCTCTATTAAATTTAAAAATTTTCGATCGATCGAAAAACAGAATGGATCGATCAAAATAGGCAGAGGCTCACCAAATTTTGAGGAAAAAAAACAATTTTTGAAAAACATTTAGAATTAACTCAAAGCATTGAAATTTAAGAACAAAAATGCATGAGTATGTGATGATATGATTTTCAAAACAAGAATTTTAAGCCCAAATTCCCAAAAAAAAAAAAAAAATTCTTGCATTCTCCACAAATTTTCAAGCAACAAATTAATTTTGCACAAAAGTCAAACTATTTGCAAAACTCGGTTGGTCAGACCATAAACACACACAATAACATGTACAATGTTTAGCAAAGAGTAACTCATGTAGTGTGTGCAACTAGCAAAAACTTGAGATACATGTGAGGTGATATGTGAATAGCAATCAATCACAAAATCTAAAAAATTCATCACAAAGAATTTAAAAGAGACTATCACCTAAAGAGTTACATCATATAACTCCCACATCTCCTAGATCATAAGCTTGCAATCATGTAAGTTTCTTGTATTTATGCCTCATAATATGCATACCAATTTTAAGTTATGTGAGTATGGCATCAAGCCTAATAGTACACACCAATTTTGATTTTAAGAATTAAGCAATTTAACCCGAGGCTTCACCTTATGTTCTTTTTATGCATGTGCTACACTTTCTTGAGCACAAAATCTTATGATATGCACTAAGGTGTTCATGATTGGCTAGTGAACAGTGGTGAGATGGTTATTTATGCCTTTCTCTAAAAGTTCAAGTCAAACATTTAAAAACATGTGACTTCAAGATTAAGACATAGTAATCAAAAACCATAAACATCTTTCCCACACAACATGCACTACAAAGCTTCAACTAGTAAAGTGCAACAAATAAGCTCATCAAAGCTAAACAAGGTACAAAAGACATGTTATGTGAAAATAAATTGACCAACCTTGTTCTCAAAAACCAAGAAGAATAGTACAAAACAAAATGTGCTTCCTTTTTCTTCCTTTTTATTTATTTATTTAAAATAAAAAAACACCTAGAATGAAATGCATGAATGTTATGCTATGCAAATCCTAGAAACAAAAAAATAAAACCAAAGAACAATGGTCACAAAGGATAGAGCAATGAAACACAAGGACCATGTCAGAAAGACTCAGTTAGATCGAGTCTTTTGCATCCAAAACCTTTTAGATGCACCATGAGCATTGGAGTTCTTATTCACATGAAAATGATTACCAACTCTAGGATTGGAATAAAGGTTTAAAGCCTTTACCAAATCACCAATAAGTACCATAGGATCAAGTGCTTAAGGCACAGATACTTTTGATTTGTTTGCTCTCTTAACAGCTTGTAGCTTGTAGCAGTTTGGACGGATGTGTCCAGACTTTCCACAAAAGTGACAAACCCATGCAGACCTATCATGTGTCTTGTCCTTAGATAAGGTAGGCTTCTTAGATTTAGACTCTTTCAGATCAACCCTAATCTTCCTAGATGATGAACCTTCTAAGGGTTTAACAACCTCACTCACAGGGGGTTTGACAGTTTCACACACTATCTCACTCACGGAAGGTTTAGAAGAAGAAGATGAAGGAACAAACTTTGTGGAATAGGGAGCGAACACAGAGATGCTTTCAACATAACCTAATCCAGTTTTGTCAGAAGAAGACTTTTGAACACTCAGCATTTGATCAAGTTTAGAACTGGTAGATCTAGCAACAGATAAATCAAGTTCCAAAGATTTAACTTTATCAAGCAAAAGCATATTTTCAGTTTTCACATTGTTCAAAAGATCATTAGCATCAAACAGTTTAACAAGCAATTTTTTCTTTTCAAGCTCAAGAGATTCAATTTTCTTCAGGCCAAGTTCAACATTCATAGCATCCTTTGCAGCAACTTTGCAAAGTTTATTATAGGCCTCTTGAAGATCTACATCTTCAGAGAGTTCCCCATCAGAAGGGTTCTCTTCAACAGATATGCTCTCATCAACTACAGCAGTAGCAGTGAAAGCAATGAAGTTTCTATCCTCATCACAATCAGACTCATTATCAGAAACTTTACCATCACTAAGGGTAACAGCCATAGCCTTACCCTTAGACTTCAAATAGGTTGGACATTCAGATTTCATGTGTCCATATCCTTGACATCCAAAACACTGAGAGCCCAAGGAATTATTGGAAGATTGACCTACTCTTTCTCTAGGTTTATCATTGTTGTTAACCTTAGTGGGATCATGCTTCCTAAAATTTCTAGGTTCAGCAGTGTTTGTACCTCTTGCCTTTCTATTACTATTCCTGAGAAAGTTTCTAAAGTTCTTGAAAAGGTAGGTAATCTCTGTAGCAGAGAGCTTATCATCAAATCCACCACCTTCAACATCATCAACAGACTTAAGAGCCATTGATTTGGATTTGGTAGTTTTGGGTAGATCTAACTCAAAGGATTGAAGAAATCCTACAAGTTCATCAACAGGGATGGAGTCCACATCCTTGCTTTCAGTAATGGCAGTCACCTTGGGTCTAAAGTCTTCAGTTAAAGATCTAAGAATCTTCCTAACAATTTTAGATTGATCATAGATTTCACCCAAGTTAAAAGCAGAATTAACAATATCATTCAATTTAGCATAGAATTCATCAAAAGATTCATCATCAGATATCCTAATGCTTTCAAATTTTGAAGTCAATTGTTGCAATTTATTAATTTTGACAGTCTTTCTACCTTCATGCACAGTCTGGAGGATATTCCAAGTAGTATGAGCAACCTCAATATTAGAGATTCTCTTAAATTCCTCCATAGAAACAGCGTCAAAAATCGCATTCATAGCCTTGCTATTAAATGCAGCTGCTTCTTTTTGAGAAGTTTCTCACTCACTAACAGGAGTAGTGGGCTTCTCCCATCCGTATTCAACGGAGTTCCACACCCTCTCATCAATGGATTTCAGGAATGTTTTCATCCTTACTTTCCAATAAGCATAATTATTCCCATCAAAGTGAGGAGGAATAACTAGAGAGTGTCCGTGTTCCATGACAATAGGGGTCAAGGATCAGCTCAGTGATCAAAGGATCAACAACAAAAGAGCTACCTGCTCTGATACCACTTGATAGTTTTTAGACCCCTTAAACAATTTATTAAACCTAGGTAATTAGCCAAGTTGTTACTTAGTTTAATTAAACAAGTCTAAGTTATCACAATAATAAAGATCAAATCATGCAAAGCAACGGCAAATAAATAACACAAGATATGATCATCCAGGAAATCAAACCGGTAAAAACCTGGGGAGGATTTGACCTAGCTATCTTCAAGGTAAACTTGAATCCACTATCTTGAAAGAATCGAAGTTCATACAATAAGACTTACAAGGCCCCACGCTCGACTTCTTATTGCTACCAACCAGTAGAACTTACTGACACGACCACGTGCAAGCTCCGAATCCACGGACTCCTTCTTTCTTGGATTCACCACCAGATACAAGAACATCCGCTTGTGTTTTCTTTAAACTTCAATGGTAGCAATTGAATTGATCATCAAGGTGTAGATAAATCTTCTCCTTGAAAACCCTAAGTTTGTGTAAAAGAAAGCTCCTCTAGATCTCACAAGAGATTTACACAAACCGCAATTATGAGCAACACTAAAACGTGGCTAGGGTTTGCCTTTTATACTTAGGACAAATAAGAAACCCTAAAAACGTTTTAAAACACTTAAGGCTGAGTTGGACGAATCTGCAAAAAAACATTCTGCCCGAGCTTCGATCGATCGAGCCTGTCTTTCGATCGATCGAGCCAGGCCAAAAGGCATAATGCTTCCTGCTTTAACTCGATTCCAACTTTACATAAAATCACAACTTTGAGCTAGACTAAAAACACTTCTAAAACATTGTTTTAATCATGGTTTGCCAACAATACAAATTAGAGTTCTAAATACATAAAATCCTAAAACTTTAGAACCTAACAATGTTCTATCTAAAGATTTATAATTTAGTGGTATTACCAAAATTTCTTTATAAAGAGAATCAAGGTTCAAATTCTCTTTCTTATTTATAACTAGTCGCTAATCCTTGCAATGCACGAGATAGTTAAATAGAAATTAAATATATTTATTTTGTTCAAGGTATTGACTTGAAAATATATGAAAATAAAAAAAAAAAAAATTATTCAAAATAAAAGTTCACATAAAAAAAATTAAAAAAAAAAAAAAAACACAAAACTTGTAGAAACCTAAAACAACATAATTTCTATGCTTCCAGCCAACAAAAAATTATGTTCCACACCATTAAACAATATTCTCAATTTTGCAAATATTCTTAAACCTACCAATTTCATTGAAGAAATCACAGTACTCTCAATAGTTCCATTACTATAAACAATACAACAAACTGAGCTATACAAAATCTTGGTAACACAAATCTCATAAATGATGTAATGGCATATTACCGGAGGTAAAAAACAACAAATTTTTAATCCAAATGGATAGTTTATCTATAAGTTGGAGTATGTATATCTAAAAGCCTATCCTAGTTCAATTGAAAAGGCATCTAAAATTTGGTGGAATGCTCCTGTGTTGAACAATTGTATAGGATAAAACAGGAGAAAAAAAGAAAATAAAAATAATTAGACAAAGCTTAGAAGAAAAAAAAAACATTTATATACAATACATTTTTAATTGATAAATAGTAATAAGAATCAAACACAGCTTACCTTGATTAAATCAACAATTAATAGAGCATCACATTTCTTACCTATCTTCCTCCTTACGACTCTCGATGTATTATGGCCTCTAGAACTCATAAGAAATTTCATCAAACACCTTGTGTACGTGTAAAAGAATCAATACTTAATGAAAGTGAACATTATTAAAAATGTCTATACTCAACTTTAAAATAGTAGCATAATAGTCATAAATCATTGCAAAATTACAAATGTAACAAAAAAAATTCCAAAACATGTATCTATTAGTACTTCCAAATTTGCTATCTAAGCCCATATCTGACAGATCAAATAGCTTTAGTGAATTTCTCAAACGATTGGCTCAATCTAAAATACAAATAGATTGTACAATAATAACCTTATGAATTGGGATGGCTCCCACTGTTCAATTCAAAGATTCAACTTAAATTAATTAAGGACAACCCAAAAAAAAAATCACAAAATTAACACTAAATGTGTTATGACTTTGAGAAAAAAAATATATATATATTGTGCTTCCAAGAGGATAGACTAATTATTAGGATATTAGAAATCTCGAGCAAGAAGTTCATGGACTTAATCAGCAAAATAGATCTCTCAACTCAGAGTTTGAACAACTGAGGCAACTAGTGTCCTAAGTACCAAAATTGGCAAAGAAGATTAGAGGTTTATCTCACAGACCCCATATATGATTGTTTTACCATGATGGTCACCTGTTTAACACACATTCTTTAGGGTTTTTTTTTTTTTTTTTTCCCTCTCTATGCATATGTAACCAATTTGCACCCAAAAATATGGGTTAATGGTCAATTTCTTTAGCCATCATCTCCTAAAGTCCATGCTAATCAAATAGTCTGTAGATAAGCAAACTGCCTATTTGGCTAATCTCACCTCATGTATTGATAGCCACAAATATCCTACACTAATTCAAGCAAGCCTAAAATAAAGCTCACACAAGTCTTAAAAGGAAGAAACCCAATATTAAGTAAATCAATTTCAAGTAATATGACCTTCATTTCCTTCATTCTATCTCCTCTATACAAATAGAGCTTTCCATTCCATTCTATTAAAGGCTTAATTTTGGTGGCACTGAATTTCAGCCTCTGCATATTGTTTGATGTTGGGACAGAAATTCTGTTTGTTTTTCTCGTCAGCTGTAGAGTGTTTGGTGGCTATATATGATGTTTTACATTTGATAGAAAATGTTAATAAAAATTGTGCAATCAGTCTTTCAGCATTAATAATTTTCATTGAATCAAGGATTCCATATTTTTGGGTTTTACATGTTGCCAAAAAATATCAATCAGTCAACAAATTATTTCAAATGAGATTCAGGAAGCATGAAGTAATCCACCAAAAAAAAAAAAAAAAAAGGAGAGCCATTAAGGCATATTGCAAGAGAAGAATTTAAATTGGTAAGAATTATGTTGAAATGCAACTCATATCCCAACAACCCACCCAACCAAACTTTAAATCAAATAAAAATTAAATCAAGCCCCAAAGAAAGTAATGGAGAAACAGAGACATCAAAAAACTATAGATTCAAAAATAGATATGGAAGAAGTAAAAACATAGCTCTACCTTTTCACTTTGCTATGCACTTTGCTATTACTGGAATTTGTAGACAACTTCTAAACTCTATGGACTTGGTCCTTCGATGTGCATGGCAGAAAGCAAAAAATAAAAGTCAGTTAGCTTCCATGGTTATACAAAAATTAAAAATACAAACCTTAGCATAACTAAAAAATTAGAATCAAACAAAACCCCTCAAAAATGTAGATGCTACTCTTAAAATTAGATAAAGAAGTAATAAAAACAATGAAAGTCTTGAGATGAAACAATTAAACTAAACATAAAACCAAGCTTCAGATAACAATTACCTAATTATCAGTCATCTTAATCACAAGCATTCCACCATAAAAAATATCTTGTAAAGGGAAAAAATTTATAGAACAGAGAGTCTAAATTTGAAGAGAGATAGAGATAGACCTGGTGTGGCCAAGTCACCAATGATGACAACCGAACAGGCAGTCACACCCTCTGCCACAGATGGACCTGTGGTAGGATTTGCTTAACGGTAGGGACTTAGGCAACCATTCAAGTGGGGTTGGGTGCTTCTCTGATTTCTATCAAAATATAGCCATGAATAAGTAGATATTCTCAAACCCAAACTTGGAAGAAGAAGAAGAAGACGTGGAAACTCTGCCAAAAAAAAAAAAATACACACTTAAATTAAGACAAAAGAGAAAGAGGAAAGGAAGCGTTTGGCTCAGGAATTTTGTCAAACACTTTGAGGGTGAAGGGTTGGGATTTTGTTCTCTTCAGCCACACCCCCAAGTGGGGTTGTTCTGCCTTTGGGTGTTGGGGCTTCTCTGATTTCAATCAAAATACAGTCATGTATAAGCAGATATTCTCAAAACCAAACTCGAATTTCTCTACAAACTCACCCCAAACTCGAATTAGCTACCAAAAATAAAAATAAAAATTTGATAGGGGTAGAACCCAACAACAAACCCGGTGGTAGAAACCCAAGTGTCGACAGGGTTGTGGGAGAGAAGAATTGAGGGTGAGAGAGGGGGAGAAATTGTTGTGAGTGAGAGATGGGTAGTGCCAACAAATGTAGAGCTGGAGAAGGGTGGTGTCGGAGAAGGTGGAGCCATTGAGTTGTGGGAGAGAAGGATTGATGGTGGCCTGCGTTATGGACTGAAGGTGTAGCTATTGAGCTGTGTTTTGCGTGTGGGGGAACGGCAGAGTGTGGGTCTGTGTTTTGGAGGAAGGAGAAGACAGAAGAAGGAGAGGGCAGAGAGCTGCGTGTGGAGGAACGGCAAAGCCATTTATCGGGTTTTAGAAAAGTTATTTTGCATTTATGTTTTTATTTTTGGTTTTAGAAAAGTTTTTTTTTTTATAGTTTTTTTTTTTAATATTGTGCTGACGTGGAAAATTGTGGGAGTTTCAAAGGCTTCGGTTTTATATATATATATATATATATATATATATATATATATATTGATAACAATTTATCAAAAAAAAAAAAGGGCGTGTTCTATTTCTTATGACGATCCTACTACGTCACTGTGTAAGTCTGAAATCATTCTAAAGATAAAAACTACCAAGTGTTGTTCACTCTTACGAGATTCAAACTCTCACAATTATTTGAATTATTTCAAAGATCCAACCGTTTGCTTCTATCTACAATGGTTGCAATACTTTTCACCCTCAACAAATCATAATCCGCGTATTTTATAATTCTTTGGTCAACTGAAAATTGCTTTATACCTTATACACATAATCATGTTGACATCACTTTTATTTTTTAAGTATAAACCTCCAATAATGCAAATGATATAGCTTTTTTTACAATAAACTTCACAATTGCTAAATTGGTTGATTATGAGTGGTGAAGGAAAAAGAAGTGGGCCAATAAGTATGAAAGTTCAAATATGTGTATAAACACCCTTGAACGTTTAGACCCCCAATTTACAAATTAACCAATTCAAGCTTTATGTCAAACAACTAGTGTGCAGAAAATGAACATAAGCTATAATTTAGAATTGGAAAAACTATCTAAGCCAAATTAAAATCACAACCCACAGCAGATAATAAAAGGCAAAGATAAAAGGGAAGGAAGATGTAAACACAAAGACAACACGCGATGTGTTATCGAAGAGGAAACCGAAGCCCTCGGCGTAAAACCTCTCCACCGCCCTCCAAGCGGTCAATAATCCACTAGAAAATGTAGTTGGGATACATGAACAGCAATAGACCCTCCAAGCCTAATATACCTGATGTACCTAAGCCCTCCAAGCTTCTTGCTCCAACGAGGTTGTGCCGAACCTTTTTCTTTTCTAGCTTACTGGATTCTGCTATAATCCATAGCATTCGCCATCCTTAGCATCTTCCAATGCTTCCCAAAGCTCCAAAAACATTCAACACTCTAAATGGGTGTGGGTAGTGTTTGGATAGAAATCTCCTCTCAATAGGTATGACAATGAGAGAGGGAATGAGAAGAGACTACAAAGATTTCTCTCTAAGAATGAGTAGCTCTCTCTAATTGGGTGGGTGTTTTGAAGAAACCTCTCTTAGGGTTTTTCTTTCTGAATGGCCACACATATTTTGTGGGAATGAGGGGGTATTTATACTGGTGTGAGAATAGAATGCAAAGAGTTAGTTTTTCCAAAACAGGGTTGGTTGGCGACTTGATCTCGCGACTTGACTGAGTCGCGAGTTCAAGCCGCGAGCTAACTTAATGGCCAGTCTGGATTTTTGTCCTGTAGTGTTCCAGGTGGCATGACTGTTCAGCTCCCCTGCATGCTCTGCGCGTGTGCAACTTTTGGCGGCTTGCAAGCCGCGAGCCTCCTGCGAGTCCAGCCGCGAGTCCCTGCTTCACTGCATAGTCTTGAGCATTTCTTCACACTCTCTCACACACTACCCTTACATGATTCCCACCTAAATACAGGGTTTCTAAGTGTTGTATTACAAGCAAATTTGTCACGGAATAAAGCCAACACATGGTTGATTAAATTCAACCTTACAAAGTATATGATATGTCCATAGTTTCTTCATACTTCTTTCCAAAGTCCTTCATTGTCTCCATTAAGGTCTCAAATATTTCATCATTGGATCTTAACCTCTTCTTATTTAGCTTCTTTGAACTAACACTTCGAATGGATATTTGTGTCTGGGAAGCAGAACCATTTCCATTGGTCTCTTCTATACCATTTTCTTCTCAGCTTTATTTATAGCTTGTCGGAATTTGGCTTTTTGTCTACAATCTATCTCCTCAGTCGCATTCATAGCATGTTAAGCTCTTTTTCCATTAGCCCAATCTTTACCAAACACAATTGCTACGTCACGATAATAAGGGAAAGACTTGTTTTGCAATCCTTTAGCATCTAGATGATCATGATACAACAAATATATATATATATATATATATATATATATATATATATATTTGATACCAAATAAACATTCATTGATAAAAGAGTTAGTATAGACAAAGGGCCACTAGGATTAAGATAAGTTTGGATTTAACCTATAATGGTGGACCGAAAAGCAAGTAGTAATATAAGCAAGTGGTAAAATATCTGAGATAACTTCTTTTGGTGCAAAAAGAGGGTTTATAACTAGTCCTTGTTGCTGAAGTTGATTCAAGTCCAAGATGAGAGTCTGTTTAAGCCATGTTGGTTTACTCCTTTGGCTACAAATCTACACAAGTCTCTTACTGTTGCAAAGAGTTAGCATCTTGGTGTAGCCCAATTCCTTGCTCTTGATGTTAGCATCTCCCACAGCCTTCTAGATTGATAGATGATGAGATTTCCTTCCATTGCTTTCTCCACCTCTGAAGATTACAGCTCTTTCCACTATTTTCACCTCAAAAGCATAAGCACTCCTAGTTTTTCTGTTTCTATAAGTTGCTACCTTAATCATGATTTGCCATCCCTAGTTAGTGAGCATCTGTTGAGGATGTTGTGTAGTTATGTGATGTTGAGCTTGATTTGTTTGGAAAGCTTCTCGATACCTTTATTGTCAAGGAGATTAGCAAGGAGCAAGTGTTTTGAGCTGTATTGAATGCTAAAGCTCTGATTCCTCATCCATCCTAGTAACAGACCACCACTCAAGCCTTCTTGAGGGACCTCCCATCCATTCCAAAAACCACATTTTCCCAAAATTCCATTAAGAACATGATGTCAGGCTTATACTCCTGGGCCTTTTTTTGGCATTTCAAAACTGCAAAGGGGCTGCCCAACCCTCTACAGTTCCAACTCAAGATTTTCATGGTTGTTGGGAAGCTGTTGAAGGCTAGCTTCCCTAAGCCCTGTAGTCCTCTCAACATCACTGGATGTCCCCTGATCAGAATCATCTTGGATTTGGTTGGTTTCCTAATCAAATAATCCACATAACAGCCTTTGTTTAATGTTTCTCTCAAACTTCCCTATCTCCTTTCTAATTCGCTTCTTTGAGCTTAGTCTTGATATGTCCCCAGTTGATGTGTCCCCACTTTCATTACACCAAAATTCCAATGTTAGAATAGAAGAAGGCAGGATTATATTGGGTAAGGAAGGTCTTGGGCCAAGATCTCTTTCATTAAGCCCTTCACTGTTCAGTTAGGTATTACCTATTGGGCTATCTAATTGGTCTGATTGAACAGGTCCATCGTGCTGCTATTTGGGGGTTTAGAAGTCTAGGCCCATTACTGGAGTCCTCCAACTCAAATCTGAATCTCCCTCTATTTACTCTTTGTACTAACGTATTAGGGGATTCAGGTATGCAACCCTTATCCCATCCAGGGCACTGCATGGCTTCAGGTATGCTTTCATTCAAACTATCTAGGTTGAACATAATTGCTATGATGTCACTTTTTGAATCTAAAGCTTCAAAATGTGGTCGGGTACTCTGGCCATTAAAAATAAAAGGCCCATTGCTTTCAATCCAGGTCCATTAAAGGTTTGATTCTTATGGGGGTTGCTTTGGTGGTCTTGTTGAAAAAGAAGCATTATGACTTCCATTAACTAATGAATTCTATTATGTTGGTAAAAGACTAGCATGCAAGAAGTTGGTATTTCCATTTGGATTACTCCTAGTATATTTTGAGTCCAATGAATTTGCTGGGGTTGGAGGCACTGTATGAGTTTGCATGTTGTGAATGTGGTGTGCTAGGAGTACTAGGATCAGAATGCTCTGAGTTAGGGGGGGGGGGGGGGGGGGTGAGAGAGTACCTGGTCTTATGTTTGGCCCATTTGTCCAAAACGAACCTGAGTAGTCCATCTCCTCCTTCGATTGTGATAGGCGCAAAGCTCATTTGTGAATTGGGGTTGTAGAGCATCAAATCTATATTGTACCTAGTGAAGCTCTTGAATTCGTTGCCTCTGCTTAAATAGCATCAATTCCACATCCTCCATGTTATGAGTGCATTGATCATGTGTATGACCAATGAGACCATATCTAGTACATAGTTTATGTACCCTTTCATAACGGCATTGAATCCAAACCCTAGAACCATCATCAAGTTTGAGCATGAACCTAGCAATCACTGGTAGCCAGCGATCAATTCTCACCTTCACTCACGTAAAACGAATGTTTCTTGGGATTTTATCTTCCCAATCCCCTTTCCACTAATCCCATCAACTGACCCATCTTCTCAGTTAGTTCCGGGTATTGATACTCCAAAGGCAAACCATGTAGTTGGACCCAGATCAAGATGAATTTGAGTTGTAGGTTCCTAATCACTAAGTTTGGTCTTCATCGTTCCAAAACTAGAAGAGCTCCATCAACTGCCTATGGTCCTTCTGTGCAGATATGCATTAAATCTTTCAGGAACTCAAAATGGAAGATATAAAAGTACGATTCTCTACCTACAATTGAAATTGCTCCCTTGATTCTCCATGCAAAGTTGATTAGATGTTGTAGGTGTGAGATAGAGAACATTCTATAGTCTAGTAGGAACCCAATTGCGTAGGAGCTCCAGAAGTCTCTTTGGACCACTAAATCCTCAAGATCAGGTTCTACCACAGGCCCATGTCTTGCAAATGGAACTTCATCTTCATCACTGAGTAGAAGGTCTAACTCTAATTCTTCAGCAAACAAATATCTTGAGAGTAGAGAGTCACGTTGTAGTCACAAGACATATATCTTTTATCTTTTTTGAGAAAGACTTACATGGTTACATGACACACTGATCATTAAAAAAATATATAATAATAATATTATATTATATATAAGATATGTATAATAATATTTAATATATAATTTAAAAATATTAAATAATAATTAGTTTTAGTACAAATTGATTATTACCTATTGTTAATTTCATACTAAATAGTTATAAACTTACTATATATTTGGATTCGTTATTTTACTTTTCTAGATATAAGATCCTCTTTCGTTACATTTTGGTATTTTTTATTTTATAAATATAAAATGTAAAATGCTAAAAACTTACATAAATTGTTTAAAAAGATGTTATATATTTTTAAGCATACATATTTATTACTATTAGTTTATTAGTATATGAAAAACACTTATTATTATTTATATAATTTAAATTTAAAAATTATTGATTAGATTAAATTCTATATGACGTCATCGATTCAATCACTGTTTTGACCCTAGTCGGACCATAAAACCAATAACAAGTCCATTTTTTTGGTTTTTTAATTGCATCGATTTTTAAAACCATGGGTTTATTGCAATTTCCTCTAATCAAAATGTCACACAAATTTAACAAAATAAAATTTGGACTTGCCCACGTTGCTAACTTATAAAATTTGGATTTGCCCAATTTTTTTCGCATATACTCTGGCCCTATAGCTTGAAATTCTTGGTCTATCCTTGCTATTAAGGCAATTATTAATAAATCATATTAAGAAAGTTTTAAATACCACTTTTATGTGAAATATAAAAAATTGTCAGAAAAATTAATTGTTTTATCAATTTCTCATACAATTTTTATAAAAATAATTTCTAAATCAATGACTTAGGATGTCTGTATATATTTCCCTTATTTATTTCATTCAACTTCCGTCGGCTTACAAACTTCAACTTTAAACCTTGAGCTGTATAGAAACTAGAAATCCCAAAGAAGCTAAAGTTTGTCTTTCACATTTGACATTACACCCAAAATCTTAAAACTTTAATCAATGACTTACTTTTGCCCTTGGAATATAATATTTAGAGTTTGTTTGAGATTCACTTATTTTGTTGAAACTAAAATTTTTTTGCTAAAAGTACTATTGTTAGGTTCTAAAGACTTAGGATCTTATGTATTTAGAACTCTAATGTGTATTTTTGGCAAACCATGATCAAAACAAGATGTTTAGCCGTGTTTAGACTTGCTCAAAGTTGGTTCATTTATGTAAAGTTGGATTTAAGTTGATGCAGATTTATTATAGCATTTCGGCTTGGTTCGATCGATAGAAGTTTAGGCTCGATCAATCGAAATTCGGGCAGAATGCGTTTTCTGCAGAATTCCAACTCAACCCTAGTTTATTTAAAACGTTTAGGGTTTTGTATTTTTGCCCTAGGTATATAAGGCAAACCCTAGTTACGTTTTAGTGTTGCTCATATTGCTGTTTGTGTAAATCTCTTGTGAGATCTGTGAGGAGTTTTCCTTTACACAAGCTTATGATTATCAAGAAGGAGATTCGTTCAAGAACTTGATGATCATTCAGTTGCTGCCATAAGAACTTAAAGAAACACAAGCGGGTGTGCTTGTTCTTGCTGGAGAATCCAAGAAAGAAGGAGTCCATAGTTTTGGAGTTTGCACGTGGTCATGTCAGTAAGTTACTACTGGTGGGTAGCAATAGGATGTTAGTGGTCTAAGTCCTGTTGAACAACTTCGATTCTTTCATAGTGGATTCAGGTTTACCTTGAGGATAGCTAGGTTAAATCCTCCCCAGGTTTTTACCGGTTTGGTTTCCTGGGTGATCATATCATTGTGTTATTTATCTTTCCGCTGTTTTGCATGATATGATTGTTTGATTGTGATAACCTAGATTTGGAATTTGGACTAAGTAACAACTTGGCTAATTACCTAGGTTAATCCAATTATGCTTTTAAGGGGTCTAAAAACTATCAAGTGGTATTAGAGCGGGTTGCTTTCTTGTTGTTGATCTTTTGATCACTGAGCTGATCCTTGACCCCTGTTGTCATGGAACACGGACATTCTCTTGTTATTCCTACTCACTTTGATGGGAATAACTATGCTTATTGGAAAGTAAGGATGAAAGCATTCCTGAAATCAATAGATGAGAGAGTTTGGAACTCCGTCGAATACGGATGGGAAAAGCCCACTACTCTTGTTAATGAGTGGCAAACTTCTCAAAAAGAAGCAGCCGCGTTCAATAGCAAAGCTATGAATGCTATCTTTAACGCTGTTTCTATGGAGGAATTTAAGAGAATCTCTAATGTTGAGGTTACTCATACTACTTGGAATATCCTCTAGACTGTGCATGAAGGCACAAAAGCTGTCAAAATCAACAAATTCCAGCATTTAACTTCTAAATTTGAAAGCATTAGGATGTCTGATGATGAATCTTTTGATGAATTCTATGCTAAACTTAATGATATTGTTAATTTTGCATATAACTTGGGTGAAATCTTTGATCAACCTAAAATTGTTAGGAAGATTCTTAGATCTTTGACTGAAGATTTTAGACCCAATGTGACTGCCATCACTGAGAGCAAGGATGTGGACTCCATCCTTGTTGATGAACTTGTATGATCTCTTCAATCCTATGAGTTGGACCTACCTAAGACTAGCAAATCCAAATCAATGGCTCTTAAGTTAGTTGATGATGTTGATGTTAGTGGATTTGATGATAAGCTCTCTGCTACAGAGATTGCTTACCTTTCTAAGAACTTTAGGAACTTCCTTAGAAACAACAACAGAAGGGCAAGAGATAAGAACACTGCTGAACCTAGAAACTTTAGGAAGAATGATTCCACTAAGGTTAGCAACACTGATAAACTTGGAGAAAAAGTAGATCAATCTTCTAATAATTCTATGGGTCCTCAGTGTTTTGGATGTTAAGGGTATGGTCACATGAAATCTGAATGTCCTACTTACTTGAAGTCTAAGGGTAAGGCTATAGCTGTAACCCTTAGTGATGGTAAAGTTTCTGATGATGAGTCTGGTTGTGACAAGGATGGAAACTTCATTGCTTTCACTGCTACTGTTGTAGTCAATGAAAGCGTATCTACTAAAGAGAACCCTTCTGATGGGGAACTCTCTGAGGATGCAAATCTTCAAGAAGCCTACAATAAACTTTGCAAAGTTGCTGCAAAGGATGCTATGAATGTTGAATTAGACTTGAAAAAAATTGCATCTCTTGAACTTGATAAGAAAAAATTGCTTCTTAAACTGTTTGATGCTACTGAACTTTTGAATAATGTGAATACTAAGAACATGCTTTTACTTGATAAAGTTAAGAATTTGGAACATGAGCTTTCTGTTGCTAGAGAACAATCTAATAGGTCTGCTAGTTCCAAACTTGATCATATGCTTAGTGTCCAAAAGTCTCCTTTTGACAAAACTGGGTAGGTTTTGTAGAAAGCATCAATGTGTCTGCACCTAATTCCACTATCTTTGTTCCTTCATCTTCTTCTGAATCCTCTGTGAGTGAGGTTGTGAGTGAGGTTGTCAAGCCCTTAGAAGTTACACCTCCTAGGAAGATTAGGGTTGATCTGAAAGAGTCTAAACCTAAGCAGCCTAGCTTTTCTAGGGACAAGTCACATGATAAGCCTGCATGTGTTTGTCATTTTTGTGAAAAGTTTGGACACATTCGTCCAAACTGTTACAAGTTGCAAGCTGCTAAGAGAGCAAACAAACCAAAAGTACTTGTGCCACAAGCACAAGATCCTATAATACTCACTGGTGAATTGGTAAAGACTCTAAACCTTTATTCCAATCTTGGAGTTGGAAATCATTCCCATGTGAATAAGAATGATAGTTTTTAGACCCCTTAAAAACACAATTGGATTAACCTAGGTAATTAATCAAGTTGTTACTTAGTCCAAATTCCAAATCTAGGTTATCACAATCAAATAATCATATCATACAAAGCAGCAGAAAGATAAATAACACAATGATATGATCACCTAGGAAACCAAACCGGTAAAAACTTGGGGAGGATTTAACCTAGCTATCCTCAAGGTAAATCTGAATCCACTATGAAAAAATCGAAGTTGTTCAACAGGACTGAGACCATTAACATCTTATTGCTACCCACCAGTAGAAACTTACTGACACGACCACGACCACAGACTCCTTTCTTGGATTCTCCAGCAAGTACAAGCACACCCGCTTGTGTTTCTTTAAGTTCCTATGGCAGTAACTAAATGATCATCAAGCTCTTGAAGAAATCTCCTTCTTGATAATATTAAGTTTGTGTACAGGAAAACTCCTCACAGATCTCACAAAAGATTTACACAAACAGCAATATGAACAACACTAAAATGTGGCTAGGGTTTGCCTTATATACCTGGGGCAAAATTACAAAACCCTAAACGTTTTAAAACAAACTAGGGCTGAGTTGGAATTCTGTAGAAAACACATCTGACCCGATTTTCAATTGATCAAGCCTAAACTTCGATCGATCGATCGAACTAAGCCGAGAAGCAATATTAATTTCTGCATCAACTTGTTCCAACTTTACATAAATGAACCAACTTTGAGCAAATCTAAACACGACTAAACTTCTTGTTTTGATCATGGTTTGTCAACAATACACATTAGAATTCTAAATACATAAAATCCTAAGTTTTTAGAACCTAACAAAGAACTCCAATGCTCATGGTGCATCTAAAAAGTTTTGGATGTAAAAGGCTCAATCTAATTGAGTCCTTCTGACATGGTCCTTGTGCTTCATTGCTATTCTTTGTGACCATTGTTCTTTTGTTTTGTTTTTTTTTTTGTTTTTTTTTTTTCTAGGATTTGCATTGCATAATATTCATGCATTTCATTCTAGGTTGTTTTTTTTTTTTCAAAATAAATTTTTTTAAAAAGGAAGAAAAAGGAAGCAAATTGTGTTTTGCACTATTTTCTTGGTTTTTGAAAACAAGGTTGGTCAATTTATTTTCACATAACATGTTTTTTGTACCTTGTTTAGCTTTGATGAGCTTACTTATTGCACTTTACTAGTTAAAGTTTTGTAGTGCATGTTGTGTGGGAAAGATGTTTATGGTTTTGATCACTTTGTCTTGATCTTGAACTCACATGTCTTTGACTGTCGAACTTGAACCTTTAGAGAAAGGCATAAATAACCATCTCACCACTGTTCACTAGCCAATCATGAACACCTTAGTGCATATCATAAGATTTTGTGCTCGAGAAAGTGTAGCACATGTACAAAAAGATTATAAGGTGTAGCCTCGGTTTAAATGCTAAAATTGGTGTGTACATTATTGGACTTAAAGCTAAATCAAATAGTTGCTAAAATTGGTGTGTACATTATCCCAACTATTTTAATAAGTTTTTGAATAATTTAACATTGGTGTGTACAATATAAGGCAAATTCAAGAAACTTACATGATTGCAAGCTTATGATCTAGGAGATGTGGGTGTTATATGATGTAACTCTTTTAGTAATGTCTCTTTCAAATTCCATGTGATGAATTTTGTAGACTTTGTGTTTAAGTTCTATACACATATCACCTCACATGTATCTCAAGTTTTTGCTAGTTGCACATACTACACAAGTTACTCTTTGCTAAACATTGTACATGTTATTGTGTGTGTCTTTGGTCTGACCAACCAAGTTTGCAAATACTTTGAGTTTTTTTATGCAAAACAAATTTTGATGCTTGAGAATTTATGAAAAATGGATGAAAATCTTAATTTTGGGAAAACTAGGTTTAAAACTTTGTTTTTGAAATACATTTCATCACATAATCATGCATTTTGTTCATCAATTTCAATGCTTTGAGGTGTTTCTAAAATGTGTCTTTGATCTTTTCAAAACTATGTTTTTTCTCAAAAATTTTGTGAGCCTCTGTCCTCTTCAATTGATCCAATCTTTTTTTCCGATTAATCGAATGTGTTTTAAAATGTTTAAAGAAGCCTTTGTCTGCTTCGATTGATCCAAACTATCTTTCGATCAATCGAAATTGTTTTGGAGTTGTTTGAAATTTTTTTAAAGAAGCCTCTGTCTGTTTCGATCAATCGAAACTGTTTTTCGATCAATCGAAACTCGTGAATCAGGTTTTTTAAAATCTGAGTTTGATGTTTTCAAACTTACTTTTCAAAAAGTTTTCAAACTTTTTCTCTCTCCGAATTGGACAAGGCTATCCCACAATTTTTTGTCGTTTTCCTCCAGATTTTTTGCAAGGTTTTCCTCTCTATAAGCCGGTAATCCTTTTTGCCCTTCCTTTGGCATTTTATTTCATGTTTTCATGCATTTTTCATGCATTTCATTGGGTATTTTCGGAACTTTTCAAATTGGGATTTTTGTTGATTCAAGTTTTTTTTTTTGCAATTTGATCATTGGGTTTTGTTCCTATAATGTTATAATCATGATCTATGATGGTTAATTTGATCAATTTTGTGTGTTGTGCGAAATTGAAAATTCTAGGGTTTGTATTTATCCGAATTTGGGGATTTTGTTTAAATTGATTTCAATTGGCTTGTTGAATTGATGTAATTGATCATTATTTGTGTAATCTATCTTGTGTAATGATCAATTGGTAACAAGTGGTTTTTCAAATTTTTGGGGTTTTTGTTAGAAACTTTATGCTCAAGCCAATTTTATGAATTTGAAGTTACTTTGAACTTAATTGCACTGCATTAGAGCATGCATCATCACATTTAAACTGTTCATGTGTCATATAGATTTTTGTTCTATATTTTTTTGTGCTAACTTGCAGTCTGCCCTTGGTTTTTGTTTTTCTTGCTTTGTGTCTTTGTCCTTATCCTAGCACCATGCCTAGGAAGACTAGAGCCCATAGGACCCCCTCCACTTCCTCTGAGTTTCCCTCTAGGAGTGAGTTGTTTAGAAATGATAAAAGCAGAGAGGTCTATGAGAAACTGAATTGTAAGCATAAGATTTGGGTTGAGGGTTTTGTTGTGTTAGATGAGGTAGGTCCTGCCATTAGGGCAAACCTTGAGAGTCGAGGTTGGTTGTCCTTGTTAGAGGTAGATCATCCACCCCTGACCGCCCTGATTAGAGAGTTCTTCTCAAATCTCTCTTGTCACGTCTATGATTCCAACACCCTTGTTAGGAGTTGGATAAGAGGTTTTGAGTTCACCATTACCCCTTGGATAATGGCTGATGCTCTTGGGGTTCCGGTCTTTAGGGAGCCTATCTATCCCTATGAGGAGTCTCCACCCTTAGATGACGTTATGTCATACATCACTGGGTCTTCTATCCAGTGGGGTTCTGATCCTCGGATCACATCTGTTGAGCTTACTGAGACTGCCTAACTTTTCTTTAGGATAGCGTGTCATTCTTTGTGGCCTATTTCTCATCTCCATACCACCCTTCTTGAGCGATGTGTGTTCTTGTATGCTTTTGTTTCTAGTGCATCTATCAGCTTTCCACATCTATTTCTTCGTTCTTTGAACGAAGTTCATAGGACTTCTGCCGTAGCACATGCTCTTATCCATCCTATTTTCATTTATAGGATTTTGTTGTTTCTTGGTTTAGCTGATTTCCCTGCCGGTGAGCCCGTTCATGTCATAGCTCTCATAGGTGCCACCTTCCTTAGGCAGAGGGCTGCTCACTTGAGAGTTGGTCCTACGCGTCCTAGAGGTGCATCATCTGGTCTTGTTCCCCCTCCTCCCTCTTCTCTAGGTGCTGATACGGCTAATGCGTCTGGTGCTGCAGCTGTTGATACTGATGTTCCTCCACCAACTACTTCGAATGATTCAAACATTCGACGTACGTTGGATCATGTCTTGACCGTTCAGGTGACTCATGGACAGATTTTGGTGGACGTGCTCGATGTGATCCGTGCTTTGCATGCAGAGTTGGCCAAGTTTTGACGATCCTCACCGCCACCTCCATTTGATGATGGATTTTGATTACCCTTTGGCATTCCATCACAAAAAGGGGGAGTATATATTTGAGCACTTGTAGAGTTTTTGTTTTTCAGGGGGAGAGCTTTTTTTTATTTTTTTATTATTGGAGCTTGTGGAGATTAGATTGTATCTAAGTGCTTCACTTTGTATTTACCTTTTTAGCTCGTTTTTATTTTTGTTTGGACTATTCATGTTAGGGGGAGATACTTTTATTGTTTTATATGTTTCTCGTTTCAACTGCTTATTGATTTATATTTATGAGTTATTCATAGATATATGTCTTTATTGTGTGTTGGTTGAAATTAAGAATTTATTTTGTTTACTTGTATTTTCTACACATGTGGTTATGCATTTTGTTTAATGTTTCAGGAAATATATAGGTTGATTCAACTAAGCTGCTGTCTACACTTGCAACTGATAGATAGTAGTTAGGATTGGATTTGTTTTTATGAGCATTTTTATGTAAAGGGCTTTTTTTTGTAAATTTTGAGTTTTTAGTTGTTTTTTGTCACGGATTGCCAAAGGGGGAGTTTGTTAGGTTCTAAAGACTTAGGATCTTATGTATTTAGAACTCTAATGTGTATTGTTGGCAAATCATGATTAAAACAAGATGTTTAGTCGTGTTTAGACTTGCTCAAAGTTGGTTCATTTATGTAAAGTTGGATTTAAGTTGATGCAGATTTATTATAGCATTTCGACCTGGTTCGATTGATTGAAGCTTAGGCTCGATCAATCAAAATTTGGGCAAAATGCGTTTTCTGCAGAATTCCATCTCAGCCCTAGTTTATTTAAAATGTTTAGGGTTTTGTATTTTTGCCCTAGGTGTATAAGGCAAACCCTAGTCATGTTTTAGTGTTGCTCATATTGTTGTTTGTGTAAATCTCTTGTGAGATCTGTGAGGAGCTTTCCTTTACACAAGTTTATGATTATCAAGAAGGAGATCCGTTCAAGAACTTGATGATCATTCAGTTGCTGCTATAAGAACTTAAAGAAACACAAGCAGGTGTGATTGTACTTGCTAAAGAATCCAAGAAAGAAGGAGTCCGTGATTTCGGAGCTTGCACGTGGTCGTGTCAGTAAGTTTCTACTGGTGGGTAGCAATAAGATGTTAGTGGTCTAAGTCCTGTTGAACAACTTCGATTCTTTTATAGTGGATTCAGGTTTACTTTGAGGATAGCTAGGTTAAATCCTCCCCAAGTTTTTACCAGTTTGGTTTCCTGGGTGATCATATCATTGTGTTATTTATCTTTCCGCTGTTTTGTATGATATGATTGTTTGATTGTGATAACCTAAATTTGGAATTTGGACTAAGTAACAACTTGACTAATTACCTAGGTTAATCTAATTGTGGTTTTAAGGGGTCTAAAAATTATCAACTATAAATAAATGTAAAAGTTAGTTGAAATAGCATAGTAAGACCCATGAATAGTTCCAAAAAGTGCAGTAGGCCTCATAAATAATTGCAAAAATAAGTTGAATAGTAGAATAAAGGCGTAAATGCACTTTTAGTCCCTACATTTTGCATCTTTTCCATTTTGGTCCCTACATTTTCATTTCACCATTTTTAGTCCCTAAATTAATTAACACATTCCATTTTGGTCCTTATCATTACTCATTTAACAGAAATTGCTGATGTGGCAAACAGAGTGCACTTTTTAGTCCCTACATTTTGCATATTTTCCATTTTGGTCCCTACATTTTCATTTCACCATTTTTAGTCTCTAAATTAATTAACGCGTTCCATTTTGGTCCTTATTGTTACTCATTTAATAGAAATTGCTGATGTGACAAACGAAGTGCACTGTTGTACATTAAATGCTAACGTGCCCAATAAAATAATAATTAAAAAATGCCACGTCAGCATAAAATAATGATTAAAAAAGACACATAAGAATCCACATCAACTTTTGATTTTGAAAATTAATTTATCTATTTTAACAAAAAAATGGAAAAAAAAAAAAAAAAGCAAAATTAGAACCTAAAATACACATGAATTCAGATCTAGTCACATCTTAAACATGAACAAGAAAGCACACGAAACCAAAATATTCAATCACATGAACACAAACCCCAAAAAAAAAAAAAAATTACTGACAAAAACATAAATTTCCCATCTCAAATCTATAATTGGTTGCCTTATCTCCTTTCCCTAGATCTCTCCAGCAACGCTCTCACTGGACCAATCCCGCCAGAGATCGCAGACTATAAGTTCTTGAACAGCTTGATTTTGAGTTTTGAGTAATAAATGCCTCTTCGGTTCAATTCCGGAGCACAAACCCAAAACCAAACACAAAAAACAGAAACTCAAATTTAAACATTAACACAAGATCACAAACACAAATAACCTATGGTTGTGGACGCCGAATTCATCGGGTTTTCCCATTTTTTGAGAGGAACCCATGACTTCCATACTAAAGGGTGCGTTGTTGCCTCTCAAAACCCAGATCAACAAAAACCCAAATCAACAAGGTGAAAACCCAAATCAATAAAAATCATAACCGACAAACACAAAGACATGCCCACAATTACAAAGACAAAATTTTGGAACCCAAACCCAAAACTCAACCCAGTTTTTTTCAACAATTACATAGAGACAAAAGTCAAAGACATTCAACAATTGCACAAAGACAAAACTCAAAACCAGATTTTTCCACCCCAAACACAAAACTCAACCCAGATTATCTTAGGCTTTTTGAGAAACCAAACACAAAACTCAAAACATAAAACTCAAATCCCAAATCAATGAACAAAACCAAAGATTTGAAACCACAAATAACCACGGATTTAGAGAGAGAGAGAGCTGGGTTTTTGGCCAAAATTTAGAGGAGAGAAAGCTGGGTTTTCGGCCATGAATTTAGAGAATTTAGAGAGAGAAAGTTGGGATTTTGGCCATGGATTTAGAGAGAGAGAGAGAGAGAGAGAGAGAGAGAGAGAGAGAGAGAGAGAGAGAGAGAGAGAGCTCACCTTCAGTTAGCCCCTTCAGTCGAAACCACCTTCAGTCACCTCCACCTTCACCCAAAACCCACCTTCAATCACCTCTACCTTCACCTTGAGCTTGGAGACTTTTGTAGAAAGAGATAACTTGGAGAGAGAGCCTGAGATTTTCACAGAGAGAGCTTGGAGATTTTTTTTGAGATTTTAAGATTTAAAAACTTTTATTGTGTTTGGTTGCCTAGAAAGTTTAATAGAATTTGATAAATTGATATTGATAAATTTAATTATATTTTTTTTTGTAATTTTTTTAATTTTTAAAATTGATAATTTATTTTAATATTATTTTTAATGGACACGTGAATGCTGACTTGGCATTTTTTAATATTATTTTATTGGCTATGTTAGCATTTAATGTGCCAACAGTGCACTCCGTTTGCCACATCAGCAATTTCTATTAAATGAGTAACAATAAGGACCAAAATGGAACGTGTTAACTGATTTAGGGACTAAAAGTGGTGAAATGAAAATGTAAGGACGAAAATGGAAAAGATGAAAAAATGTAGGGACTAAAAGTGCATTTACGCCTAGAATAAACTGACTTTTTAATTTTTGCCAAACATACACTTATATTGCTTTTGGCAGAAGTCAGTTCTATATATAAAAAGTGTTAATACCAAAGAAACAGTAAATTTGGTTTATTCAACTCTTTCGCTTTCACTTGCTTTTTTTTTTTTTTTTTTTTTTTTTTTTCATTTTCAAATTTGGTTGGTAAATTGGCCTATTGAACACGCTTTTTATTTTTTATTCTTTTATATACATATAAGCTATTCTAAAAAAAAAAAAAAGTGTCAATGCCAAAGAAACAATAAATTTGGTTTATTCAACTCTTTCCACTTTCACTTTTTTTTTTTTTTTTTTCATTTTCAAATTTGGTTGGTAAATTGGCCTATTGAACGCGCTTTTTATTTTTTATTCTTTTATATACATATAAGCTACTCTAAAAAAATAATATATTAACACAATAAATTATTACAATATTTTCACAATTGTTGAGATGTTAATTCCTTATAGGCCAAAATAAAATAATAAAATATCATACTGGAACCAATCATAGCAAAAAATAAAGGTATTGTAAAAAAAAAGTGCGACATTTATAACTATTTTTACAACACTTTCACAACAAAGCATAAGATTGGTTCTAATTTAAATTTTCCAATGAAATTACTTTTTTGCTCACCAATAATAACTCGTAACAGCATACTACTTATGACTTGTTGTGAAAATGTTATAGACATAGCATTTCTCTTGTGAAAATATTAAGACAATTTGTTGTCGTCATAATATTTTTACAACTACTAAAGTATCAATTCTTTACGGATCAAAATAAATTATAACAAAATTATGGTATTACGAAAATGTGTACCACTATGTTGTGTTTCTTGAAAAAGTGTCAATGTCAAAGAAACAGTGAATTTGGTTTATTCAACTCTTTCCACTTTTACTTGCTTTTTTTTTTTTTTTTTCATTTTCAAATTTGGTTCGCAAATTGGCCTATTGAACACGCTTTTTATTTTTTATTCTTTTATATACATATGAGCTACTCTAAAAAAATAAAATATTAATACAATAAATTGCTACAATATTTTCACAATTGTTGAGGTGTTATAGATTATATAGTAAATAATATCAAATTGACACAAAATTTGACATGTGTATTAAGAGCGTAAAGAATATGAAATTTAACGGTTAGATTTTCAAAATATGTAGTAATATTTATTTTATTGAGTAAGATTGTAACCTAAGGCTACAACTCACCTCCAATAAAAAGATATTTAGTAAGATTGTAGCCTAAGACTACAATTAATTTTATAACTAAACTTTTTTTGTTTTTTTTTTGTTTTATTGTATTTTTATCTTTACGTACAATTTTAAGTAAAAACACATAGTTTTACACCCCCCCAAAAAAAAAAAAAAAAAAAGGGATAAAAACACATTTCATCCTTTATGTTTGAGATAGTTCACAGTTCCTCCTTAAACTTTAAAATTAAGCAATTCTCCCTTTAGTGTTTTGGAAAATAGCAAACATATCATATTGTTATTCTTTTAGTTAAAACCTAATGAAAGTTTATAATTCTTAAAATATTACAGTGTGTAATATCTAAAATACTCCCACTAAATTTTAATATTCCAAAAATTTTCTTCAAGTATTTTGAGTTTTAGATAGTAGTAATGATTAGAAGTTGGAATGATGATATAAGGTATTTTATTTATTACCTAAAAAACATTGATTTTCTAGGTTTAAATCTTCGAAACTTATAATTTATCTAATGGAAAATTCGAGACACATGCCTTTTGTTATTTTTTTTTTTTCTTTTCTTGCCTAAAATGGGTGTTCATTAAAAACCAAGCTAGCTAAATATTGTACCTAGACTCATGTAGAATGATAAAGAAGAAAGTATGAATGAAAAAATTTTCATTATGTATGGTTAAAGGTATTTGATGAAATGGTTCAATTATAGCATATGACATCTTTCATTATGAAACTTTAAATATTATGACAATGTCTCAGCAAAACTCAATTGCTTATTGTTGGAAGATAATAATATTCATTATCATTCTTAGAAGTTTTTAGTGAATGGATATTGTCATTAGCAAATAAGTACTAAAAAACTGTTATAATAAAATAGATATTCATATGTTAAATAGCTACCCTAACATTATGTGTGACATACATTTTTTATATATATATAATTTCATACTCCTTCAAATAGAAATTTTATCTTAATTTTTTCACTCAATAAGTAACACGAGCAAGTCACATGCCACTAACTAGTAATGATTAAAGCTAGAAAAGTCAATCAATGATAAAGTTAGAAACTGGAAACCTGAAAGAAACCAAATTTGAAAATTGTCCTATTTGCTAACTACAATAAATATGTGAGATTTATTCTATTTTAAAATCCTACTAACTCGCATTTCTTACCCACCTAATTTTTTGGCATTATCTTGGACGTGCTTTTTTTTTTGGCTGAGTAAGTGTTTATGCAGGGGATAGAACCTCTGAGTTGGTAGATCATTGGAAGATCGGGTACCACCTGGGCTAGAAGGTCCGGTGGTTATCTTGGACGTGTTATACTTACAACTTTTCACAATCATTTATATATTTATTTTGTATATATGATTATATGTGATTACGTACTTTACATGTCGGAAAGTTTCTCAAAAAAATAAAAAAAAACTTTACATGTCGGAAAAAATAAAAAGTGCCTGAACACGCGCATGAGTGCGTACGCGGGTGTATATATATAGTCATCCTCAGTTGCTTTAGCTATGCAATCTACAACCACATACTTGTGTTGTGAAATTCACTTTACTTAGTACTCCGGCCAATGCATTACGTTATCTGTTGAAGGCTTGAAGCACTTGTCAGAGCCATTAAAATCCTGCTGCTTTTGCCTGGGTGTCTAAGACACAGAAAGTAAGAGAGTCCAATTTCCAACGCTTTTCTCACTGGTAAGTTGTAACTTCTTGTTAGTAATTTTTTCATAGTCATCGTGATCTAAAAGTGGAAGACTATGGTCAGCGCTTCTCTGTTTTTTGAATAACATTTTTCTTTTTATTTTATGATTTGTTTGCAGCTATGTTTCGATTTTTCATTTTCATTTTCATTTTTTGGCTGTTTTCATTTTTCTTTAATAATTGGAAACGAAAACTTTTCTTCTATTTTCTGGTTTTTTACATTAAGCAAATAAGCTAAAAAGCTAAAAGCAAAGCAGGAGCCGATATTTGTTGTTACATGTGGCAGCACCTGTTTGTGAAGATCTATATCTAATCCCAAAATTTTGGGAGTAAAATTTTGATTATGACACAGTTTGTTCAGGCCACATATGATGCTTGCATTCTCATTCAACTAGATAGAACAAGGCTATAATGATTCTTCTGTTATTGTGTCCTTAATGTAACTAGTTTCAACCGTTCAAGTTGTGCTGCCACTTCCCTGTACTACTAGTTGAAAATTTTAGAGCCAAAATCCTTAGTGAATTATGGCTTATGAAATTGGACTAAGATAAGGAACGACTTTATAAAGAAACTGGAAAACCAGAATATAATACCTCGAATTCATTAAGAGAATTTAAGTCCAAGTCCTGAGATTGTCTTATTGTAAAAAATGAGAGTTAGCTCTGAAAAGTGTTAGTTGTGAAAGTTCAAATAGGGTAAAAACACCCTTGAACGTTTAGACCCCCAATTCACAAATTACCAATTCAAGCTTTATATCAAACAATTAATGTGCGGAACATGAACTAAATCATAACACAGAATTGGTAAACAATCTAAACCAATTAAAAACACAACCACAGCAGTAAATAAAAGGCAAAGATAAAGGGAAGGAAGATGCAAACACAAAGACAACACGCGATGTGTTATCGAAGAGGAAACCGAAGCCCTCGGCGTAAAACCTCTCCGCCGTCCTCCAAGCGGTAAACAATCCACTAGAAAATGTAGTTGGGATACAAGGACAGCAATAGACCCTCCAAGCCTAATCTACCCAGTGCACCTAAGCCCTCCAAGCTTCTTGCTCCAACGAGGTTGCGCCGAACCTTTTTCTTTTCTAGCTTCCTGGATTCCGCTACTAGACCGTAGCATCAACCAATGAAGATTGGTTCCTTCCTAACTGCTTCCCAGAATACCAAACAGCTCTCTCACAGTAATGGATATGGTGAGAACAAGGTTTTGGTAAAAGGCCTCTCAAGGGTTTGACAATGGAGAGGAAGAGAGTTGAGGAATTTGAAGAGACACTTATGTAAAGATTGTAGATGAATCAATCTCGTTTTACTCTAGGGTTTCTCTCTCAAAATTCTCTCTGGAAGCTCTCTTTCATTTGTGGGTATAAGGGGTATTTATACTGAGGTGAGAGGAGAATGTGAAACGTCAGGTTTTTCAAAACAAGGCTAGCTCGCGGCTTGTTCTCGCGGCTTGACTGAGTCGCGAGATCCAGTCGCGAGTTAACCGTATGGCCAGTTGTCCTGTTTTGTCCTGTAGTGCTCCAGCTGGCATGACTGTTCATCTTCTGGCAGGCTTGGCACGTGTGCTGCGTCTGGCGGCTTGCAGCCGCGAGTCACCCGCGAGGCCCAGTTGCGAGTCTCTGTTTTCTTGCACACTCTTGAGCAAATTTCACTCTATCTCACTCACTACCCTTACAACAAGCCCACCTAAATATAGGGTTTCTAAATGCTGAAATACAAGCAAATTTGGCACAGAATAAAGCCAATTAGATGGTTGATTAAATTCAACCTTACAATCTCCCCCTTTGGCTATTCCGTGACAAAACCCTAAAACAGACTCTAGACTTAACATGTGAGTTGGGAACAGTTGAGCAAAACTCACTCACACCTAACTCTAGAAGCTGTGAAGCACTTGAATCATATGAACATAAGACTCCTGAAACACAACAATACATCATGATCATTGTAAGCAGAGAATCGTGAAAAGCATATGAAACAGGCAATATGTGATCAAGCAAAGATGGAGTCAAGAGACAATCCATGGCTTGATCAACCAAGTAATCTCTACAAGGTAGTGACCACAATGCTCATTCACACTTGGAATGAACACTTGGACATACAGGCTAACAAGAACAATGCAAGTTACCTGTATGCCCAACACTCAACCAATGCATAATACACTAAGTATATGCATCTAGGAACAATCCTACAAGGGCACAAGAGTGACAGTACTTAAAGAAAATGCAATACATTTAGAAGTACTAATTTAAACAAAGCATAAAAGGCTGCATAAAGCATGGTACAAACCATAAAGCCTACAAACTATGCATAAAAAAAAACATAACCCTAAAAGCTTACAAAAGCAACATGGGTACAAGACACAAAATATACTGAATAACATCAACAATATATATAAAAACTAAACCAAGTTTATAAGTTATGAGTTAGAAACAAAAACAGGAATACACCAAACCACAGTGTATAAAACCCATAAAAACACTAAACCTATAAGTTTAGAGGATAAGACTTAAAACAAAAAAAAATGTCAAAAGAATGAGTGTACTCCCCCTATCACTATGCACACTTCCCTTTGAACTTTCTCCCCCTTACTCAAAGCTCTCCCCCTTTTTGGCACGAATAGCTAAAGGGAGTCGTCTAACTTTCGTTGAATAGCATCTAGTTGATTCTCCATAGTCTCGAGACGCATTTGAACATGGCTGTTTATGGAGTAGAGAAGTGTCACAATCTCATCAACGTGTCTCTGAATATGTTCAAGTGAACGACCCATTCTGTCAGTATGAGGATCAGTCTGTGCTTGCGGAATACTAGCTTGTGGAACTTCAGGAATAGCATGTGAAGTAGGTGTGGTATGTGCAGGTGTCTCTGACTCAGGGGCAGATGGAGTAACCGGAGAGATATGTGCACTCTTTGGAGTTCTAGAGGAGTGACTTCTGCTGGCTTGAAGAGAGTACATGAAAATAGGACGCTGACGGGTCAACATTTTGCCATCTGTAGGAGGAACAATGCCTTCACGAAGAATGAGCTTCATGACGAGACTGCAAAATGGGATAATTCCTCGAGCTGCAGTTCGAACCGCGGTCTTTCTCAAGGTATAAAAGATGTGAGCACAGATATCAATGGGGGCTCCTGTAATAAGATCACAGAGGAATTGAGCTCTCCCAAGATTGATGAATGTAGTGTTGGACAGTGGGTAGAGATTAGTGAACATGATCAACTTTAGTGTGATCAGCTCTGGTGCAAACTTTGCAGTGCTGATGGATGTGCCGGTATTGGATACTTCACGATCAGAACCTAGGATTTGTAGAATATCTTGAATCTCTGGAGTTCGATCATCATACGGAGTTAGATCCACATTTTGAGGCCTGGTGATGCGGAGAGTATCGGCTATGGAGTTCGGAGTGATGATAAACTCCTTTCCTCTGACCCAGAAAATTAGTTCAGCTCCAAGATCAGTTGCATTGGAGAAAGCTTCCTTAACCAGTTCAGCCATTGGATCGTTAAAGTTCCCAAACAAGTTTGCCCAGTCTCGTGCCTCAAAGATTCGAGGAATGAATGTGGTCCCTAAGGTGTTAAACTCCACCACCCGTTCCACTATAGTAGTTGATTTGTCAAATATGTTGGAGTAGATGTGTGAGGTAAGCGGGGTTCGAAACCTCTCCTCATTGGAGTCTTGAGATGCCTGTGATGAGAGTCGAGTCCTTTTAGCAATTGGGGTTGCTGGATCGTCAGCAACAATGTCTTTACCTTTAGAAGATCGACGAGACATCTGCAAGAGAATAGGCCCACAACACAGAACCAAAAAAACAGCACCACACAAGATAAATATCAACATGATTCGATGCAAATACGAGAGCCAAACCAGAGGTTATAATACATAAAAACCACTTCCATCAACACTAAAGAGCACAAAACGACAGGTGCAGCAAAAAGGTGATAGTGCAAAAGAGCATAGAGAGACACAAAACAATCTGTCAATGAGACAGTCTACAATGACCATGATATGCACACAAAGACATCATTCAATCATGGATAAAATTCCAAAATGAAGGATTAGAGCACTTAATATGATATCATAGAAACACAGTAATCCAAAGCCGCAAGCCAACTTCATCACACAAACAAGTGAAATGAGCAAGGCACAAAAACACCAGACCCATTTAACAAAAATACTAAACCCATTTACCACAAGAGTTTGAGAAACAATTAACAGGCAAACATCAGAACAAAGAAATATCACATTGAGACCAAACAATATGAAAACGGATGAAAACACCAACAAACACACCAAGCCATACCCATCAAACAAAAGAGGAATGTTTCGACCAAATAATCTATCCATATGTCAAGAAAAACATCCATGAAGCAGGAAAATGAGATGAGGAAAACAAGACTCATACCTTTTCAAGATGATTTTGAGAGAAAATGAAGCACCAATGAAGTTTGAAAATGGGTACACGGAGTGTTTGGGAAGGAGATAGTTGGGGAAGAAGATGAACAGTCACAAAAGTTCGAGGGAAAAACTGAACAAGATTTAAAAACTGCCCCAATTTTTGCCAAACATGTGTTTTTCGCGACTGAAGTGAGTCGCCATCAATCCGCCAGGTCAAGCCGCCAAAAACACTTAAAGACAAAAGTTTGAAAAATTTTTCTAAGTGTTTTTCGCGATTGGAAGGTCTACCCACGAGAGAGTCGCGAGCTAAGCCACGAAAATTTCTGAGTAACCTCGCAACTGGACCTTTCACTCGAGAACAAGTCGCCAAAACAGACTCGCGAACACGCGACTGAGGCTCGCGACTTGACATACCCGCGACTGAGTCGCCAAAACAGGGCAAAAGTGAATTTTTGAAATTTTCATTTTTAAGAACAAAATACTCTCCAAAAACACCTAAAATACTCAAAAATCTTTTTGTGCTTGAATCAACAAAGATTGAGCATGTGAAAACACATTTCATCAAGTACAATCACACAAATGATTATGGCATTTATTGAACATAAACTTGTGTGTTGTGTGTGGATATCAACTATGAGATAGTCCTTAGTCTAATGTGAAGCTTCAATGATCAATTCAACCAAGGCATACACAATTAGCACTAGATCATGTGATCTATCTCAATTATAGAAATATGTATATATGACCTCCCACAAAACTTGATAACATATCTTGGAGCTTTACATTTGACTCCACTTTCAAATATAACATTTGATCTTTTTGATCCTTTTGAGACAACACCTCTCATTGTGAGAGTGATATTTGATAAATCACTTTAATGAACAAGCCTTTGGCCTTTTGAATAAACATTCTCTTTAATTTTTGGTCGCTTTCCCTTTTTCCTAGTCGAATACTAGTATGTGCGACAGGCTTTTGCAGATCAATATCTCTTTTCATTTGGAGATTTACATTTGGAGAGCTCTTTTTAGGAAAAACAAAAAATAAAGAGTGGGAAGATATATAGACACAAGTCTATGCATGTCTCAAGATCATCATAACCATTCACTCGTCATTCATGACAAGTTTGAAGATCTATTTACAACAATCACATAGATTTCAAGATTTCTCTCATAGAGATAAGAGTGCAAAGGAACAAGCTATGCTCGAAAATGCACAAAGCCATTAGCACAAAGGTACAAGGCAAAACAAGTTTTGAGACAAGAACTCAACAATGTCAATCAAGCTTTTTGATTTTCTAATTTTTATGTGATTTTTGGATTTTTGACACATAAGAAGAAAAAGATTGATAAAAAACAATACAAAATCAAAAGTATGCACAAGTAGACAAGCAAACAACCATCAGCAAAAACAGCAAGCAAACAAACAAACATTGTCGCAAAGCATAGGAAGTATTAATGCATGGACATGTTGTAATGCTTATGCATGAGTACCCTTTTTCACCCACACGTCACTTGCGTTTGGGGTGATTTCCTTATAGGATTGGGTACGGGAGTTAGGGCTTTCAAACCTTCGTGAGAAGCTTTCCAAGCAGTTGGTGAATGCACCAATCATCTTCATTACGTTCATCATTCTGGGATCACCATTTTGATCTCTAGATTGTTCACCTGCCCAATTTCTTCTATCATTTCTATGTCCTCGTGACCTTTGAGGAGTTGCACTATTTTTTGCTCTCAACTTTTGGCAATTTGGTCGAGTATGCCCTTGAAGTCCGCAATGATGACACACATAAGATGATCTAGGACTTCTTTGTGGTCGTGGACGAGACTTGGCACGAGATTCAGACCTGCCCACATACTGATTGCGGGGATTCATCAACCGTTGGTTCTCCACATTCTTCTTCTCCTCTATCTTGGGCTTCTCAGCAGTAGGGTCAACTTCAACTGGATCTTTAGCCTTTACAAACTTCACTTCTTTAGTGACATTTCCAGATGAGCTACTTCCTCCGGTATATCCCAACCCGGATTTGTTTGAAAAGCTCTTTTGAGATGAAATAACATCATCTATCTTCTTGGTGGTGACCCTCTCTATTTTAGCATTTGCTTGCACAACCTCTTGCTCAAGAAATCTCACTTTTGTGTAAGCTTCTGACAGCTCACCATTCAAAGTTTCTATCTCACATTTGGCCTCCCTATATCGGATTAGGAGACTTTTATAGTCCTCCTCCGCCTTCTTCATCTTTTTCACAGCTGCCTTGGCCACCCTTGTGTACTCACCCGACTTTTCAAGGAGTGAGTTATAATTCTCTTGAAGATTGGCTGTACTTTCATCTTCTTCAGCATCGGATTCTTCAACAATTCCCAATGATTCTTCATCACTATGTTCTCCAAGGTATTGAACAAGTAGATTCAACTCGTCTGAAGACTCAACATGGGCAATAGTCATAAAAGCTGAATAGTTCCCCTCTCCATCACAACTTTCTTCAGATTCTGAGTCGGATGAATCCGAGTCACTTAATGTCGTGGCATACACCTTGCCTTTCGATTTCAAATAATTCGGACATTCTTTCTTGAAGTGTCCATGCCCGTTGCATTCAAAACAAGTGACACCTTGTGTAGATTGGGATTCTTTTCCATCTTTCCTTTTGAATTCCCTTCTCTCCCTTCCTGTACTTTGGAATTTTCCTTTATCACCAGATTTTCCATTATTCTTGAATTTCAAGAATTTTCGAAAATTTTTTACAAGGTATGTAACATCTTTATCAACCACATCTTCTTCCGATGAATCATGGACTTCTACCTTCTCATTAATGGTCTTAAGAGCAAGAGATTTGCTCCTCTGTTGATTGGGCAGCGACATCTCATAAGTCTGAAGTGAACCAACCAGCTCCTGGACTTTGATGTCATCAAGGTCCTTGCTCTCTTCAATCGCTGTCACTTTAGCACGAAAACTTTCCGGCAATGATCGAAGGATCTTCCTTACAATTTTAGAATCCTCCGTTTTCTCCCCCAAATTGAACTTGCTGACAACCACCTCATTTAGCTTCCCATAGAAAGAGTCGAAGGGCTCATCCTCACTCATTTTGAGCTCCTCAAATCGAGTGGTCAGCATTTGCAACTTGGTGTCTTTCACTTTCTTCGTGCCTTCGTAGGTAGTTTCCAATATCTCCCAAGCTTCTTTGGCAACGGTAATGTGGGAGATCCTGTGAAATTCATCTGGAGACACACCACAGAAAATAGCATTTAAAACTTTACTGTTAACATTAGATGCAGCGAGTGCTGCCTTATCCCATGTGGATTTGGCTGCCTCAGGTCTAGTCCAACCACTCTCAACAGCATCCCAAACAGATTCATCAATGGAGCACATAAATGCTCTCATGCGAACCTTCCAAAAAGCATAATTACTACCATCAAAAAATGGAGGTGCATTTAGGGATTGAGACCGATCCATCTCAATAGGGAGTCAAGGATCACACAATGGTAATGAAACCAATAAACGTGTACCCGCTCTGATACCAATTGAAAGTTCAAATAGGGTAAAAACACCCTTGAACGTTTAGACCCCCAATTCACAAATTACCAATTCAAGCTTTATATCAAACAATTAATGTGCGGAACATGAACTAAAGCATAATACAGAATTGGTAAACAATCTAAGCCAATTAAAAACACAACCACAACAGTAAATAAAAGGCAAAGATAAAGGGAAGGAAGATGCAAACACAAAGACAACACGCGATGTGTTATCGAAGAGGAAACCGAAGCCCTTGGCGTAAAACCTCTCCGCCGCCCTCCAAGCGGTAAACAATCCACTAGAAAATGTAGTTGGGATACAAGGACAGCAATAGACCCTCCAAGCCTAATCTACCCAGTGCACCTAAGCCCTCCAAGCTTCTTGCTCCAACGAGGTTGCGCCAAACCTTTTTCTTTTCTAGCTTTCCGGATTCCGCTACTAGACCGTAGCATCAACCAATGAAGATTGGTTCCTTCCTAACTGCTTCCCAGAATACCAAACAGCTCTCTCACAGTAATGGATATGGTGAAAACAAGGTTTTGGTAAAAGGCCTCTCAAGGGTTTGACAATGGAGAGGAAGAGAGTTGAGGAATTTGAAGAGACACTTATGTAAAGATTGTAGATGAATCAATCTCGTTTTACTCTAGGGTTTCTCTCTCAAAATTCTCTCTGGAAGCTCTCTTTCATTTGTGGGTATAAGGGGTATTTATACTGAGGTGAGAGGAGAATGTGAAACGTCAGGTTTTTCAAAACAGGGCTGGCTCGCGGCTTGTTCTCGCGGCTTCCCGAGATCCAGTCGCGAGTTAACCGTATGGCCAGTTGTCCTGTTTTGTCCTGTAGTGCTCCAGCTGGCATGACTATTCATCTTCTGGCATGCTTGGCACGTGTGCTACGTCTGGCGGCTTGCAGCCGCGAGTCACCCGCGAGGCCCAGCCGCGAGTCTCTGTTTTCTTGCATACTCTTGAGCAAACTTCACTCTATCTCACTCACTACCCTTACAACAAGCCCACCTAAATACAGGGTTTTTAAATGCTGAAATACAAGCAAATTTGGCACGGAATAAAGCCAATTAGATGGTTGATTAAATTCAACCTTACAAGTTGATTGTAATGTAGCCCAAGTATAGTCACAGGTCAACAAATAATTTACTTTTTATGTAATTTTGTTCAATCAAAGATGTAGCTTAATTACCAAGATTAAGAAACGAAAGTCTTCTTTTGTGGCTATACCTTTGGACTCATTTTCTTGAGCTTGTTTACCATAATTCTGAGTCATATTAAAACAGTCAGATCCAAATCAATTGCTTGCTCATATGCATATGCGTGCATACTCACACACACAGGCGCACATGTGCTTCATTTATGTCTCATATGATTTGATTTTTATGACAGTTAAACAAAGATGCCTCCTAAAAGAAGAGGAGAGACAGAGGTGACTACAGAGGAGAGAGTGAATTCATCGCCTCCAACTTGTTTTCAATCTTCTTCTCCCTCGAGTTGCGAACCTGCTCTTGGACCTCAGATCAATCTAACAAGACAGAAATCATATTCCTTTGAGGGGTCAAGCTTTCATCAGCTGCAGCCTATATGTAATTCTAACTCCAGCAATCAACTCTCTGCACTGCCTTTCTCTCATAGAATAAATCTTAGCACTTCAGTTCCAGGACCCAGTATTGGAGCCATGCCAATGGAAGAAGACATTTGTCTGGATGCTGCGGGATTAAGTACTCAAACACCTAGTGGATCACAAATTGAATGTGCAACACCCAATAGAGAATTGTCATATCTAATTCTTTGTGAGGGTAAGTATCGCTATTTGTGGACTAATATTTGCAGAAAGGTCTGTACATTGTACTAGAGTAATTGCCCAAATAGTGCTTGCTAGATAGCTTTTGGGTTTTTGCCTGGTCAGAGTCCTATATTAGCCCTCAATGCTAATCAGATGCATCATTTCTCCAGCTAGGAAACGTTGATGGAACTTGTTTGTGAAGTGTGAACACTAATTGGTATTGGATCATGTATTTAGTTAAGTTATATCACTTTACATATCTATAACATATATAAGGAGATGTGATTTGCGGAAAATAAAAGGTACCAAAAAAAAAAAAATCATTGCAAAGAGTGTGATGTGTTTTGTGGTTGGAAAATGCTGAAGCTACAAAAAAATTTACTACAATATATGTACAAATTAATGTGGCAATAGATGTGATTGATGGACTAATTAATGAATGTTTAGTTTATTTTTTGTTGATTGGTGACATCACTCTTTGTGGTTTGACAATTGGAGAACGCTATATAATTGCAAAGCCTCTGATTTTTAAAACTCTGCAGGAAAAAAAAGAAATGACAACCGCGCCTTGTGTCTAGCTGCACTTAAGGGTGACTGGAAAACTGCAAAGAGCTTCATCGATAAAGATCGGAGCATGCTCTATGCTAGATTGACAAAATCATGGGACAGACTGATTCACATAGCAGTTCATTCAAAATGCATATATTTTATAAAAGAACTGGTGGAATATGGGACTGTGGAAGATCTAGCTATAGAAAATCTAAATAAAGACACAGGCCTTAGTATTGCTGCTGTATCTGGAATGGTCGAAGTTGCAAAATTAATGATAGAAAAGAATAATAAACTAACAATGAAACGTGGTACTAGGAAATTAATACCTTTTGGCATGGCAGCTGAAGTTGGACACAAAGAAATGGCCGAATATCTCTACTCGAAAACTGAATTCGACTGTCTAGATCATTCTGAACGCATTAGGCTGTTTTTTATTACCCTTTCCAGCAATCTGTATGGTATAACTTCATTCCTTCGTGCTCCCAAATTTGTTACTTGTCGGTCTGGATATATAACTGATTGCATTCTACTTTTTATCATGCTTTGTATTAGTAAATTAAAATATATATCATACATATTCCAATATTTTGTTGAGCTTTTAGACTTTGTTTTATAGGTGCAATCTATGTTAGAATACATTTCCTATCCCAGAGTTTCTTTCAAGGACAAATCAACTTTGTCTGCAGTAACTCATATACTAACTTCATTTTTAATAATGATACTATGAAATTTTGATAAAATTCTTAGAATTTTTGATAAGTCCCTTGCTCTCTCTGCTTCTAATTTCATTGCATTACTTCTTAAAAAAGTTGCATGCCCTACGCATATGTTTTTGGGCAAGCAACTTGACATAAATGTGGCACTACACTAAACGTTGCTTCTTACTACAATAAATCTCATTCCATGTATAGGTTTAGCATTGGAGATACTGACTAGATATCCAACAATGGCTTGTGAACGAGACGAGAATAATGATGGGAAAACAGCTTTGCATGTGTTGGCTCAAAAGGCTACAGACATTGCCGGAGGCAGTCTGCTAAAGATCGTGGCACGATACACCAGCTTATGTACGTTTTTCTAAACCCAGGATCCAGTTCTCACAACAGATATTTAGTGTTCAGAATGCTATATACTCTTTTAAGTTCCCAAATCAGGATAACAATTTGGGAAATTATTGTTTTACACTCACATGATATAAAAGAATGTGGACATGGTTGAATTTAAACATTTTTGAAAGGATCTGTAACGAAGCTTTTTTATCAACATTTTGCATTACTCCAACATATTTTACTTTCTTTTTCAATTTAAATACTTTCATGATCTGAAGAACAACTTTGTTGCTTCCAATTTCCCATTGATAGAGGTCATTTTTTCAATTAATACTTTTAACCCTACTTCTAGACTTCAAAAACTTCTACAAGCAAGCATCAATGCCAATATTGGATCGTGATTTAATTGAAAGAATTTGGGAGCAAGTTCTACAGCGATCAGATGAGGAAATTTCGGACCTGATAAGAAGGCCTTCAGGAGTACTTTTCGACGCTGCATTGTCAGGAAATGTTGAGTTTTTAGCTTTGCTTCTTTGCAAGTATCCTGATCTTTTATGGGAAGTTAATGAAAAAGAGCAAAGTGTATTTCATGTTGCTGTTATGCATCGTCACGTTCATGTGTTTAATTTAATATATGACATAGGAGCAGCTAAGGATTACATAGTTGGAAATGTTGATGTTGACAAAAACAACATGTTGCACTTAGCTGGAATGTTGCCACTCGCGGAAAGACTTGGTGCCCCACGAGCAAACCTTCAGATGCAACGAGAGCTATTGTGGTTTAAGGTATTCCTTATCACTAGATCTTCTATTTTTTCTTGTTCTTTTTCTTTTTCAATTTACAATGGCATATAGATTTTAATTTTTGGATTTGGTAGGGTCATGTCATTTAAAATTTTTAGACTAAGTTTAAGTACACAATTTTTGTGTCACAATTGTTGGGAAAAATGGCTAAGTAAAAAAATTTTGATTCAACAATATAAACCCTAAAATATTATCAATAAATAGTGTTATCTTGCCATTGGAGAGAAAGAAAGGATATAAATAATAAAGCCCAAGAGTTATAGGAACAAGTCCAAGCTCAAGTCCAACAATTAGCCCATAATTTTTAAGATATCTCTTAAGTTGTGCAGTGGTTTATAAATATATAAGATGACTCGTCTCTTAAGTTTGAAACTCAACCCACTCCATGAAGGTTTGACGAAAGTTATAGTTGTAAAAACACTAAAATTATAAATGACATGATTATAAGTGTATTATTTAGTTTAAACAATGAAAATGAATCCACCTTATATGGAGAGGATATAAACACCATTTAAATTCATCTTTGATATGCTATGTAATATTCATTTTCATATGTTAAAAAAATGAGTAAGACTTAAATACAGTACTTATGTGCTATTCCTTAAGTTCTCTTTTTAAGATTCTGCCACGTGGATTTTTTCTCATGGGATGAAAGTGTATTTTTAAGTAGCCACATGGTTGAATTTTAAGAAGGAAATCTAAGAAACAGCATTTAAGGTACTCTACCTAAGTTTTGTCCTAAAAAAATTGTCTATGTAACGTTTCAACCCGCCTTTCATTCCAGGAAGTGGAAAAGATTGTCCGACCATTTCATATGTATATGAAAAATTCTGAGGGAATGACACCCATAGAAGTATTCAATAAGGATCATAAAGAACTACTTAAAGTAGGTGAAGAAGCAATGAAGGAGACAGCCAATTCATGTATGCTTGTAGCAACTCTCATTTCTACAGTGGTCTTCGCTGCAGCTCTCACTGTTCCTGGTGCTAGCAATACGATATTAAATACTCCTTTTTTTGGCAAAGAAGAGTGGTTTATGATTTTTATCCTTTCAAATGCAATTTCACTCTTTGCCTCTGCCGCATCAATAGTGTTGCTACTATCCATTCTCACATCAAGATATGCACAAAATGATTTTATGTATTCATTGCATGCAAGGTTGATGTTCGGGCTCACCACACTCTTCATCTCCATAACAACCATGGTAACGGCCTTTATCGCTGCCATCTTTTTGATCTTTGACTACAAGATGGAATGGGTTCCATATGTCATTGCTTCACTTGCTTGTGCTCCTGTTGTTTTATTTCTTGTGTTACATTCTAATCTTTGGGCTGATTTGATCCGCTCTTATTACTGGTCTAAGTTTTTATTCCGGCCAAGCAAGTACCGAATTTTTTAGTGAGAATTTTGAATTGTAAAAGCACTTTAGTACTGATCAGTATATTTTATGATTTCCAGTTGTACTTAAAGACCCCATTAGTTGTAACCTGTTTTGAGCAATATGCATGGACCACGTGAATTTCTTTCCTCTATCAACGTATCTCATCTGTAGTTGTTGGCCAATGTGGATACAAAGCAGGCGTAACAAATAATGAACTAAAATCTAAACCTGAATTTCTAAAATTTATAATGATTGGAAATTAAAGTCTTCTAGGCTAAATAAAAATATACTTTTGACATTTCAATAACTTGATATAGTCCTCAACCTTTGCAAGGCATAACTTGAAATTAATTATCTTTTGCCTTCATCAAATTTGCAAATTGCAATTACCACAAATCTATATAATCTATATTGTGGGGGGTCCAAGGACCGAGGAGTCCTAGTTGAGAATAAATTCACCCAATCTGGGCTAAGATGGGTAAAGCAAACTCCAAAGACTACGCCTACCTGAGGAGAGCAAGAGAATCAAGACAACTAATATCCCTTAGAAGCCCATAGGAGAAGAAATAGTGGCAGAAACAAGGTTGGTGGGAGGAAGTTTCCTGAAGGAGATACCTTCCACCTCCACATTGAATGCTCTGCACCAACTTTATCAGCTGCATTAATGAGGAAATAACCCCTGAATAACAATATCATAGCTAACAACTCTTTCTACCACCTCCAGAAGGATCTTGATGGGACAAGTATCCTAAGGAATCACGTAAAGCGTACAAATCAGGGGCTGGGATTCTAGGGAAGGGACCATAAAAGGAAAGGAACCCCCCAGAAAAAGGGGATGAACAATTTCTAAAGTAAAAAGAGACCAGTGAGAAGAATTTAGGATTACCTTGTAAAGAAACAAAACTTAACTTATATACAAGAAACTGATCCTCGAACTTGCCCAAGGAGGATATTATCCTCAATTGTTGTTCCAATTGCACTTATCTACTACTTTGGATACTTCGGTTTTAAACTTGGACATATCCTTGTATTGTACTTGAGTTAGTTACCCACTCTCTTAAAAATTCTATTGTTTGGGCTTGATTTGAGGGACAAGATACCATTGTTCTAGGTAGGCTTGAGCCTTTACTTTTTGAGTCCCTACAATTGGCGCTATTTGTGGGGATCATTTGCAATCTTCTTTATCCAAGCTATGACAAAATAGAGAGGAGTTCGTTGGCTCACAGCATGAGGATCACTTTGTTAATCAGGAGCAGAGGAGAGATAGAGAGCATAATCAAACTCTAAGCATTAGGGTGGAAACGCAACATACAGAGCATACCAGCAAGATCCAATCAAGTATTGGAAGTCATGTGTCCCATGAGCAAGAGACCCAAAATCTCAAGTTGGAGATTGATCATTTGCGCAAAAAGCTATGTCATAGGGCGCATGTTAGGAGAGATCCAACACCCCCATCAAGTTTAGGGTTTGATGATGAGGGAGACCATAGCTACAAACCGAGATCAAGAACTCCCCCCAGCAAATCTTTCTTTGCATGTTCACGCCTAGATATGGTGGAGAAACATAGTAGGAGGCAAGGTGAAAGCTTATCCCCTAGGAAAGTGGGAAATGACACAATGAGTAAAGCTCTATGTCAGATTTCTAAGTCGCCCTTCACACGAAGAATTGATAGGGCCAAGCTTCCCCATTGTTTTACTCAGCCTACATTTACTATTTATAATGGGAGGGCTGACTCTGTGGAACATGTGAGTCACTTCAACTAGAGGATGGCCATTCACTCGAGGAATGAGGCCCTTATGTGCAAGGTTTTTCCCTCCAGCCTTGAGCCTGTTGCCATGAGATGGTTTGACGGGTTGAAAAAGGGTTTAATAAGTTCTTATGAAGAACTGGCTAATGCCTTTGGAGCAATTCATGACATGCAGCAGGGTTCTTAGACTTTTGGACTCTTTATTATCCATGGTGATGAGGGAAGGGGAGAATCTGAAAACCTACTCTGATAGGTATTATGAAACATTTAATGAAATAGATGGGGATTTTGAAGATGTATCCATAAGAACCTTTAAGGTTGGGCTCCCAACGAAACATGACCTGAGAAAATCTTTGACTATGAAACCTACCTGAAATATGCATTAGCTCATGGATCGCATTGATGAGCATAAGTAGGTTGAGGAAGACCAAACTCAAGGAAAAGGAAAAACCAAAATCTTCCCCACTGAAAAGAGAAATCCTTGACCGGGGGGGTATAATCACAGTCGACCTAGGAGAGAATTTGCTAACCAATCATCAAGGGCTAATGCACAAGTAGTTAACTTGGTGTTTAAGGAGCCTGTGTACCAGATCCTCGAGAAGATAAAGAATGAATCTTATTTCAAGTGGCCCAATAAGATGAGAGAAGACCCATCCAAACGTAATCAAAGTCTTTACTGCTAGTACCAAAGACTATAGAACCTTGCGTGACCATTTAGACCAGTTAGTGAAAGTTGGGAAGTTGAAGTAGTTCATGCACCAGCCTTCAAGACAAGTAAGTCAGATCGGAGTAAGGTACCAAAGGGAAATTGCTACTCTGCCATCCTTGGGAACAATCAATGTATTTTTGCCACCCCTAACCCCAATGCAGGTTCATTTTCGAGTGTTACATTCGTAACTTCGAAACCAGAGCTTGAGGAGCGAGTTCGAGAATCTAAGAGGATTAGGTCTAAAGCACTGTCGACCTTAGGCTTCTCGGAGGAGGATAAAGTTGGGACTTTCCAACCTTATGATGATGCCCTAGTAGTGGCTCTTCATATTGGGGGATATGATGTAAAGAGAGTCCTGGTTGATCAAGGAAGTGGGATTGAAATTATGTACCTAGACTTATATAAGGGGTTGAATTTCAAGCTCGAGGATTTAAGCAAGTACGACTCCCTTTTGGTCGGGTTTGATGGGAGAACCATGGTTCCCTAAGGGATGATTAGGTTACTCGTGCAAGCATAGAATGAAGTGGTGGAGGTGGACTTTATTATGGTTGAAGCTTATTCCCCCTACACGGCTATTTTGGCAAGGCCTTGGTTCCATGCCATGGGAGTAATGTCATCTACCATGCATATAAAAGTCAAATACCCCACCAAGGGGCAAGTGGGAGAGCTTGTTGGAAGTTAGACAATGGTCAGGCAATGCCTAGTGGCCGCAATTAGACATCAATCGTTGGATAAGGCTTCTTTTACATTAGAAGAGGCCTCGTAGCAATTAGCTAACCTCGAGGGAAAACTCGAAATTGAACTGCAGGGTTTACTTTGTGAGGAGTTAGAAAAAGTGGTTCTTGGATCAAACAAAGATAGTTATTTTCAGGTGGGGGCTTAACTATCCCTTGTTGAAAAGGAGGAACTTATAGGTTTTTTAAAGGAGAACGTGGATGTTTTTGCATGGAATGCTTATGAGGCATCGAGGATTGACCCAAACTTTATATGTCATCATCTAAATGTAAACCTTGCAGCTGTACCAAAAAAGGCAAACACCTTGGTGCTCTTCAAAGGAACATGTCGAAGCAATAAAAGAAGAGGTGAATAAGCTCAAGTGAGCAAGTGCTATTAAAGAAGCTTTTTACCCTGAATGGCTAGCTAACACTGTGGTAGTGAAGAAGAAGTCGGGAAAATGGAGGGTTTGTGTGGATTTTACTGATTTAAACAAGGCCTACCCAAAATATCATTTCCCCATTCCTCAGATTGATCAGCTAGTGGATGCGATGGTTGGACATCCTCGGATGAGTTTTCTAAATGCCTTCTAGGGCTATCACCAAATACCTTTGGCTCTCTCTGACCAAGAGAAGACAGCTTTCTTAACCCCCACTGGGAATTACCACTATTGTGTGATGCCTTTCAGAACACCTAAATGACTTGGGAAGCGTGTTCTTGGTTCTTAGGAAGCATAAGTTGCATCTTAATGCCTCTAAATGCTCCTTTGGTATCAATTCGGGCAAGTTTTTTGGATACATGATCACTCATCGGGGAATAGAGGTAAATCTCGATCAAATCAAGGCCATAAATGACTTACACCCACCCCAGAGCCCCAAAGAGGCACAAAAGTTGACAGGAATGACTACCACTCTAAATAGGTTCATCTCCCGATCCGCAAACCAATGTCGGCTGTTCTTCTAGCTCCTTTACATATGGAAAAGCTTTGAGTGGATTGAGGAATGTATTGTTGCTTTTGAAGAGTTGAAGCAGTATTTATCATACCCTCCTGTTCTTTCCCGACTCGAGAATGAGGAGGTCTTATATACTTATATAGCGGTCACTAATCATGCAGTAAGCCTGGTTCTAGTCAGAATAAAGGTTAGGGTATAAAGACATGTCTACTATATTAGCAAGTCTTTACAAGAAATTGATCCTCGGACTTACCTGAGGAGGATATTATCCTCAATTGTTGTTCCAATTGCACTTATCTGCTATTTTGGATTCTTCAGTTTTAAACTTGGACATATCCTTGTATTGCACTTGAGTTAGTTACCCACTTTCTTAAAAATTCTATTGTTTGGGCTTGATTTGGGGGACAAGGTACCATTGTTCTAGGTGGACTTAGGCCTTTACTTTTTGAGTCCCTACATATATAATGTCTAAAATTTTAAGCATAACATTTATTATTGATACGGTATTGTTTAGCTACATCAGTATAGCATTTCAATCCATGCAATCCATTTGGTCCATTGAGTCCACTTCAGCTCCTTTCGATCCACTGGTCCACTTAAGTCCATTTAGTTAACTTCGATGATACTTTGGTAGGAGAGGTTTGTGTAGAAATAAGAGTTGTTTCATTGACAATTGTGCCACATTCTTAGCATAATGTTGATGGGTTCTTGATAAAATTACATTTTTCTTATGTTATTAAAGTCTCATTTACAATTTTTATTTTTTTCTTTTTAAAAAAAAAATTGTCAAATTTTTCGTGCATCTTGCGAGCCAGTGACTAGTTGAATCTATTACTAGAACAAAATCTAAAGGGTTTATTATATTACGTTGAATATTATTTAATTGGAGTTAAGGAATGAATTTTAATTTGGGAATCCTAGTATAAGGTTTAAGGTTATTTACCTCTTCGAGTCAACTTCCTTTGGAGTTGCATGTTCAACGAAGAGGAAAAATAAAAAGAAGGGGAAACAAATATAAAGAAGCGGAGCAAAATGTGTGTTTATATATAAAATAAGTGGTGTTTTGGATTGGGGGGAAATTACTCGTCGAGTGAGGTTTGTGTAGAATGAATGTGATAGCAAAATGGAATGGACATATCGGCTAGCTATACAATATGTCAATTAGAACTTTGTTGAGCCTACTTGAGCAAGCCTTGATTGAGGACATGTGAGAGTACAAAGGGGTACGAGCAAAGCTTAGTTGGATGTGGGCTTGAATTTTGTTTGATAACATCTCAGGTGAGCCCATAAAAGCTTGCTAGAGCAATGTCTATCTCCCTTGAGAGAGTTATAAAAACTGTAGATTCTTCAGAATTTTGCAAAAATGTGAGGGAATGAAACTTTTTTTTGTCTCCAACTAGTACAAATGTTAGGCCTTGTACAAACTAGACTAACTTTTCAAAAGAGCCTTTTCAACAGTCATTATTTATTGTCTATATATATATATATATAGCCTCCATATTAAGTTTATTTAAGACCGTAAAATTTCATGTAATTTGCTTACTCGGGCAAAGAATAGGTATAAATCAAATGAGATATCACAAATTTAATGAAATTACCCATTTTTCATTATAATCGTGGAAAAAGTACATAATTTTCTGTTGAATGCATGCTAAATTTTTTTGTTATTTTCTATAAAAATTGGCACCAAGTATACCATTTGAAACCTTATAATTAAGCATGCAATTAAAATTCACAAGTCAAAAATGATTAAGGAATTTAATTAGTTTTCATAAATTACTAGTACGATTTTTATTCAAGTCTATTTCTTCATTATATTTGGTCCTTTTATTCCTATCAAGTCGTACATGTGATTTATTTGGAGATCAAGCTAAGCTCTTTTATTTGATGGGTATGTCAAATTTTATTTGTGAATTTTTAACTGTTGATTGAAAGTTTCACACAATTCTTTTAAGTGTCGTCAAGTTTCAACTTTTAATCCATTGCACAAGTTTAGATTAAATGACATGAGTCACAATTGCTAAAACATTCTAAACATCACTCATGTGAGTTATGATGGGTTTGGGAGTGTTTAGTACATGTACTTAAAAATATGTGTTTTGTTGTTTGACCACTGGACCCATTAGGATACGGACACGTGTCCAGTCTTGGACATGTGTCTGCATCGCAACGTGTCCAGTGGCACTGGCCACTGGGCACAAGCTGCACCCATTTGAAAAAATGTGTGAAAATATGTGTAGGTGAAAAAGTACGTGAAAATACGTGTATTGTTGTTTAAAAACTAAAAACATATATTTGAATTGCCATAACAAATGGAGCTTTACATGGGAATGCCCCTTAACATCTACCCAAAAATCCCAACAACCAACATCCCAAAAATACCCATAAAAGTCTCTCCTTTTCTCCTCTATGGCTCTATGCCTCTACCTGAAAATCCCAGCCCTTTGTAGCCACTACCCTTGAACAACAACCTCACTGCAAACTCCCAAAACAAAACCAAAAACCCCAAGCAAGAAAACCAAAACCCCTAAAGCAAATCTAGAAAACACAGGAAAATTCCATCCTTTTTCCATCAATTTGAAACTACAAACATTGCCAACTCCCAACACCATCTCCCCAACCTCCAAAACCCCAAAAACAGAACCAAAATATAGAAAGCTCCCCCCTTTCTACCATCAAGCCAAAAAACATAGTGAGAATCCCTCCTTTTTGCCATTTAACAACAAACAATAAACAACAACAACCCATAACCACAACAAACAACAGCAGTAGCTAATGAGAAGCAAGAAAGGCAGAGAAGAAAAGAAAGTAGAGTATCAAGCATAAATGAAGAAGCAACACTGAGCAGAGACGACCCAATAATTTTTTCTCGCTCTTTCTTGTTTCTTTTATATTTGTTGCTTGAAATCTAATTTAAAAGTTTGTTCTTTTTTTCTTTTTCAGCCATAAACAACGTAGAACAAGAGAGGCAAGGAAAAAGCAAGCAGCGGAAAGGGAAGCAATAGCAAATGGCAAACCAAAATGGGTAGCACCTACTTCCTATTTCATTTTTTCATTCTATGCTATTATTTTTGGAATGCATGCTCACACGATTATAGTAGCTCAAGTGTACACATGAACACAAGACACACACGGCTACACCTATTTCTGTTCTCATGTACAGTGAACACAGATTCCATACAAACAGAGCATGCTTGAACAAACGTACATTCATACACCCAACAACAGTAAACCCGAAGCCCCTCAAAACCCCAGATTAAACCCCAAATCAAAAACTCACGGCAACAACCATTCGGAACCCCAAACCCAAATCAAATTTCCAATCAAACCCAAAACCTCAAACCAAATCAAGAAACCCAAAATAGTCACACCCATGACCTAAGAAGAAGAGAAGGGTTAGGTTTTGGCCATGGGTTCAATTAGGAGAGAGAAGATCACCAGTAAAGGTAGTGGCATTTGGGGTAGGGGTGTCCAACTCAACCGGTGGCCTGACCCACCCGGTAAATCCGACCGGACTCGGACTGACTGCCAGCCGATCCAACTACTCCGGCGGTCGGTGTCGGGTTTACTTCTCCAGAATCCAATCTGGGCGAATCGGTCTCGGATCTTCTCCCCAAAACCTGAAGAAACCCGAACCGACTAAGCTCTATAGCATTTTCCGGCGAGATTTCATCTAGATCCATGAAATCTCCACTGGATTTGGCGAGATCTCGTCGTTTACGCTCAGATCCAGCTACAATCTAATGGATTTTGCTCAAATAAGGCTCAAACCCGTTGAAAATATGATGGGTTTTGCTCAAATCCGGCGAAACTCCGATGGTATTTGCTCAAATCCGACGATGATTTGGTGTATTTTTGCTCAGATCTTGTGAGTTTTGCAAAAATCAGGTGACGATTTGATGTTTTTTTTGCTTAGATCCAGTGATTTTTGCACAAATCCGGCGAAGATCCGGTGAAAAATACAGTTGCCGTCAAAATGGAATCTCCGGCGGCATCATCGTCGGCTTCGACCAATCCGACCGCCGATCAAACAACTCCAATCCGACCTGACCCGTTGGTGTTTGCGGTCGACGGCGGGTTTTCTTGTCGGAAATCCGATGTCATCGGGTCGGTTCCGGGTTGGGCACAAACCCGACCCGGACTGACCCTTGGACACCCCTAATTTGGGGTTAGAGTGGATGGTTCTAATCTGAACGCGAGATTTCAATTTATATGAGAACAAGCCCAGCTCTAATGGATGGTTCTAATGGAAAAGGTGGGATTAGTCCAATTTATTTGGGTACAAGCCCAGCTCTATGCATAGACCAACCCACTTTAAAAGTCTTAGGCCCAAAGGCCCCAAACCAATAACTTTAATCAAGAAAAATCCCAACCCGTGGTTCCATAAGCCACAAATACCTTTCCCAAAATTGCTTTTTGACCCCCACAACTTTCCAATAGTATTATTTGTTCCCCCAAGGTTTCCAAAATTACCAAAATGACCTATAAAAATTGCACAAAGACTCTTTAGGCTGCAAAAATGCTTTTTCAATCCCATGTTTTATTAAAATAAAATGTTTTCCTTTAAAATAAAATGCCTTTACAAATGACACCTTTCTCACATTTTATAAGAATTTAATAAAATTGCAATTGATATGCTATGCTATGCTATGGAGTGAAGTTTTACTTAATTACCTATACAGTTTATCTTCCTAGTAAATGTCATACGATCACATGTGTAGCCATGCACTTTTTATCTTGCTTTGTAGAATAAAATTTTCACATGTCTATACATTTTGTACGTGTCTTCATGCTCACACATGTCACCCTAGGGTAAATTATACATTTCATACATCCACATGTCATCCTAGGATAGGTTTTATCTTTTTTCATTTCACATGCACATGCATATCATTCTTTTTTCAAAACCCAAATGCCAAAATTTTAGTTGTTCTTTAAATGGTCATATTTAACATTAAATTCAAAATAACATTGCTAGGTGCTTAACACCTTTCCTACCAGTGATGGATTTACTTATATATGTTTCATTTTTAAGTCAATCAAGACGTATAAAAGATGAACCGTTTGTAAGGAATACTAGAAACAATTTCTAACACACATTACATTATTTATAGAATATCTCGTCTTATATAATAATTGAATGTAAAATGCATTATATTTCCTTGAAAAATTATTTTAAAATTTTAAATTTTAAAACACTTTCAAATAACAAATATAAATAGCATAGTTTAGAAAATCTAATATATTGTATCAACTATAATTTATTAGAAAATAATCACATCATTTTAAGAAGAGTTTGAGACTAATACTTATAAGTTTTATCAAATATTTTCATTTTTCACTACAAAAAAAACAAATCATCAAATTTTCCACACATTGCGTGGGTTTGCAACAACTTAGGTTTAATACTGGAAAAAAACTAGAGGGTTTATTATATTAGGTTAAATAGTGATTTAATTGGGGTTAAGGAATGAATTTTAAAATCTTTTGGGAATCCCGTATAAGGTTATTTAACTCTTCAGATTAACTTCCTTTGGACGTTGCATGTTCAACCAAATGAAAAAGAAAAAGAGGGGAACACAAATATAAAGAATAAACTAATCCTTCAGCACAATGGCAGAGCTAGAATTTAACTTCAGGAGGAGGGCAAAATTTATATCTAATTTATATATATAAACAAAAGATATGAAATAAGTGTTGTTTTGGGTTGGGGGGAAATTGTCCCCTTCGAGCGAGGCTTGTGTAGAATGAATGTAATAGCAAAATTGAATGGACATATCAGCTATACAAAATGCCAATTAGTACTTGGTTGAGCCTACTCGAGCAAGCCTTGAATGAGGACATGTGAGAGTACACGGGGGTAAGAGAGAGCTTGATTGGATGCTTACTTGATATTCGTTTGATAGGCTCTCAAGTGAGCCCATAAAGCTTGCTGGAGTGAGGTTTGTCTCACTTTCAGCTAGAGAGTTATAAAAACTGTATAGATTCTACAAAATTTTGCAAATATGTGAGGGAATGAGAGTTCTTCTTTTTTCTTTTTCTTTCTCTCTCTCTCTCTCTCTCTCTCTCTAACGACAAGTACAAATTTTATGGCTTGTAACAACATGAGTAACTTTTCAAAATAGCCTTTTCAAGTCATTCTTTATTGTCTCTGTATATATATAGCTTACATTTTAACAGAGCTTTTCATTATGGAATTCAGTAAGCCACTTTAAGGATTAAAAGTTCATTCTTAAATAGACATGTTCTATCTAGAGATTTAAAATTTAGTGGCATTAACCAAATTTCCTTATAAAGAGAATCAATGTTTAAAACATGTTTTATTTCCTATGACCATCCTACTCTGTGACTATGTGTCTAAGTCTAAAATCATTCCAAAGATAAAAACTACCAAGTGCTGTTGTGAAGTGTTCAAGACCCTTTCCATCTGTCTTTCTACGCTCTTATTTGATTCAAACACTCGCAATTATTTGAATTATTGCAAAGATTCATCCATTTGCTTCTACCTACAATGGTTGTAATACTTTTCGTCCTCAACAACTCATAAACCCGTGTATTTTATAATTCTTTGGTCAAATGAAAAGTGCTCTACACGTTATGCACATAAACATGTTGACATCACTTTTATTTTTTAAGTATAAACCTCCAATAATGCTACCGACACAGTTTTTTTCATAATAAATTTCACAGTTGCTGAATTGGTCGATTATGAGTGGTAGAGGAAAAGAAGTATGTTAATAAGTATAAGTTGTGTCCATTAGTTTCTTCATACTTCTTTCCAAAGTCTTTCATTGTCTCCATTAAGGTCTCAACTATTTCATCATGGGATCTTGACTTCTTTGTCGTTTAACTTCTTTGAACTAACACTTCTAATTAGTATATGTGTTTGGGAACTAGAACCATTTCCATTGGTCTCTTCTATACCATCTTCTTCTCAAGTTCATCTATAGCCTATAGGATTTTGGCTTTTTGTCTACCATCTATCTCCTCAGTCGCACCCATAGCATGTTAAGCTCTTTTTCCATTAGCCCAATCTTTACCAAACACAATTGCTACGTCACCATAATAAGGGAAGGGCTTGTTCTGCAATCCTTTAGCATCTAGATATGATCATGATACAAAAAAAAACTATATATATATATATATATATATATATACACACACACTAAAAAACAAAATAAAATATATATATATATATATATATCAATTAAATAATAATATAAAAATTGATAGTTAAAAAATAAATGACAAAAAATTATATAGGTTACCTTGACCCAATCTTCAAAAACTTGTTTCTCAACCGCCATCATTTGCCCTTTATCATTCCAACGAAAACTAAGGCATTTGATGTTTTGAACCACGCATATCAGTTATTACCCAATATTGCCTTTTTAAAGTTTTGAATTTAGTTTCTATACGTTGATTTGCCTTTTGTCGTTAAGCATATTCTTAAACTGGCTTGAAGATTAAAATTGGCATAAAGAGTGGAATTTGATTTTTATCTATGGAATGGGATTCTAAAAATTGCAGAATTTTACGCTCGAACAAGTGGTGTAATCGAGGGTTCTAAAAATTGCGGAATTTGATGCTCGACCAAATGGTGTACTTAGAATTCTTTCTGTTGTTGGAATGTTTGAGTAGAAATTCCTTTCCTTTTCCGATAATATAAAACATAAACAGTTACACTATTCCATACTAACCATTTCTCTTGTTGCCCAATGATGTACAAATCAAAATTTAATTGAGCGGTTTGGCATGGTTTTTAATTCATTATTAGCCCTTTACTCACCACCACTTTCACTACCACCACAACCATTTCTCCTGTTTCCTAGCTTCCTCATACACTTACCACTCTTTTTCGTATTATAAGCTCAAATAAATTTTGGAAAATTTCAGGTGAGTCCACAATTTGACCTCACAAACTAGAGAGACAACTTTTATATATATATATATATATATATATATATATATATATATCGTGCTAATATTCGAGTGCTCTTGATTATTCTCTCAAGATAATTATTGTGAGGAATTTCATAGGGGTGACTCCAAAATAGACTAAAATTTTTTGACCTTTGAATCCAAAATTTCAGAGATTTTATAAGGTTTTAGGAACTATTAAATCAACTATTTAGAATTTCAGACAAGTGTGATGTTTTTTTTTTTTTTTTTTACTAAAAGGTGTTCATTAACTTATGTAAATTTCCTTCTTAAAATGCAGCAATGTCAACGGAGCAACCGGCACAATTAGTTGAAATTGTTGTGGACCCATGTTTGCAAAAACCAGATCATTTTCTTCAAGTTGAATTTCTTACTTCCAAGACAGATTTTGCACCTGACAGTAAATTTTTTTCCCCCTTGTTCTCTACATAAGTTTCAGATTTATTACAAAATGCGACTTTCATTTTGTTTTATTTTATTTTTTCCAAATTCTAAAACAAATTTCTCCACTTTCTCAAAAAAAAAAAAATCTCCACGTATTTTGGACAATGATAAATGTTGGTTCCTGCAAGGATAGAGATTTCATGTAGGACTATAGGAAACAACTGCAAATTAACACCAATCCCCAAACAATTTCTTTAGTTAGCAACGTTTACAAACTATTTAGAAAACTAACATCTCAAGTCTAAGAAACTCAATTTTGCTCTTAGAATTCGATTATGATAGAGTTGAGTTCCACAACAAAAACGCAGCAACCCAACTACTCCTAGCAACAAAAACGCAATTCCAACAACTCCAAGCAACCCAGCAATTCCAAGCACTAGGTCTGACGATCTTGGCATCGGAGCGGCTTGGTTTTGATGATTTCAACATCAGAGCGGTTTAGGTTTGTTGATCTCGGCACCAAAGGTTTTTTTTTTTTTTTGGGTTTGATTTGTCTCTGGATTCGTTTTCTATGTTCTCTGGGTTGGTCTGTCTATGGTACCAAAGGGACACTTGGTTTGATTCAACAATGCCAAAGAGACACTAGTGCCAAGATCAACAAACCATTGGTGCCAAGATCAATACTACCGTGGGTCTTCGTAGGGTTTGGTCAGATTCTTCTTCTTCTTTAGGAAACAACCTCCTTCGTGGATTTTGGTCTTCATGGGGTTGTGTTTTGGTTTGGTTTTTGATAAACTGCAGAACTAGAACTCGTGGATTTGGGTCTTTGTGGGGTTGGTGAAGGTTTGGTTTTTGATGAACTGTAGAAATTGGAACTCGTGGATTGGATTTGGGTCTTGGTGGTCTGGAACTTGAGTTTTAGAAATTTGAGTTCCACGTTGATTTTTCATGGAACTTGAGTCTTAGAGACTCGAGTTGCAACAGTGAAATCAAGTTTGTGAGCCTTGAGATGCAAGTTTCCTAAATAGTTTGAAAACGTGGCTAACTAACAAAATAGTTTGAAAATAGTTGTTATTTTGAAAAAAAAAAAAAAAAAAATCCCTCTTATCTAAAGGGCAGAGAGAATTCTTAAGTACTTCACAAAGGAACCCAATGCATTTTCCTTTTTGGCTGAATGATCCCTAGGCATCTAATTATAGATGCTTGGTGCCCTTTGATGAGATTCACTATTTGTTATTGTTATTGTCTTAATTGTGGGGCTTATATAATGACTTTTAGCTTCGCGTACTGTATACTTTGTTGCCTTTTGCCTTTTACGGGAGAAAGCTAAAAACATGAGGCAAGCAAAAAATAATAAGAAACAAAACATGTTTACCTTAAGAATAATTTTTAGAATCCCTCTCTCTCTCTCTCTCTCTCTCTCTCTCTCTCTCTCTATATATATATATATATATATATAATAATGCATTATACCAGATTTTTTTTTTCAAAATAACACCAATTTTCAAACAATTTCATTAGTTAGCATGTTTTTAAAACTATTTAGAAAACTAATATATCGAGTGCAATAGACTTGATTTTGGTATGCTAAATCGAGTATAATGAACTTGGTTTCAACATCGTGGCACCAGATGATGTGGAAATTTCGTCCATGTTGGCATAAAACTCAAGTCCATTAGACTCAAGTTCTATCATATAGAACTTGAGTCCATTGGACTTGATTTCCTTTATAATTTACCAATCATGATAGGACCATCATTTTTTTACTACCACAACTTTACACAATTTTAAACCTAAATGTAACTTATAATAGAAAATACATGTAATACAAACAGCTTGAGAGGACACCATTTATTTATTTTTAGTATATACTCACTTGAAAAAAAAAAAAAAAAAAAAACCTATACAACCATTGTATTCATATATGTATATGATAATGTAATATTCAAGGGTAGGTTGAAGGGTTCAATTCAACTCCTACTTAGAGAACCATATGTTGTTTTCATCTGCAACTTCAAGAGATAGAGTTAATAAACACCTACTTCGGTCCAATTTAGTCCATTTCGGTCCCCTTTGGTTTATTTGGGTCTAATTTAGGTCCAATTAAGTCTACTTCAATCCAATTCGGACTACTTTAGTCCATTTCAATCCAAATCAACCCACTTCAGTCCATTTTGAGTGAGTATAAACTAAAAATAAATAGAGTTGCTATCTTTATTATTTCTATCTCTTAAAGTTTATGAAAATGACATATTATTCTTTAAGCAAGAGTGGAACTAGACCCTTCTACCTAACCTTAAATACCATATTAGCATATGGATATAAATACAATTGTGAAATGCATTTTTTTTTTCTAGTGAGTATAAACTAAATATAAATAAAGCTTTTATCTTTTTTTATTTTTATTTTTAGATGTGATCTTCTTTTATTAGAGATAAAGTATATAATGATATATTGTTATACAACTATACCTTTAATTTTTAATATTCTTCTCATTATATTTTATTCTATAAATTTGTTATTCTCTCTCAAAAAATGTGATTATGCTCTCTCTCTCTCTCTCTCTCTCTATCTCTATATATATATATATATATATATATATATTTTTTTTTTTTTTTTTTCTTGCAACTAACTTTAGGTTGATGAATTTTTATGTCCCTTTTTCTTTTTAATATCTCTACTTTTGGTTGATATGTTTTGGTGTTGTGTTTTATTAGTTCCCTATCACAAGTGTTCTATCTCCCTTTTATAATTTGGTTTGATCTTTTTTTTTAGTTAATCCTTTATTAGTTTGGAAGTGAGAATTTGAGTTTATATCAAAACACAATCTACTTAACATTATGTATTTAAATGTGCCTATCTATTATTTGAGTAATATCAGTGATAATTATGTGATAAGTTTTGACCATCTTGATAATCTCCTTAAGTGTTTGAAACCCTAAATTGAAATTCTAACTCCACCACTAGTTTGACTTACCTAAGGGACTACAACAACTAATATATAGTAAAGAAATCCTAGGCAATTAGAAGACTTTAGAAAAGCCTAATTAATGTTGGGAATGAAATTAAGTTAGAACATTAAAAAAAAATTAAAAAAAATTATCAAAAGGGACAAATTTCTAAAAATACATAATTAAATTGTAGGTACTCAAGAATTTTTTGCCTTTGGCTTTGGCTTTTTTGGCTTGATTGCCTTGCCTTGCCTTGCCTTGCCTTGGCTTGAATTCTTTTGTCCCACATTGGAAAGATAGCTTTCATCCTTCTACCTTATAAGGGATGAACCAATGAGAAAGAGTACCATTATTGTAGGTACTCAAGAATTTTTTGCCTTTGCCTTTGGCTTGATTGCCTTGGCTTGGCTTGGCTTGAATTCTTTTGTCCCACATTGGAAAGATAGCTTTCCTCCTTCTACCTTATAAGGGATGAACCAATGAATTCAAGCCAAGCCAAGATAGCTTTCCTCCTTCTACCTTATAAGGGATGAACCATCCCTTATAAGGTAGAAGGAGGAAAGCTATCTTGGCTTGGCTTGAATTCATTGGTTCATCCCTTATAAGGTAGAAGGAGGAAAGCTATCTTTCCAATGTGGGACAAAAGAATTCAAGCCAAGCCAAGCCAAGGCAATCAACCCAAAGCCAAAGGCAAAAAATTCTTGAGTACCTACATAAATACTATGGATTCTAGGAATTATCATAGAAATGATGAGATCTTATTATGACTTATAATTTGCAATTATGAAAAAAATAGTAAATTTGATAAATTGAAGGTATTGTTAGGACATATGTGTTTCACTTGTTAGGAACATATGTCATTATTTTATGTAATTGGCTAATCCTTTGGCAAAACACACTTTACTTGTAATTGGGTAGATATAGGATGTGGTTAATACTTTAAGAAACATGTTGTTCAAGTCTAGTATTAAAGCCATGAAGATTGGACCAAGAAATAAATGAAGAAAAGATGTTCATTAAAGCTCGACAGATAGCTCGACACCTCTCAATAGCTGGTGAATCGATCGAGAAAGCTTCTGTCTCCTCGACAGCTCCTCGATAGCTTCTCGATAGCTGTATTTGTCGAGGTTTAAAGCTCGACACCTGCTATCTATCGAGGTTACGGAAATCAGAATTTTCAGACCTGATTTTTGAGTCAAGCTTTTGTATTTGTGTAGGGTTTCTTTTCTCACAACCCTAGACCTATATAAGGCTTATTTTAGAGGCCGTCACATAAGAGAATACAAGGAGAACATATGCAAAAGGTGACTGATGCCTTATTCTCTCTGAAAGAAGCTACTGCGTCTTTGCGCCTTAGGGTTTTGTAACCAAGTGCTTCTTGATCTTCATTGTTGATGAAATGAAGAACTTTGCAGCCAACATCTTCTTCTAGTTGGTGATTAAGTCGCGTACTGGGATCCGCGCAATTGGTTAGTCATGTATTGGGATTCGTGCATCAAAGGGTGGCATTCATATATTGAAGAGTTCAGAGGTTCTGAAGCGGTAGAAGGTTTTTGCTGTGAGTTCATCTACGTGTATTGTAGAGTCTAGGGATAAAGGTTTTGTACTAGATCTGAAACTTCTCTTTACTATAGTAAATTGCTTTTCGGGAAGGTTTCCCCCCAGGTTTCTTACTGTGAAACTGGTTGGTTTCATTGGTTTTCCTGGGTCATCATATCTTGTCTTATTTATTTTTTCGCTGCATGATTTTGACTTGATATTGATGTTTGTTTGTTTTAACAAGTTTTATTAATAATAAATCTAATTAACAACTTGGGTTTAAAACTTGTTAATTCTATCAACCGGGGTCTAAATTTCCCAACAGGTATAAAATAAGAGAATTTAAAATTATATTAAAAAAAATTAAAAAAAAAAAAACCTACCATAGATATATACATGTTTTGAGTTTTGATCCTCATAATGGCACCCTTTAGAAAACTAAATTTCACTACGTGATTCTGTTACCGGCCTCCATGATTTATACCATTACTTTTCTACTTCCTAAACTTATTGTGACTAAATGTGAGATGAAATCTTTGTTCAAGGAAAGTCTGTACCATTCATTCAATATCAGCACCCCAACTTGGAAGAACTCTGTCTCGTGTTCTCATTGTTCTACTCATCTAGTGGAGAATATTCAAATAGCTAGACAACATTGAAAGTAGAGAAAATACACATTTCTGGCTAGAGTCCAACAACGTAAGCATTGTTATTAATATGCTTCATGATCTGGAATGGCCTATACTTCTTGTCTTTCAGCTTGTTATAGGTGCCAGCAGGAAAGTTATCCTTCCATATATAGACCATCACCTAGTCCCCTTGTTGAAGATCTTCTTCCGAAGTGAGCCAGTGGCTTGTAATCAGCCATCTTCTACTTTCCATTGGATGCCTCGAGTCATTTTCAGACCTTTTCTTGTATTTCCTAGATGAGATCTTCAATATTCTTTAACATGATTTTGATTTAAAGAAACTCAGGTAGTCATTGTCAGACCTCTTCTTGTATTGCCTAGATGCAATATGCCATAATTTTCTGTTGCGATGCTCGTTTCAAGAAGCTTAGATAATGGCACCAAGTTTAATGTATGCTTTGGGGTTACACAAGAGACTTTTATATTCTTATATTATAATACTCAAGACTTTTATATATATCATCCTCAAAAAAAAAAAAAAAAAAAAAGACTTTTATATATATTACAAGTCTCTGAATTTTAAAACTTTACAGGGAAAAAAAGAGATCACTCCCGTGCCTTGTGTTTAGCTGCACTTAACGGTGACTGGAAAACTGCTAAGCAGTTCATCGATAAAGATCGTGGCATGCTTTATGCTAGATTGACAAAAGCATGGGATACAGTGATTCACATAGCGGTTCATTCAAAATGCATATCTTTTGTAAAAGAACTGGTGGAATATGGGACTGGGGAAGATCTAGCTATAGAAAACATAAATAAAGACACAGGCCTTAGTATTGCTGCTGTATCTGGAATGGTCGAAATTGCAAAGTTAATGATAGAAAAGAATAATAAACTGACAATGAAACGTGGTACTAGGGATTTGATACCCTTTGGCATGGCGGCTGAAGTTGGACATAAGGAAATGGCAGAATATCTCTACTCGAAGACTGAATTTGACAGTCTAGATCATTGTGAACGAATTAGGCTGTTTTTTCTTACCCTTTCCAGCAATTTGTATGGTAAGACTACATTACTTCGTGCTCCAAAATTTTTCACTTGTCAGTATGGCTAGATAACTAATAACATGCTACCTTCAATCTTGCTCCTGCTTTGGTAATTCATTTTATATCATATCCCACTATTTTCTGGAACTTTCAGAATTTGTTTAGGATATAATCTATGTTAGAGTACACTCCCAATCCCAGAGTTTCTTTCAAGGACAAATTAACACTCTGCGGTGACTCACATACTGAATTTCTAATAATGATACTAAGAACTTTTGTTGGAAGTCAAATTTTGGATATTCCTTGCTCTCTCTCTCTCTCTCTGCTTCCAATTTCATAGCATTACTGCTTAAAAAAGATGCACCTCACTTGACATAATTGTGGCTCCACAACAAAATCTGTTCGTCTAAAATAAACATAGTTTCTAACTACAATAAAACTCTTTTCTTGTATAGGTTTAGCATTGGATATGCTGCGTAAATATCCTACAATGGCTTGTGAACGAGATGATAATAATAATGGGAAAACAGCTTTGCATGTGTTGGCTCAAAAGGCTACACACATTGCCAACGGCAGTCCCCTAAAGATCGTGGCAAGATACACCAGCTTGTGTACACTTTTCTAAACCTGGTCCAATTCTCACAATAGATATTTAGTGTTTAGCATAATGCATACTCTTAAGTTCCCAACTCAGAGTAAACATTTCTACCCCATTATAATTAGGGAAATTATTGTTTCTTAACTTCACTATATTCACACTTTTCACACTAGGTGTCCACAATTTCCAAGCAATATTTACATTCTACTCATGATGTAAAACAGTGTGGACACTGTTGGATGTAAAATATTTTAGAAAGGATCTATAACGCAACTTTTTGTCAACATTTTGCATAACTCAAACATATTTTACATTCTTTTTTTGATTTACATACTTTCACTATCGTTCCAAAGAACAACTTTGTTGCTTCCCATTTCTCTTTAATAAAGGTAACTTTTTTCAATTGATACTTTTACCCTTCTTCTAGACTTCAAAGGTTTCTATAAGCAAACATCAACGCCAGTATTGGCTCGGGATTTACTTGAAAGAATTTGGGAGCAAGTTCGGCAGCAATCAGATGAGGAAATTTCAGACCTAATCAGCAGGCCTTCAGGAGTACTTTTTGATGCTGCAATGTCTGGAAATGTTGAGTTTTTAGCTTTGCTTCTTTGCGAGTATCCTGTTCTTTTATGGGAAGTTAATGAAAAAGGGCAAAGTGTATTTCATGTTGCTGTTTTGCATCGTCACGTACATGTGTTTAATTTAATATATAACATAGGAGCAATTAAGGATTACATAGTAGGAAATATTGATGTTGACAAAAACAACATGCTGCACTTAACTGCAATGTTGCCACATATTGAAAGACTTGGCGCCCCACGAGCAAACCTTCAAATGCAACGAGAGCTATTGTGGTTTAAGGTATTCCTTACCACTAGATCTTCTATTTTTTTCTATTTCAATACTTTCTGGATATATCATTTCGAATTTATAATGTCAGCCTGTCAGGTGGAAGTTTAATATTTTATTTTCTGAATTTGAGCACAGAAAATGTCAGGTTATTTAAAATTTTAATGACAAGACATTGGATGTATTTGTAATATTTAATGTGAACAATGTAATGGGTTCATTTCAAATAAAGAGGATCTTAATACCATTTAAATCTATCTTTGATATGTTATGTAATATTCATTTTCTTGTGTTAATAAAATTGTCTATTTAACTTTTCACCCTGCTTATGATTCTAGGAAGTGGAAGAGATTGTCCGACCATTTCATATGTATATGAAAAATTCAGAGGGAATGACACCCATAGATATTTTCAATAAGGATCATAAAGATTTACTTAAAGTAGGTGAAGAAGCAATGAAGGAGACAGCCAATTCATGTATGCTTGTAGCAACTCTCATTTCTACTGTTGTCTTCGCAGCAGCTCTCACAGTTCCTGGTGCCAGTAACAAGATATCAAATACTCCTTTTTTCCACAAAGAGCAGTGGTTTATGATTTTTATTCTTTCAAATGCAGTAGCACTTTTTACCTCGGCAGCATCAATTGTGTTGTTACTGTCCATTCTTACTTCAAGCTACGCACAAAGTGAGTTTGTGTATTCATTGCACGCAAGGTTGATGTTTGGGCTCACAACACTCTTCATCTCCATAACAACCATGGTCTCAGCCTTTATTGCTGCCATCTTTTTGATCTTTGACTACAAGTTAGAATGGGTTCCATATGTCATTGCTTCACTTGCCTGTGCTCCAGTGATTTTGTTTCTTGTGTTACATTCGAATCTTTGGGCTAATTTAATCCGCTCATATTACTGGTCTAAGTTTTTATTCCGGCCAAGCAAGCAACGAATTTTTGAGTTAGAATTTTGAATTGTATGAGCCTGTTTAATACTATCAGTATATTTTAGATTCCCAAATGTATGATGCTATTAGTCGTATGGTTGTATTGAGCTTCATCCATGGTCCACATGAATACCTTTCCCCTATGTATGTCACTAGCTGTTGTCAACCAATGTGATTTGCAAAACAGGTAAAACAAAAGCATGAAAAATTGTTATTAATTTTTTTTTTATGGTTTTACTTGATTTACTTGGCTGTTTCCCATCAAATTAAAATCCCATCTTATTATCTCTCATTTTAATTAAATACATTATGGAAAAATATTATCAACAAAAACTCAATTCTTACATACTGATTGTTGTGGTGAATACTAGTAATGAGTTTCAAAATTTATGTTCTGTCTTTGGTATTACTCATCAACTTACATGCTCACATACGCAAAAACAGAACAGAGTTACTGAGCTCAAACATATCATTGAAACAACCCTCACCTTGCTGTCTAAAGCTACTATTCCTTCATCATATTGGTATTTGGTCTTATGTTTCTCCATTGAAACCTTTATCATTAACAAACTTCCATCTAATATCCTTCACTATAGTGTAGAAGTGGAAATTTTGCAACTAATTACAAGATGCCACGTGTTATTTAGTGGGTCCTATTGTCATTATTCAGAGACTAATGAAAATATTCCTAGTGTTATGAATAGAAAGTTACAAAGAACACTCAAGAGCCAATCACACCTCAACACATGTTAATATTTAATTTATATGATATAAGCAGTCTAATTAAAAGCTGCCATGTGTTATTTTAATTTAAAACACTTTGGCTAATCAAATAATGTCACGTGTCCCTTAGAGAACATGACATAAAATCCCTCCATTTAAACTATGACATGTGTTACCACTTGTAGACAATCACGTGTCATCACACCTTCTCAAGACTCCTATAAATAAAGACTCTCATCAGTCTGGTAGGAGGACATTGACACACATTCAGAAGTCTCGAAGCTCTGCTGGAATCAAGCTCCAAAGCCTCCGAGAACTTCAACCTTCGAATCTTCAGAACATTCAAAGAGAAATCATTCAAGTCATCTTTCTAAATCTCAAAGTGCATTGGAATCAAGTCCAAAAGTGTTCGGAAACTTCAAGAGATTGCAAGTTAGTGAAGATCTATGGATTCAAGCCTCCAAAGTCTTGAAGAACTTCCACTACAATCTTCAAAGACGAAGAAAACACAAAGAACATTCAAAGAACATACAAAGAACGAGAAGAACACATGAAGAACACAAAGTACACACGAAGAATGCGAAGCACAAAGGATTCCTAACAAACACATAGTAATAGATTCATCGTAATTCTACTTCAAAGATCCAAAGGAGTATTCTTTTGTAATAGGATTTAATTTTAGACAATTTTACTTACTCATACATCAATACAAATATACATTTGTGAAACTATTTTGATTTTTTGATTTCCAAACTTGAAATTTAGTGTTTACATAGCTTTAAACAGATTATATCTCACTCAAAGTATTTGACCGAAGAGTGTGTTTCTTTGTTATGCTATTAATTTCAAAGAAATATCATTGTTCAGATTTAGCAACCAACATAATTTCGGCATGTTATTTTTGACAAGTCATCTGTTTCCTTTACTCATTAGTCTTTTTCTCCACTTTCTTGAACATCTAATTCCAATACTTGGCTTCCTATTCTTTTGTTTCTTCAGCCTTGCACTATTCCTTTTCTACTTGGTCCTCTTCTCTTCTTAGCTTCACATTATGTCAGTTCTCCTCCTTGACCTTTGCTTGCTCACTCCCATGTCAATGTACAGGAGATCATAGCAATATAATTCTCAAAGTATTGAGGTCAAACCACAAAAAATAGGGTAAATTCAAAGACAATATAACAAAACAATTTGGGTGAAGAAGAAAAGTCTTTTTGCTTGGTGGTTGTTAACAAGAATAATAAGAATAAATTATTTAAATCAATAATGTAAATACCCAGATATTGGGGTGTTTTTCTATATCGATATGAAATTCTTTGTAATCTAAGAAAATATATATTTCATAATTGATTGTTCTTATATAATTAAAAACTTATGATTTGGTTGAACTGAGACAATTCAAGAACGCATGATAACCTTAATTAATAATGTGGTTAGAATAGTTTTCAAAAAAACCCATTTACTTCAAAACGTGATTTCTATTTGAAACTATTAGAAATTTATCTAAACAATAAGAAAAACATGATTGAACTTATTGAAAGTATGGAAGAACTAATACATCAAAGGTAATCTAATTGAACAATCAAATATGTTATTATCTAAAATCATAGAAAGAATCACATTGAATATTCATACTGTATAGAAGAAACATAACTTCTAGCCCTAGCAAAGAGTTTAGGTTGCCATTAGAGAAAAGAAAATACAATTTTTTCTCTCCAAAATTTGTTCTCCACAGCCTCTCTTCAATGCCCTAACGTAAAAGTGTACAAAGAAAAATAAAACTTTTACTATTTAATTTTCATCTAGATTTATAGTAGCAACTTGTGAGTTAATTTTGGCCTTCAAAAATTGTGAATTTCGAAAAATAGGGAAGTTGTAGATAACTAAGTCATGGTTCTAGCCCATCTAGCCTTAAGTTAATTGGATTTTTGAGGAGAGAGATACACCCAAAATACTGATCAGTGCTCAAATCTAATTTTTCCTTTTCAGATACTGCCTCTTTGATTTCTTTCCTTATTTGAAACTTCCAAACATGGTAAACGACCCAAATACTCCAGCTACACCTTGTTAGACATTTAACCATGGTCTTTTAGCTCCTCTTGAATTCTAGTTTGGCCTCTACTTTCTCACAAACTTTTGTAAACTCATTTTTTTCACATAATTTCTTGAAAGTAGAAAATTACACACAATAAATAACATCTTATTCAAAAACTTATATAAAGATAAATAATAAGGACTAATGTAAATCATAACTTAATTATACAAATCAAGCATAGTAATAAAGATATAACGCCCACATAAATATATAACAAGTATACATTTTAAGGCATTATCAATGTCTATCTCAAACATCTCCCTCCTCTTCTCCAACTCCCTTGACTACCCTAGTGATGTCGCCGAAACCTGAAGAAACTGCACACAATACTCTCTTAATGAAACAAAAACTAAACTATTAGTTTCTAGTAGTAAACCTTGAATCCATGAGAGATTTCCCTAATTCACAAGAAGATAAACTAGAATCCACCAGAGAAAAAATTTGACAAAAGACTGTATTTTTATTGATAATAATCTAATTTGCCTTTGATTGCTACAACACATATAAATACTGAGAAAGTAAAACCTTAGGACAATTAGGAAACATCTGAAACCATAATTCGCACTAATTACGAGATTCAATGGCAAAATACCGAGTTTTACCAAAAATAATAAAATTGAGTTAAATGCAAAATCATAAACTACTGACCTTAAGGGTCATTCCAAAACATACAGGACATTATTCTGACTTTTAAACTAAAAGTTATTAAAAAATATATATATATTACTATAAATAGCAAAAATGCTATTTTAGGAGCCTTAACAAAGGAATTTGCCTAAATTTAGGCGATGCTAGAAACTCAAGTCTAAATTAGAATGTTGTTTTCCTTCAATCTGCCAAATCTCATACAATTCCGACATTGTCGCCCCAATGGCCTCTACTGGCACTCCCTTGATCTTGCATTATGACTTCTGACGCTCCTACTACTCCAGGTCAGCATGTAGTGTCTATTCTACATCACCCAAGGCCATCTTCTCTCCTCCACATTCAGTGTCACCTCTTTCCCTACACAATTCAAACACACCTTTCCCAATTTCCTCTCCATTACCTACACATCCTATGAAAATCCGTTCTGGTATTTTCCAAGAGGAAAAAATGTTTTCGCTCTTTTATCATTGACTATTTAAACACCGAGCCTCCCTCTTATCATGTTGCTTCTAAGATAGACTTCACAATGGCATCAAACTATGGATGCTAAATTTACAGCTTCAGAAAAACAAGGTACCTGGAGTTTAGCCATTTGTTGGGTGCAAATGGGTATACAAGTTAAAAGAAGACACTAATGGTAGCATTGCTTGTTATTAGGCCTAATGTGTTGCTATGGGTTATCGTCAATAGTTTGGCCTTGAATTTGATGAAAGATTCAGCCCAATCATCAAGCCTGCTATTGTTTGCATCATATTATCACTTGTTGTCCAATTTCAATGGTCTCTTCGATAGTTTGACGTCACCAATGCCTTCTTGCTTAGAGTTCTCAAGGAAGAGGTCTATATGACTCAATTACCTAGCTTTGTTGATCTGACAACCCTAATCATATTGGTAAACTTCATAAATCCAAAAATGTTATCAAGCAAGCACCCCATGCTTGGTTTGAGCGTCTCACCTCTCATTTTCAAACTCATGGTTTCCATGGATCTATTGCTGACTCCCGTCATTATTCATCCACTGCAATGGTCACTCCATTAGTCCATTACCTTATTGCTTACAGGGAATGATATTTCCTTCATTGACAATTTAATCCACCAGTTGGGCTCCTTCAGGTATATATGTTCACCAGCAAAATTATGTCTCTAGTCTCTTAAAACGTCATAATATATTCAACTACAAGCGTTGCAATACTCCTTGTGCTCCTGCAACTCAGTTCAGTAAATGCAATGGTAACCTCCTCTTCGATCCTTCTCTACATTGTAGCATAGTTGGTGCATTGCAATATCTAACATTTACACAGCCTAATATCTCATTTGGCGTGAATCAATTTGGAAAATTTGTGCAAGCTCGAATTGATATTCATTTCAAGTGTAAATTAGCTCACAGGCCTCTTTACTAAGGGCCTCAATTCTCAGCGTTGTTATCAATTGAAAACTAGACTCATGATTACCCCATGCCCTTTTGATCTATTGCAGTAAAATATAGAAAGCAAGGCATGTGGCTATACTATATCCCTTGTAACGTATAAGAAAGTGTTTTTTTAAAAAAAAAAAAAAAACAATATAAGTGTTTGGTATAGTAAAAACAACTAAAAAGCCCAAAGAAAATATTACTCATTAACTCAGACCAAGTACTTTTGTTTATAAAAAATTCATTAAGACAAAATAACATAATGCATAATTCAGTGGAACAATTCATAATAAGAAATAAAAAGTACAAACCTCAACTATAAGGGAACAAACTAATGGCTACTCCCACAAGGACTACTTCTGCAGATTCCACTAAAATTCAATTGTAAAGCCTATGTTTGAATGGTCGGAAGAGAAACCTAGACCAACATGTTGATCGGATTGTATCAGCCCAAAGGTGAAAATGTTGCCAAGCGAATAATGCGACTATGACACCAGCAAGAGACGCAATAACAATAGGAACCCGATCAAATTTATGATCATAGATCATAAAGATGGCTGCACCATAGGCTAGCACCATTGTAGCAATGGAGACAAATAGTGCCGACAGTCCAAACATCAACCTTGCAGGTAGTGATACAAGAAAATCGTTTTCAGCATAACGTGACGTAAGAATGGACAAGAACATTATTATTGAGGCTGTGGAAGAGAATAGCGCTACTGCATCCGATATGACAAAAATCAGAAACCACTTCTTTTCTAGAAATAGAGGAGCACCCTTTTCTAGAGATGGAGGAGCACCATTGTCATTATTATCTCCTCCTGGTAGAGTAAAGATTGCCGCAAATACCACAGTTGCAATGAGTGTTGCAACAAGCATGCATGAAGTTGCCGTGCTCTTCATCCACTTCTCCCCTTCTTTTAGTAAGTCTTTGTGCTTCTCCGTAAACAGATCCTTAGGTGTCTGGTTTTCTGAATTCCTCATCTTAATATATGAAGGTGGCACAATTTTTTCCACTGCCTATAATGGTCATTAAATTAAAGTTATACAAATCCAACATAATCAACAAAAAGGTCCAATACAAACTTACAAAAAATTTATGAATTACGGCAGATCAACAAAATATTACTTGCAAATCCGTTATATGCAATTAACCCGAATACATTGAAGAAATATACTAGTTATTAAAAAAATCAATAATTATAAATTAATTTGTGTTATTTATTTACCTTGAACCACAATAGCTCTCTTTGCATTTGGAGTGCAGCTCCTGATACAATTTGGAGTCGACTAGGAGGTGGCAAGTTTCCAGCAAGATGCAGAATGTTATTATTTTTGCCATCCTTGTATGCTGCTATCAAATCTTTAATTGCTCCAAACTCATATATTAAATTAAATATGGTCTGGTGACGATATAGAACAGCAATATGAAACAAACTTCGATTATCATCATCAACTTTCCATATAAGATCAGGATATGAGCGCATAAGGATAATCAGAAACTCAAGACTGCCTAATTCTGCAGCATCAAAGAGTAGTCTCGAAGGTTTTTTAATTAGTTTTGAAATCTCCGAATCTTGCTTTTGTAGAACATGTTCCCAGAGTTTTTTGACTAGTTGATGGGCTAACGTCCGCATCAAATCCTCGTGATAAATCCTTTTGAAGCCTATAGGTAGAATTAATGTTGATTCAAATATGTCATTATACAGAAAATATGCAAACTAAATTAGATGCTTATTCCAAAATAACAATTGACTTATTTACAGCATCCTATTATTTATTAAGAAAAATTGAAATTGCATGTTGACCCTAGATAAACTTTAGGGGAAACACAAATCAGCCACTGGAGATTAAAAATAAAACATTTTATACCCTTGAACTTTCTAAGGTATTTAAGATGATCTCAATGCCAAAGGGAATATGTATAAATGGATTTTCAAGGTGTAGAGTGGATACTGATTAAGTGTATTTGCCTATATAAAAGGGCCACATCTTGATACATTAGTGTTTTTTGCCAACACTATCAAGGTTTAGCACATAGTATATGCTAAGAGATTTTGAGTGGGCTCAAAAAACTAACATTTATTGACGCATCTTTTCCAGATTCCCAGCTGACTATTGTTGGCAATTCTTGAAGGCTTTCGAGCCAATACATGCAAGGCTGTCTCATTGTTTGCATCTCGAGCAAAGGCTAATGATGTGTCTCCGTCCAATATTTTTAAAGCTAGATCTGTACACAAAATACAATGGTTCACTATTAGAGTCATAAACTGCCTCTTTATTCTTAGAGATATTCAGGTGTAATGGAGACTAAGAAGAGGATGCAAAGCATGTTGAACTGTCTTACATCTAAACCAAGTGTGACAATTTTATTAAGTTACTTTTGGGGTGGGGAATTTGCTAGCAAGCTTATGACTCCCTAGTTTACATGCTAATTCAAATAACTAAGGTGTGACATAACCCAATTGGATAAATAAGATTTTATGGTTTAAGCTATCTATGTAGCCTTCACACAGAATGAAGGTGCTTCTCAAAGAAATACATTAATACGGGACAAATGAATAAAATAAATCACTACATTGTGCACGCATGGTTAAATATTCATTGCATTTAACAGTCTTGGAGGATTTTTTGTAGAAAAACCTGTTTTAAATTAGAGAATCAAGTAACTTGTAATGCACAAATGTTACCAATTTTTCAATAGTTGATAGAATTACACTTGGTGGCCAAAAAACTTTTTATTCTTTGCAATAAACAAAGATTCATTTCCTTGTGATCACTAAATAAGCGCCATTAGCCTTGTATAGACAAAGTGAGCACCCTCTGAAAGGGCTGACTAGCAAGAGGCCACAGCATGAAAAATCATTTCCAAAATGCAATAAGGGTGAGGCAATTGTGGAAGGTTATTTCATGCCAAAGAAATATATAGTTATAAGGGCATCATACCATATAAATCAGCCGAGATAGTACCAAGAAGGAGGCTAATTCGTTCCTCATGAGTTAGGCTTTCAAAATCAGTAACCTCATAGAGATATGACACCATATCCCTGTGTCCAAACAAAGCTGCCATGTATAAGGGTGTCTTTCCTTGTTTACCTCGAATTAGTGTAAGGTTTTTGTTTTTTTCCACCATCACCTTAGCAATTTCCACAATTCCTGATGCGGCAGCAAAACAAATAGCAGTGTTTTCATCTTTATTTTTCAAAGCTAGGTCCTCTTCATTCATATGTTTAACCAGTTCCTTTACAAAAGCAGTGCGTTTTGCTGCAGCAGCAATGTGCAGAGCAGTCTCCCTTTTTCTCGTTATCCCAGCACGAACAACATCACGATCATTGTTAATGACATCTTTAGCAGCTTTCCAGTCACCTTTGATGGCTGCTTCATATAATGGTACACATAGGGAGAGGTAGTCCTTTCTTCTTTCCCCTGAAAATTTTCAACCATGAGGAAAATGTATTTGAGTTTTATAAAACTATATCCTCCCCAATATCCATTCGATTCCCCAATATTTCCCCTGCCTTTTTTCAATTTAACATGTACTTAACAGTGTGTAATTCCACAAGATATAGTATATTATTACTTGCATAGTAAATGAAACCTGCACCTTAACATTGTAAAAGGTCCATGGAGAGATTGATTATTTTATTATATGTCTCTGGAACAAATCAAGTGATTTTAAATGCACATCTTAGAAACATGATTCCTTAAGCCAAAGAATTTGCTTCCTTCAAATTTTCAGGCAAGGTTGAAGGTGGAGATGGAAAAGAATGTTTTAATCTTTTTTTTTTTTTTTTTTTTTTTTTTTTTGAGGTATAGAATGTTTTAATCTTGACAATGGTATACATTGTGAAATGTTTCTTTCGGTTAACCAGGCCAAAAAAATAAAAAATAAATAAGAGCTGCAGAATACTCCGAGGCTTATTGAACCCAAAGTTAAGTCAAAAGATTACACATTTATACGCATGAAACAATACCCTAACCATGATAGGAAAATAGAAAAATCATGGAAAGAAAAAAAAAATTACATCAAACCTGACAAATGAACAGAACCAACCAAAACAAGAAACCCTGCAAAAGACTGGATCCCAAACCCCCCATAATTGACCAAAAATGAAATTTACCTGAGATGTTTTTTAAATGCCTTGAAAGACAATTGAACTATGAATTGGGGGTCTCAAAATTTGTTTGTTGCACTACTTCAATTCTCATTGAGAGCTTTCTGTTAAGTGACTATGACTGTGAGTCTCATAACTCATCTTAAAACAAAAATCATGGCCTTTTTAAGTTTTATCATGAAAGCCCTTCAATACCTTCTGCCTGGGCTTTCATCTATCCTTTGACTCCAAAAGAGTCCATAAAGCTTCTTAGTCAATGCCCACGCCAGATATAATGATATATGCTGTTATTTGAATTGTCAATTCTTCAGTAGCATATATCTATAGTTATGTTTCATGATATGCTACTACTCTAGTGATTTACTCAAAATTGGAAAATTTACATTTATCTTGCTCATATGAAGTTTGAACACTCAGTGAGAAACGTTGCCTTTAGTTGTTTCGTTTAGAAGCTAACTTGCAAAAATAAGACAATAGCTACCTTGCACTTCAGAGGTCATGAACTATACACATTTCAGGAACAAAGGTATAGGTTTTAAGGGTGCTTTAACTAACTTAATATGAGCAAGATAAATGTAAATTTTCCAATTTTGAGTAGATCACTAGAGTACTAAAAGTTCATGAAACATAATTATAGATATATGCTACTGAAGAATTGACAATTCAAATAACAGCATGTATCTGGCATAGGCATTGACTAAGAAGCTTTATGGAATCTTTCGGAGTCAATAGATGAGCAAGATAAATGTTATTTGAGCAATGCCTAAAGCTGATGCCCTAGGTTTGTAGCTAATCTATTAGCAAATATATGGAGTTAGTGATGCAACACAGACTTGAAAACGCGTATTGGGATTTAGGGAGAGAGAGCAGAACAACGCCTAGGCTTCACCACATAGAGGTTGTTTGAACCCCTAGGCTTTATCACCCAAAGACTACTAGGAATTACTAGCAAGAAGGAGAGGAAAATCTTAATTCAATATTATTCATCAAATTCCAGATGTCCAATAATGTATTTTTGGAGTCTTTAAGTAGAGCTTCAAAGGTTAAAACTAAAAAGAAAAGTAAAAATGTAATCAATTACATTAAATTCAGATATAAAATCCATCAGCATATTTCTGGTAGTGATCTCTGCATCAGTTGGCATGCAAACATACCATATTTATGTTGACCTACATTCAAGATATAGTTGGACTTTATCAAATTTAAAGCTCAGGGAGCCAATCTAGCACCCTAGAATCTAATTTAGGGCTATCATTCTGAGAACTACAGACGTGAGAATAACCTAAAAGGCTAAAACATGAGCATTTGGGCCTACAGAGACAACGCTTCTACATTCCTAGCTAGCAAGACTAAACAAGTTTCATAGGCCATTAATAATGCCTCAGGGCAGATTCCAAGACTACTATAAGTACAATTTCTGCATCTACTCTACTAAACTAATTTTTCACTCAACAGGCAGAGCTTCAGAAATGAAGGTCCTGAGTTTAAGTTGATTTTCTATAGGAAGATGGCACAATATGAGCCCAAACAGGTACTACATGCATGTCTGCCTGAAATTGAATACTGTGTACATGTTATACATCATGTCATTCATAAGAGTTATAGAGAACCTTGCAATTATTTAATATTTTTCTGCATAACAAACATACTTATGTATGATATGGATATGTAAACTAAAATAACTCAACTATATAACAGTCTATCCACATGATCCAAAAAGTAAGTGCCATCAAAGTTCGGGCTGGTCATCCGCCAAAACCTATTGGGTGTGTGATTAGCATGGAGGACTAATATAGACTCTAGTCAGGCAAAAGTTCAAACCTACCTAGGAAGCTCAATTTGGAAAAATACTCTAGCACAGCATACAGATGTTTCTGCCAATAATACCACACACAAGCAGTGATACTTACCTTCATAAGGAATTGGTTGTGTCAAATCTCTATTGGGTGTTGGACATTCTTGATGCCCATTAGCTGCTTGAGTACTCAATTCTGCAACATCCAAACGCACTTCTTCTTGCATTGGCATGGGTCCATCCAAAGTATCCATCATAGATGATTGGGGCAACAAATTCACTCTTCCTGCTGTAGTCACCTCTATTTCTCCGTTTCTTTGAGAAGACATATTGGTTTTGACTGTGTGATAAACATTCAATCATATGAGAAGTAAATCAAGCACATGGGTGTGTGTGTTTGTGCATGCACAAGCATGTGTATATGAGCACACGCTTGGTTTGGAGCTAAATGTTTTCATATGACACAGAATTATAGTAAACAAGTTAAATAAAATGGGTACAGACTAGAGGTAAATGATGGTTTTTCATTTCTTTATCTCCGTAATTAAATTTCATCCGTGATAGAACAAAATTATATCAAATGTAAACTATTCAGTCACTGGTGACTATATCTGGGCTGCATTACAATCAAATAACTCTTTTTGAGAGCTAATTGTCATTTTTTTCAATAAAACAATCTCAGGAGGAATAGGGATTAAATTTTCTTGATGAATTTATTAGTAACATATTCAGCCTCTCTAGTTTGTTTTAAAGCTGATCTTCATCTTAGTCCACCATGCATTGGGGTAATGGTAATGTGATAGCCATTAGAATGTGAGATTCATGTAATGTCTGGCACAATCAACCAACCAAACATGATAATATTCTCAAATTCCTGTAATGTTGCGGTAATGTTGACAACATTCTACAAACTGAACACCACCTTAATGGTTTTGGCTCTAAATATTTTTACTAGTGGTACAGGCAAGTGGTTGTACAAACTAAACCAAGTAATATAAAGAACACAAAGACAGAAGAGTTATTACTGCAAATAGCCTATCATGGAACATTATTTTCACCTAGATCAACTATTGACGCCACTTTTATTATGCACTAATCACAACAAGCCAGGTCAACAATTGGTGAAAAAAATTATGAAAAATGATGTATTCTTGTACATGTATTAAATTTCTCTGTTTGTTTCGACAAAATTTGTTTTCCAGAAAACGTTTATGGTATTTTTTGGTGTTTGGTACACTGGAAAACGTAATTCAACAGAAAACAAGCCCAATATTCCGGCATGTCACATACTCAGCAAACCTCCACAAATAAATTCTGCCTATTTTCAAGGCCACAACCAAACACCCAAAAAAGATAGGCCGATATTCTGGAAATTGCTTTCTAGAAAATAAGTAATAAGTCATATTCTGGAAAACATTTTCGGTTGAAACAACAACAAAAGAGCATAATTGACTGAGAAATGAGAATGAAAACGTTATGTATGACCTGAACAAGCTCTGCCATAATCAAGTTAAAGTCAACTAGAAAAATTCTTCTATTCTTCTGTGACAACCAGCATGAAAAATTTTTATATTTCTTCTGAAAATACTTTCTTTCTTTCTCATTCTTTATTATTCTAATAAATTTATTTACACACATGCATTAATGTTTGCAGCACAGGTAACAGAGGAGAATAAAAAATAAATAGCTAAAATATATAAATTAAAAGAAATAGTGAACACCAAACAAATCCCACATTTTGTAATGTTGCCATAAAGATATATAAACTCAAGAATGACTATAACAATTGAAAAAAATTACTAGGAACTTAATAACTTACTGGTAGATTGTACTCTCTTACTTTGTCAGTCTTTGGGCAGCTGGACAAAAGCAGCAAAATTTTGATGGTTGATTTTGATGAGTGCTTCAACAAGGCAGTACTGGATTGGTCGGAGTATTGAGTTATGGGAATTCACAACACAACAATATAGTTCATGATTGCAGAGCTAATGCAAGAATGAAGAAGACTTTATATATTACAAGTCAAAAAGTAAGTCAATGATTTAAGTAATTGTTAAGAACATTCATTATTAAAGACAAAAGAGTGTCTACGCGTCTTATGCATTAACGCTTTCACTCCCTCTCAACTCGGAAGGGAATTGAAATTACAAAATAATTACAAAAAATAACTTTTGTGCCCCAACTCAAGTGATTGAGATTAATAATAATAATAAAAATAATAATAAGTTCATGTGAAAGTGATTTATTAGCACTTACTCTATGAAATTAAAATTGTGACAAAGGTTATTGCCACAGTTGACCACCTATAACTAATTGTTTAGAATATACATTCGATAACATTGTAATTATGACATTTTGAATGGCGTTAGAAATTTATTCTTTCACCTTTTGCTTGTGTGTTTAATTATGACAAAAATGATAACAACATTTTGTATTGTTTGGTCTTTTTCATGGAAAGAATCAGATTAGAATCTTCTTCTTCTTTTCTTATGGAAAGGGAAACGCAGTCGAAGATGCAAAATGCCACGTTATCGAGAGGTCGGTGGATGTCTACTTGGACCTTTTTGCCACTGACTTAATAGGGAACTTCCGTAACATAACATGGAAAATTCCCTTTCAAGAGAATATGAACTCATCTCACGAGTTTATACATTTATTAAGTAAAAACTAAAAAGAAATAAAATAATTTCATTACAATATTCACAAATTTTTGTTATTGTCTTGGGCTTAGCCAGGGGCGAACTAGGAGAAATTATAAAGTTCATATGGTGGACAAGTGATGTGGTCTACTATTCCACTAAAAAACTTCCACCTGTTTAAAATTGTTAGTTAGAAAAAAATTTTAAATAAAAATTAATTACTAACTCAACAATTTTAAACAAGTGGAAGTTTTTTAGTGAAATAGTGGACAATTGACGTGGTCCACCAGATGACTCTATAATTTCTCCCAAACTAGGTGCATCCCCCCCCCCCCTCAAAAAGAAAACTGATTTTTTTACCGCTTTTTATATTTTTTATATTCCTAGAAAAGTAGTATAAAAAATTTCCTAAAATTATCAAAATGTCCTTGTTGAGAAATGAGAATAAATAATAAGTTAAGGGTACGTTTGATACACTGAATGAAAATTACGACAAGAATTGTAATCTTTATTACTATGAATAAAATGTGTTATAACATAATAACTAAACTAATTCATAAGTTTAGTTATAAGTTATAATCCATATTATATCTAAAAGCTGAAGCATAACATTTATTATTATTAGGTTTATATTGAGTCACATCAATGGTCACATCATCTACCTACTTCTCATTTCTCTCCACTACTTCCAATCATAATTTCTCTTTTACCTTTTCATTTCTCCACTACTCTCAACCTTAATGTCACTCTCCATCTATCCCTTTCTTTTCCTTTTATTTTGGCTTTTTCTATAAAGGAAGAAAATACCGTACCATACCGGTATGTGCACCGGTACCCAAACTCCAATATTTCGTACCGGTTTAAATATCGGCCGTACCGGCTAATTTCAGGCGTTTCGGCCAGTACTGGGCATATTGGCCGGTACAGAAAAAATGCCTTTTTTTTTTTTTTAGTTTTGTAATTTTCGAATTTTTGTAAGGGTAGAATGATAACTTATTTATATTATTTGTTTTCTTAGTATACAATTGTTGATAACCATTTTCGCGACACATTCATTATAAGCCTAACTCAATCGAGCCTGACCTCATTATGGGCCTGATTCATGTATTATATTATTTTTTTACTCTTTTAAGTATGGCCTAAGCCTATGTGACTTATGGGGGAAATTTAGGAAGTGTGGTTTGGAGGGTATGTGTTGGTTTCTTTTGGACCTTTGTATGAGCCTAGACTAAGCGTGCTACCAAGTGGGTAAGGGACACTGGTAGCACCTCAGGTTCATTAAGGAAGTCTTGTACCCGAAACTTCCACCTCAAAAGAGCTTTTATGCTCTGGCTGACTGTAGCTTAAAGTTTCTACCCTATCCCATTTTTACCTTTAAAACATAGTTGGCGCTCATTGGCCAATTCCAGCAGCTAGCCCTCACTTAGGTGAGTATTCCAATAACCTGAAATGTTTGACCAAAGGCAGCCAATTAGAGCAAACCCCCTTTATTTCCCAAATCATGTTAAAAGCATGTCAAACTCTTCCCTAAACAAAAGCAACCTAAACCAAGACACCAAATTAATTAGTGTCATGGGGGATAAAAGCTCTTCTACTACCAAAAAACCAGTCATTAACAACACCCCAAACTTAATATAAGACTCTTTCTTTAGATCAAAAATGATCCATCCACGTTTTCCCCATAAAACTAAAACTTAAGAGCAAAAGCCCACTGAATTAGGAAACATACTCACACTTCTGAATTTTAGAGGTGGAAATATGGGTACAAGGGAACCTTCCTTTTCTTCCTCACAATTTACTCTTCTCGCTAACTGTGGGTCGAACTTTCAAACCTGTTATATTTTTATGCTTTTTCTGCACTTTTGTTAAGCCCATTCAACTAGCTAACATTTTTGCAATTCTAAAGTATAGGGGGAGAAATATGGGTACAGGGGAACCTTCCCTCTCTTCCTCACAACTTCTCTTAATTTCCTTTTCTCGCTGACTGTGGGTCGAACTTTCAGATCTATTATATTTCTATACTTTTTCTGCACTTTTGTTATTAGCATTTTAATTCTCTCTTATCAAAGCACCATTAGCCTTTTGTTCATCATACTTTTGGAATTTTGGGCTTGATTCTCCACAATAAACACATCTAAAGAACCAAAGGGGAGATTTGGGCCGTTCTCACATTTTCGGCCCTTGTCGCAAAAACGTCCTCGACAACAATGAACAATTAAAGTCTAAAACCATGAATAATTTGCTTTGAATTGAGGTAATATTTTATGGTAGACTTTTATTATTATTATTATTATTATTATTATTATTAGCAATAAAACCAAAACGGTACATCGGTACCGAAATATATCGTTCCACTAGTCAAACCAATATAGCCTCCAGTACGAGATTGACTCCCTTACTTTTTATCCTCATTCTATTACTATAAATATGTCATTCTCTCTCCCATTCTATACATATATTCTCACATGATAAAGGTTATTACTCTCTCTCTCTCTCTCTCATGTTTTATTTTTGTGTGAATTTTTTAATTTTTGTATCTCTACTTTAGATTGATGAATTTATGTGTTCTTTAGAATTTTACTCTGGGTTGATGCAAGTTGATTTTGTGTTTTTAAGCTATTATCTTCTTTCTTTTTTCTTTCTTATGATTTTTAAATGTTATTCTATTGCATATAAAGGCAATTTACAAGAATATAATGTTATTCTATTATATAGAATGGCTTGGATAATTTGGTGTTTGGCTCATGTCTATATTTTTATTTTGACGCTTCTTCATCTCATTTTATTTTCTATTTCTCTCCCAAAAAAGGTAATTATTCTCTCTCTCTCTCTCTCTCTCTCTCTCTCTCTCTCTCTCTCTCTCTCATATTTATTCTTTTTTGCAACTTTACTTTAGGTTGATGAATAATTATAATTTTTTTTATAATACTATTTTGGGTTAATATAATTTGGTAGTGTGTTTGATTTTTTAAGTTTTCCATCACAAGTCTTCTCTCTCCCTCTTATAGTTTTTGTTTGTTTGTTTGTTTTTTTTTTTTTTTTTTTGACATAATATTTAGTTATTTTGGAAGTGAGATTTTGAATTTATATCAAAATACAATATTGGCTATGTATTTGAATGTATCTATCAACTACAAAACCTCCCAAGATGAATATGTATAGACAATATTTTTGTTTTAATTTTTAATTTATTTATTATTTAGTTATAACATCAAAATTAAAGTAGATGAATATATAAAGTAAAAAAATGCCTACGATGAATTTGTAAAGCCAATATATTTATATATATATATATATTTAATATTGTCAAAAAATTAAAAGTAAAAAATAAATAATAAAAAGAATAATGATGTGGCAGATGAGAAGACTCAACAGGAGCGTAGCAACAAAAATACGATATTAAGATTCAGTTAAAGGCAATTCAATCTTAATAAATGAAAGTGTATATAGTCAAAAAAAAAAAAATGGTTACATCACATTCTCTTTATGTTGTTATACAAATTATTTTCTTTCGTTTCAATAGGTGAAGTGTTCAATTTTAGACATAAAGTATACTTTTTTCCTACATATTATTGTAAATATTATATTTATAATATGGTATAGTCTCTTAAGAATGTCTAAGAAATTTGTAGTTCCAATCTCATGTATCTATATTAGTTAACAAAACTCAATCAATAGTTCAAAAGTACTCCTATGATAAGGAAAATTATAAATATAATAAATTAGGAAACAATAATGCACAATAATATATTTGAAACTCAAACAGTTTAGTTGTATAGGAAAAACAAATTAGGAAACTATAATGCATAATAACATAATTTATCAAAATATGGACTGCCTAAAAAATGAATAATATCAATCAAACAAATCCAAATAATAAAATGATGATATTTTTTTGAGATAGATAGATGAAAAATAATTTTAGAAATTGTTTAATTTTTTGGGAGAACAAATTATTTTCCACAAAATTTAGAGAACAAATTATATATTATACCATAAAATAAAATATAATTATCTAGTCTCACGCATCACGTGGATTTGCGACTAGTATTAGAATAAAATTTAAGATTTATTTTAGAAAATATCTTACTCATACAATTATATCTTCTTAAAAATTGTTATTTTTTAAATTTAAGAGAGGTACGTGTTATTTTTTTATGATTTTTTTTTTAATTTTATAATTATTAGATGTATATGGAAAGTTTGTTTATTTTGAAATATATTAAGTTTTGAAATTATTGCACTTACTAAGGAATAGCTAATATAACTCTTTTAAAGAGTAATATTTATTCCTCATTTTAAAGAATAATTATTTATAAAGAATGACTACTCCTTGTAATAGAAACATAATCAAACTAATGAATAGCTAAACTATAAGAATAATTTACATTACAGTGCCTATTACAGCCAACCAAATGTGACTTAATAACTAAACCGTGAGATTTGATGGACTATAAAATGGTGCCTTAATCTACTTCTGATTGTATTTCTTCCAAGAATACTATTCTGGCGTAGTAGCAGTGATTTTGGAACTGGTCAGTGGGACCTCAATTGTTCTCTTCACCCATTTGGAATGAGAGTATATTCTATATCTTTTAATGGATCTAGCTATCTCTCTCTTTGGATTCCAAACTCTCAATTTGAGACTTGGTTGGCAGGAAAATAGACGATATGGAGTTAGAGAATGGTGTTAAGTCCTTCACACTACAAATTTTCCTTGAATAGAGAGGCTGCTGTAATTCAATATGCAAGAAATGCGTAAAGCAGGAAAGCATTATTACAAATTATCATAGCAAACAAATTAAACTACGACAAACTTAGGACAAACTTAGGCTACAAACTTGATTGTAGCTGATCATTACAAGTCCAACAAAAAAACATTAATATAACTATATATTTTGAAAATCTAACAATTAAATTACGTGTATGTAAAAATCACGCACACTTACACAGGAAAAGAGAATATTGAGAGAAAACAAAGCTGAACTTTTCTGGAATTATGATTAGATAATTAGAGTCTTACAATTATGAGTCTCTGTTACAATATATAGGAAGACGAGGGAGAGTAAATTACGGAAACAATTAAAACAGAATGCTACACGTGTGATAACTGCTCTCCACTCACATGCCTGAAGTCCAATACATCAGAAACGACACCGTTAGTCTTAATGAGGAACGACAGCGTTTTACAATCTGAACAGACGACACCGTTTTGGATTTTACCGTTGGAACAGTATTATCATCTTCTTCATTTGAATTCTCAGGTTTGCTGTTACAGCTTTGTATAGAATCCCACTCCTAATGTGAGAGCCAGAAGTACTGCTTTGGGACTATCTTTAGGCATGCTATCCAAACTAGTTTGTGTCTTCAAACTTCATGAACCAAGCTAAATCCTTACAGTGAATGATATTTCCTTCATTGACAATTTAATCCATCAGTTGGACTGTATTTTATAACTTAAGAATTTAGGCCCCTTTATACTACTTTCTAGGCTTATAGATTGAGTCCTTTCCTTCAGACATATATGTCCACCAGCAAAAAAATGTCTCTAATCTCTTAAAACATCATAGTATGTTCAACTGCAAGCTTGCAAGACTCTTTGTGCTCCTGCAACTCAGTTCAGTAAACACAATGGTAACCTCCTGTTCGATCCTTCTCTGTATAGTAGCATAGTTGGTGCATTGTAATATCTAACATTTACACAGCCTAATATCTGAATCAATTTAGAAAATTTATGCAAACTCCTACTGATATTTATTTCACTGCTGCTAAGAAGGTACCCTACATTATGATCGCCATTTTATATGCCCATTTTTACACCTAGCTCTCTCCCCCTTTTTGTCTATACTAATGCAGATTTGGGATAATGACCACTCTGACCAACACTCAACTTCCAGTTATGTAGTCTTTCTTGGATCTAAACCCCACATGGTTTGCACAGAAGTAGTCCACAGTTTCTAGACCCTCCACCGGGGCCAAATAATGTTCTCTTGATTCTACTACTGTCGAGTTATCCTAGCTCTGAATGGTTCTTCAATATATATGCATTTTTCTCCCCAGTGCCCCTTGCATTTGGTATGATGACGTCTCTGCATTCGCTCTTGCATTGAACCGCATGTTTCATCCTTGAACCAAACCTTTTGAAGTAGATTCACTTTGTTTGCAGTGCATTGTTCGTAAAGATTTAACTATGTTTCAAGCGCAAATCAGCTTATGGACATCGGTTCTCAGCATTGTGATCCATTGAAAACCATACTCATGGTCACCTCCATGCACTTTCAACCTAATGCAGTAAAATATAGAAAAGCAAGGTATATGGATATACCCTATATCCCTTGTAACACATAAGAAATTCTTTAGTGCATTAAAAAGAACTGCAAATCTCAAGAAAATATTACTCATTAACTCAAACCAAATACTTTTGTTTATATAAAATTCATGAATACAAAATAACATAATGTGAAACTTCGTGGAAAAATTCATAGTAAGACATAAAATACAAGTATGCACCTCAACAATAATGCTTCTTTAGCATCGAGGGGAACAAACTAATGGTTGTTTCCACAAGGACTTCTGCAAATTCATTTATTCAATGGTAAAGCCTATGTTTCGGCTGAAAGAGAAACCTAGACCAATAAGTTGAGCGCATTGTATCAGCCCAAAGGTGAAAATGTTGCCAAGCAAATAATGTGACTGGGACACAAGCGAGAAGCACAATAACGACAGGAATCCGAACATATTTATGATCATATATCATAGAGATGGCCGCACCGTAGGCTATCACCATTGTAGCAATCGAAACAAACAGTGCTGAGAGTCCAAACAACAACCTTGCAGGTAGTGATACAAGAAAATCGTTTTCAGCATAACGTGATGTAAGAATGGACAAGAACGTTACTATTGAGGCCGAGGAAGAGAATAGCGCTACTGCATCCGATATGACAAAAATCAAAAACCACTTCTTTCCTAGAAATAAAGGAACACCCGTTTCATTATTAGGTCCTCCTGGTAGAGTAAAGATTGCTGCAAATACCACAGTGGCAATGAGTGTTGCAACAAGCATGCATGAAGTTGCAGTGCTCTTCATCCACTTCTCCCCTTCTTTTAATAATTCCTTGTGCTTCTCTGTAAACAGATCCTTGGGTGTCTGGTTATCTGAATTCTTCATCTTAATATATGAAGGTGGCACAATTTTTTCCACTCCCTATAATGGTCATTGAATTTAAGTTATACAAATACAACATAATCCACAGAAATGTCCAATTCAAACTTATAAAAATTTCATAAATTATTGTAGAGCAACAAAATATTACTTGAAAAACTGTTATTTGCAATTAAACCAAATAAATGGAAGAAATATGCCGCTAAATATTAAGAAAAAAATTAAATCCAATAACTATAAATTGATTAGAGTTATTATTTACCTTAAACCACAATGGCTCTCTTTGCATTTGGAGTGCAGCTCCTGATACAATTTGGAGTCGACTAAGAGGTGCCAAGTTTGCGGCTAGATGTAGGATGTTATTATTATTCTCGTCCTTATATGCTGCTATCAAATCTTTAATTGCCCCAATCTCAAATATTAGATTAAATATATTCTCATGACGATTTAGAACTGCACTATGAAACAAACTTCGATTTTTATGATCAATTTTCCATATCAAATTAGGGTATCAGTCAACAAGGATAATCAGAAACTCAAGACTGCCTAATTCTGCAGCATCAAAGAGTAGTCTTGAAGGTTCTCTAATTAGTCTTGAAATCTCTGAATCTTGCAGCTCTAGAACATGTTCCCAAAGTTTTCTGACTAGTTGATGAGCTAATGTCCGCATCAAATCCTCGTGATAGATCCATTTGAAGCCTACAGGTAGAATTAATATTAGTTCCAACATAGAATTACACAGAAATGATACAAAATTGTTCGCAATAGTAAAAAAAAGGGTGCCCTGTTGCTATTCCATAACACTTTGTGTCTCTTGTTTTTCCATAATAGTTTGTCCTTCGTTTTTCCGTAACATTTATCTAATTAGGTCTTTCACATTCTAGAATTTTCTATTACAAATTGAAGTGTCATTAGAGTAAAGACAACTCTTGTAATTCCACTTGGTTGGAACTCTTTAAAAGGGAGTGGAGGTTTGGTGTTAAGTGTGTGAGAGAAAATTGTAAAGAGTGAGAAAAAATTGTAGAGAATCCTAAAGGCAGCAATCTAATGTCTTGTAGTATGTTATAAAAAGTTTTTGGAGAGTGCTCAAGATAGTAGCGTTATTTGCGGAGACTTCTATACAATGCAGCAGCTTGATTTCTCTTTATTTGTGAGCTTGAAGTATTCTAATAAAATTATCGTTTCCCCTCCTCTTTGTGAGTGACTATTTTGTTATACTTCTTGTCAAGGCTTTGTAAAGCCAACAAAGTGGTATCAAAGCTTTCACTATTCCAAACAAAATAAATGAGATGCCTATTCTAAAATAACAATGGACATATGAATATTATTCAATATTTATTAAGAACAATTGAAATTGCATGTGGATCCTAGAGACTTTAGGGTTTTAGACTAATCAACCCCTGAAGATTAAAATAGAATATTTTATACTCTTGAACTCTCTAAGGCATGTAACGTGGTCTCAATGCCTAACGAATCATGTATAATTGGATTTTCAAAGTGTAGAGTGGCATATTAACAAAGTGTTTTTGACTAGATGAAGTGGAACCCAAAATAAACGTATTTGCCCAACCCTTTCAAGGGTCAGCACATGGTATTTGCTAAGAGATTTTTGAGTGGGCTCAATAGACTAACAAGAATTTATTCTTCTTTTCCAGATTGATAGCTGACTTGTGTTGGCAATTGTTGAAAGCTTTCGAGCCAAAACGTGCAAGGCTGTCTCACCCTTCGCATCTTGAGCAGTGGCTAATGATTGGTCCTCTTTCAATATTGTTAGAGCTAGATCTGTAAAGAAAACACAATGGTTCACTATCAGAGTCAAACCTTGCCTCTTTAACTCTTAGATATATTCAGGTGTAGTGGAAACTTAACAAAGAATGCAAAGCATGTTGAAGCTGTCTTATATCCAAACCAAGCATGGCAATTTTATTCAAGTACTTTGGGGGTGGGGAATTAGCCAGCTAGCTTATGATTCCGATGTTTACATGCTAGTTCAAATAACTTAGATGTGACAGAACCCAATTGGATTAATTTTATGTATTAAGCTATCTATGGCAGGTTTCAAACAGAAGGAAGGTTCTTCTTAGAGAAACACATTGATAGTTGATAAATGAATAAAATAAATGACTAAATTGTGCACCTTTGGTTACATATCTGTTGCACTAAACATTCTTGGAGGATGTTTTCGAGGAAAATCTGTTCCAAACTACAGAAAAGTAACTTGCAATAGAAAAGTAAATTGCAATGCACAAATGTTACCACTTTTCCAAAATATACTAGAATTACACTTAGAGGTGAGGTCCTTTTATTTTATCCTTCACAATGAACAAAGATTCATATCCTTATTATCACTAAATGAGCACCATCAGCCAGGTACAGACAAAGTGAACTCCCTCTAAAAGGGCAAAAACTAGCAAGAGACCACGACATGAAAAATCATTTCCAAAATTCAATAAAGGTGAGGCTATTTGGATGACTATTTAATGCGATACAAATATCTAGTTATAAGGGCATCGTCCCGTATAAAATGTCAGGTGGAAGTTTAATATTTTATTTTCTGAATTTGAGCACAGAAAATGTCAGGTTATTTAAAATTTTAATGACAAGACATTGTATGCATATGTAATATTTAATATGAACAATGTAATGGGTTCATTTCAAATAAAGAGGATCTTAATACCATTTAAATCCATCTTTGATATGTTATGTAATATTCATTTTCTTGTGTCAATAAAATTGTCTATTTAACTTTTCACCCTGCTTATGATTCTAGGAAGTGGAAGAGATTGTCCGACCATTTCATATGTATATGAAAAATTCAAAGGGAATGACACCCATAGATGTTTTCAATAAGGATCATAAAGATTTACTTAAAGTAGGTGAAGAAGCAATGAAGGAGACAGCCAATTCATGTATGCTTGTAGCAACTCTCATTTCTACTGTTGTCTTCGCAGCAGCTCTCACAGTTCCTGGTGCCAGTAACAAGATATCAAATACTCCTTTTTTCCACAAAGAGCAGTGGTTAATGATTTTTATTCTTTCAAATGCAGTAGCACTTTTTACCTCGGCAGCATCAATTCTGTTGTTACTGTCCATTCTTACTTCAAGCTATGCACAAAGTGAGTTTGTGTATTCATTGCACGCAAGGTTGATGTTTGGGCTCACAAACACTCTTCATCTACATAACAACCATGGTCTCAGCCTTTATTGCTGCCATCTTTTTGATCTTTGACTACAAGTTAGAATGGGTTCCATATGTCATTGCTTCACTTGCCTGTGCTCCAGTGATTTTGTTTCTTGTGTTACATTCGAACCAGGGCCGGCTCAACGAATTTGGGGGCCCTAGGCGAAAGTTTTAAACGGGGCCTTTTATTATAAATTAATATATATTTTTTCAATTAAAATTTATTTTTCTTGCTTTTTGAGAGGCAAAATTACTAATTAAATTTTTGCATTCAAGTTCCGCTAACATTTCCTTTTCGATTGATAATATAGCTAATGCACTTAATCTTTCCTGTGACATAGTTGATCTTAAATATGATTTTATTAATTTTAATTTTGAAAAACTTCTTTCTGCGGAAGCAACTATAATAGGTATAGTTAGTAATATTCTGAAAGCAATACATGTATTTGGAAAAGATTCTAGCCTCTTTATATAATTTAATACATTAATTGGAGAGTTATCATTTATTTGCAAAACTTCTTTTAAAACTTTTAGTTCTGAATATAAATCTAAGCCATCAATATCAGAATAAGTTTCATGTGTGAGAAAACATTCAAGATTAAGACAATTTTTTTTTCAAACTATCATTATCTAGTGATTTTAGTTTTTCAAAATTAAATAAAAAACCAAAAATATTTTCATATATTTGAAATTGTTCAAACCTACTTTCAATTGAAAAAATAGCTTGATCTACTATATATAAAAAATAATTAATTCTAAAATATTCTTCGGCAGATTGTGTTGTCTCATCATTGACATTCTCATCAAATTGTTTCTTCCTACGAATTATACGTTTTTCACGAAATATAGGCTCTATTTCCATTTTGCTTGCAATTTCTTTAGATGAATTCATAGCAGATGTAAATTCATCTTCTCTATATTTTTTTTAAAAAGACATGAGACCTTTTAATTGATCTATAGCAATATCAATATGCATGTCTTTCGATTGTAAATTTTTACTAACAGAGTTAACAACAAATAATATATCATACCAAATAGTCACAGATAGCAAAAACTCAAAACTTTCAATCTCATATGTTGCTAAACAATCAGCTTCACTTTTTGTTTTGGGATCTTCACTTGTTTTTGCCAATTGTAACAAAGCATCTCTTATTTCTAGAACTTGAAATTTTATTGCTTTCACACTTTTAATTCGACTTTCCCAACGTGTTTGTGACAATGGCTTAAGAGTTAAACCTGTCACATTATCTTGTAAAATTTTCCATCATTTTGTGGAAGAAGAAAATAGTGTGTATATTCGTTGTACTACTCCAAAAAAAGAAATAGCTTTAGGACAAGAATTAGCCATATCACATAGGACAAGGTTGAGATTATGACAACCACATGGTGTGTAAAATGCTTTAGGATTTATATCAAGAATTCTTTTTTGTACCCCTTGTTTTTTCCCTTTCATATTAGACCCATTATCATATCCTTGTCCACGTACATCATTAATATCAAGTTCAAGATTTTTTATTGCATTTATAATTTCATTGAAAAGACCTTTTCTAGAAGTATCATCTACCTTTAAAAATTCCACAAAATGTTCGTCTATTTTTATCAGACTTATTGAAATATCCACACATCTTAATATGAGAGTCATTTGTTCTTGATGACTTACATCGGGGGTACAATCAAGTATAATTGAAAAGTATTTTGCTTCTTTAATCTTTTTTATAATTTTACTTTTAATTTCATTTGCTAATAATTGTATCACTTCATTTTGTATATTATGTCCAAGATAATGATTATGGATTGCACCATTTTGAATACGTTGAACATGTTCTTGCATTATTGGATCAAATTCTGCAATCATTTCAATTATACTTAAAAAATTTCTGTTATTTTCTTGATAGATCTTTTCGTTTTTTCCTCGGAATGCCAAATTATTTTTACCAAGATTTTTTACCACCGCTATTATTCTTAATAACACTTTTTTCCAATGATCTTTCTCTTTCTTAATTTGTTCTTGGACATTTTTATCAATTGTTTTATTCTTCAATAATCTTAGTTCTAAATCAATCCAAGTATTCATATTAGTAATATGCTCATTAGTTGTTTCGTGATTTTTAAGAATAGAACTAATATTTTTCCAATCCTTAGTTCCTCCATTAGCTAGTTGATTTGTATTAGATTTTGAATTAAACAACTTGCAACAAAAACAATATACTTTATCTAGGTCTTTCGAATACACTAACCATTTTCTATCATGTTTCTCTCCATTTGGTAATTTTCGAATATAATGCGTAGTAGAAAAATGTCTAGAGTTCTTATCTATAGGAAAGTTTAGATCATCAACTCTTATTGGACCATTTTCTACTAACAAATCTCTTAATTTTATATCAATAGTTTTCCATTGACTTGGATCAAAAATATTTGTAGGAATATAATTAGGTTGATCATTAATATTTTCACTCTCCTCTAAATTATTTTGAGCTTCATTATCAAGAATGGTGACATTACATGTTTGAACATTATCATGACCACCTTCATTATTATCATTTTGTTGTATATTTTCATTATCTTCTAACTCTTTTTGATGAATTTCTTCTTCATTTATGAAACTTTCATTCAAATTTTCTGCAAGATTTTGTTTTTTACTAGTAATAAATTTGTCCATAGCTCCTTTTTGAGATTCAATTAGTTCTTCTCTTTGTCTTTTCTTTTTTAGTTTTTCATATCCAGATGGATATTTTCTAGTAGACATTTGTAATTAAAAAATATTTACGAATAAATGAAATACAATCTATAATAATAAAAAAAATTACAATTTAACTAGAATAATATAAATTTAATGTATAAAACAATAGAACCTAGTTTATAAAAAGCACAATTGTAGCTTTACTTAATATGATCACTTTACACTTTAAACCTGCACAAAAAAAATTAAAATTAATATTAATACAAAATAAATTATTCTAAATTTATAATTTTGTTATCAATACTCTTCACTAACAAAATATGTGGAACTCAACTTGATTCACTCATTCACTAATACTAAAAGTTCATCACGGCATCACACTAAAAAAATTTGATTTCTTAAAAAAAAAAAATCAAAAATCAAAAAGCAAAAGGCAAAACGTGTAAGGCTTTCTCTAGAAGCCACAGCCACTGAAGCTCTTTTTCACTTTTTGTAAAGTGAAATCAAGGGTCCGGATGATGCTTCTAGAGATATCTTAAGGGTCCGGATCATCCTTCTAGAGAAATCTATTTCTCTTTTTCACTTTTTGTAAAGGCAAATCCTTTAGTCTCTGTGTTTGTTCTCTTGCCACAACTGCTTGTGCTCTTTACTCAGCAGCAATGAGCAATAGAATAATAAAAAATTACAATGAAATACAATCTATAATAATAAAAAAAATTACAATTTAACTAGAATAATATAAATTTAACGTATAAAACAATAGAACCTAGTTTATAAAAAGCACAATTGTAGCTTTACTTAATATGATCACTTTACACTTTAAACCTGCACAAAAAAAATTAAAATTAATATTAATACAAAATAAATTATTCTAAATTTATAATTTTGTTATCAATACTCTTCACTAACAAAATATGTAGAACTCAACTTGATTCACTCATTCACTAATACTAAAAGTTCATCACGGCATCACACTAAAAAAATCTGATTTCTTAAAAAAAAAAAAAAAAAAATCAAAAATCAAAAAGCAAAAGGCAAAACATGTAAGGCTTTCTCTAGAAGCCACAGCCACTGAAGCTCTTTTTCACTTTTTGTAAAGTGAAATCAAGGGTCCGGATGATGCTTCTAGAGATATCTTAAGGGTCCGGATCATCCTTCTAGAGAAATCTATTTCTCTTTTTCACTTTTTGTAAAGGCAAATCCTTTAGTCTCTGTGTTTGTTCTCTTGCCACAACTGCTTGTGCTCTTTACTCAGCAGCAATAAGCAATAGTAGAGCTGAGCAAACTCCTCTTCAACCGGAAAAAAAAAAAAAAAAAAAAAAAAAAAAAAAAAAAAAAAAAACCTAGCAAACTATGAAGAAGACGAAAGAGGCAAAGGAGGAGAAAACAAAAAATGAACCTGAAATGAAGATCTGTGAACACATCAAGTCTGTTGCCAACACCAATTGATGAGTAAGTCAACAAAAAAAAAGAGTGTTTTTTGTTTTTTTGAATCAAGATGGAGATTGGAGAGAGTCAGAGAGTGGGCGATTTTTTTCTTCTTTCTGCCTTTTGTAATATTTTCTTCTACAAGCTAAAGATTATTGCTTTTTGTAATCTTTTCTTCTGCAAGTTAAAGATTTGATGATGGGATTTCATGTCACTTCAATGTAAGTAACGGGCAATTTTTTTTTTTTTTTCAAGATGAGAAACGAGTGTTTTGTGATCTTTTCTTCTGCAAACTAAAGATACGGTGATTGCATTAGCCTTCATGTCACTTCAGTGAGAAACGGCCCCTTTTTTTTTTTTTTTTTTTTCTCCTCAAATGAGAAACGGGCCTCTTTTCTTCTGCAACCTAAAGATATGGTGACTTAAATGTGAGAAACGGTTTTTTTTTTTTTTTTTCTTCCTCAGATGAGAACACAATATTATATACTATGTTTTTTTTTTTTTTTTTTTTTTCATCAGATGAGAACACAATATTATATACTATATATATATATATATATATATATATATTTTTTTTTTTTTTTTCAGATGAGAACACAATATTATATACTATATTATTACTACTTGGGGGCCCTCTTACAAGTGGGGGCCTTAGGCGGCCGCCTAAGTCGCCTATAGGTTCAGCCGGCCCTGATTCGAACCATTGGGCTGATTTAATCCGCTCATATTACTAGTCTAAGTTTTTATTCTGGCCAAGCAAGCAACGAATTTTTGAGTTAGAATTTTGAATTGTATGAGCCTGTTTAATACTATCAGTATATTTTAGATTCCCAAATGTATGATGCTATTAGTCGTATGGTTGTATTGAGCTTCATCCATGGTCCACATGAATACCTTTCCCCTATGTATGTCACTAGCTATTGTCAACCAATGTGAATTGCAAAACAGGTAAAACAAAAGCATGAAAAATTGTTATTAATTTTTTTTTATGGTTTTTCTTGATTTACTTGGTTGGTTCCCATCAAATTAAAATCCCATCTTATTATCTCTCATTTTAATTAAATACATTATGGAAAAATATTATCAACAAAAACTCAATTCTTACATACTGATTGTTGTGGTGAATACTAGTAATGAGTTTCAAAATTTATGTTCTGTCTTTGGTATTACTCATCAACTTACATGCCCACATACGCAAAAACAGAACAGAGTTACTGAGCTCAAACATATCATTGAAACAAACCTCACCTTGCTGTCTAAAGCTACAATTCCTTCATCATTTTGGTATTTGGTATTATGTTTCTCCATTGAAACCTTTATTTATTAACAAACTTCCATCTAATATCCTTCACTATAGTGTAGAAGTGGAAATTTTGCAACTAATTACAAGATGCCACGTATTATTTAGTGGGTCCCATTGTCATTATTCAGAGACTAATGAAAATATTCCAAGTGTTATGAATAGAAAGTTACAAAGAACACTCAAGAGCCAATCACACCTCAACACATGTTAATATTTAATTTATATGATATAAGCAGTCTAATTAAAAGCTGCCATGTATTATTTTAATTTAAAACACTTTGGCTAATCAAATAATGTCACGTGTCCCTTAGAGAACAAGACATAAAATCCCTTCATTTAAACTATGACACGTGTTACCACTTGTAGACAATCATGTGTCATCACACCTTCTCAAGACTCCTATAAATAAAGACTCTCATCAGTCTGGTAGGAGGACATTGACACACATTCAGAAGTCTTGAAGCTCCGCCGGAATCAAGCTCCAAAGCCTCCAAGAACTTCAACCTTCAAATCTTCAGAACATTCAAAGAGAAATCATTCAAGTCATCTTTCTAAATCTCAAAGTGCATTGGAATCAAGTCCAAAAGTGTTTGGAAACTTCAAGAGATTGCAAGTTAGTGAAGATCTACGGATTCAAGTCTCCAAAGTCTCGAAGAACTTCAACTACAATCTTCAAAGATGAAGAAAACACAAAGAACATTTAAAGAACATACAAAGAATGAGAAGAACACACGAAGAATGCGAAGCACAAAGGATTCCTAACAAACACATAGTTATAGATTCATTGTAATTCTACTTCAAAGATCCAAAGGAGTATTCTTTTGTAATAGGATTCAATTTTAGACAATTTTACTTATACATCAATACAAATATACATTTGTGAAACTATTTTGATTTTTGATTTCAAAACTTGAAATTTAGTGTTTACATAGCTTTCCATGGGAATGTTTATTTCAAACAGATTATATCTCACTCAAAGTATTTGACCAAAGAGTGTGTTTCTTTGCTATGCTATTAATTCCAAAGAAATATCATTGCTCAGATTTAGCAACCAACATAATTTCGGTATTTTATTTTTGACAAGTCATCTGTTTCCTTTACTCATTAGTCTTTTTCTCCACTTTCTTGAACATCTAATTCCAATATTTGGCTTCCTATTCTTTTGTTTCTTCAGCCTTGCACTATTCCTTTTCTACATGGTCCTCTTCTCTTCTTAGCTTCACATTATGTCAGTTCTCCTCCTTGACCTTTCCCTGTTCACTCCCATGTCAATGTACAGGATATCATAACAATATAATTCTCAGAGTACCAAGGTCGAACTACAAAGAGTAGGGTAAATTCAAAGACAATATAATAAAGCAATTTGGGTGAAGAAGAAAAGTCCTTTTGCTTGGTGGTTGTTAACAAGAATAATAAGAATAAATGATTTAAATCAATAATGTAAATACTACGGTATTGGGGTGTTTTCCTATATCGATATGAAATTCTTTGTGATCTAAGAAAATATATATTTCATAATTGATTGTTCTTATACAATTAAAAACTTATGATTTGGTTGAACTGAGATAATTCAAGAACGCATGATAACCTTAATTAATAAAGCGGTTATAATAGTTTTCAGAAAAACCCATTTACTTCAAAACATGATTTCTATTTGAAACTATTAGAAATTTATCTAAACAATAAGAAAAACATGATTGAACTTATTGAAAGCATGGAAGAACTAATACATCAAAGGTAATCTAATTGAACAATCAAATATGTTATTATCTAAAATCATAGAACGAATCACATTGAATATTCATACCATATAGAAGAAACATAACCTCTAGCCCTAGCAAAGAGTTTAGGCTGGCATTAGAGAAAAGAAAATACACATTTTTCTCTCCAAAATTTGTTCTCCACAACCTCTCTTCAATGGCCTAACGTAAAAGTGTACAAGGAAAAATAAAACTTTTACTATTTAATTTTCATCTAGATTTATAGTAGCAACTTGTGAGTTAATTTCGGCCTTCAAAAATTGTGAATTTCGAAAAACGGGGAAGTTGTAGATAATTAAGTCATGGTTCCAGCCCATCTAGCCTTAAGTCAATTGGATTTTTGAGGAGAGAAATACGCCCAAAATACTAATCAGTGCTTAAATCTAATTTTTCCTTTTCAGATTCTGCCTCTTTGACTTCTTTCCTTATTTGAAACTTCCAAACATGGTAAACGACCCAAATACTCCAGTTACACCTTGTTAGACATTTTAACCATGGTCCTTTAGCTCCTCTTGAATTCTAGTTTGGCCTCTATTCTCTCACAAACTTTTGTAAACTCATTTTTTTCACATGATTTCTTAAAAGTAGAAAATTACACACAATAAATGATATCTTATTCAAAAACTTATATAAAGATACATAATAAAGACTAATGCAAATCATAGCTTAATTATACAAATCAAGCATAGTAATAAAGATATAACACCTACATAAATATATAACAAATATACATTTTAAGGCATTATCAACGTCTATCTCAAACGTCTCCCTCCTCTTCTCCAACTCCCTTGACTACCCTAGTGATGTCGCTGAAGCCTGAAGAAACTGTACACGTGTAACACCCCATAATTTTGATACCAATTAAATTATTATATGTAAATTATAAATGAGGCCTACAATTAAATGGATTAAATTGATTTGGGCCTAAGATATTAAAAAATAAGATAAATACTATGGAAAATGAAGCCCAAGTGAGATGGCATAAGTAAATATATGGCCATTGATAACCCTAGCCTTTTTCCTCTTAAGTTACATGTGTATTTACTGATGGGGCCTCCTTTTGCTACAGCCGACTAGTGAACGTTGCTTTTCTTCACCGTGGTTGTGAATTGGAGTCTATAGGTATGGTTTCCCACTCTTATAGGAGGCATCTCTTATTTGTGTACCTGATAGAATCATAGGTATGGCTATCTTGGATCTAAATCTATGATTATTTTAATGGGGAAAGGATGCTCTATAGTTATTATATAATTGTATATAGCCTTAATGATTTCTCCACCTATCTATTTATTAAAGGGAAAAGGGTGCTTGTGGTTAATATGTATTCACATATAGCCTCACTTGTTTACCATCAAACCATCACACTTTTGTTATGGTCTAAGTACCATCAAACCATCACACTTTTGTTATGGTTTAAGTACTAGTCCAATGGCATCAAGGGAAAAATGTAGGCAACCGGATTGATAAATTAGAATACTATATGTGGATTCCAAGATTTGATTGGATAGATTTAATGTTAGATTGAATAGATGGGAATAAATCATATGGCTGTTACTTTCAGGTGGATAAGATATTCATTATTCGCCCATATTGGAGTTTCATAAATACCTATGATTACGTTAATGGAAAAATCTGATTAAGCAGCAATATTTTTAAGTCCAAAAATCTGATCAAAGCTGAAAGTGAATTGGATAATTAAGTGAATAAATGGAGAATTTTGGATATATCAATATCGTCTAGGATAAAACTGTTTTAAGTGTGAATGTATTGATGAACCTATTTTTGGTGTTGCTAGGTTCTAATTCTACTAAATTGTTGTGATTCAAACCTTTATTTTTGCAATTAAGAGGTAAATGGTGTTTACTAATTCTGGGGGTTTTCCTAAAATAGTGTTGATTATTAAACTGTTTTATATCAAAGAAATATGTTGATATTCTATATATAAATTGATATTTTATAAATGTTTGATGTGCACATTGAATATTCGTTTTATGAAAAACTTATGGAACAATCTAAATTTATTTAAACTTGTATGTATGAATATATCTTTATATTTTGAGAATTATGAATGAATTATTTTTGTGAGCATATTGAAATGAGTTTTGAAAACCTATGGCAAGTCTTAATTAAAAGCTCAGTATTGTATTTAGTCTTTAGGAAGGGACAATCATACTGTAGTTAGTCCTTAGCAAGGGACGGTCCTAGAAAAGGGGACAGTGTACATTTGATAGCTCCTTAGTAAGGGAGTATACTATTGAGGATCCAAAAAGAGAGGTCCTTAGCAAAGGAGTGCACCTTCATGTTCCAAAGGAACTACCCATAAGAGAAGGGAAGAAAAGGGGGTTCCACTCCCAAAAAGGGGACAACACAACCCTATCAACGGGGCGTAAACATTGACCACGAGAAAAGCCTAGGAATTTGTTTATATGATGTTATTTGATATATATATATATATATATATTATGATGGCTTACAATATAAATATATATTTTTTTATGTGAAATATTTAATGATAAAACATTGATGAGTTACAAGTTATGAATTTATTGTAAGAATTATTTATTTGAAAAGTTTGTTCCCACATCCCAATGTTAGTGAATTCTACTTATTGAGTTATCTCACTCCCCCTTTATTTCCCCTTACAGATACATTAGGGAGATTATTGGAGTAGAGATTCCTGGAAGACAACAGTTACAAATTATTTTGTGGAACTGAGAATTTTATTATGATTTTTATGCCATTAAACATTGTATATATTGGAGAATTATTTTGAGGATGTTTTGTCTTTGGTGGATTAGAACTCTGGCATTTGTAATGAGATTTTAGGTTGCTGATTTCTTTTATTTATTATTTTTATGTATTATTTAGATTAAATAGACTTTTATTGTTTATGATTTTGGGGCATTACAACACGATACTCTCTTAATGAAACAAAAACCAAACTATTAGTTTTTGGTAGTAAACCTCGAATCCATGAGAGATTTCCCTAAATTCACAAGAAGGTAAACTAGAATCCACCAGAGAAAAAATTTGACAAAAGTCTGTATTTTTATTGATAATAATCTAATTTGCCTTTGATGGCTACAAAACATATAAATATTGAGAAAGTAAAACCTTAGGACAATTAGGAAACATTTGAAACCCTAATTTGCACTAATTACGAGATTCAATGGCAAAATACTGAATTTTACCAAAAATAATAAAGTTGAGTTAAATGCAAAATCATAAACTACTGACCCTAAGGGTCATTCCAAAACAAACAAGACATTATTCTGACTTTTAAACTAAAAGTTATTAAGGAAAAACAAATATTACTATAAATAGCAAAAATGCTACTTTAGGAGCCTTAACAAAGAAATTTGCCTAAATTTAGGCGATACTAGAAACTCAAGTCTAGATTAGAATGTCGTTTTCCTTCAATCTACCAAATTTCATACAATTCTGACACTGTCGTCCTGATGGCCTCTACTGGCACTCCCTTGATCTTGCGTTGTGACTTCTGACGCCCCTACTACTCCAGGTCAGCATGTAGTGTCTATTCTACATCACCCAGGGCCATCTTCTCTCCTCCACATTCAGTGTCACTTCTTTCCCTACACAATTCAAACACACCTTTCCCAATTTCCCCTCCATTACCTACACATCCTATGAAAATCCATTCTGGTATTTTCCAAGAGGAAAAAATATTTTCGCTTTTTTATCAATGACTATTTAAACACAGAGCCTCCCTCTTATCATGTTGCTTCTAAGATATATTTCACAATGGCATCAAATTATTCATGCTAAATTTACAGCTTCAGAAAAACAAGGCACCTGGAGTTTAGCCATTTGTTGGGTGCAAATGGGTATACAAGTTAAAAGAAGACACTCTAATGGTAGCATTGCTTGTTATAAGGCCTAATGTGTTGCTATGGGTTATCGTCAATAGTTTGGCCTAGAATTTGATGAAGATTCAGCCCAATCATCAAGCCTGCTATTGTTTGCATCATATTATCACTTGTTGTCCAATTTCAATGGTCTCTTCGATAGTTCGACGTCACCAATGCCTTCTTGCTAAAAGTTCTCAAGGAAGAGGTCTATATGACTCAATTACCTAGCTTTGTTGATCTGATAACCCTAAACATATTGATAAACTTCATAAATCCAAAAATGTTATCAAGCAAGCACCCCATGCTAGCTTTGAGCGTCTCACCTCTCATATTCAAACTCATGGTTTCCATGGATCTATTGCTGACTCCCGTCATTATTCATCCACTGCAATGGTCACTCCATTAGTCCATTACCTTATTGCTTACAGGGAATGATATTTCCTTCATTGACAATTTAATCCATCAGTTGGGCTCCTTCAGGTATATATGTCCACCAGCAAAATTATGCCTCTAATCTCTTAAAACGTCATAATATTTTCAACTACAAGCGTTGCAATACTCCTTGTGCTCCTGCAACTCAGTTCAGTAAACGCAATGGTAACCTCCTCTTCGATCCTTCTCTACATTGTAGCATAGTTGGTGCATTGCAATATCTAACATTTACACAGCCTAATATCTCATTTGGCGTGAATCAATTTAGAAATTTTGTGCAAGCTCGAATTGATATTCATTTCAATTGTAAATTAGCTCACAGGCCTCTTTACTAAGGGCCTCAATTCTCAGCGTTGTTATCAATTGAAAACTAGACTCATGATCACCCCATGCCCTTTCGATCTATTGCAGTAAAATATAGAAAGCAAGGCATGTGGCTATACTATATCCCTTGTAACGTATAAGAAAGTGTTTAAAAAAAAAAAAAAAAGTGTTTGGTACAGTAAAAACAACTAAAAAGCCTAAAGAAAGTATTACTCATTAACTCAGACCAAGTACTTTTGTTTATAAAAAGATTCATTAACACATAATAACATAATGTATAATTCAGTGGAACAATTCATCATAAGAAATAAAAAGTATGAACCGCAACTATAAGGGAACAAACTAATGGGCTCCACAAGGACTCTGCTTCCACTAAAATTCAATTGTAAAGCCTATGTTTGAATGGTCGGAAGAGAAACCTAGACCAATATGTTGAGCGGATCGTATCAGCCCAAAGGTGAAAATGTTGCCAAGCGAATAATGCGACTATGACACAAGCAAGAGACACAATAACAATAGGAACCCAATGAAGTTTATGATCATAGATCATAAAGATGGCTGCACCATAGGCTAGCACCATTGTAGCAATGGAGACAAATAGTGCCGACAGTCCAAACATCAACCTTGCAGGTAGTGATACAAGAAAATCGTTTTCAGCATAACGTGACGTAAGAATGGACAAGAACATTATTATTGAGGCTGCGGAAGAGAATAGCGCTACTGCATCTGATATGAGAAAAATCAGAAACCACTTCTTTTCTAGAAATAGAGGAGCACCCATTTCTAGAAATGGAGGAGCACCATTGTCATTATTATTGTCATTATTATTTCCTCCTGGTAGAGTAAAGATTGCCGCAAATACCACAGTTGCAATGAGTGTTGCAACAAGCATGCATGAAGTTGCAGTGCTCTTCATCCACTTCTCCCCTTCTTTTAACAAGTCTTTGTGCCTCTCTGTAAACAGATCCTTAGGTGTCTGGTTTTCTGAATTCCTCATCCTAATATATGAAGGTGGCACAATTTTTTCCACTGCCTATAATGGTCATTAAATTAAAGTTATACGAATCCAACATAATCAACAAAAAGTCCAATTCAAACTTAAAAAAAAATTTATGAATTACTTGCAAATCCGTTATATGCAATTAACCCGAATATATTGAAGAAATATGCTAGTTATTAAAAAAAAAATCAATAACTATAAATTAATTTGTGTTATTTATTTACCTTAAACCACAATAGCTCTCTTTGCATTTGGAGTGCAGCTCCTGATACAATTTGGAGTCGACTAGGAGGTGGCAAGTTTCCGGCAAGATGCAGAATATTATTATTTTCGCCATCCTTGTATGCTGCTATCAGATCTTTAATTGCTCCAAACTCATATATTAGATTAAATATGGTCCGATGACGATATAGAACAGCAATGTGAAACAAACTTCGATTATTATCATCAACTTTCCATATAAGATCAGGATATGAGCGAATAAGGATAATCAGAAACTCAAGACTACCTAATTCTGCGGCATCAAAGAGTAGTCTCGAAGGTTTTTTAATTAGTTTTGTAATATCTGAATCTTGCTGTTGTAGAACACGTTCCCAGAGTTTTTCGACTAGTCGATGGGCAAACGTCCGCATCAAATCCTCATGATAAATCCCTTTGAAGCCTATAGGTAGAATTAATATTGATTAAAATATGTTATTTGACAAAAATTATACAAACTAAATGCGATGCCTATTCCAAAATAACAATTGACTTATTTGCAGCATCCTACTAATTATCAAGAAAAATTGAAATTGCACGTTGACCCTAGACAGCTTTAGGGGAAACACAAATTAGCCACTAGAGATTAAAAATAAAACATTTTATACCCTTGAACTTTCTAAGGCACATAAGAGGATCTTAATGCCAAAGGGAATATGTAGAAATGGATTTTTAAGGTGTAGAGTGGATACTGATTAAAGTGTATTTGCCTATATAGAGTGGCACCTTGATGCATAAGTGTATTTGCACAATACTTTCAAGGGTTAGCACATAGTTTATGCTAAGAGATTTTGAGTGGGCTCAAAAAACTAACATTTATTGATGTATCTTTTCCAGATTCCCAGCTGACTTTTGTTGGCAACTTTGGAAGGCTTTCGAGCCAACACATGCAAGGCTGTCTCATTGTTCACATCTCTAGCAAAGGCTAGTGATGTGTCTCTGTCCAATATTTGTAAAGCTAGATCTGTACACAAAACACAATGGTTCACTGTTAGAGTCATAAACTGCCTCTTTATTCTTAGAGATATTCAGGTGTAATGGAAACTAAGAAGAGGATGTAAAGCATGTTGAACTGTCTTACATCTAAACCAAGTGTGAAAATTTTATTAAGTCACTTTGGGGGTGGGGAATTTGCTAGCAATCTTATGACTCCCTAATTTACATGCTAATTCAAATAACTAAGGTGTGACATAACCCAATTGGATAAATAAGATTTTATGGTTTAAGCTATCTATGTAGCCTTCACACAGAATGAAGGTGCTTCTCAAATAAATACATTAATACGGGACAAATGAATAAAATAAATCACTACATTGTGCACGCATGGTTAAATATTCATTGCATTTAACAGTCTTGGAGGATTTTTTTTTAGAAAAACCTGTTTTAAACTAGAGAATCAAGTAACTTGTTATGCACAAATGTAACCAATTTTTCAATGGTTGATAGAATTACCCTTCGTGGCCAAAAAACTTTTTATTCTGTGCAATAAACAAAGAATCATTTCCTTGTGATCACTAAATAAGCACCATTAGCCTTGTATAGACAAAGTGGGCACCCTCTAAAAGGGCTGACTAGCAAGAGGCCATAGCACAAAAATTCATTTCCAAAATGCAAAAAGGGTGAGGCAATTGTGGAAGGTTATTTCATGCCATAGAAATATATAGATATAAGGGCATCATACCATATAAATCAGCTGAGATAGTACCAAGAAGGAGGCTAATTCGTTCCTGATGAGTTAGGCTTTCAAAATCAGTAACACCATAGAGATATGAGACCATATCCCTGTGTCCAAACAAAGCTGCCATGTATAAGGGGGTCTTTCCTTGATTACCTCGAATCAGAGGAAGGTCTTTGTTTTTTTCCACCATCAACATAGCAATTTCCACAATTCCTGATGCGGCAGCAAAACAAATAGCAGTGTTTTCATCTTTATTTTTTAAGGCTAGGTCCTCTTTGTTCATATGTTGAACCAGTTCCTTTACAAAAGCAGTGCGTTTTGCTGCAGCAGCAATGTGCAGAGCAGTCTCCCTTTTTCTCGTTATCCCAGCACGAACAACATCACGATCTTCATTAATGACACCTTTAGCAGTTTTCCAGTCACCTTTGATGGCTGCTTCATATAATGGTACACATAGGGAGAGGTAGTCCTTTCTTCTTTCCCCTGAAAATTTTCAACCATGAGGAAAATGTATTTGAGTTTTATAAAACTATATCTTGCCCAATAGCCATTTGATTCCCCAATATTTCCCTTGCCTTTTTAAAATTTAACATGTACTTAACAATGTGTAATCCCACAAGAAATTGTATATTACTTGCATGGTAAATGAAACCTGGGCCTTAACATTGTAAAAGGTCCATGGAGAGATTTGATTTTTGTATTATATGCGTCTGGAACAATTTAAGTGATTTTAAATGCAACTCTTAGAAACATGATTCCTTAAGCCAAAGAATTTGCTTCCTTCAAATTTTCAGGCAAGATTGAAGGTGGAGATGGCAAAGAACGTTTTAATCTTGACAGTGGTATACATTGTGAAATGTTTCTTTCAGTTAATCAGACCAAAAAAAAGAGCTGCAGAATACTCCGAGACTTATTGAACCCTAAAGTTAAGTCAAAAGATTACCCATTTATATGCATGAAACAAAACTCTAACCACGATAAGAAAATAGAAAAATCATGGAAAGAAAAAAAAAATTACATCAAACCTGACAAATGAACAGAACCAACCAAAACAAGAAACCCTGCAAAAGACTGGATCCCAAACCCCCCATAATTGACCAAAAATGAAATTTACCTGAGATGTTTTTTAAATGCCTTGAGAGACAATTGAACTTTTGATTTGGGGGTCTCAAAATTTGTTTGTTGCACTACTTTAATTCTCATTGAGAGCTTTCTGTTAAGTGATTATGACTGTGAATCTCATAACTCATCTCCAAACAAAAATCATGGCCTTTTAAGTTTTACAATGAAAGCCCTTCAATACCTTCTTCCTGGGCTTTCATCTATCTTTTGACTCCAAAAGAGTCCATAAAGCTTCTTAGTCATGCCCACGCCAAATATAATGATATATGCTGTTACCTGATTGTCAATTCTTCAGTAGCATATATCTATAGTTATGATTCAAGATATGCTAGTACTCCAGTGATCTACTCAAAATTGGAAAATTTACATTTATCTTGCTCATATGAAGTTTGAACACTCAGTGAGAAAGATTGCCTTTAGTTGTTTCATTTAGAAGCTAATTTGCAAAAATAAGACAATAGCTACCTTGCACTTTGGAGGTCATGAACTCTACACATTTCAGGAACAAAGGTATAGGTTTTAAGGGTGCTTTAACTAACTTAATATGAGCATGATAAAAGTAAATTTTCCAATTTTTAGTAGACCACTAGAATAATAAAATATCATGAAACACAATTATAGATATATGCTACTGAAGAATTGACAATTCAAATAACAGCATATATCTGGCATAGGCATTGACTAAGAAGCTTTATGGACTCTTTCAGAGTCAATAGATGAGCAAGATAAATGTTATTTGAGCAATGCCTAAAGCTTATGCCCTAGGTTTGTAGCTAATCTATTAGCAAATATATGCAGTTACTGATGCATCACAGACTTGAAAATGCGTATAGGGATTTAGGGAGAGCGAGCAGAACAATGCCTAGGCTTCACCACATAGAGGTTGTTTGAACCCCTAGGCTTTACCACCCAAGACTACTAGGAATTACCATCAAGAAGGAGAGGAAAATCTTAATTCAATCTTATTCATCAAATTCAAGATGTCCTACAATGTATTTTTGGAGTCTTCAAGTAGAGCTTCAAAGGTTAAAACTAATAAGAAAAGTAAAAATGTAATCAATTACATTAAATTCAGATATAAAATCCATCAGCATATTTCTGGTCGTGATCTCTGCATCAGTTGGCATGCAAACATACCATATTTATGTTGACCTACATTCAAGATTTAGTTGGACTTTTATCAAATTTAAAGCTAAGGGAGCCAATCTAGCACCCTAGAATCTAATTTAGGGCTATCATTCTGAGAACTACAGACGTGAGAATAACCTAAAACATGAGCATTTGGGCCAACAGAGACAACACCTAGCTAGCAAGAACAAACAAGTTTCATAAGCCATTAATAATGCCTCAGGGTAGATTCAAGGACTACTATAAGTACAATTTCTGCCTCTACTCTCCTAAACTAATTTTTCACTCAACTGGCAGAGCTTCAGAAATGAATGTCCTGAGTTTAAGTTGACTTTCTATAGGAAGATGGCAGATTATGAGCCCAAACAGGTAGTACATGCATATCTGCCTGAAATTGAATACTAAGTACATGTTATACATCAGGTCATTCATAAGAGTTATACAGAAACTTGCAATTATTTAATATTTTTCTGCAAAACAAACACATTTATATATGATACGGATATGTAAACTAAAATGACTCAACTATATAACAGTCTATCCACATGATCCAAAAAGTAAAGTTCCATCAAAGTTCGGGCTGGTCGTCCACCAAAACCAATTGGGTGTGTGATTAGCATTAAGGCCTAATATAGACTCTAGTCAGGCAAAAGCTCAAATCTACCTAGGAAGCTCAATTTGGGAAAATACTCTAGCACTGCATACAGATGTTTCTGCAAATAATACCATACACAAGCAGTGATACTTACCTTCATAAGGAATTGGTTGTGTCAAATCTCTATTGGGTGTTGGACATTCTTGACGTCCATTAGCTGCTTGAATACTCAATTCTGCAACATCCAAACGCACTTCTTCTTGCATTGGCATGGGTCCATCTGAAGTATCCATCATAGATGTTTGGGGCAACAAATTTACTCTTCCTGCAGTAGTCACCTCTATCTCTCCGTTTCTTTGAGAGGACATCTTGGTTTTGACTGTGTGATAAACATCCAATCATATGAGAAGTAAATCAAGCACATGTGTGTGTGTTTGTGCATGCACAAGCATGTGTATGTGAGCACACGCTTGATTTGGAGCTAAATTTTTTCATATGACACAGAACTATAGCAAACAAGTTCAAGAAAATGGGTACAGACTCAAGAGGTAAATGATGACTTTTCTTTTCTTAATCTCAGTAATTAAATTCCATCTGTGATAGAACAAAATTATATCAAATGTAAACTATTCAGTCACTGGTGACTATATGTGGGCTGCATTACAATCAAATAACTCTTTTTGAGAGCTAATTGTCATTTTTTCAATAAAACAATCTCAGGAATAGGGATTAAATTTTCTTGATGAATTTATTGGTAACATGTTCAGCCTCCCTAGTTTGTTTTAAAGCTGATCTTCATCTTAGTCCACCATGGATTGGGGTAATGGTAATGTGATACCCATTAGAATGTGAGATTCATGTAATGTGTGGCACAATCAACCAACCAAACATGATAATATTCTCAAATTCCTGTGAAGTTGCGGTAATGTTGATAATATTCTACAAACTGAACACCACCTTAATGGTTTTGGCTCTCAAATTTTTGACTAGTGGTACAGGCAAGTGGCTGTACAAACTAAACCAAGTAATATGAAGAACACAAAGACAGAAGAGTTATTACTGCTAACAGCCTATCATGGAACATTATTTTCACCTAGATCAACCATTGATGCCACTTTATTATGCACTAATCGCAACAAGCCATGTCAACAATTGGTGAAAAAAATTATGAAAAATGTTGTATTCTTTACAGTTATTAAATTTCTCCATTTGTTTCAGCAAAATATGTTTTCCAGAAAACGTTTATGGTATTTTTTGGTGTTTGGTACACTGGAAAACGTAATTCAACAGAAAACAAGCCCAATATTCCAGAATGTCACATACTCAATGAACCACCACAAATATATTCTACCTATTTTCAAGGTCACAACCAGACACCCAAAAGAAATAGGCCAATTTTCTGGAAAATGCTTTCTAGAAAATAACTAATAAGTCATATTCTGGAAAACATTTTCTGTTGAAACAACAACAAAAGAGCATAATTGAATGAGAAATGGGAATGAAAACGTTATGTATGAGTGTATGACCTGAACAAGCTCAGCCATAATCAAGTTGAAGTCAACTAGAAAAATTCTTCTATTCTTCTGTGACAACCAGCATGAAAAATATTTATATTTCTTCTGAAAATACTTTCTTTCTTTCTCCTTCTTTATTATTCTAATAAATTTATTTACACACATGGATTACTGTTTGCAGCACACGTAACAGAAGAGAATAAAAAATAAATAGGTCAAAAATATAAATTAAAAGAAATAGTGAACACTAAACAAATCCCACATTTTGTAATGTTACCCTAAAGATATATAAACTCAAGAATGACTATAACAATTGAAACAAATTACTAGGAACTTAATAACTTACTTGTAGATTGTACTCTCTTACTTTGTCAGTCTTTGGGCAACTAGACAAAAGCAGCAGGAATTTGATGGTTGAGTTTGATGAGTGCTTCAACAAGGCAGTACTGGATTGGTTGGAGTATTGAGTTATGGGAATTCACAACACAACAAAGTAGTTCATGATTGCAGAGCTAATGCAAGAATGAAGAAGACTTACTATATATATTACAGGTCAAAAAGTCAGTCAATGATTGAAGTAAGTGTTAGGAACATTCATTATTAAAGACAAAAGGTGTCTACGCGTCTGCATTAACGCTTTCACTCCCTCTCAACTCGGAAGGGAATTGAAATTATAAAATAATTACAAAAAATAAAATAAAGGAAAGAAACGAGAAGGAACCACAAATAATTGAGAAAGATTGTAGATATAACTTTTGTGCCCCCAACTCAGTGATTGAGATAAAAGATTAGTAAGTTCATGTGAAAGTGATTTATTAGCACTTACTCTCCATGAAATTAAAATTGTGACAAAGGTTATTGCCACAGTTGACCACCTATAACTAATTGTTTAGAATATAGATTCGATAACATTGTAATTATGACATTTTGAATGGAGTTTGTGGTGTGTCAGGACGTTAGAAATTTATTCTTTCACCTTTGTTTGTGTGTTTAATTAAGACAAAAATTATAATAACATTTTTTACTGTTTGGTCTTTTTCATGGAAAGAATCAGATTAGAATCTTCTTCTTCTTTTCTTATGGAAAGGGAAACGCAGTCGAAGATGCAAAATGCCACGTTATCGAGAGGTTGGTGGATGTCTACTTGGAATTTTTTGCCACTGACTTAATGGGGAACTTCCGTAACATAACATGGAAAATTCCCTTTCAAGAGAATATGAACTCATCTCACGAGTTTATACATTTATTAAGTAAAAACTAAAAAGAAATAAAATAATTTCATTACAATATTCGTAAATTTTTGTTATTGTCTTGGGCTTAGCCAGGGGCCGAACTAGGTGCGCCCCAACCCCCCCCCCCCCCCCCCCCCCAAACAATAAATAAATAAATAAATAACAAAGTCAAAATTAAAAATTGGGAAATGTCATTTTTAGAAACTTTTTTGTGGAAAAAAAAAAAAAAAAACTGATTTTTTACCACTTTTTATATTCCCATAAAAGTAGTATAAAAAATTTCCTAAAATTATCCATTATCAAAATGTCCTTGTTGAGAAATGAGGATAAATAATAAGTTAAGGGTACGTTTGGTACACTAAATGAAAATTACGACAGGAATTGTAATCTTTATTACTAGAAATAAAATGTGTTATAACGTAATAACTAAATCAATTCATAAGTTTGGTTATAAGTTATAATCTATATTATATCTAAAAACTGAAGCGTAACATTTATTGTTGTTACGCCCATGTTGAGTCATATCAGCAATCACATTATCTACCTACTTCCCATTTCTCTCCACTACTTCCAACCATAATTTCCCTTTTACCTTTTCATCTCTCCACTACTCTCAACCTTAATGTCACTCTTCATCTATCCCTTCCCCTTCCTTTCGTTTTGGATCTTTTTATAAAGGAAGAGAATACCATACCATACAAGTACGTGTACCGATACTGAAACTCTAACATTTTGTATCGGTTTAAATATCAGTCGAACTAGCCAATTTCAGGCATTTCAGTCGGTACTGGGCATATTGGCAGATACACAAAAAAAAAAAAAAAAAAAAAAAGCCCCATTTTTTTTTAGTTTTGCAATTTTCAAATTTTTGTAAGAATAGAATGATAACTTATTTATTTTCTTAGTATACAATTGTTGATACCCGTTTTTGCAACACATTCTCTATAAGCCCGACTCAATCGAGCCCGACCTTATTATGGGCCCGATTCATGTATTATATTATTATTTTTTATTCTTTTAAGTATGGCCCAAGCCCATGTGGTTTATGGGGGAAATTTAGGAAGTATGGTTTGGAGGTTATGCATCAGTTTCTTTCGAACCTTTGTATAAGCCCAGACAAAGCATGCTACCAAGTGGGTAAGGGATACTAGTAGCACCTTACGCTCATTAAGAAGGTTTTGTACTCGAAATTTCCACCTCAAAAGAGTTTTTATGCTCTAACTGACTATGGCCTAAAGTTTTTGCCCTAACCCACTTTTACCTTTAAAACATAGTTGGCTCTTATTGGCCAACTCCAGTGACTAGTCCTCACTTAGGTGAGTATTCTAATAATCTGAAATGTTCGACCAAAGGCAGCCAATTAAAGCAAACCCCCTTTATTTCCCAAATCATGTTTAAAGCATGTCAAACTCTTCCCTAAACAAAAGCAACCCAAGCCAAGACACCAAATTAATGTCATGGGGGATAAAAGCCCCTTCTACTACCAAAAAACCAATCATTAACAACACCCCAAACTTAATATAAGACTCTTTCTTAAGCTCAAAAATGATCCATCCACGTTTTCCCCATAGAGCTAAAACTTGAGAGCAAAAGCCCATTGAGTCAAGAAACATTCTCACAATTTTGAACCTTGGGGGTGGAAATATGGGTATAAGGAAACCTTCCTTCTCTTCCTCACAATTTCCTTTTCTCGCTGACTGTGGGTCCAACTTTCAAACATGTTATATTTTTATGCTTTTTTTGCACTTTTGTTAAATCCATTCAGCTAGCTAACATTCTCGTAATTCTGAAGTATAGGGGGGAAATATAGGTACAAGGGAACCTTCCCTCTCTTTCTCTCAACCTCTCTCAATTTCCTCTTCTCATTGAATGTGGATCGAATTGTCAGACCTGTTATGTTTTTATGCTTTTTTTGCACTTTTGTTATTAGTATTTTGATTCTCTCTTGTCAAAGCACCATTAGCATTTTGTTCATCATAATTTTGGAATTTTGGTCTTGATTCTCTACAATAAACACTTCTAAAGAACCCAAGGGGAGATTTGGGTCATTCTCACATTTTTTGGCTCTTGTCGCAAAAACGTCCCCTACAACAATGAACAATTAAAGTCTAAAACCATGAATAATTTGCTCTGAATTAAGGTAATATTTTATGGTGAACTTTTATTTTTATTATATATATAAAATAGTGGTAAACTCGAAACGGTACAATAGTATTAAGCAGTACCGAAATATATCGTTCCACTGGTCAAACCGATATAACCTCGAGTATGAGATTGACTCCCTTGCTTTTTATCCCCATTCTATTACTATAAATATGTCATTCTCTCTCCCATTCTATACATATTTTCTCACATGATAAAGGTTATTACTCTCTCTCTCTCATGTTTTATTTTTGTGTGAATTTTTTAATTTTTGTATCTCTATTTTAGATTGATGAATTTATGTGTTCTTTAGAATTTTACTTTGGGTTGATGCAAGTTGATTTTGTGTTTTTAAGCTATTATTTTCTTTCTTTTTTCTTTTTTATGATTTTTAAATGCTATTCTATTGCATATAAAGATAGTTTACAAGAATATAATGTTTTTCTATTATATAGAATGGCTTGGATAATTTGGTGTTTGGCTTATGTCTATATTTTTATTTTGACACTTCTTCATCTCATTTTATTTTCCATTTCTCTCCCAAAAAAGGTGATTATTCTCTCTCTCATATTTATTCATTTTTGCAACTTTACTTTAGGTTGATGAATAATAATAATTTTTTTATAATACTATTTTGAGTTAATACAATTTGGTAGTGTGTTTGATTTTTTAAGTTTTCCATCACAAGTCTTCTCTCTCCCAGTTATAGCTTTTGTTTGCTTTTTTTTTTTTTTTTTTTTTTGACATAATACTTAGTTATTTTGGAAGTGAGATTTTGAATTTATATCAAAACACAATATTGGCTAAGTATTTGAATGTATCAATCAGCTACAAAACCTCCCACGATGAATAAGTATAGAAAATATTTTTGTTTTAATTTTTAATTTATTTATTATTTAATTATAATATCAAAATTAAAGTAGATGAATATATAAAGTTAAAAATGCCTAAGATGAATTTGTAAAACCAATATATATATATATATATATATATATAAATATATATATATATATATATTTAATATTTTCAAAAAATTAAAAGTAAAAAATAAATTATAAAAAGAATAATGATGTGACGGATGAGAAGACTTAACAGGAGTGTAACAAGAAAAATACGATATTAAGATCCAGTTAAAAGCAATTCAATCTTAATAAATGAAGTGTATATAGTCCAAAAAAAAAAAAAATTGTTACATCGCGTTCTCTTTATATTGTTATACAAATTATTTTCTTTCATTTCTATAGGTGAAGTGTTCAATTTTAGACATAAGGTCTACTTTTTTCCTACATATTATTGTAAATATTATATTCATAATATGGTATAGTCTCTTAAGAATGTCTAAGAAATTTATAGTTCCAATCTCATGTATCTATATTAGTAAACAAAATTCAATCAATAGTTCAAAAGTACTCCTATGATAAGAAAAATTATAAATATAATAATATCCTTTTTAAGAGAATAAAAATTTTGAATAATATATTTGAAATTCAAATAGTTTAGTTGTACAGGAAAAACAAATTAGAAAACTATAACGCACAATAACATAATTTATCAAAATATGGACCGCCTAAAAAATGAATAATATCAACCAAACAAATCCAAATAATAAAATGATGATATTTTGTTGAGATAGATAAATGAAAAATAATTTTAGAAATTTTTTAATTTTTTGGGAGAACAAATTATTTCCCACAAAATTCAGAGAACAAATTATATATTATACCATAATAACTAAAATATAATTATCTAGTTTCACGTGCCTGGAGTCCAATACATCAGAAACGACACCGTTAGTCTTAATGAGGAACGACAGCGTTTTACAATCTGAACAGACGTCACCGTTTTGGATTTTACCGTTGGAACAGTATCATCATCTTCTTCATTTAAATTCTCAGGTTTGCTGTTACAGCTTTGTATAGAATCCACTCCTAATGTGAGAGCCCGAAGTACTGCTTCGGGACTATCTAATTTTTTTCCCTGTAAAAGAAGTTCAGTAACGCCAATTTTGAAGGGTACGCACATCATGGTCTGGAGCCCAGAATGCTGGCCCTGACGAGCCCGGTCATATGGCGAACTTGCCAGTGAGCTCACACTAGCCAGTAGCCACCCAAACTGGATTTGAAGTGGTAAAAGCTTTGCCTGGGAGGTCACTGCCTTGCCGTTCACGAAGGACAACATTTTCGATGCCAAGAAGAACCACTCGGTGTCGGTGAGCTCTTGTTCGTCAACAGAACCCGAGCTCAATAAACTGAGGTTTGCTTGTAAGCACATACAACTCTACTCCAACGAAGATCTTCGAATTCAGGCACATCTATACTCTCCTTTTTACTTTTAATATTTCTATTGTTTTCTTTTGTATTCCGCATATCTTTAGGCATGCAATCCAAACTAGTTTGTGTCGTCAAACTTCATGAACCAAGCTAAATCCTTACAGGGAATGATATTTCCTTCATTGACAATTTAATCCATCAGTTGGACTGTATTTTATAACTTAAGGATTTAGGCCCCTTTATACTACTTTCTAGGCTTATAGATTGAGTCTTTTCCTTCAGGTATATATGTCCATTCCTCCAGCAAAAATATGTCTCTAATCTCTTAAAACATCATAGTATGTTCAACTGCAAGCTTGCAAGACTCTTTGTGCTCCTGCAACTCAGTTCTGTAAACACAATGGTAACCTCCTGTTCGATCCTTCTCTGTATAGTAGCATAGTTGGTGCAATGTAATATCTGAATCAATTTAGAAAATTTATGCAAACTCCTACTGATATTTATTTCATTGCTGCTAAGAGAACTCTACTGTATCTCAAAGGGACCCTACATTATGATCGCCATTTTATGCCCATTTTTACACCTAGCTCTCTCCCCCTTTTTGTCTATACTAATGCAGATTTGGGATAATGACCACTCTGACCAACACTCAACTTGCAGCTATGTAGTCTTTCTTGGATCTAACCCCCACATGGTTTGCACAGAAGTAGTCCACAGTTTCTAGACCCTCCACCGGGGCAAAATAATGTTCTCTTGATTCTACTACTGTCGAGTTATCCTAGCTCTGAATGGTTCTTCAATATATATGCATTTTTCTCCCCAGTGCCCCTTGCATTTGGTATGATAACGTCTCTGCATTCGCTCTTGCATTGAACCGCATGTTTCATCCTTGAACCAAACCTTTTGAAGTAGATTCACTTTGTTTGCAGTGCATTGTCCGTAAAGATTTAACTATGAACATCATTTCAAGCGCAAATCAGCTTATGGACATCAGTTCTCAGCATTGTGATCCATTGAAAACCATACTCATGGTCACCTCCATGCACTTTCAACCTAATGCAGTAAAATATAGAAAAGCAAGGTATATGGATATACCCTATATCCCTTGTAACACATAAGAAATTCTTTAGTGCATTAAAAAGAACTGCAAATCTCAAGAAAATATTACTCATTAACTCAAACTAAATACTTTTGTTTATATAAAATTCATGAACACAAAATAATATAATGTGAAACTTCGTGGAAAAATTCATAGTAAGACTTATAAAATACAAGTATGCATCTCAAACTATAATGCTTCCTTAGCATCTAGGGGAACAAACTAATGGTGGTTTCCACAAGGACATCAGCAATTCATTTATTCAATGGTAAAGCCTATGTTTCGGCTGAAAGAGAAACCTAGACCAATAAGTTGAGCGCATTGTATCAGCCCAAAGGTGAAAATGTTGCCAAGCAAATAATGTGACTGGGACACAAGCGAGAAGCACAATAACGACGGGAATCCGAACATATTTATGATCATATATCATAGAGATGGCCGCACCGTAGGCTATCACCATTGTAGCAATGGAAACAAACAATGCTGAGAGTCCAAACAACAACCTTGCAGGTAGTGATACAAGAAAATCGTTTTCAGCATAACGTGATGTAAGAATGGACAAGAACGTTACTATTGAGGCAGAGGAAGAGAATAGCGCTACTGCATCCGATATGACAAAAATCAAAAACCACCTCTTTCCTAGAAATAAAGGATCACCAGTTTTATTATCAGGTCCTCCTGGTAGAGTAAAGATTGCTGCAAATACCACAGTGGCAATGAGTGTTGCAACAAGCATGCATGAACTTGCAGTGCTCTTCATCCACTTCTCCCCTTCTTTTAATAATTCCTTGTGCTTCTCTGTAAACAGATCCTTGGGTGTCTGGTTATCTGAATTCTTCATCTTAATATATGAAGGGGGCACAATTTTTTCCACTCCCTATAATGGTCATTGAATTAAAGTTATACAAATACAACATAATCCACAGAAATGTCCAATTCAAACTTATAAAAATTTCATAAATTATTGTAGAGCAACAAAATATTACTTGAAAAACTGTTATTTGCAATTAAACCAAATAAATGGAAGAAATATGCCGCTAAATATTAAGAAAAAAATTAAATCCAATAACTATAAATTGATTAGAGTTATTATTTACCTTAAACCACAATAGCTCTCTTTGCATTTGGAGTGCAGCTCCTGATACAATTTGGAGTCGACTAAGAGGTGCCAAGTTTGCAGCTAGATGTAGGATGTTATTATTATTCTCGTCCTTATATGCTGCTATCAAATCTTTAATTGCCCCAATCTCAAATATTAGATTAAATATATTCTCATGACGATTTAGAACTGCAATATGAAACAAACTTCGATTTTTATGATCAATTTTCCATATCAAATCAGGGTATAAGTCAATAAGGATAATCAGAAACTCAAGACTGCCTAATTCTGCAGCATCAAAGAGTAGTCTTGAAGGTTCTCTAATTAGTCTAGAAATCTCTGAATCTTGCAGCTCTAGAACATGTTCCCAAAGTTTTTTGACTAGTTGATGAGCTAATGTCCGCATCAAATCCTCGTGATAGATCCATTTGAAGCCTACAGGTAGAATTAATATTAGTTCCAACATAGCATTACACAGAAATGATACAAAATTGTTCGCAATAGTAAAAAAAAGGGTGCCCTGTTGTTATTCCATAACACTTTGTGTCTCTTGTTTTTCCATAATAGTTTGTCCTTCGTTTTTCTGTAACATTTATCTAATTAGGTCTTTCACATTCTAGAATTTTCTATTACAAATTGAAGTGTCATTAGAATAAAGACAACTCTTGTAATTCCATTTGGTTGGAACTCTTTAAAAGGGAGTGTTTGGTGTGTAAGTGTGTGAGAGAAAATTGTAAAGAGTGAGAAAAAATTGTAGAGAATTCTAAAGGCAGCAATCTAATGTCTTGTAGTATGTTAGAAAAAGTTTTTTGAGAGTGCATAAGATAGTAGCGTTATTTGCGGAGACTTCTAATAAAATTATCATTTCCCCTCCTCTTTGTGAGTGCCTATTTTGTTATACTCTTGTCAAGGCTTTGTAAAGCCAACAAAGTGGTATCAAAGCTTTCACTATTCCAAAAAAAATAAATGAGATGCCTCTTCTAAAATAACAATCGACTTATGAATATTCAATATTTATTAAGAACAATTGAAATTGCATGTGGATCCTAGAGACTTTAGGGTTTTACACTAATCAACCCCCGAAGATTAAAATAGAATATTTTTTACTCTTGAACTGTCTAAGGCATGTAACGTGGTCTCAATGCCAAAGGAATCATGTATAATTGGATTTTTAAAGTATAGAGTGGCATATTAATAAACTGTTTTTGCCTAGATGAAGTGGAACCCAAAATGAACGTATTTGTCCAACCCTTTCAAGGGTCAGCACATGGTATTTGCTAAGAGATTTTTGAGTGGGCTCAATAGACCTACAAGAATTTATTCTTCTTTTCCAGATTGATAGCTGACTTGTGTTGGCAATTGTTGAAGGCTTTCGAGCCAAAACGTGCAAGGCTGTCTCACCCTTCGCATCTTGAGCAGTGGCTAATGATTGGTCCTCTTTCAATATTGTTAGAGATAGATCTGTAAAGAAAACACAATGGTTCACTATCAGAGTTAAACCTTGCCTCTTTAAGATATATTCAGGTGTAGTGGAAACTTAACAAAGAATGCAAAGCATGTTGAAGCTGTCTTATATCCAAACCAAGCATGGCAATTTTATTCAAGTACTTTGGGGGTGGGGAATTAGCCAGCTAGCTTATGATTCCGATGTTTACATGCTAGTTCAAATAACTTAGATGTGACAGAACCCAATTGGATTAATTTTATGTATTAAGCTATCTGTGGCAGGTTTCAAACAGAAGGAAGGTTCTTCCTAGAGAAACACATTGATAGTTGATAAATGAATAAAATAAATGACTAAATTGTGCACCTTTGGTTACATATCTGTTGCACTAAACATTCTTGGAGGATGTTTTCGAGGAAAATCTGTTCCAAACTACAGAAAAGTAACTTGCAATAGAAAAGTAAATTGCAATGCACAAATGTTACCACTTTTCGAAAATATACTAGAATTACACTTAGAGGTGAGGTCCTTTTATTTTATCCTGCACAATGAACAAAGATTCATATCCTTATTATCACTAAATGAGCACCATCAGCCAGGTACAGACAAAGTGAACTCCCTCTAAAAGGGCAAAAACTAGCAAGAGACCACGACATGAAAAATCATTTCCAAAATTCAATAAAGGTGAGGCTATTTGGATGCCTATTTAATGCGATACAAATATCTAGTTATAAGGGCATCGTACCGTATAAATCAGCTGAGATAGTACCAAGAAGGAGGCTAATTTTTTCATCACGAGATAGGCTTCCAAAATCAGTAACAGAATAGAGATATGACACCATTTCCCTATGTCCAAACAAAGCTGCCATGTATAAGGGCGTCTTTCCCTGATTACCTCGAATCATAGGAAGCTTTTTGTTTTTGTCCACCATAACCTTAGCAATTTCCACAATTCCTGTTGCAGCAGCAAAACAAATTGCAGTGTTTCCATCTTTATTTTGCAAGGCTAGATCCTCTTCAGTCATGTGCTTAACCAGTTCCTTTACAAAAGCAGTGCGTTTTGCAGCAGCGGCAATGTGAAGAGCTGTCTCCCATTTTCTATTTATCCTAACACGAACAACACCACAATCTTTGTCAATGACAACTTTAGCAGCTTTCCATTCACCTTTAATAGCAGCTTGATATAAAGGTACACATATGGAAAGGTGGTCCCTTCTTCTTACCCCTGAAAATTTTCAACCATGAGGAAAATGTAATGGAATATCGTCAAACTATATCTACCCCAATAGCCTGCATCCCCAAAACATTTCCCCTGCCTTGTAAAAATTTAACATGTGTTTCACAATGTGTCATGCTACAAGATCCTATATTACTTGCATTGTAAATAAAACCGGCACCTTAACACTGTAAAAGGACCACTGAAAGAAATGATTTGCATATTATATGTCTCCAGAACAATTTAAATAGCTCTAAATGCACCTCTTAACATGATTAACCCAAAGAATTTGATTGTTTCAAAATTCTAGGAAAGGTTGCAGGTGGAGAGTACTCCAGAGATTTATTGAACACCAAATTTAAGTCAGAGTATTGCAAATTTATACTGGGGAATCAAAATCCTAACCATAATAGGAAAATAGAAAACTCATAAAAAAAAAATACTGCAAACGACGGTACCCCAAGCCCCAATAAATGACCAAAACAGAAATTTTACTGGAGATGTTTACTAAAATTCTTTGAAAGACAATCGAACTATTGTTTGGGGGTCCCAAAATTCATTTGAGGCACTACTTTAGTGCTCATTGAGAGCATTCAGTTGATACAGTGTGAGTCTCTTAACTCTTCTCAAAATATAAAATTATGGCCTTTTTAAGTTTTACCATGAAAGCCCTTTCAATAAATTCTTCTGGGGCTTTGATCTATCTATTAACTCTAAAAGAGTCCATAAATCATCTATGTTATTTAATTTTGTCAATTCTTCAATAGCTTATATCTTTAGTATGTTTCATGATTAGCTTTTTTTCTTTCTCTTTTTTTGGATAAAAAGTATGTTTCATGAAAAGCTAGTACTCTGATGACTCAACATTGGAAAATTTACATTTATCTTGCTCTATAAGTTAATCAAAGCACCTTTAAAAGTTACCTTTGTTCCTGAAATTTGTAGAATTCATGCCCTCTGAAATGCGAGGGTGTTTGTCTTACTTTTGCAAATTAGCTTCTAAATGAAACAACTAAAGGGCAATAGAATGGAATACATCTAACAGTCACAGTCCAACAGCAAAGAAAACAGGACATTGTAATTTTTGAAAGATTAATGTATACATCAAAAATTGAAATGAAATCCATGACCATAACAGTTCATTAATTTGAGTAATAATTCTTATTTTAGAATTCTATTTTAGATTAGAAATGCCTAAAGCTGAGGCGATAGGATAGTAGTTAATCTATTAGTAAATGAGTGGAGTTAGTGATGCAGCACAGAATTGCAAAGGGCATATGCATAGGGATTTGGGAGAGAGCATAAGAAACCCTTAGGCTTCATCACATATAACTTGTCTGAACCATAGGCTTCACCACCTAAGACTGCTTAGAATTACCATCAAGCAAGAGAGAAAAATCTTAATTCGATGTTATTCATCTAATTCAAGAATCCCGCAATGTTTTTATTTTTTATTTTTATTTTTAGCCTTTTACGTAGAGCTTCCAAGGTTAAAACAAATAAGTAAGGAAAAAATGTAATCAATTACATTAAATTCAAATATAAAATCAAAATAAAATTCAAACCAAATAAAATCTATCAGCATTAATTCTGGTTGCACTCCCTGCATCAGTTAGCATCCAAAAGATACCATATTTATGCTGACCCACATTCAAGATATAACCAAATATTAAGAATGAGGATGATCAACATTCAACAGAAACTCTCTCTCTCTCTCTCTATCTCAACAAAAAAAAAAAAAAAAAAAATATCTAATTCACATCTTGTCATACTAACGAGAGCCAACATTCTCAATTTACCAAGTAGAAATGAAGGCTAAACTATTGTCTATTGATGCATGTCAGTTCTTCACTGCTACTTTCCTCTATTTCTTTGATATTTATAAAGGTGTGTGGTTAAAACTTGAAAAGGCATTCAGAAAATTATTTAATCCTTCTTGTACATTTCCATTTATTAGTGTTCCAAAATCAGTTCTTAGGTTTCATAGAAACTTCAAATGTGTGAAATAACCATGTTAAACATGACATACGTTTATGGGTACAAAAAATGTGCCCAAGTCCAAAAAAACACACTGCTGAACACACTAACATGAGCATCCGACAAAGCATCAAAGGCACATAATCAGATAATCCTAGAAGATGAAATGTTTTGGCAGAATAAATTACATATGTTTGACAAGATATATGGCACCATTAAATGAAGAATCTTTTTTGTCAAAAAAAATGAAGAATAGAAGCAACTGACAGTGTAATGATTTAAATATGTCTGTACAAAACAGCATACAAACCCAGTACATCAAATAGAGAAATTTGTCCTCATTAAATTAAGAAATCAATATGGTTGGCCTTTTATCAACTTTAAAGCTAAGAGAGTCAATCTAATAACCTAGAATCTAATTTAGGGGACTTCCTAGTGAGCAACACTAAACAAGATTCCTAGGCTATGAATAATGACTCGCAGTAGGTTCAAGTACTGCAGTCACTACAAATTCTGCATCTACTCTCCAAAACTATTTTTTCACTTGACAGGCACACTTTCTACATGAAGATGGCACAATGTGAGCTCAAATAGATACTACATGCTTGGCTTCCTGAAATTAATCTAATTACATGCTATAAATCATGGCTTTTGTAAGAGTTATACAGAACCTTGCAATTATTGAAAATTTTCTGCAAAACACATTTGCCTATATATGTTAGAGATATGTAAACTGAAATAACTTACGTATAAAAGAGTCTATCCACATGCTCCAAAAAAGTTTTTACAAACAAGTGCCATCAAAGTTCTCTAGCTGAAGAAAAAATACTTGTAAATTTTGGGTTGGTCTAGATTTAGCGAAAAGGGTTGGGAGTGAGATTAGCATTTGAGGGCTAGTATAGGACTCTAGTCAGCAAAACCAAAGCTATCTAGCAAGCCCAATTTGGGAAAATACACAAGCACAGTGTACAGACCCTTCTGCAAATAATACTACACACAACCAGTGATACTTACCGTCATAAAGAATTCGAGGTGGCAATTCCCCATTGGGTGTTGGACATTCAATTTGAGATCCATTGGCTGTTTGAGCGCTCACTAGTGCAATATTCAGACGCACATCTTCTTGCATTGGCATGTCTCCATCCTCAGTAATGATCACAGATGTTTGAGGATTAATGGTTTCAATACTGGCTGCCGAAGTGGAGGTGCTAAGACTTATTACATGAGAGGAAGGCACTGCAGAGAGTTGATGGCTGGAGTTTGAATTATATATAGGCTGCTCCTGATGAAAACTTGTTCCCTCAAAGGAGAAGGAATTCTGTCTTGTTGAATTGTTCTGAGATACATGAGCAGTTGTGTAACACGGGGGAGAAGAAGATTGAGAATTGGTTGTAGGCAACGAATTCACTCTCCCCACTGTAGTCACCTCTATCTCTTCTTTTCTTTTAGGTGGCATCTTGGATTAACTGTGTGATAAAAATCAAACATATGAGAAGTAAATCAAGTGCATGTATGTAAGCACGGATGCACGCGGGCACATGTGTTTGTGAAAACATGCTCAAATCGGATCTAACTTTTTTCAAATGACACAGGATTATGGTAAACAAGCTCAAGAAAATGAGTCCAGACTCCATAGTTAAAGGATGGGTTTCATTTCTTATTCCTGGTGAATAAGTTTCATCAGTGATAGAACAAAATTATATTAAAAGTAAAATATTCAATCACTGGTGACTATAGATGGGCTACCATACAATCAAATAACTGTTTTGAGAGCTAATTCTCATTTCTTACAATAAAACAATCTCAGGACGTGGGCTTGAATTTTCTTGACGAATGTCAGGAGCATATTCAGCCTCTCCCATTTCTTTTAAAGGTGTTACTCATCTTAGTCCAGCATCCCATGGGATACTAGTAATGGGATAACCATTAGAATGTGAGTTTTATGTAATGTGTTGCACAATTAACAAATCAAACATGATAATTTTCTCATACATTCCCGTAAGGTAACAGAAATGCTGATGACATTCCAAAAGCCAAGCACCACCTTAAGGGTTTTAACTTGCAGTACAAGCAAGTGGCTGTACAACCTGTAACAAGTCATATAAAGAATACATTGTTCCCAGAAGAGTGTTACAGCCTCATTTTTCTAATGAGTAATGTTAGGGAACACAACCTTGTTTACAACGGTTCATAACAGTTGACATAACCTGTTGTAATTTGGAGTAACATCACTTTCACCTGGATCCTCTACTGATATCATTTTTATCACACATCAATTACAAGAAATCATATCAACTGTTGTGAAAAATGTTATGTTCTTAGACTTATTAATTGTCTTCGTTCATTTTGATGGAATATGCTTTGCGGAAAACATTTTCTATATTTTCCCTTGTTTGGCACACCACAAACGCGTCGATAAAAACGTTTTCTACCACAAACAAATTGTGCTCATTTTGAAGGTCACAACCAAACCAAAAAAACAGGACAGTTTTCCAAAACATGTTTTCTGGAAAATAACTAACAAGTAATTTTTCTCTAAAACATTTCTGTCAAAACAAAAACAAACGGAGCGTAATTGAATGAGAAATGAGAATGAAAACATTATGTAATTCAAACTTTCAACTCTCTGCAGTGCCTTCCTCTCTGCCATAATCAAGCTAAAGTCCACTAAGAAAATTCTTCTATTTCTTCTGTGACCACCAGCATGAAAAATATTTATATATACTTCTTCAAAATACTTTCTTTCTCAATCTTCATCATTCTTCCAAATTTATTTACACACAAGCATTACTGTTTGCAGCACAGGTAACAGAAGAGAATAAAAAATAAATAACGAAAATGTATAAATTAAAAAGAAATAGTGAACAGTAAACAATTCCCACATCTTGTAATGTTGCCATAGTTAAAGATATAAGCTCAAGGACTATAACAATTGAAAACTTTACAAGGAACTTATAACTTACTTGTAGATTGTACAATCTTACTTTCTCAGACTTTGGGTAGCTCCTAGATTTTGATGGTTGAGTTTGATGAGTGCTTCAACAAGGCCTTACTGGATTGGTCGGAGAACTGAGTTACGTAAATTCACATCACAACAATGTAGTCGATGATTGCAGAGCTAAAGCAAGAATGATGAAGACTTACTATATATATATATATATATATATATTAGAGATCAAAAAAGTCAGTCAATGATTTTAGTTTAAGTATATATTGAGAATCTTTATGAAAGACAAGATTTTCTTTTTTATCCATTTTTTTTTTCTACACGGCTGCTTTGACTCTTTCGCCCAACGCGTATGGGAATTGAAATTATAAAATAATCACAAAAATAAAATAAAGGAAAGAAAGGACAACCACAAATAATTAAATAGAAAGCTTTTATATAACTATTTTCTTTTATAATAAAATTGGAGTGGTGACAAAAATTATAGCAAAGCTTATCACATACAAAAGTAATTGTTTAAAATGGTTAATTGATACTTTTTACTTTTATAACATTTATTATTTGGCTAGTTTATGAAAGTTTTAATAATACTTTTATAGGAAATACTAAAAATTTTAATATTAATACAAAAGTTAGGTCTTTCTGTAATTGTACTCTGGTGATGTAATGTATGATAAACCCAGTTTAAAATACTAATATTACTATTTTTGTCTGTGTTCTAATAAGTATTACTGTTTACTCAAAAAAAAAGTTATAAAAAAAAAGTTAATTATTTTTTACTTATTTTATAAAAATATTTTTCCGTAATACAATAAAAGTGTATTTTAATACAATTAAAGTAAAATATTAAATAAGATGTTAAATGCACACTTGACAATATCATATTATGGTTTTTTTTTTTTTTTTTGAGAAAATATTTATGGTTTTTTAGTAGAACTTATGATGTTCATTTGTTTTAGAACCATATTTTTTCTCCTTTTTATTTTTATATATATATATATATATATATTTTAATACCGTAATTATGATAAAAATTATAGCACAAAAAGTTGTGATTAACTAATTATATATTTGATAAACACACACATACACACATATATACTAATTATATATAATTGTGGCACAAATTATAATTATACGTGGCAAAAGTTTTGAGAGTCAATGGTATTGTTCGGTCTTTTTCATGGAAATAATCAGGTAGAATCTTCTTCTTTTCTTATGCTTACAGTTGAATTATTAAAATGGGTATCAAAAAAAAAAGTTTTTTGAATTATTAAAGCAAAACAATGGCATAATGATACAACATCATTGGAATTTCCCAAAACAGGAAAAGTAAACGCTGTCCACGATGCAAAATGCTACGCTATTAAGAGGTTGGTGGCCACCGTTTACTTGGATTTTGCCACTGACCTAATAGGAAACTTCCGTATACCTTTCAAGAGAATATCATGAACTCGTCTCACAAGTCAGTGAGTCACAACCTTATACATTTATTACAATATACACGAATTTTCTTTATTGTCTTGGACTTAGGCAGAGGGAAAGACTGAAAGGATTTCCAATGTTTCTGACAAGACAATGATATGAAATTTAACTGAAAATTAGTGAGGGGGCCATTTATGATGACATGAGTTGCTACGAGGTTTCTTTAACTAGTAATGTGAGTGATATTACAAATTTTACTCCCTCAAAGTATCGAAAACAAGTTGATGTATCGACCTTTTATTTTTCAATAATAATTGTATAGTTACATCTCCACATGATATATTAACTTTTAAACATAAAATAAGAAAGAAATTTACTTTTTTTTTAAAAATGTTATTAAGATGGTATCAATTATTGTTATGGACTTATTATTACATTAATTTTTGTAAATTATTTTTTAGTGAAATTGATAATGTTTTTAGTATTTTTACTCACTAATTATATCTTTTTTTTCAAAAGATAAATACACACACAAAAATAGAGGGAAGGAGATTTTGCAATGGCGACTCTATAAATTTTTTGGTTATTAAGAAATTTAAATTAAATAAAATTTATTAAAAAGAGAACTTGAATATATTGAGTTATAAAAAAAACTCAAATATATGAAATTTTACTATTCCTTTTTATTGTTTTCGTATTTTAAAATTGTTATATGATAATTTATTATCAGTTATTATTATCAGTTATTATTATCTATTGTAAATGTGCAACACAAGACTTTAAACTCGCACACATCACTCTTTTTCCCTCAATGTGAGAACTTTACCTCTTGGAGAACTTTTTATCAACTGAATATAGGGGTGTAAATGTTCGACCCAACCTGCAAACACAACATAAACCTGACACGAGTTTTTGCGGGTTAGGGTTGGGCCTTAGCGGGTTTGAGTCATAAACGGATTAACTCAAAAGCAACACGATAAAAAAAATGTCATAAGAGGGTCAACCCGCAATAGATAAGTTTGACACAACAATTTATTTGTTTTAACTTAAAATGATTCATTTAACACAATCCGTTTAACTTATAAACTTAAAAGGCTACATTAGGTATGGCATTTATTTAGGCTTTTGACCCACCAATAGTTTGGGCTTTAATAAAGTTTGAATACACGGATTAAGTTCATTGCCAACATTTTTTCTTTACACAGATTGGGTTACGGCCCATGTTCTCTCCCACTCTCTTCACAACTTGGATCCCACAGCAATCAGTACACTTTATTTACGCAAAATGCGATTGGGTATAAAATAAGCCCATGATATTAGAAGACAAAGAAGAAATTGGGCTTATTCTTCGAGACAATACCCAAGCCCACCGTTTCTTTTATCAATCGGGCCATTGAACCATAAAGCACTCAATGCCCACACCCTTAATGAAGCAAATGGGCTCTTTCTATAAAATAAGCCTTCAAATCCCATTTTGCTTACAGCTAACACTTAAACAGGTGGACAAGGATAACTTCCTCTTAAATAACGCAAAATTACAAGTTTTCTATCAAAGACTTTGAGCTCGTTTGCATAGGTGTTTAGAGAGCACAAAACGGCAGTTAAGCAAAACACAATTTTGATGATACATTTGGCTAGGCAATTTTTGTGGGATTGCCTTTTTAATTTCACATATTTTTATAATTTATAAAATGCAATTCCCACTACTTTTTCAGCATCGCACGATTTACAAGATTGCGTTACTGCTTATATTTTCTGCTGAAAACTTAAATTAGCCTCAACTTCATGCTTAATGACCAAAATATCGGGCTTTTTTCCCTTTCCCATATATATATATATATATATATATACACACTCAGTCCTTGGTTCTCTTCATTAGTTTTACGATATTTGGTTTTCTATTCTCTGCTCTTGCTCAATTGCTCTGCTACGATTCCCTTTGTTGTTCTCCATTACCAAGACACTAAAACAGGCTGATTTCTTCAGAAATTTGACGGTTTTGGCTTACATCCAGTACTTTTTTAACAGGAATCTTCTTTTGTTTTAATGAGAAACTGCCACATCACCCATTAACTAAATAGAATGTGGAAATTAAAACCCACTACCACTTGTTATTGTTATTTAAAACATAAGGAAGTGTCCAATTAAAAAAAGTACCGGAGGTAAGCCAAATCCAAATTTGACACCTACAGCAAGAAGATGTGATGATTTGTGTCATCAAACTTCGTCAACCAAGCTAATGCTTTGTGAGGGTTCGTTGGGAATTTGGTGTTATTTCTCACGGAATTTGAATGTTGAAGTCTAGGTGGTGCACAGAACTAATGGAAAAATATTGTAATTCACCAAATTCTGAGCTCTTAAATGCAGCCAAGATCGGATCGCTGATCAGAATAAGAAACTAAGGGTCCGTTTGGATACAGCTGAAAACTGAAAACTGAAACTGAAAACTGAAAAACACTGTAGCAAAATAATTTTTAAATGTGTAAATAGTACCGTGGGACCCATTTTTAATATTTTTTTCTGAATAAAGTTATTGTGGGTCCCATGAACAATGCGCAAATAGTGTATGAACAGTAAAATTTGTCTCTGCACAGTAAAATTTGTCTCCCGCACAGTGCATGAACAGTAATTTTACTGTTCATTCGCAGAAAAAAAAAAAAAAAATTCTTAAACGCAAACGTGCGTTTGGGAAGCGCGTTTGCACTCTAAGAAAGGGTCATTCTCATCAAGACCAATAATCAAGGAGGCAGCTAGAAATCTTTTAGAGGGCCGACCTCTAGAATTAAAATAATTTGTGCGAAACTCAAGTCATGTATACACACACACGCTTATGTATGAGTTTTCTATTCTGCTTGGATAAGTGGGTGAGAATTTTCATATCATATTTAGAGAAATTCTTAATTCCAATTTTTTCTTTTTTTAGATTTAATGAAGTAAAAAATGGTCATCAGTCGATAGCTTCGTCAAAGCTTATGATGAGGTTACGTTCCTTGCAAAGATGAGAGAAAAAGACAGGACAGTGGCGTTAGCCAACAGTTATCCGATAATTAAGAGTCCGTTTGGTAAAAGATTTCTAGTAACATTGTTTGTATTTTTTGGAAATATGTGTGAGTGAAAAAGTGTGTGAAAATATGTGTATTATTGTTTAAACATTGAAAACTGTTGTTTAAACAACAGTAACAAACGGGCCCTAAGTCAGTAAAGTTCTCAATATTTCTCAGAGAATAAGAAAGTAATTCTGTAAGTTTTTATTTGTGTACCTTGTTTTTGGTGCTTGGTGGCTTATTTATAGCCTTGATATAGTCGTTGGCCTCTTAATGGCTCTTTTGGCTGTTTTAAGTAACGTTTGTCTAAGATTAAATGAGGCTTAACTAGCTCATGGCTAGTCATTCTAACTGTTGGAGCTCGTCAGTTACGAAACCATTAATGACTACGCCATTAATGCTATAAGGTCGTCTTCTCATATGACGACCTTGTAGATTGTGTACTTGTCATCTGTGTGGACGAGCCTGTGGCTTGAAGGTTCATCAGCTATATGACGAGCCCGTAATTTTAGTACTCATCAAGATTCTTTATTGCATCATAATATCATATGTTGTGATTGGGAATGTATACTATTTTTCAAAGAAAATTGAAAAGGTAATATATAATTGAGTATTTTTTTTTAAATTCATATTACCGAGTAATAAAAAATCTGAAAGTTTTATATTAAAAAACAAATTTAAATTGAGCATTTACATAGAATCTATAGTATATTTCTAACTCTGTTCACTTTGTATGAGATAATTTTTGTTTTATTAAAACTTTCACCCTCTTCAACATTTGAAATACTGACAAGCATGTCAAATACATTAGATTCATAATATGTATACAAAAATTATTTGACTCACAAATAACGAAGCTATACAGTCATCAGGAATTAGTTTAAGAAATAAATATCTCAAAATAACTCGTTTTTTTTTTTTTTTTTTCCACTTAACATCTCATGTGACTTTTCACTCTTTTATATCCTAAAGATCAACAAAATACTAGATTAAAAAAAAACATATTTGAATACTATATAATTACAAAAACTAAGCATATTGAAGTTGATGGTGAACTAAAATCAAACTATCTCCAATTCGTCCATAAGAGTCGTCTAGGACCAAAATGGTTAACCCAACATAAGAAGGTCATCCACCGTCAGGAAGTCGCCCGTGGGTACGAAGGTTGTCCATCAAGAAAGCGTTTGGATGACCTCTCAACACTTAGGAAATTTTTAGAATGAATTTATGTACAAAAGCTTATAATTCTGATCACGTTCTACTATTTCAAAATATGAGTAAAATCCTTGTTCATCGCAAGCCCTGGCTTGATTCTGAACTCTGATTAGTCTGTGACTTGGTTGGTGGGAAGATTGTTGATATGGAATGAGAAATTTGTGAAATCGTTTCATTGTGTGCTAAACCACTAGAACAAGAATCTTTTGCTAAGAAAATTGATGCTATGGAAGGAATAATTGCATGCATGTGAAATGCTATCTTCACTCATTGGGCTACTAGGAGGAGATTTGGTGGTGGGGCAATTGATTCCATCAAAGAACCAGAGAGGTATAGAATTTCTAATTATTAGGAAACATATTGTAAGTTTAAGTTTTCAACCTTCATGCCGTATATCTCTACCATGTCTTTTCAACTGTGTCCATGATTGCCAACTTCCTTCAAATAAAATCACACATAACCAACAACTACGAAATCAAATAAGTTATGAATTTCAATAATCTCATTCAACTAAAAACTTACTTTAAATTTAAAATCATTACCTTATGAGTGGTTCTAAATTCCAATAGACTAGACTTTGGGATCAATCCGCTGCTGCCACATGAGATTTCGAAGCAATATTTGACAACGATGGTTGAAGTTTGAGGTGCATATCAACTGAAAGCTCACTTAATGTGTAAAACACTAGTAAATGTTTAGATCCCCAATTTCAAAAATACCAACACAAGCTTATATTCAAACAATATATGTGCAAAATGATAAATATAAGCTATATCCAAATAAACAAACTACTCTAAGCCATACTTTAATTATAACACAGCAGTAATTAAATGCGAAGAGTAAAGAATAGGCAAGGAAGTTTCCTGTGGATTCTTTTGATCACTTTTTTCTTTTGTTTGGAAGAGTTTTGAAAACTTGACTAGCGTTTTGGGTGGTAGAAGACTTTTGATAACTTGATTGTCCCAAAATCTCACATGTCAGCTAGGCATTGATCCCGAACTTTAGTCTGTTGGAACTTGGAAGCTGGATCCACTCACGAAGTAATAATGAAAAGCAAGCTTTAGTCAAAGGACAATTTTATGTTTTCTTTTCCTTGAAAGTGTCCCCAAATCCTCAAAGGCTCAAACCCAAAAGGTCTAAAACCCCCACCTCCATTCCAGAAAGTATTATTATTCTCCCCTATTGAAATGGATTCAGAAAAATTGTCATCCATAAAGCTTTTTAAAGCCAAAGACAATTGACATTACCAAAATGTTTATGGTCAGCTGTTCAACTTGCACCCAAGAAGGGTCTGATCACCTTCCTTAGCATTTGCCTTCGCTTCCTCTGCATTGTGATCGAAATCAGAAGCTTTCTACACTATTTCTTTTCTTTTGTAAGCCACTCTTAATAAATTTCCAATAATAGATTTCTCACTGTCATAAACCATGAGAGTTTGAACATTGAGAAATTGTTAATTGTTGTAGAATAGATAACACAGACTTTCCTTAAATAAAGAGAGCATCGCAAGTCAATATGCAAGCAGTTCAGAAAGAAAAGAAAGATTAGTAGAAATTTTCAATGCAAATGAAATTAATTGATGATGTGTGAACTCGGGTAACTTGAAGGGAATTACTATGAGGATCAACATATACATGATCAACATAAGCCAATTAACAAAGTCAAAATTAAAAATTGGGAAATGTCATTTTTAGAAAAAAGTTTTGTGAAAAAAAGGACTTTTATATTTCCCATAAAAGTAGTATCAAAACTTTTCTAAAATTATCCATTATCAAAATGCCATTTTGAGAAATGAGAATAAATAATAAGTTAATAACTAAACCGTTGGATTTGATGGACTATAAAATGCTGACTCTTCATCTGCTTCTGACCTGATTTCTTCCAAGAATACTCTTCTGGCGTAGTAACAGCGATTTCGGAACTGTTCAGTGGGACCTTAATTGTTCTCTTTCACCCGTTTAGAATGAGAGTATATTTTGTATCTTTTAATGGATCTATCTCTTTCTTTGCATTCTAAACTCTCAATCTGAGACTTGGTTGGCAGGAAAATAAACGGTATGGAGTTAGAGAATGGTGGAAGTCTTTCACTGGATACCGTATTATCACTGATAGTTGTTGGGCTGGCAGGCGGAGTACTTGATTCCATCAAAAAGAAGCTAGCCAAATTAATGGGAGATTAAAATGGTCAACTGTTGTAGAACAGACAACAAATTTTCCTTGAATAAAGAGGCTGCTGTAATTCAATATGCAAGAAATGCGTATAGCAGGAAAGCATTATTATAAAAACAAAATTTAACTACAAAATTGATGGTAGCTTTAGTATACAACTTTACTCAATATCTTTTTATTGGAAATGAATTTTAACAAATTCACTATTAGATTACATCTTCTTATATCCTCTATGCTTGTAAAATTTCTAGAAAATTAAAAATTAATAACTATGTCATTAATTAATTGTTTAAATTGAAAGTTTTTATAGTTTAAAATTACGTAGAAAATATAAGCATATAGATCATATAATAAATAATATCCGATTGATACTAAATTTGACATATGTATTAAAAGTGTAAAGAACATACTATTCAATGGTTAGATTTTCAAAATATGTAGTAATGTTTATTTTATTGAGTAAAGTTGTAACTTTAAACTACAACTAATTTTGTAGCTAAATTTTATCCTTTTTACAAATTATCATAGCAAACAAATTAAATTACGACAAACTTTGGTTACAAACTTCATTGTAGCCAATCACTACAAGTCCTACTAAAAAACATTAATATATCTATATATTTTGAAAACGGTTGGATTGCAATTATAGGATCCATTCCCGATGTGAGAGTCCGAAGTACTGCTTCGGGACTATCTAAATTTTCTTCCTGTAAAAAAAGTTCAGTAGAGCCCAATTCCACAACGCCAATTTTGAAGGGTGTTGAGGGGAAAATTTCTGATGTTCCCAAATAGAATATGGGGTAGCCAAGCCGAAACTCAACGATGGGCCCTTGAAATAAAGCCCAAAGGCTATCGGTGTAGTGTAAGTCCGCCTAAGCAAGAGATAAAGACTGCACCCTAACAAGAAGACAACAATAAAGCCAAATAAACACGTTAGTGTTGTTAGTTTGTTATATTATTAGTCTTTTTACGGTGTCATAGTTCAAATCAGTCCTCTAGCGGTACGATATTATCTCCAGCGGTAGGGGTGAAATTATACTTAGAGTCCAGCAGTCAATAATTAAATAAATTTAAGAAAAATGTTCACTCCTAGGGGTCCTTGTGTGTCTTGGTCAAGGGAATTTATAGTACTTTCAACCATCCTTACATCAATGAGAAGAAAAATTTAATTGTTACAAATACATTATATCCTTCATCATAATAATAATAAACAATAATTAAATGCTCCGTAGTTACAAATAAAAGAGGAAAAATATGATGGAATGAAGGGAAAGAAAGATCCCCAGCTTAGTGCAGCAAGTATTAGACTAAGATTTTGGTGAGTGTGTGTTCATAAGGCATGAATGAGACAATATGGGCTGTTTTGAGTGAGTGGGATGAGGTTAACTCTGAGGTTAAGGCTTTTTGAGATTTGTGGTCTATTTGTGACTAGTTAAGAGACATTTATGGGCTGTGATTGTGTGAAAGGGGAAGAGAGTATCTGAGATTAGATGAGTGTGGGCTAAAGATGATGAGTGGTGAGCTTGAGGAAAGCTAAACCACGAGTAAAGTAGTAAACAAACCAAGTGTTTCAGAGGGATTGGCTGTCTTGGTCAGTTATGGGACGTTTATGGAATAGGAAGGTGTAAGCAAGGTGGTGAATGTTGGTGTTATGGTGACTATAGGCTGAGAAAGGTTGTGAGTGAGCTCTAGAGAGCTTGGGGAAGTTTAAAGAAAGCTTAATAGGGGTTGAATTTCTGCAGAATGTAGTTAATGACAGAAGTTCTTAGAGAGGCTTCCTCCCCAATGGGCTGAGGTGTGTATGTTTTATAATGGAGCTTTGGAGAAGCATTGATTGGCAAGAATCCAAAAATGCATGACTCATCAGGGGTGACGAAATCAAGGTTTTAACTTTCCTGAGATTTTTGATCAGAAGTAGGAAAATCCACTTTGAGGGGTTGTCTTGCTTCTTTGGGTAATGATGGGATTTTAGAGCTTTTTGCATTAAGTGCCAAGATTTTCGGGGCTGAGCTTAATTATTATGTATCAAGAGTGAATCCTAATGCTGCAAACTGAGATTTGGTCCCCCAAGAAGTAAGATTTCAACACCCCAAGCCAGGTGTCAAGTTCTAATCTACTTCAGGGGGTTCCGCTAGAGATCCCTTTATGCCCTCCAAACCACATGTTCCCAAATTTTCCCCTTTAGGATTCATGGCTTGGTATATGAATCATGTTTTGATCGTTTTTAACATTTATAGCATCAATTTATTGAAGTTTGGTTTTAGCTCCCCTTCCGCTAGAGGTGCAGTCTTGAGGAAGATGATGATCCTTTTGACTTCAGCTGATATGACAGCCCTTGGGCATTATTCACGTCAGGCAGAGGGTGGCAGAAAACTGATGGGACAGTCCTTAGTTCATTCTCAAAGGCTTGGTTTCCTTGTATGAGTCTCTAGTTGCCTTTTGGTTAGTTGCTTGTGTTTTTTGCTTGGGCTTGCTCACATGAGCTGGGTTGTGTGCATATGTTGTCTTGGGCTTTCATTCCTCATGGGCTTTTATTAGTAAATATTTTTGGATTTTTCATAAATACTTGCAATGGACCTTTAAGCGATTAGTTGTAATGTTTGAAACAATAGGACAAGTTTCAAAATACTTTTGTAAATACTATTTACTTTGATGAATTCCATGTTGAAATAATGTTCATGGTTTCTAATAATCGCATCATAACTTAAATGATGAGCTTGCAGGTTTGAATATTTATCATGAGTGTCAAAGGCGTATATTATAGATGTCGCGATGTAAATGATGTCCATGTATTTCATGGGTTTATAACAATAAATATATGTCATGGGTCTAACAATTATAACTTTCCATGGGCTTGTAATATTGTAATAATATGTTTAAGAATTTAAAGTATTGTTTATTATCGGACTTTTAAGTGAAATAATTATGATATAGTATTTTGCCGAGTATTTAATAACCTTGGGCTTTTGATAGGATAGTGCCAAGTAGTTAGCTTGGGCTTTTAATATTGCCAACTCAAGTTGGGCTTTGGATATTGCCAATGAGAATAGGGCTTTAAATAGTGCCAACGTAAGTTGGGTTTTTGATGTTGCCAATGAGAATTGGGCTTTGATATTGCCAATGAGAATTGGGATTTAAATAGTGCCAATGTAAGTTGGGCTTTTGATATTACCAATGAAAATTGGGCTTTGATGTTGCCAATGAGAATTGGGGTTTGGATAAATAAATTGCCATGGGTTTAAATCATGGGCTTTGATCATGGATTTGAATTCCATTGATAAAATTGTTTTGCCATGGACTTGAATCATGGGCTTCTCAAATATTGCCAAGCATAAGTATTCTTGGGCTTTAAATAGAACATGATAATAAAATTGGATAAAATATGAGTTTTGGCGTTTTTTGTGATAGTTTATATCATAACCCAATTTAGATAATGAGATATAAAACATTTGTGATTAACATAATAATAGAGCAAAAAATATTGGTGTTTGAAAATAAATAGATGGTACCCAAATAAAATTAGGTGTAAAAAAAAAAAAAGTACCCTAACAAAGGGTACGTACATCATGGTCTGGAGCCCAGAATGCTGGCCCTGACGAGCCCGGTCATATGGCGAGCTTGCCAGTGAGCTCGCACCAGCCACCCAAACTGGATTTGAAGTGGTAAAAGCCTTGCCTGGGAGGTCGCTGCTGTTCACGAAGGACAACATTTTCGATGCCAAGAAGAACCACTTGGTGTCAGTGGGCTCTTCTTCGTCAACAGACCCCGAGTTCAACAAACTGAGGTTGAGCAACACCTTCTTAACATGCTCTTGTTCCACCTCAGATGTTGTCTTGGCCTTAAGATTGTCTTTGTCGCCTTGGTAGTATCCGAAATCCCAGGCCAAAATTGACTCACCAGAATAGTCGTGCGATAACTTCCAGAAGACGGCATAGGTCCATTTCATGTGGACGTCGTCCTCAATCAGCCACTGGAGCCGCCTTTGAAGGGTTTGCTTGTAAGGACATACAACTCTACTCAAATGAAGATCTTTGAATTCAGGCACATCTATACTCTCTTTTTTACTTGTAATATTTCCTTTGTTCTCTTTTGTATTCTGCATATCATTAGGCATGCTATCCAAACTATTTGTATCATCAAACATGTTTGGCGGGAAGATTGACGATATGAAATATTGAGAGAATCGTGTTAGTCCTTCATTGGATTTTGAACTTTGATCAGTTTGAGAATTGGTTGGAATGAAGATTGAGGGTACGGAATGTGAGAATTGTCCAGATCTTTGATTGGATTCCGAACTTTGATCAGTATGAGGCTTGGTCGGTGGGAAGATTGGAGGTATGGAATGTGAGAATTGTCCAAATCTTTGATTGGACTTTGAACTCTTAGTTTGTGACTTTGTTGGTGGGAAGATTGACGATATGGAATTTATAGAGAATCGTGTTAATCTTTGATTGGATTCTGAACTTTGATCAGTTTGAGACTTGGTCGGCTGGAAGATTGAGGGTATGGAATGTGAGAATTGTCCAAATCTTTGATTGGATTCTGAACTCTCAATCTGTGACTTTGTTGGTGACATTGACAACATGGAATTTTTAGAGAATACTGTTAGTCTTTGATTGGATTCTGAACTTTGATCAGTTTGAGACTTGGTCAGCGGGAAGATTAAGGGTATGGAATGTGAGAATTGTCCAAATCTTTGATTGGATTCTGAACTCTCAGTCTGTGACTTTGTTGGTGGGAAGATTATCGATATGGAATTAGCATGGTTTTAAAAATTGGACCGGATCAGCCGGTTTGATCGGTTCAACCAAGAATCGGTCATGAATCCGGTCCGATTATGACAAATAACCGAAAAAAAGTTAAAAATCGAAAATACTCGGAAATCGGCCAGTTCAACTGTAAAACCAAAAACCGGTATGGTTGAACCGGTTTTGGAATGTTTGATGATAGATCAAAACACTGTTGTTTTGAACAACAACAGCTACAACAAAAAGAGGAAAAAAAAAGAATATGAAATATAGGTAAAAAGAATTTAGAACCGTGATATGTGTTTTACAAAGAGACTGTGATCTTCACTATTTCTTGAGGTGGATATCCTTTAGCTTCTTCAACTTCTTTAGCTCACTGATTTTTTATCTTGAGTTTTGCTGCAAAGAGAGAGACTAAGAGTGGTTGTGCAACATAGAAGAAGCAGTTTTGGCTTTGGAGACTTCAAAGATTGAATTGGACTTAAAGAATAAAAGGAGAAAATTGAAGTGTAAATTAGTGAGGTTACGTGAGGTAGGTGTGATATTTAATGGGGAGTGTATTTGTTAATTAATACTTTTTTCTTTGTACTTCCTAGACCTAGAAACCCACGTTACTTTACAGCTTATACGGTGGGGTTATTTGCATTCTAATCCTAGAAAACCACAACACTGACACCGGATTTAAACCAAAAAAAAAAACAGTGGGACTAATTATATAAGTACCAAATATATAAACATAATAATAAACCAACCTTACTACAACTTTGTTATTATCTATTGTTAATTTAATACTTTTTTTTATTAGAGTTAATTTGATATTTAATACATATAACTTCTTATATACTCTTATAAGTTGTAGATTAATTTTCTAAATACAGTACAAGAAAACCAAATTCATATATATTTATATATATATATATATATATATATATTAAAACTAAATATTATTTGTCATAAATTTATTATTTTTATAATTGAAAAATTATAAAATAAATATTTATGACGTCACTGGTCGAACCATCGGTTCAACCCCGGTCGGACCAAAAAACCGATAATCAGTATCTTTTTCGGTTCTTTAACCGTACTGGTTTTTAAAACTATGGGAATTAGAGTATTGTCGAATCGTTTGATCAGATGCTGAACCACCAGACCCAGAATAGTTTGGTGGGAAAATTGAAGCTATGGAAGGAGTAGCATGTGGAACTCTATCTTCACTCATTGGGCTACCAGGAGGAGATCTTGTGGGTGGGGCAATTGATTCCATCAAAGAATTTCTAAATATTATGGAACATAATATTAATTTTCAAACTACTTGTCGTAAATCTCTACCATGTCTTTTCAACTGCGTCCATGATTGCTATCTCCCTTCAAATAAAAACACAACCAACAATTACGAAATCAAATAAATGACGAATTTCAATAATCTCATTCAACTAAAACTTGCTTTATATTTAAAATCATTACCTCATGAGTGGTTCCAAATTCCAACAGACCAGACATTGGGATCAATCCCCTGCAGCAACATGAGATTCTGGACCAATCTTTGACAACGATGGTTGAAGATTGAGATGCATATCAATGGACAATGATTAGGCAACGGACCGTGCATATAAAGGCCAAGGGCAAGTCAAGTTATCAAAAGTCTTCCATTTCCCACATAAAGAAAGAGAAGAAAAAAAGTGATTCGAAGTACTAAGAATCCACATGAAACTTCCTCGCCTCTTCTTATTTCTCTTGAGATTTCGTTGCACCTTCCTTCTTCTTTCGCTTGAGACATACATGGAAGGATTTACAGATGATGAAGCAACTGATGATATAATGATTTAGTGTGCGTTTGAATACCACTTATTTTGCTGAAACTTGAAAATTAAAAATTGAAAATAATAAAAAATTATTTTTTGATTACTGTTCACATTTAAAATTACTGTTCACATGCCTATTTGCACTGTTCATGGGAGCTGTTCATGTCCCATGAACAGTGTAATAGGCATTGGTTAAAAAAAAAAAAAAAATGCATGAAACGTGGACGTCCAAAATGCGGACACGCAAACCAAACAAACCTTAATCAATTGTTTGAACAAAAACAACATAAAAACCCAGTACATTTATAGACAATTTTTCCTAATTGAGGTGAGAAATCAGTATAGTTGGCCTTTTTATCACCTTTAAAATGATGACCAACTCTTCCACTAGCCACTTAGGCAATGTCCTAAGACCCCCAAGTTAAAGGAAGTCCGCTCTATTATCAATGTAAGATTTCAATGGTTTTTAAACAAATGTGTACAATATTATTACTTCTAAAAAAGTATAGTACATATAAAAGCAAAAGGCAAGCCCAATGATCAAAAGTCTTAAACCAATTATAGGCAGTCAAGTTACGAAAAGTCTTCCGCCACCCGAAAGGTAAGTCAAGTTTTTACAACTCTTCCAAAGAAAAGAGTGATTAATCAAAAGTAATAAATAGGAAACTTCCTCGCCTCTTCTTATTCCTCTATGAGATTTCGTTGCACCTTCCTTCTTCTATTCCTTGACAGTGTCCCCCAAATCCTCAGGGGTCAAACCCAAAAGGTCTAAACCACCCACCCCCCCCCCCCCCCCCCCCCCCCCCCTCTCTTCCATACCAGAAAGTATTAGCATTCTCTCCTATTGAAATGGATACAGAAAAATTGTCATCTATAAAGCATTTCAAAGCCAAAGACAATTGACATTACCAAAAAGTTTGAGGGTCAGGTGTTCAACTCGCACTTAAGAGGGTCCGATCACCTTCCTTAGCATTTGCCTTCGCAGTGCATTGTGCTCGAAATCATAAGTTTTGGATTTGTTATAACCATCCAATTTTATCCCTACACTTTTCTTTTGTAAGTCACTCTTAAATCTTAATAGATTTCCAATAATGCATTTCTCACTACCATAAACCACGAGAATTTGAACATTGTGAAATTGTTAATTATTGTAGAATAGATAACACCGACTTTCCTTAAATAAAGAAACTATCATAAGTCAATATGTAAGAAGTTCGGAAAGGAATAAAGCTTAGTAGAAATTTTCAAAACAAATGAAATTAAACGATAATATATGAATTTTGGTGACTTGAAGGAAATTACTATGAGGATGCAAAACACATGGCCTTATGGTCATGATTAACATCTCTTTTTGGGTGAATTCCCTCATTTAAACTTGATAAAAGCAACCAAATTAGCCTAATTAGGTACAAAACCTATACCAGACATTTAGTCGATCATCTAGAGTGTACCATCCACTCCAAATATCTTAAATTTATTTGAAACGAAAACGCCATTTTAAATTGATCAGATGGTATTGATATGGAAAGGCCCATACCCATCACAAGACAATCTCCCTAGACCGAAAGACTCATACCCACCAAAAGACAAGTTATGAATTATGATGTTAGCAATACTACAATTTTACTACAATTTTTACTCCGTTGAAGTATCAAAACCATCAACCTTGATTTTTTTTTTTCAATAACTATATAGTTACAACTTACAACAAACCGAGAGCCATCTCAATCTAATGTGTTTAATCGTAAAATATAAAGGCGATTGACTTTTTATAAAAAAAAAAAGTAATTGACTTTTGAGAAATGCTATGTACTGTACATAATATTTTTACAATAGACTTTAAATGACAAATTGTTATTAGTGAGTAAAAAGGTTATTTCACTGGTGTAAAAGTGTTATGAAAATGTTATTGATGTAACACTTTTCATAATTTCTTTTTTAAATGCTATTAAGATGATATCAATTATAGTTATGAACTTATTATTAATTTGTAAATATTTTTCCTCATTAATGTAGTGGAGGACTTTTTTGTCTTTTTTGGGGTCATAACCCATTTTTATTGGTCCCTTTAATGGTTCTATAATACAAAAATTTCTTGTACAACATGTGTAAAGTCTGAGCCAATCACTCTTAACTTCATCTACATAGCATGCGCCTTAACCAACCTGAATTTTTACATGAAATGAGTCATCCAGTGAGTTAAATATACTTCAGTTCAACAATTAATTTTATGAGTAGTGAAAGTTCAAAAACGTGTAAAAACACCTTTGAACGTTTAGACCCCCAACTTACAACTTAACCAATTCAAGCAATATGTCAAACAACTAGTGTGCGGAAACTTAACATATGCTATAATATGAAATTGGTTAAAAACTATCTAAGCCATAACAAAATAAAATCCACAGCAGATAATAAAAAGGCAAAGATAGAGAGGAAGGAAGATGCAAACACAAAGACAACACGCGATGCGTTATCGAAGAGGAAACCGAAGCCCTCGGCGTAAAACCTCTCCGCCGCCCTCCAAGCGGTCAATAATCCACTAGAAAATGTAGTTGGGATACAAGGACAGCAATAGACCCTCCAAGCCTAATCTACCCAGTGCACCTAAGCCCTCCAAGCTTCTTGCTCCAACGAGGTTGCGCCGAACCTTTTTCTTTTCTAGCTTCCCGGATTCCGCTACTAGACCATAGCATCAACCAATGAAGATTGGTTCCTTCCTAACTGCTTTCCAGAAATCCAAACAACTGTCTCACAGTGATGATGATGGTGAGAACCAGGTCTGGTATAATGCCTCTCAAGGATTTGACAATGGAGAGGAAGAGAGTTGGGGAATTTGGAGAGACTCTAAGGTACAGATTGTGGGTGAATCAATCTTGTTTTTCTTTAGGGTTTCTCTCTCAAAATTCTCTCTGGAAGCTCTCTTTCAATCGTGGGTAAAAGGGGTATTTATACTGGAGTGGGAGAGGAATGTGAAACGTCAGGTTTTACAAAACAGGGGTGGCTCGCGGCTTGACCAAGTCGCGAGATCCAGTCGCGAGATAACCGTATGGCCAGTTGTCCTGTTTTGTCCTGTAGTGCTCCAGCTGGCATGACTGTTCACCTTCCAGCATGCTTGGCACGTGTGCTGCGTCTGGCGGCTTGAAGCCGCGAGTCCCAGCCGCGAGTCTCTGTTTTCTTGCACACTCTTGAGCAATCTTCACTCTATCTCACTCACTACCCTTACATCAAACCCACCTAAATACAGGGTTACTAAATGCTGAATTACAAGCAAATTTGGCACAGAATAAAGCCAATTAGATGGTTGAATAAATTCAACCTTACAATCTCCCCCTTTGGCTATTCCGTGACAAAACCCTAAAACAGACTCTAGACTTAACATGTGAGTTGGGAACAGTTGAACAAAACTCACTCACACCTAACTCTAGAAGCTGTGAAGCACTTGAATCATATGAACATAATACTCCTGAAACACAACAATACACCATGATCATTGTAAGCAGAAAATTATAAAATGCATATGAAACAGGCAATATGTGATCAAGCAAAGATGGAGTTAAGAAACAAACCATGGCTTGATCAACCAAGTGAACACCACAAGGTAGTGATCACAGTGCTCATTCACACTTGGAATGAACACAAGGACATACAAGTTAACAAGCGCAAGGCAAGACACTTGTATGTTCAACACTCAACCAATGCATAACACACAAGGTATATGCATCTAGGAACAATCCTACAAGGGCACAAGAGTGACAGTACATAAACCAAAATGCAGAACATTTAGATCAAAGTACTGATTTCAACATAGCATAAAGGCTGCAATTAAGCAAGGTACAAACCATAAAGCCTACAAACTATGCATAAAACATAAACCCTAAAAGCTTACAAAAGCACATGGGTATAAACCACAAAACATCCTGAATAACATCATCAAAATATGTGAGTTAGAAACAACTATACACCAAAAACACAGTGTATCAAACCCATAAAAGACAAGTTTAGAGAATAAGACTTAAAACATAAACATATATAAACAAAGTCTTTGAATTTGACAACTCCCCCTCAACACATTACTCCCCCTTAAGATCTGCTTTTCTGCTTCTCAATCAACAATGTCATTATCAACAGAAACATCTCCCCCTTTTTGACAGGAATGGCCAAAGGGTCACTGTGCAGGCTGAGTGGTGAAGCTGTCAAGTTTTGCAGACAAAACATCAATCTGGTCCTGCATGGCTCTCATCCTCTCAGAGTGCTCAGTCTGGATTTCTCTGATCCCATCAAGTCTTTCCAGAATGATTTGGAAAGCATCTGGAGGTGTATCTGAAGAAGTTGATGCTCTGGGTCTTTTGCCACTCCTCCTGGGTGTTGAGGTTGATGCATGCCCTGCTGCCTCTGCTTCAGTATCCATTGGGACACCTTCTCCTTCATCACCTTCATCTTCTTCTCCTGGAAGCCTAACACTTATCCTTTTGCAAGTAAGCTTGTTAATTGCAGAAGGTGTGGACATGGGACTGATGTCTTGAGGGATTGGAACACCCTTACTTCTAAAAATCCTCATCAGCAAGCTGGGAAAGATCAATTTTGGCCTAGAGGTTGTTCTTGTCTCATCCACAATAGTGTCATATATGTGGGAACTTATGTCTATGAAATTCTTTTCTTTGAGATCCATCAGAAAGATTGCTCTAGCACAATTGATTGTAGTCAACTTCTTAATGGGATAGAGGTTAAACATCATGATGATTGTTAGACACCTCATGTCTACTGGAAAGGCAGTGATATTCAAACATTTCCCTTCTCTCTGCCCACCTATCCTTTGTTGAACTTTTTCAATAGAAACACTCCTATCCTTATAGTTGATAAATTCCTCATCTTCTAATCCTTCAAGGCCTAATGCATCATCTATGACATGTGCATCCAAAATGAATTCCTTACCTCTAACCCAGCAACTTAACTCATTCTCCTTTATCACAGCATTTGAGTAAAATTCCCTAATCAGGGGTTCACACACTACAGGGAAATCACTCAGAAGCTTTTCCCATCCTCTTCCTTCAAAACAGCTGAGGATAAAGGTTTGTCTCAAGTCCTCCAAATCTACAAATCTTTCTTGAATAATTCCTGCTTTCAAGAAGTTATCCTTGTATCTCTCAAAGTGATGAACTGACCTAAACAGTTTAGGATCCATTTTCAATCTTTTGTCAGCCTTCTTTGCAGGAGTTTTCTTCTTAGGAGGAGAGGGAGCCATCTGTGAACAATCAGAAGAGGCCACAACAGTATAGAGCAATATATGTGCAGAACAAGTCAGTACCATGTAGTTTAACAAAGAGATTTCAGCCAAACAAATGAACTTTGAACACTTAAATCATAAGCTACTTAGAAAAATCACATGGATAAACAATCCTAAGATAGGAAACACATATAAAATCATCAGATATAGAAACTATCCTAAAGGCAGATATATGTCAATGAGACAGATAATGGGAAATGATAAGGCTCATAACCAGCATTGTGAAACTAACAGATGCACCCAACAGATTAACACAATAGAACATGCACATCATTAAACGGAACATTTTGAGAACAACTCAACAGCTCAATATCAGATAAAATAAAAGACACACTTAGCTAAGCACAGGATGAAGACAACTAGGAACAAAACAAACTTTAGCAAGATCATCAGCAAGCTAAGCATGAACAAAGAGCAATAGCCGAAACACAAACCCATTTCTAAATCATAAACATAAGAAAAAAAAATCAAGGGGAAAAACACAAAATCAAGGAGAAATGAGTTCGAAACTGAAAACCCATACCTATGACATGAAGAATTTGAGCAGAAAATATGCAACAATGGAGATTGAAAATGGGAGCACGGAGTGTTTGGGAAGGAGATGTTTTAGAGAGAAAATGAACAGTTACAAATGTTCGAGGGAAAACTGAAAAAGATTTAAAAACTGCTCCTGTTTCTGCCAAACACGCGATTTTCGCGACTTGATTAAGTCGCTACACAGTCGCCAGTTCAAGCCGCCAAAACACTTAAGGACAAAAATTTGAAAAATTCTTCTAAGTGTTTTTCGCGACTGGAAGGTCTACCCGCGAATGAGTCGCGAGCTGAGCCGTGAAAATCTCTGAATAACCTCGCGACTGGACCTTTCACTCGCGAACAAGTCGCCAAAAATGACCAGCGAAGATGCGACTGAGGCTCGCGACTTGACATACCCGCGACTGAGCCGCCAAAACAGGGCAAAACTGGATTTTTGAAATTTTCAGATTTTTCAAACAAAATACTTTCCAAAAACACCTAAAACACTCAAAAATCTTTTTGTGCTTGATTTAACAAAGATTGAGCATGTGAAAACACATTTTATCAAGTACAATCACACAAATGAATATGGCATTTATTGAACATAAACTTGTGTGTTGTGTGTGGATATCAACAATGAGATAGTCCTTAGTCTAATGTGAAGCTTCAATGATCAATTCAACCAAGACATACACAATTAGCACTAGATCATGTGACCCATCTCAATTATAGAAGTATGTATATATGACCTTCCACAAAACTTGATAACATGACTTGGAGCTTTACATTTGACTCCACTTTCAATCATAACATTTGATCTTTTTGATCCTTTTGAGACAACACCTCTCATTGTGAGAGAGAGAAATTTGATAAATCTCTTTAAGAAACAAGCCTTTGGCCTTTTGAATAAACATTTCTCTTTAATTTTTGGTCTCTTTCCCTTTTTCCTAGTCGAATACTAGTATGTGCGACAGGCTTTTGCAGCTCAATATCTCTTTTCATTTGGAGATTTACATTTGCTGAGCTCTTTTTAGCAAACACAAAAATAAAGAGTGGGAAGATATATAGACACAAGTCTATGCATGTCTCAAGATCAACAAAACCATTCACTAATCATTCATGACAAGTTTGAAGATCTATTTACAACAATCACAAAGATTTCAAAATTTCTCCCACAGAGATATGAGTGCAAAGAAACAAGCAATGCTCGAAAATGCACAAAGCCATTAGCACAAAGGTACAAGGCAAAACATGTTTTGAGACAAAAACTCAACAATGTCAATCAAACTTTTGACTTTCTAATTTTTTTATGTGATTTTTGGATTTTTGACACATAAGAAGAAAAAGATTGATCAAAAACAAAAAAATATGCACAAGAAGACAAGCAAACAACCAATAGCAAAAACAGCAAGTAAAACAAACAAACATTGTCACAAAGCATAGGAAGTATTAATGCATGGACATGTTCTAATGCTTATGCATGAGTACCCTTTTTCACCCACACATCACTTGCGTTTGGGGTGATTTCCTTATAGGATTGGGTACGGGAGTTAGGGCTTTCAAACCTTCGTGAGAAGCTTTCCAAGCAGTTGGTGAATGCACCAATCATCTTCATCATGTTCATCATTCCGGGATCACCATTCTGATCTCTAGATTGATCACCTGCCCAAATTCTTCTATCATTTCTAGGTCCTCCTGACCTTTGAGGAGTTGCACTGTTCTTTGCTCTCAGCTTTTGGCAATTTGGTCGAGTATGCCCTTGAAGTCCGCAATAATGACACACATAAGACGCTCTAGGACCTCTTTGTGGTCGTGGACGTGACTTGGCACGAGATTCAGACCTGCCCACATATTGATTACGGGAATTCAGCAACCGTTCGTTCCCCACATTTCTCTTCTCTTCTATCTTGGGCTTCTCAGCAGTAGGACCAACATCAACTGGATCTTTAGCCTTAACAAACTTCACTTCTTTAGTGACATTTCCAGATGAGCTACTTCCTCCGGTATATCCCAATCCGGATTTGTCTGAAAAACTCTTTTGAGATGAGATAACATCATCTAGCTTCTTGGTGGTGACCCTCTCTATTTTAGCATTTGCTTGCACAACCTCATTCTCAAGAAATCTTACTTTTGTGTAAGCTTCGGACAACTTACCATTCAAAGTTTCTATCTCGCATTTGGCCTCCCTATATCGGATTAGGAGACTTTTGTAGTCCTCCTCTACCTTCTTCATTTTTCTCACAGCAGCCTTGGCCACCCTTGTGTACTCACCCGACTTTTCCAAGAGTGAGTTATAATTCTCTTGAAGATTTGCTGTGCTTTCATCTTGTTCAGCATCTGATTCTTCAACAATTCCTAGTGATTCATCATCACTATGTTCTCCAAGGTCTTGTACAAGCAGATTCAACTCATCTGAAGACTCAACATGAGCAATGGTCATAAAAGCTGAATAGTTCCCCTCTTCATCACAGCTCTCTTCAGATTCTGAGTCAGACGAATCCGAGTCACTCAATGTCGTGGCATACACTTTACCTTTCGATTTCAAATAATTCGGACATTCCTTCTTAAAGTGTCCATGCCCGTTACATTCGAAGCAAGTGACACCTTGTATAGGTTGGGATTCTTTTCCATCTTTCTTTTTGAATTCCCTTTTCTCCCTTCCAGAACTTTGGAATTTTCTTCTATCATCAAATTTGCCATTATTCTTGAATTTCAAGAACTTTCTGAAATTTTTGACAAGGTATGCAACATCTTTGTCAACCACATCGTCTTCCGATGAGTCATGGACTTCTACCTTCTCATTAATGGTCTTAAGAGCAAGAGATTTACTCTTCCGTTGGTTGGGCAGCGACATCTCATAAGTCTGAAGAGAACCAACCAGCTCTTGGACTTTGATGTCATCTAGGTCCTTGCTCTCTTCAATCGCTGTCACTTTAGCACGAAAACTTTCCGGCAATGATCGAAGGATCTTCCTTACGATTTTAGAATCCTCCGTTTTCTCCCCCAAATTGAACTTGCTGACTACCACCTCATTCAGCTTCCCATAGAAAGAGTCGAAGGACTCATCCTCACTCATTTTAAGCTCCTCAAACCGAGTGGTCAGCATTTGTAACTTGGTGTCTTTCACTTTCTTCGTGCCTTCATAGGTGGTTTCCAAAATCTCCCATGCTTCTTTGGCAATGGTGATATGAGAAATCCTGTGAAATTCATCTGGAGACACACCACAGAAAATAGCATTTAAAGCTTTACTGTTAGCATTAGATGCAGCGAGTGCTGCCTTATCCCATGTGGATTTGGCTGCCTCAGGTCTAGTCCAACCACTCTCAACTGCATCCCAAACAGATTCATCAATGGAGCACAGAAATGCTCTCATGCGAACCTTCCAAAAAGCATAATTACTACCATCAAAATATGGAGGTGCATTTAGGGATTGAGACCGATCCATCTCAAAAGGGAGTCAAGGATCACACAATGGTAATGAAACCAAAAACAGTGTACCTGCTCTGATACCAATTGAAAGTTCAAAAACGTGTAAAAACACCTTTGAACGTTTAGACCCCCAACTTACAACTTAACCAATTCAAGCAATATGTCAAACAACTAGTGTGCGGAAACTTAACATATGCTATAATATGAAATTGGTTAAAAACTATCGAAGCCATAACAAAATAAAATCCACAGCAGATAATAAAAAGGCAAAGATAGAGAGGAAGGAAGATGCAAACACAAAGACAACACGCGATGTGTTATCGAAGAGGAAACCGAAGCCCTCGGCGTAAAACCTCTCCGCCGTCCTCCAAGCGGTCAATAATCCACTAGAAAATGTAGTTGGGATACAAGGACAGCAATAGACCCTCCAAGCCTAATCTACCCAGTGCACCTAAGCCCTCCAAGCTTCTTGCTCCAACGAGGTTGCGCCGAACCTTTTTCTTTTCTAGCTTCCCGGATTCCGCTACTAGACCATAGCATCAACCAATGAAGATTAGTTCCTTCCTCACTGCTTCCCAGAAATCCAAACAACTGTCTCACAGTGATGATGATGGTGAGAACCAGGTCTGGTATAATGCCTCTCAAGGATTTGACAATGGAGAGGAAGAGAGTTGGGGAATTTGGAGAGACTCTAAGGTACAGATTGTGGGTGAATCAATCTTGTTTTTCTTTAGGGTTTCTCTCTCAAAATTCTCTCTGGAAGCTCTCTTTCAATCGTGGGTAAAAGGGGTATTTATACTGGAGTGGGAGAGGAATGTGAAACGTCAGGTTTTACAAAACAGGGGTGGCTCGCGGCTTGACCAAGTCGCGAGATCCAGTCGCGAGATAACCGTATGGCCAGTTGTCCTGTTTTGTCCTGTAGTGCTCCAGCTGGCATGACTGTTCACCTTCCAGCATGCTTGGCACGTGTGCTGCGTCTGGCGGCTTGAAGCCGCGAGTCCCAGCCGCGAGTCTCTGTTTTCTTGCACACTCTTGAGCAATCTTCACTCTATCTCACTCACTACCCTTACATCAAACCCACCTAAATACAGGGCTACTAAATGCTGAATTACAAGCAAATTTGGCACGGAATAAAGCCAATTAGATGGTTGAATAAATTCAACCTTACAAGTAGTAAGTAAAGCTTTAGGACTTTTAATTGTTTGAATTATCAAGGATTTTTTTTTTTTGCCAAAGGACTTATAGCTGAATTGGCACCTCCTCATGTACAAAGTGCTTGGGGGTCTAGGGGGGAAAGGGTTCGAATTACGGGGTTAGCAGCATGTTGTAATTATCTCTCAAAAAAAAGTTTTTTTTTTAGAAAAATTTAAATTATCAAGTTCAAGTGATATACAAGTAATAATAACATTTTTTGTAATGTTTTATGTATGTAATTAGAACCCCATCTCCCTAAGGGTCTGTTTGGTTAGAGGGGTAGAAAAGTGGGAGGATAGAAAATAGTGGGAGGATGGAAAAGTGAGAAGATAGAAAAGATTTTAATTTCCCTCATTTTTGTTTGGTTGAAAGTGAAAATGTGGAGGGATGAAAAAAGTGAGTTTGGATAAATTTACACAAATAACCTTGTTAAAAATGATGCCCAATTAAAACAAAAAAAGTGACCTAAATTTATTATAAAAGTAAAAATCATGTCCCAAAAAAAAAAAAAAAAATCACATCTAAACCAAAAAAGAAAAGAAAAGAAAATAATATGAGCATTGGACAAGCCAGTGTCTCCTTATGGTTATGGGTGCAGGTTTGGGGTTTGCCTTTTGATTTACTTAATGCAGAAGCGGGCTAGTGATATTGGCCAAGGTGTGGGGCAGGTCATTGAAGTTGACAACACGACATTCTCCTTTGAAAAAGCTAGGTTCCTCTGGGTTAGAGTTGAAGTACCGCTGGATCAACCGCTACGATGGAAAGGTCCGATAGTTAGCTCGGAAGGCGACAAGTCATGGGTTGCTTTTAAATATGAATGCATCACTAGGTTGTGTTTTTCATGTGGCAGACTTGGACATGAGATGTGAGCATGTACCCACTCGAATCCAAGCACAGGTGAAGGAGTGATGCCGTATGGAGATTAGCTTAAGGCCAGTGGCCGACGAAATCCGATGGGAGATAAACGAAGATCCAGTATCCCGCTGAAGCATTCTCCAATGAACCCAGCCCCACCATAGACAGCGCCGCCCAATCTTAGGATACCACAGTTGACTTTGAGCGTGGAAACCCAAAAAGGAATGCCTTAGGAAGGAAACTCTAATGATGTAATGGCCCACCATGTTCAGGAGAGAATCACAAAACCTAATTTTAAGCATATTTTTTTCCCAAAAAAAGCCACAGTATCAAAATTTGACACAACTATCCCACCCCATCTAAAGCAAGTAATTCCAGAAAACATTAACACCCCTTCGCATGGCCATGCAACGTGCCTTGACACTAACACCCTTTTGCATGGCCATCCAATGTGCCTTGACCTCCCACCACAAGGGACTTTGACAAGAAAGTGAACGAAGATATCAAGGCCACAAAACCAAAATATGGAGACAACTGAACCACTTATGATTGCTAGGGTGGGACAGAAAAGGCAAAGTGAGGAAGCGCTTAAGACCCCTAAAGTGAGTAATGATGGTGACCAGAAGAAGAGTAAAAACACAAGAGAATTATCTTTTCTCATCCCAACAATGGCGGAGGCTGGTGCGCAGCTCTGTTGAGTGCAATGATCATCATGAGTTGGAACTGTCGGGGATTGGGAACCACTATTTAGTTCAAGTACTCACCGACTTGGTGAGATCAAAAGGACCCATAGTCTTGTTTGTCATGGAAACGAAACTGTCAATACAAGAATTGGATCCAATCAAAACTGAGATAGGCTTCAACTCCACACTAGCTGTTCTGAGTATTCGAAGAAGTGGTGGTATCACCCTGCTATGGAAGGATTCTATCATGGTTGATCCTTAAACCTTTTCTCTTAACCACATCGATGTATACATTTTTGTCCCTATGCAAGAGCAATGGTGACTCACTGGGGTTTATGGCCACCTTAAGGACCAACGGAAAAAGGAGACGTGGGCCTTAATGGGACATCTCCAGAATTGGACAAAGAAACCACGGGTGTACATCGGGGATTTTAATGAAGTCCTCTGGTCTGATGAGAAGAGGGGCAGGCTAGCAAAACCGTTGAGTGTGATGCAAGAGTTTAGGAGTGCCTTGCTACATGGTGAACTAGCTGATTTAGGGTATCAAGGTTACACCTATACGTGGCGGAATGAGTGCTTTAGCGATGACTTTGTGGAACAATGTCTAGACCAAGCTTACGCAAACCCAAAGTGGAGGGAGATGTTCCCAATGGCCAAAGTAACACAACATACAGCCTCATATTTGAACCACGATCCCATTACCTTGAACACCGAGTACGACAGTAGTAGGCTGAGACGAAGAAGGAAGATGCAGCGGTTTGAAGAAAAGTGGGTGGCACATGTGGACTGTGAGAACTTGATTCAGACCTCCTGGACTGAAACTCAACCGAGGGGTAGTTCAATGTACTGTTTGTTCAAAAAAAAAAAAAAAGTGCCGACATGACCTGGAGCAATGGAGTCGTGATGTCTATGGGGATACGAGGACCAAGCTAGGTGCAAAATAGCAAGAACTCCAGGACTTGACAACTACCGACTATGCTCATAACTTGGACCAAATCAACTCGGTACATAAGGAAGTAAATGAGTTTCTTAATCACGAGGAGGTATTTTGGCGGTAGCATTCTTGGATTATTTGGCTCCTCGTGGGAGATAAAAACACCAAATTCTTCCTCCAAAGAGCTAGTCAACGCCGAAGGAAAAACCATATAGAGGGGTTGATCGATGAAGATGGGATTTGGCAGACAGAGGAGAATAAAGTGGCTGAGATGGTGGAAGAGTATTATAGGGCTTTGTTCACGATCTCAAATCTGACAAATATTAGTGAGGTCTTAAACGCTATGGAACACGTAGTAACTGATGGGATGAGGCAGTCACTACTACTACCATATTCAGAGGACGAAGTACGGGTAGCTTTGTTTCAAAAGCATTTGTCAAAGTCACCTGGCCCGGATGGAATGTCCTTATACTTTTTTCAAAAGTTTTGGCATATTGTAGGTACTGATGTAACCTTTGCAGTGATTTCGGTACTCCACCCAGGCTGATATTTAAACAAGATGAATTATACCCACATCATGCTCATACTGAAGTTGAAAATCCCAAAGCACGTCATTGAATACAGACCCATTAGCCTGGGAAATGTGGTCTCTTAGTTGGTGTCGAAGGTACTAGCCAACAAAGTAAAGACCATCTTACCAAATGTTATCTCAGACTCTCAAAGCGCTTTCGTACTCGGTAGACTGATTATGGACAATACTACAGTGGCTTATGAGATGCTTCATTGCATGCAAAATAGGAAGAAAGGAAAGATTGGCCACATGGCGGTCAAATTGAATACTAGCAAAGCATATGACTGAGTGAAATGGGATTTCCTTCAAAAAATTATGCTCAAAATAGGACTGCCAGACCAATGGGTGGAATTGGCTATGGAAACGGTGCGAATTGCTTCATACTCAGTAATGATTAATGGTGAGCCAAGGGGACACATCACCCCAACCCAAGGGATTAAGCAAGGTGACCCCCTTTCCCCATACCTCTTCCTTCTCTGTGCCGAGAGACTGTCTTCGCTGATACGACAAGCTACTCTATCAAGTCAACTGCACGCCATAGCTTCATGTCAGGGTGGAGTATAGGTTTCACATCTTCTCTTCACCGATGATAGTCTTCTCTTTTGCGAAACTACACCCGGTGACTGTTAGAACCTTCTTAACATTCTGGGCTTATATGAAAGGGCTTTAAGGCAAGCCATTAATAGACATAATAACTCTTTATTTTTTAGTCGAAATATTAAACCAGAGATAAAGGTTGCAATAAGGGAGTTGTTGCGAGCACAGGTTATGGCAGATTATGAAAAATACTTAAGGTTGCCAATGGTGGGTGGCAAGTCCAAAGTGAGTACCTTTAAGGAGCTGCGTGAGAGGGTCACAAAGAGAGTGAAGGGATGGAAGGAGAAACATATCTCAAAGGCCGGGAGAGAGGTGCTAATCAAAACGGTAGCCCAAGCCATACCCACCTACTCCATAAGCTTGTTCAAAATTCCTAGAATTATCTGTGATGGGATCAACTCAGCTCTATCCAAGTACTGGGGCGGAAAAACTTGGAATGAGAAGAAAATACATTGGATTAATTGGGGTAAGTTGTGTGGCTCGAAGAAGAAAGGAGGAATGGGCTTTCGAAATATCCACGCGTTCAACTTGGCCATGCTGGCTAAATAGGCGTGGCGGCTGATTAAGGAGCCACATTCATTGTTCTACCAGGTGTATAAGGCAAGGTATTTCCCCTATTGCTCATTTATGGAAGCTGAATTAGGCTCAAACCTTTCTTTGGTTTGGAAGAGCCTGCTGCAAGCTTGAGATGTAATCCGGGAAGGGTCTGTATGGGAAGCGGGTGATGGGAGGTCCATAGGAATCAGCTCACATAAGTGGCTCCCACACCCTTCACAGTTCAGAGATGAGGTCGTTCGAGATTTGAGAGTATGGCTTGATTAATGAGGTGACCCACTAGTGGGACTGAAGTATCCTTGTTGCCACCTTCACTCAAACGAGCCACAGTGGATTACATATCAAGTGGCCCTCTGGCTCAGACACCCCCACTCTAGGGAGCACTCCTTTACCTCCCAAGATCAACGCTTGTGGAAGAGGCTGTAGTCCCTAGATGTCCCTCCAAAGGTTTAGACTTTTATGTGGAGAGTGTGTTGCAATATTCTCCCTACGAAATCCAACCTCGCCTAGCGAAAAGTGCAGATTGATCCAAAGTGCTCATTTTGTGGATTGAAAGATGAAACAACCGAGCATATTTTATGGGAGTGCTCATTTGCTCGGAATCTATGGGATTTGGCAGGGTCGGCCCAAGCGTTTCCGAGACCTAAAGCGAAATTTTCAAATGGGGCCTTTATGTTATCACTTAAATAATATTTAACTAGCATTTTATATAATAATTTTATTAAAATCCATTCTTTTTACTCTTTAATATGATTTTTTTTTTTTTGTTGAGAAAATGCTAAAGTTATATCAAATTTTACTACAAACTGGTGTTGTAATGAATCTGATCAATGACATGGGGCTTACAAAAATACTAGAAATATTATAAAATTTACAACATGAGAATTACAAAAATATATTACCAATCACAAATATTCATTCAAAAATACATTCAATAGTTTGTTGAAATCTATCTATTATATTCATTGTCACATCAAATTATAAAAGTTATGGAGACCATCACGCATCCTTGGTACAAGGATCACTCCATAAGTATAAGTTTTTGTGGGGTGTGGGGGGCAATGGCCAAGATTTAAGTCTCTAGAAGAGAGTTTCACACATATATACACTTAGATTAGGCTATAGTATAACTTTAATCTTGTATAAAATAATTAAATAAATAAAAGTTGTGCAGTAAAATTTATAGTATTTTTAACATTTTCCTAATTGAATTATTTGTGATTAGTAACACGTCTATCTCTAGCATTACTTAATTCTTTGAGCCTTCTTAATAGTGAAAAAAAATGTAAACTAAAATGTTTTAATATCTTCCAAAAATATTTATATATAAAAAATAAAAAAATTTGCCCCCAAATTTGGGGCCTTCTCTAGTAAGGGGCCCTAGGCAATTGCCTAATTGGCCTAAGCCTAGGGCCGGCCCTGGGCTTTGGTTTAGGGTAAACTATAGAAGAGCAGCTTCAGGACAAAAGACTTCTTCATGCTCGCACGACAAATGGTACACATGCTTGGCGGAAAAGACCTTGAGTTTACGCATGTTCAAACCCACCCGTTCGAGATTTTCAAGCAGGCAGACTTCTTACTTGAAGAATACCAGAGATTTACAAAGTCTCCCCCCAAGGATGATTTATACATTTACGTTGTATGCATGGCCCTATTTTTTTTTTTTTTTTTTTTTTTTTTTTTTTTTTTTTGTCTTAAAGGTTTGAGAATAAGGTGGCCAAAATAGGCATTTGCTCCTTTCGCTCAAAACAAGTAGCAAAATGTCCATGTTCTGAAACTATTTAGCCATATGCCTCTTTTTTAAACTCGAGTTTAAGCATGTTCAAACCCACCCGTTCGAGATTTTTAAGCAGGCAGACTTCTTACTTGAAGAATACCAGAGACTTGCAAAGTCTCCCCTCAAGGATGATTTATACATTTACGTTGTATGCATGGCCCTTCTTTTTTTTTTTTTTATTTTTTTTTTATTTTTTTTTTTATTTTTTTTTTTGTCTTAAAGGTTTGAGAATAAGGTGGCCAAAATAGGCATTTGCTCCTTTCGCTCAAAACAAGTAGCAAAATGTCCATGTTCTGAAACTATTTAGCCATATGCCTCTTTTTTAAACTCGATTTTCCAAAAATCAAGTTTCAATGAAAAACTTGATTTTTAGAAAATCAAGTTATAGGCAAAAAACTTAAAAAAAATAAATAAATTACATGGAACTCGAGTTCCATGTAACATTTTGCAAGTAACTCGATTTTCATTAAATCGAGTTTTTCATTGAAACTCAATTTTTTAAAAATCAAGTTTCAGAATAAGGGTATTTTACTAGATAGTTTCAGAACATGAGCATTTTGCTACTTGTTTTGAGCGAAAGGGATAAAGGCCCATTTTGGCTAAATAAGACTACATACCATGATTTCTAGAACATCCACATTTATTTAGGCTTCATGACCCACCGAGGCACCAACAATTTAGGCTTTAATAAAGCTTTAAAACACAGATTAGGTTCAAGGCTAACATTTTCCTCTACGCAGATTACGGCCCATGTTCTCTATCTTTCTTCACAACTTGGATCCCACAATCACTACACTTTCTTTATGCAAAATGAGGAATGGGTAGAAAATAAGCCCATGATATTTAGAAGACACCCAAGCGAACGGTTATCAATCGGGCCATTGAGCCATTAAGCACTTAATGCCCATACCCTTAATGAAGCAAATGGGCTCTTTCTATAAAATATGCCTTCAAATCCAATTTTCCTCACAATTAATTAACACTTATAAACAGGTCTACAAGGACAATTAATTACTGAAACTTTCTATCAAAAACTTTAACCATCAATGCCAAGACAGTAAGGAGATTTGATGATTTTTCTCTTCAAACTTCAAAATCATGAACCAAGCCTATGCATTTTCGTGAGTGTAAGTTGGGAATTTGGTGTTATTTCTCACGGCATTTTGTTGAAGTCTAGTCTATGTAGTGTCCGGAACTAAGGGAACAATATTGTAATTCACCAAATCCGGGAGCTCTTAAACGTAGCCAAGGTCGGATCGCTAATCCATAGTAGAAAATGAAGAAAGGTTCATTCTCATCTAGACCAATAATTAAGGATGGAATCAGAAATCATTTTTAAGGGGTCGACTTCTTCTAGAACCAAAATTAAATTATATGAAACTCAAAGTCACACACACACACAATTCATGTATGAGTTTTCTATTTTTCTTGAATAGTTGACTGAGAATTTTCATGTTTTTAAAGAGAGATTCTTAATTCAATTTCTTTTTCTTTTTTCTTTTTTTCTTTTCATATCATAATATCATATGTTGTGATTGGGATTAGATCCTCTCTTTCATAGAAAATTGAATAAATAATATATTATTGAATAATTTTCTTTTAAGAATCATACTACATAGTAATTAAAAGATCTGTAAGTTTTATATTACAAAAATAATTAATATTGAGAATTTACGTGGTGTCTATAGTATATTTCTAGGTGTTTTTTTTTTTTTTTTTTTTTTTTGAGAAAATATTTCTAGCTTTAATTGTTCATGTGTTATGATAATTTTTTTTTATTAAAACTTTCACCCTTTACAACATTTGAAATACTAACAAACATGTTGAATAAACTAGATTCCTAACATATATAACAATAATTTGACTAACAAATTTTATAAAAAATATTTCACTCACAAATAACAAAACTATACACTAATCAAGAATTATTTTAAGAAATAAAATTTTCAATAAATCTCTCAAAATAACTCTTCTTCTTCTTCTTCTTCTTCTTCTTCTTCTTTTTTTCAATCAACATCTCATGTGACTTTTCCTTCTTTTATGACCTAAAGATCAACAAAGTACTAGGACAAAAAAAGGAAAAAAAAAATTGAGTATCATCGAAAATTACAAAAAAAAATCTATTTATACATGACAATAAACAGTAAACTTTCCCATGGCCGAAAAGGAGTTGCCACTTGCCAAGAAGTCATAAAATAAAAAATAAAAATATTAGCATAAAAGAAATAGAAAAGAGCTCATCATGGTCTTTGACTCTTTGAGACCAATTTGCAAGGAACGTATAACTTACAAGTGAGAAAGGTGTTGTAAAGTAGACACTATTGAATCTTTTAGTTTGACAAGGGCTTCAACAGAGAGGATTGCGTTGACTGGAGTTGTGAGCTTGAGTTATGTGAATTCACAGCACAAGAATGTAGTTGCAGATTGCAGAGCTAAAAGTCAGTCAATAATTAAAGTGTGTTAATAATTTATATGAAAGACAAAAGAGAGATTTCCAGTTTTTAGTTTCTACACACGGTTTATGCTTTCATGCTTTCAATCCCCTCCCTTCAACACGGAAGGAAATTTTAAGGAGAGAGAGAGAGAGAGAGAGAGAGTTTTTTTTTTTTTTTTTATAATTTTTTTACAATCGACAGTATAATCTCACCTCGTGACCACTCGAATTTGGGTCCATGAACTCCTCAAGCCTTTAGGGTGTGTTTGGTTGGGACGAAAGTAGAGAGGATGGAAAATAAGGAAAGGAAAATAGGGTGGAAAATGTTGTTTTCTACTGTTTGGTTGAGAAAAGAAAATAGGAGAGACAAAAAACAGGGGAGAAAGTTTTCCCTCCCGGACCCACTTTTTTATCCTTCCAAATTGGGAGGAAAATGGAGAGGAAAAAGTGCTGTGAAATGCATTTTACACAAATACCCTCTCACCTACCCCTTACTTTATTCATGACCTGATGACTTTTGCATCTTCTCATCCTTATTACTTTACCTTCTCATAGCACAGTAATGTCCAGGTTTTATTCTCTCCTTTTATTTATTTATTATTTATTTATTTTGCCTTGTTTAATCAGCACAACAATGTTTTTTTGGGCTGAATATAGTGTAAATTTGTTGACCACATTTTCGTGGGCTACAAAATCTTTTGCCCAATTAAATTTATATGTACGCTATTGTAATTTTTACATTATAATAATAAAAATATAAATATAAATTTATATGTATGATGTGGTAAATTTTATATTATTTAATGAGTAAAAATAAATTTATTTCTTACATATTATGTAATAAGGATATAATAGTTAATTTATATAAATTACATTTTCCATCATTCCCCTTTTCTCTCCAATCAAACAAAAGAGTTTTCCACTCTCTCACTTTTTCACCCCTCCAACCAAACACACAAGAGGGAAAACCAAATATTTTCTATCATTTCACAATTTTCCATCCTTCCACTTTTCCACTCTTCCAATCAAACAGACCCTTAAGATTTGAAAAAGTACCAACTTGCCTAACGTGGGATAGTGGTGAGAGAGAGAGAATCTTTAGTACAACATTTTTTTGTAATAATAATAAACTAATAATAAGTTAGGATATTTCAATACAAAATGATCTAAAAAATGCATGTATATATATATATATATATATATATATATATATGCTTGTCTCATCTTGTGCAGCACATATCTACATAATTTTTTTAGTATAATTGTGACCATATTTGATGAAAAAATCATAAAATACAGTTTTTTCTTTCAAATTTTGCCTTTAACTACCAATTTGAATCCCTAAAATTTTAATATGATCCTTAAAACTCATCCTTTTGTCTAGTAACACTAGCAAATACCGGTGTATTAAAAAAAATAAAAATAAAAAACCATGACTTTCCTCGTCCCTAAATTATGACCATAATGCAAAAAATGCTTTTACGCGCTACTGACTACCGGGTCTGAGACGTGGCCCTTGGGATGGACCTTTACTTGGATTTTGCTATTAACCCAATTACAAGAAACTTCCTTTAAATTACATCGACATTAACTTTTATTATTATTGTTATTATTATTTTATTTTTTATTGCTGAGTGGCAAGTTGATTTTGGAATACCGATCTCACGGGCCATTTTTTTTTTTTTAAAAGTATTTTTCAAAAATATTTGTTAAAATAACAGTCTTTAAAAGTTTTTGCCTTTTTGGAGTTTCGTAGATGAATGGGCTCAGAAATTTTGAATTTTTTAAAAAAATTTCTTTTAAAATATAATTATATTTTTAAGTAGTTTTTAGGAAAATTATCATTCAATCCACTCAAAATTTTTAAACATTTATATTCCTTTTAACCTAAGGAATTTTTTTTTTTTTTTTTTTTTTTTTTATGGGAATTAACCAAAGCAAATTTATAGAATACTCAAACAAATTATATCATAACCCTCCCAATATATACGTCAGGTGATGCTACATGTGATAGATTATAATTTTAGAAGAAGAGGTTTTTGTGAAAAATGCAATATGTCTTTAACATTGATTCCTTTCTTATTATGCCATTTAGATTTCAATTGTTTTCATCACATATTTATGATTTATGATTTAATCATAATCTTAGTTTTACCTACTATTAGCAAATTGTTAAAAAAGTATTTCATAGTTTCATATAATATTCATGTAGTGCACATAAATCATTGAGCACATGACATGTGATTTTAGAATATATATAATATTCTTTTATCTAAAAATTTTAAATAAAAAGTAATATATATAAAATAAATAAAGTTGAAAATGGAAAAAAAAAAAATCATACATATAGCAAATTGTAATTGGTGAAATATAAAGTGATACACAAAAAGTATTATAGAGGGCTTGTCGTTTTTTATTTGAGGGTTGAGGCAATTGCTGAGGAATACAAATCCTCTGTACTATTTTATGTGTTTCACTTTATGTTCCTCTAATCACAGTTTATCATATATTTGTTTAACTTCCCTTATAAATTAGTCAAAATTTAAAATGAAAAAAATAAATAAATAGCATACTGTAATTAGTGGAACACAAAAAATAGTATAAAAGATTTCTATTCATTGCACAGATTGAGCCAGCATTGAAAATAAGCTAAATAACCAAATAAAATCTTATTGGCTTATTCGTAGAAAGTTCGAGGAAAAAAAAAAAGAAGAAAAAGAAGAGCAGCTCTAGTTGCTCCTACTGAAAGAATGCTAGGCCAAGTTTGGCCAATAACGCTAGCCTGAGCTGCTCTTGTGTGTAAAATCCACTTTCCATGTTTACCACAGCATGTAGCATCATCAAATCGTTCACCACTGTCCAGGTCGCATTGTACACATCTAACTCTAGCTCCATCAATGCCAACATTAAGGTCGAGGGCGAGTGATTCTTACTGCATTGGATCAAAATCGTCGCATTCCTTCCCGCTATCCCCACGTTGATATTATTAACCAAGCACTCCAACTGCTTCTGCAAGTACTCCTTATGGCACTCCGAACTCTGGTGCTTCCCCTTCAGTTCGTTTATATACGTTTTCGTGCTGTCGAGGAGGCATTCCAAGCTCGTTTTTGAATTGGCTGGAACCATGACTCGAAGCATATGTATCAGCTGCTTAATCTGATCTCTGCTCAGCCTTTCTTCCACTCTACTCAGAGGAACTCTTTCAGGTTCAGACAATCGGATTGAAGTACTGTTTTGGATTGATTCAGTAGAATGTTCCAATTTATTTGATCCGAAATGTGCTTGTATTGAAGTAGAAGAAGAACATTTATGCGGGCTATCCGAACTGCTTGTATGCGACTTGGTTGGCTGGAAGATTGACTGTATGGGATGAGTCTGTTGTGGTTGTAGGTTTCTTTCATTGGATTCTGAACTCTCAGACTGAGACTTGGTTGGTGGGAAGACTGAGGCTATGGAATGAGAGAATTGTGGAATTGTTTCATTAGGTGCTGAACCAGAAGACTCAGAATTGTTTGGTGGAAAGATTGAAGCTATGGAAGCAGTAGCTTCTGGAACTTCACTAATTGGTTTCCCAGGCTGAGACATGGTAAGTGGGGCAATTGATTCTATCAAAGAACCCGGAGGTGGATAATTTATAAACGCAAACAGTTTCTAAACATATCTTTCAACTGCGTCCATGATTTCCATCTCCCTTCAAATGAAAACACACATAACCAACAATTATGAAATCAAATAAATGATGAATTTCAATTAATATCTCATTCAACTAAAACTTGCTTTCAAATCATTACCTCATGAGTGGTTCTAGCCTTATTGGTTCCAACAGACTAAACTTCGATAACATCTGGGAAAGATTGATGCAAGTACTAACTAGTAGGGATCCACATATGGAGTTGCCGTGCATATCAATAATAGAATAAAAAAAGGATCGTACATATAAAAGTAAAAGGCAAGCCAAGTGATCAAAAGTCTTCCACCAATTAAAGAAAGAAAAAACAATGACCAAGAAAAGTAGTGAAAATTTACCGGAAAATATCTTTCCTCTACAATATTTTTACAACACATTCACAATAAATTTTAAGTGATAAGTTGTTTATTAGTTTTAATTTAAACTAACTACTGAAATTATTTTTTTGCTAATCAATATCAATTTGCTATTTTTGTTATAAAAGTATTATGAAAATATTATAGAAATAACATTTCTAAAAAAGATATTGCTAAGATAACTCTAGAGATTTCTTTGTAGCTCCCTTCGTATTTTCCTTAAGATTGCCCCCATGTCCTCATTGACTCAGTCCCAAAACTCCAAAAAAACTAGGTTCGCTTATTGGAATTGTAACCTAGCTTTTATTTATATATTATAAACTCCTTTTTATAATAGATTTGTCTTAATTGGGATGAGTCATTTTTGTAGTGGTTTTTTGGTTTTCCTTGCCAAACGTTCTCCATCAATTTTCCTTTTTGTCACCATATCTTGTGTTATCTATATTTTATTTACAAATCTGGTGACTTGCTGGTTTAATTGGTTAAATATACTTGTAACATTCATGAGTAAGTGGTGTGGATGATTAAGTAGTATAGTCCCAAATTAGATACTAAAGGGGATAATAAGATGTTAATATAACATAACTGGAATCAAACTCTTTGATTTAAACTTTCGGGTTAAATGATGTTCTTATATTGTTATATTTACCCTTCAATTGGAGTCTCTCCAAGATATGTTCCCAAAAAAGTAATAACCTATCAAAGTAAAATAAGATAAGACTTAAGTGGATAAACATAGTGAGGTGATAAAAAGAAAGATAGAAAGTGGAAAGGAAAAAAAAAGAAAAAAAAAAGAGAGTGAATAAGGAGGAGAAAAAAAGAAAGCTAAAAACAAATGGTGGCAAAATAGTTGAGTAAAAAAGGTATACGTAAGTGAAGTAAGGGATGCTTTAATTATTTTATATCATCTTTACAAATTAATATGTCATTAATCAAAAATAATGATTTTAACGTTTGTTTATTATGTTATTGATAATCACATTTATTGTTACATTAATTTAAAAATGTTATGTGATAAAATTTGTGGTATTTTTAGTTTTTTATCAAAAAAAAAAATTACATTTTAGTTTAGTAAATTCTCACTTATCAAAATTATGGTAACTTTGAAACAGTATATACTGGTATTGAAATAATATCATTCTCAATCTTTATCATTCTTCCTAATTTATTTACACACACGCATTACTGTTTGCAGCACAGGTAACAGAAGAGAATAAAAAGTAAATAACGAAAATATATATATTAAAAAGAAATAGTGAACAGTAAACATTTCCTACATCTTGTAATGTTGCCATAGTTACATAAGCTCAAGAATGACTGTAACAATTGAAAACTTTACAAGGAACTTATAACTTACTTGTAGATTGTACACTCTTACTTTCTCAGACTCTGGGCAGCTCCTAGATTTTGATGGTTGAGTTTGATGAGTGCTTCAACAAGGCCTTACTGGATTGGTCGGAGTACTGAGTTATGTGAATTCACATCACAACAATGTAGTTGATGATTGCAGAGCTAAGGCAAGAATGAAGAAGACTTACTATATATATATATATATATATATATATTAGAGATCAAAAAAGTCAGTCAATGATTTAACTTTTAAGTATAGGGAAAAATGCCCAAACAACCCCTGAATTTTGAAATAGTAGTCAAAATACCCCCAAACTTTTATATTAGCCAATTTACTTCATAAACTTTACATTAATACTAAATAAGTACCTCAGTTAGTCTACTATTAAAAAATTAACGGAATGGTCATGCATATCTCATGTGAGCTTAAAAAAAAAAAAACTCAAACCCAAAGAAAATCAAGGTTTCCGTGATGTAGAAACCAAGTGGTTGCAATTTATATTAAGAGTACCTACCCCATAGAGATGTTGAAATTGGTGGGCCTATATACACATATAAACTCGTAGACAAACTAACAAAATAGTTCAAGTATATTTAACAGTTGCTTTATGCTAGTTTAAACCAGAATGAAGTTGTTTAATATATATATATATATATATATTTGGGATAGAAGCTTTTAAAATATTGAAGGGCTTGCCAAAGCTTCAAGAAGCAAGAGTGCGTAAGCGAGGTATGGTCAGTAACGAGGGCACAGATAAATGAAGATAGGAACAACAAGGGCAATCGCTATTGGAAATGGAAACCAACAATAGTAGCTACAAAGTAGTGATGAGTTCTGTTGTGTGGATGCTACAGATGAATTCTTCTCAGGTTTTGGTTGAGATAGATCCAGCATCATTAGAAATTTAGAACCTGCAGTAAAGGGATCATAACTTGTTCACCTAATTAAGTTTGACCTCTTTCTTAAAAATAAAAAGAACTGGATATGGTTTTTCGATAAGAAAACTAAAGACTTTTAAGAAACCAAGAACTAGGTCAGGGTTAGGCTTTTTGAACCAAGAAAAGCTTAAGATTGTAGAAAACGAAGAACTGGGTCTGGATTTTAAAGACCTTGCTTTTCTTTGGGTTTAATTTTTTTTTTAAAACTTACCTGATAGACACATGACCATTCTGTTAGTTTTTTAGCAATAAATTAACTGAGGTATTTATTTGGCAGGCATGTAAAATTTATGGAGTAAATTTGTCAATAAAAAATGTTCACGATGTGTTTTAACTATTACTTCAAAGGTCAAGGAATGTGTAAACATTTTTCTCTTAAATATATATTGAGAATCTTTATAAAAGACAAAAGAGTTTCTTTTCTATCCATTTTATTTTTCTACACGGCTGCTTTGACGCTTTTGCACAACGCGTTTGGGAATTGAAGTTATAAAATAATCACAAAAATAAAATAAAGGAAAGAAAGGACAACCACAAATAATTAAATAGAAAGCTTTTATATATATATATATATATATTAATAAAATTAGTCATGAAAAAAAGTTATAGCTAAGCTTACTATGTACAAGAGTAATTGTTTACTTCTTAGATTTGATGTGAGGTTCAACTTTTTTTGGTTAATTTTTAATTATACTTTTTATGTACTACTTATTATTATTATTATTATTAAAATGGTTAATTGATTTTTTTTTTTTATAACTTTTATAGCATTTATTAATTAACTATTTTATGAAAGTTTTAATATTACTTTTATGACAAATACTAAAAGTTATCAAAAAAAAGTTTTTTACTTTTTACTTTTTTTTATAAAAAAATTTTAAAAATATTTTTTAAACCAATATTATTAGATTATTTATTAATTTTTCCCTTCAAAAGAAAAGTGTACTTTAATACAATATCAGTAAAATATTAAATAAGATGTTAAATGCACACTTGACAATATCCTATTTATGGTTTTTGAGTAGAACTTATGTGTTCATTTGTTTTAGAACCATATTCTTTCTCCTTGATGTATGTTTTTTTTTTTTTTTTTTTAATACCATAATTATGATAAATATTATAGCACAAAAAAAAGGCATCGAAAAATAAAATTGAATTATTAAAGCAAAATAATGACATAATGATACAACATCATTGGAATTTCCCAAAACAGAAAAAGTAAGATGCTACGCTATTAAGAGGGTGTTTGGTTTGTGTTTTCAAACAACAATTTTCAGTTTTTAAATAACTTTATATGTATTTCGATACACTTTTTTACTCACACGTATTTCTACAAATATTTTCAAACAACAATTTTCAGTTTTTAAACACACGACCAAACAGGTTGTTGGCCACTGGTTACTTGGATTTTGCCACTGATCTAATAGGAAACTTCCGTATATCTTTCAAGAGAATATCATGAACTTGTCTCACAAGTCACAACCTTGTACATTTATTGACTAAAAAAAAATTTAAAATACTACTTTTATTACAATATACACGAATTTTCTTTATTGTCTTGGACTTAGGCAGAGGGAAAGACTGAAAGGATTTCCAATGTTTCTGTCAAGCCAATGATATGAATGAAATAACCTCAATGAAATTTAACTGAAAATTAGTGAGGGGACAATTTATGATGACCTGAGTTGCTATGAGGCTTCATTAACTAGTAACGTGAGCAATACTACAAATTTTACTCCCTCAAAGTACCAAAAACAAGTTGATGTATCAACCTTTTTTTCAATAATAATTATAAAGTTACATCTCCAACGGATGTATTAATTTTTAAACATGAAATAAAAAGGAAATTGACTTTTTTTTTTTAAATGTTATTAAGATGGTATCAATTATAGTTATGAACTTATTATTACATTAATTTGTAAATTCTTTTCAGGGAAATTGATAATATTTTTAATATTTTTCCTCACTAATTACATCTTTTTTTAAACAAATAAACACACCCACAAGTATAGAGGGTAAATTTTTTGTTCATTAAGAAACTTAAATTAAATAAAATTTAATAAAACAAGAACTTGAATATATCGAGTTATAAAAAAAACTCAAATATATGGAATTTTATTATTCATTTTTTTAGTTTTTATATTTTGAAATTGTTATATGATAATTTATTATCAGTTATAATTATCTATTGCGAATGTGCAGCGCAAGACTTTAAACTCACACATATCACTCTTTTTTCCTCAATGTGAGAACTTTATCTCTTGGGAGGACTTTTTGTCAACAGTACACTGTATACACTTGAAAGGGTACATTAGGTATGGCATTTATTTAAGCTTTCATTTTAAATTTTTTTTTTTTTGGGGTGATTAAGTTCATTGCCAACATTTTTTTCTTTACGCAGATTGAGTTACGGCCCATGTTCTCTCTCTCTCTTCACAACTTGGATCCCACAACAATCAGTACTTTATTTACGCTAAATGCGATTGGGTAGAAAATTTGCCCATGAAATTTAGGAGACAAAGAAGAAAGTGAGCTTATTCTTCGAGACAACACCCAAGCCCACCGTTTCTTTTATCGATCGGGTCATTGAACCATAAAGCGCTCAATGCCCACACCCTTAATGAAGCAAATGGGCTCTTTCTATAAATAAGCCTTCAAATCCCACTTTGCTTACGGCTAACACTAGAACAGGTGGACAAGGATAACTTCCTCTTAAATAACGCAAAATTACAAGTTTTCTATCAAAGACTGAGCCTGTTTGTTTAGGTGTTTAGAAAGCTCAAAACGCTAGTTTAGCAAAAAACACAATTCCGAAGATAGGTTGGCTAGGCGATATCTATGGGATTGCATTTTTAATTCTATAGATTTTCGCAATTTAGAAAATGCAATTTCCCACTAGTTTCTCAACATCGCACAATCTGCAAGATTGTGTTACCGTTTATATTTTCGGCTGAAAGCCCTCAACTTCACGCTTAATGACCAAAATACCGGGCTTTCCCTTCCTCATATATATATATATAAAAGTCCTAGAAATGTCCTAATGCAAGTGAGTCTTATCCTTACTTGACAGACACACTTATTGCCCTTGCAAAAGTCTATCCAAATAAAGATCTATCTCTAGCCAGGCCCCTACCATCTTATGAAAAGCATAATGTAAATTATATCTGAACTCCGTTGTCTATAAATATAGTCTTTGCATCTTTGAAAAAGCACCAATAGTTGGATTTGGGGGTTATATGTGTGTGTATATATATATATATATATACCCTCAGTCCTTGGTTCTCTTCATTAGTTTCACGATATTTGGCTCTCTATTTTACTGTTCTTGCTCAATTGCTCTGCTCCGATTCCCTTCGTTGTTCCCCATTACCAAGACACTGAAACAAGCTGATTTCTTTAGAAATTTGACACTACAGCAAGGAGATGTGATGATTTGTGTCTTCAAACTTCATGAACCAAGCTAATGCTTTGTGAGGGTTGGTTGGGAATTTGGTGTTATTTCTCACGGAATTTGAATGTTGAAGTCTAGGTAGTGCCCAGAACTAATGGAAAAATATTGTAATTCACCAAATCCTGAGCTCTTAAACGCAGCCAAGATCGGATCGCTTATCAGAGTAAGAAACTAAGAAAGCGTCATTCTCATCAAGACCAATAATCAAGAAGAGAGCTAGAAATCGTTTAGAGCTACGGCCGACCTCTAGAACCAAAATAATTTGTGTGAAACTCAAGTCATATACACACACGCTTACGTATGAGTTTTCTATTCTGCTTGGGTAAGTGAGTGAGAATTTTCATATCATTTTAGAGAATTTCTTATTCTGATTTTTTCTTTTTTTTAGATTCTTTATTACATCATCATGTCATATGTTGTGATTGGGATTGAAAAAGTAATATATCATTGAGTATTAAAAAAAAAAAAAAATCATATTACCGAGTAATAAAATGATCTGAAAGTTTTATATTTAAAAATAAAAAAAAATTGTAAATTGAGCATTTACATAGTATCTATAGTATATTTCTAACTTTGTTCACTTTGTATGAGATAATTTTTTTTTTTATTAAAACTTTCACCCTCTTCAACATTTGAAATACTAACAAGCATGTCAAATACATTAGATTCCTAACATGTATACAACAATTATTTGATTAATAAATTTTATAAAAATTTATTTGACTCACAAATAACGAAGCTATTCACTCATCAGGAATTACTTTAAGAAATAAATATCTCAAAATAACTCGTTTTTGTTTTCATTTAACATCTCATGTGACTTCTTACTCTCTTACGTCCTAAAGATTAACAAACTACTAGATAAAATATATAAATATATATAAATATATATATATATATATATATATATATTTATATATTTGAATACTATAGAATTACAAAAACTAAGCATATTGAAGTATTAAACACATAATGCGAAAAGTGTATTGTGGGATTAGATTAATAAAACCTAAAATTCTTCGGATAACATTTTACTACTCATACCAAATAGATATTTTATTTTGGATATGATAATAATTTTCAATAAGCATATACCTTACTATACTAGAGCTTTTAAAGAATTTTCATGTATTATTTCACAAAAAAAAAAAATTTAGAGTGATAATATTTGCAATTCCATTATGGCAGTTGAATTGGTTCCTAATATTTTCAACTTGCAGTTAGTTTGGTTCTCATATTTTGATAGCAATTAAATTAGTTCTTGTTATTTTCAACTTGCATTCAATTTGATATTTGTTATTTTCAATTTGCAGTAATTCTAGGTCTATGGGTTTGTTTAAGTTGCTAAGTTGATATATGTGTCTACCAAAGATGGAAATTGGTAAATTCGATTTGTGTATTTGTGTTTAGTTGCCAAGAAAGTGCAAAAAAAGCTATGATTTGATGTTTGAGACCAAATTTGACAGCAAGTTTAAAATAATAGAAATCAAATTGACTGCTACTAAAATGTAAAAATCAAATTGACAATGTCCCTATTATATAGGGACCAAAATGGTGTTTCTACTTTTATTTTTCAAAAAATGTACACTACAACTTATAATTGAGTATATTTTATTCCTTAATATATGCTCTTAGGATACTCATAAATAGGGCACTTAAACTTATTAAGGGCAATGGATTTGATTATCATTAGAACTGATAACACCGTTTATGTTATATTAGTCGATGCAATGAAGTCTTTTGAATTTAATTAAATAATTTAATGATTGCATCTCAGTATTGTACTTAAATTTTGTCCAATTATTAAAAATTGTTGATCTCATTGTAGTTCCATCTTAAGAGAAATATTATGTTCCAGTTTATGCTCTATCATTCACAACTTACTATGTGTTGGAATTTTTTTTTTCTATGTTAATTTTTTTTTAATTTAATAAAGAAAAAAAAAATGCGCTATATTGTGAACGATGGAATACAAAATGAAACACAGGTGGAAGATAAGATTTTATTTGTTCCGGCCCTACAAATGATACGCCAAGCCAAAAATCATTTCCAGGATTTTCATCATATATGACCTTTGGAGATTCAGCTCAGTAGAGCCCAATTCAACGATGCCATTTTCCAAGGGTACACACAGCATGGTCTGGAGAAAAGAAAGCTGGCACTGACGTGCCCGATCATATAGCGAGCTTGCCAATGCAATTGGTCTTCCCCGGCCACCCAAATCGGGCTTGAACTGGTAAAAGCTTGGCCTAGGAGGTCATTGCCGTTCATGAAGGACTGCATTTTTGATGCCATGATGAAGCTCTTGGTGTTGTCAACAGAACCTGAGCTCAGTAAACTGAGGTTGAGCAACATGTCCTGTTCTCTGGCAGAGGATGCTGTTGAAGTAGCCTTGCCTTTGGAGTTGTACTCATCCTCTTTGTAGTACCCAAAAGACCAGTCCAAAACAGACACACCTGAATAGCCGAACGATATCTTCCAGTATATGGTGTAGGTCCAACTCATGTGGATGTCAATCAGGTTTTGGAGTTGCTTCTTAAGGATTTCCTTGTCAGGATGTTCATGAATCATGATCATCTATACTCAAACGAAGATCTTTAAATTCAAGCACATTGATTGAAGTATTCCAACGGGCTTCCTTCTCAAGGTGTTCATTTATAATCATTCTCAATTTTTTTTCTCTTGCATTAATTGAGTGTATTTAAGAGCATTATCAGATCGAAAAATTTTGATGCGTTTGGAAAACTGAGTTTCAACCATTTTTGCAAAATTAGAATATACTTGCAATAATTCAGAACGATGTTTCATATTAAAAATCCAGCTATAGCGAGAATAATCATCAACAAAGACAACAAAATATCGAGATCTACCAATACTAGAGACAAAGGAAGGCCCCCAAATATTAGAATGAATAAGGTCAAAGATATCAGTGGATATTGATTCACTAGTATTGAAAGGCAAAGCTGGTTGTTTTCTTAACTGACATGAAACACAATCAAAATTTTTCGTAAACACTGAACCTAACAAACCTCTAGAAGCCAATTCTTGAACCTGAGAGGAAGATGCATGACCAAGTCGAGCATGCCAAACTGCAAGGAAAGGAATAGAAGAAACAACAGAAGCTGAAACAACAGAAGCTGCAGCAACAGAAATAGGAGCAACAAGTGGAAGATAAAGGTTGTCCACGGGAAACATACACCCAACTCTAGGACCGGTCCCAAGCTCCTATCTCGTCCTCGGATCCTACACAATACACCCAGAATAATTAAAGATAATGCGATAACCCAACTTAGCTAGTTGTCCCACAGAAAATAAATTGTAAGAAAGGTCAGGAACATTAAAGACCCCAAGAACCAAGAGGTTGGAGGTCGAAACAGAACTTATATTATGACCAGACATTGTGGAGCCATTTGCTATACGAATATGAAGAGGGCGTGGTGCAGGTTTAAGGTTAGAAAATAAGAACGAGTGAGGTGTCATGTGATTGCAACAAGCAGAATCCATAAGCCAAGAGATAGGAGACATACCAGATAAAGCTGAGAGAGAAGAGAAATAAGATGCATTACCAACCATTCGAATGACATTAGCGATGATGTTTATAAGGTCATCTCTAGAAATGGTGAAAGTGGAACCAGAAGACTGAGATTGTGCAGAGACGGGAGCCATTGGTTGGACACTCTCAGCGTTAGTAACAGTAGCAGCAGAAATTGAAACAGCTGATTTTTTGCAATGATAGCAAATCTCAATATCGTGGCCAAAACGCTTGCAAAAATTGCAAAGATGTTTGCTAGATTGTTGGTGATGATTATTGCTACAAGAAGAAGACCTGTCCTTATTCTTCATTTAGAAGCAAAATATGCCAAAAAAGAAAAAGAAAAAAAGGACTGTAAAAATGAAATCTATGCAAAAAACTGGGTAAGGAGCACCTAGACTGCAAAAAAGTCAACCTTGGGAAAAGTCAACGATCAAAGTCAACCCTCGGTCAAAGTCAACGGCATAGTCAATGGCCTGGTCAACGATGACGTCAACTGACGTGGCAGGTGACATTAGTAGAAGAATGGATGACGATGTCAGCAGATGACGTGTTAGTGATGACGTCACCTAGGGCTGACATCAGCAGGTGCAGATTTGGCGCGTGGAGGCGCGTGGAGAAGACTGTCGGCGCACGTAGCGTGTGAGCTTTGGCGCAAAATCGTTGGCTGGCACGTGAAGGCGCGTGCAAGCTCCGATGATTGTCAGGTTTCCACGAAGTAGTAGATCGGCAGAGGACGATCTTAGTGGTACTTGCAAAAACACAATCAGGGCAAGGATCACGGCGGCGATGGTATGGCAGTGGTCTCGAGACTTTGAACGACGGCAGCTGTAGGTCCGAAACTAGAGACGATGACTGAAATGCGTCAGAGGTTTAACGGCGAATGGCTGCAGTAGCAATTGTAACAACGGAAGTAATTGTGAGTCTAGAATAACACCAATGAAAGAGACAAGACTGCAAAGAAAAAGTCAGAGCGATGACTCTGATACCATGTTAGAAATACTGAATGATTGTATTATATTTCTCAGTGAAAGAATATACTTAGTGCCTTTATATATGAGGCATATAAGTGCAGTACAAGTAAGAGTGTAATATAAGAATGTATGCTATACAAGTAATCTAGTTGAAATGGAAGGAGAAGAGAAGAGATAGTGAGACGATGAAGAAAGACTAGCAATAATGAAAGAAGTAGCCATTTGAGCAGGTTATAGTGTAGTCACGTGGGTGGGTTGGGAAATGGGAAAAAGTAGTCCGTAAGAAGCTTCTTGAAAGCTCACTTGCGCACAATTATCCAAAATGTGAGTTTTATTTTATTTAAAAAAAAACCATAAATAAATGTTTTTTAAAATAATAATCCCACTTTATTTTAATAGAAAACTATATTAAATTCATTATTTTACATAATAATAATAATAATAATAATAATATAAATGTAATTTTTTTTTGAGGAACATATATAAATAAAAAATATATATATTTCAGCAATAATTTTGAAACAGTTTCTGAAATGGTATCTGAAATTGGCCGGTATCTAAAATCTAAGAGGTTGTTTGGTTTGAGACTCTCTCAAAACTCAAAACTCAAAACTCAAAACACATTGCTCTTTCTCATCACTCATATCTCAAAACTCTATCTCGGCAAAAAAAACCCAAAACTGAAATTCTTGTTTGGTTCATAACTCAAACCCGTGTATCTCATTCTTATTACTCAACTTTTTCACTTTTTGGTGGAGCCCACAGCCTGCACTTTCAGAACGGTCATGTGTTTCTCACACGTGTGACCTTCTCTCTCCTTTCACCCAAAATTTGTCTTCCCTATCTCTCTCTCTCTCTCACACACAAACACACACCAAATGTTAGAACAAAGTCCATCAGCTCTACTCTTCCGCCTCCATATCCACAAGACCCATCTCCAACAAACCCCTAAAGAAATTTCTCAAAGCTCACTCTTGTCTTTGATTGCCCAGTTTCTGCCAGTGAGTTCCATTCCTTTTCTGTTATACCTCCTCTTCCTCTGTCCCGAACTAACCCCAAAATCCAAGAATTGGTCGACACCCATCTCCAGCAAATCCCATTTTCCTTTTCATCTCGCCCAATCGTCGGTAGTAGTCCCAGATTCCGCAGTTTTTTTATTTTTATTTTTATTTTTTATGTCCATTTCAGCTCTAGGGCCTCTATTGTGTCTGAGTTTCCCTTATTCCTCTACCCTAAAATCAAACAATGGGTCATCTTGGAATGGATGCCTTTCACTGATTATTAGCTAATGAGTAAATGAGTAGCTCGAAGGCTTGCACATATGAAGGGTTTCGAAGTTCTGCTTTTATGTTTATGTTCATTCTTTCCTGGGACTGGCCTGTTTGGATTAGAATTCCATTTAGAACAAAATTTATCTTGTTTTTGACCTTGAATTGGTCGTGATCTGTTTAGTTAGTACAAATTGTTCTTTATGTTCTTATATATGTCATCTAAATTGTAGTCAAATACAAGTGTTATCTTGCTAGTTTTAGTGCAAACATTTGCATTGACAGTCCAATCATTTTGTTCCCAACTTGGCTAGGAAGTCTTCTTTGGGTTCAACTATAGTTGTTTTCTTAGCTTCACAAATGAGATGAGTTACAAATATAAACAGGAAAAGAAGAGTAAAGTAAAAAATTTACGTTACCTCAAAAAGGTGGGTGAGATGAGTGAATGGGGGAAAGTGGAAGTATATAGTTATGGATCTAGAGAGAAGAGAGGTAAATAGAGGGGCTGGTGGTGTATGTAATGTGAAGCTGGAGCAAAAGTAAAGAAGATGAAAAGCTTCCAACAGTATTGAAATTTAATGTGACAAGCCACTGCAGTGGGGACCACACGGGTCTACTAATTTACGAGAATGCCATGAAACTCATATCCTAAAAACTAAAAACACCTCTCCATCTGTTCTTAGTTTTCATTCTCATCACTCAAAATTTTGAAATATGAGTTATGGAAACAAAAATTGAAAATTCAACCAAACAAAATTTATCCCAGTGGACCTACTGTTTTTGGGTTTCGAGTTATATTTAGACATGGCAATACGGGTCAGAATTTTTTGACCCAACCCAACCTGAAAAAAACTGACCCGAACCCCATTTTTTGGACCTGAAGCAAAAACAGGTTGACTCGTGACCCGACCCGATTTTTTGCAAGTCAACCCGACTCGACCCGGATAACCCGTGACCTGACTCGTTTAAAAAAATTCACTAAAAATAATATTTAAACTACATCCTGATACTAGGTGCATAAAGCACAAAGTACCAAAACTAATAGTCAAAATATTATACATATAAAATTATAAACAAGTAAAACTGTTGTCAAGACATAACATGAGAGAATGACTATTTGAGTTCAATATAGATGCTAAAGACTATTTGAGCTTTATCAGTCATCACAACCAATAAGAGCTAAAGCTTCACAAATCGTGGACATGACATGAGAGAAGAGACAAGACAACACATGGCTGTCAAGACAACCATTAAAAAAAAAAAAAAAAAAAAAATCTCAATCAATACTAGCTGTAGTCCATTGTCCAAAGCCAAAGGCACAATGCACAAACCTGAAAGTTGAAACGTGACAAACCAAACCACAAAGGGCCCCAAAGCTTCCTCAGTTCAGTTCCTCTATTCTTCCTCAGTTCAATATAGATGCTAACTTTACCATTATTTTAAATGCAACAGGAACATGTGCACTTAAGAAGACCGATAACTTCAATCCAACCCGCAACCCAATTGACCTGTTTAAAAATGACCCGTTTTGACTTGCGACCCGATTGACCCGACCCGAACTGAACCTCGACCCGACCTACCAGGTTTGCCACAGATATTCCATTGTGAGAGACGTAAATAGTGCTTCGGCACAATCTAATATTTTTCCCTGTAAAAGAAGTTCAGTAGAGCCTAATTCCACAACACCAATTTGGAAAGGTACGAACATCATGGTCTGGAGCCCAGCATGTTGGCCCTAACGAGCCTAGTCATATGGTGAGCTTGCCATTGAGCTCACACCAGCCACCCAAACTGGCTTTAAAGTGGTAAAGGCTTTGCTTGGGAGGTCACTGCAGTTCACGAAGGACGACATTTTTGATGCCAAGAAGAACCACTCGGTGTCGGTGAGCTCTTGTTCGTCAACAGACCCCGAGTTCGATAAACTGAGATTGACCAACATCTTCTTAACATGCTTCTCTTCCACTGCAGATGTTGTCTTGACCTTAAGATCGTCTTCGTCGCCTTGGTAGTATCCAAAACCCCAGTCCAAAATTGGCACACCGGAATGGTAGTTTGATAACTTCCAGAAGATGACATAGGTCCAGTTCACAGTGGCGGCTCTAGGATTATTATTTAGGGTGGTCAATAAGAAACATAAATTATACAAAATTTAAAATAAAAGAGAACTTAATTATATCGACATCACAACAAAAAAACAAAAACAAAAACAAAAACAAAAACCGAAATACATAAATTTTTACAATTGCTTTCTATGATATTTCATATTTTGCATTATCAATTCTACAAGCTACATCTCTTTTAATGTACATGGCCAAACAATTATTCATCCATTGATCTCTCATTTGATTGATTTATTTCAAATTTGTTAAGATCTAAATGAGCTTTTTTTTAAAGTTTGCAATTAACAAATTTCTACTTTTGTTGTTGGGCATATTAATTTTTTTTTTTTTCCAGATTTTAGATCAAATTGGTTTGTTATTGAGCTTTTTTTTTTTTTTTTTTTTCTTTTTTGGTATGATTAAAAAGTCTAAAATATTGTTCAGATGATCATATTCAAACTTTTTTCAGCAGGCCTTAAAAAAAATCTAGAGTTAAGGTGTTCAAATATTTATTTTAAGGGGTCAAAAAAAAAATTGTATATAATTTTATTTTTTGGGGCCAGTTCAGGGGGTTCATTTGAACCCCCTGGGCTCCAAGTGGAGCCGCCCCTGCCAGTTCATGTGGACATCGTCCTCAATCAACCGCTGGAGCCGCCTTTGAAGGGTTGGCTTGTAAGGACATACAACTCTACTCCAACGAAGATCTTTGAATTCAGGCACATCTATACTCTCTTTTTTACTTTCAATATTTCTTTTGTTTTCTTTTATATTCCGCATATCTTTAGGCATGCTATCCAAACTATTTGTATCATCAGACATGTTTGGTGGGAAGATTGACGATATGGAATATTGAGAGAATCGTGTTAGTCTTTCATTGGATTCTGAACTTTGATCAGTTTGAGACTTGGTCGGCGGGAAGATTGAGGGTATGGAATGTGAGAATTGTCCAAATCTTTGATTGGATTCTGAACTCTCAGTCTGTGACTTTGTTGGTGGGAAGATTATCGATATGGAATTAGAGTATTGTGGAATCGTTTGATCAGATGCTGAACCACCAGACCCAGAATATTTTGGTGGGAAAATTGAAGCTATGGAAGGAGTAGCATGTGGAACTCTATCTTCACTCATTGGGCTACCAGGAGGAGATCTGGTGGATGTATTAGGAAACATAATGTAAGTTTTCAAACGTCTTCTTGCCTTATATATCTACCATGTCTTTTCAACTGAGTCCATGATTGCCAACTTCCTTCAAATAAAATCACACAGCCAACAATTACGAAATGAAATAAGTTATGAATTTCAATAATCTCATTCAACTAAAACATACTTTGAATTTAAAATCATTACCTTACGAGTGGTTCCAAATTCCAACAGACTAGACTTTGGGATCAATCCCCTGCTGCCACATGAGATTCCAGACCAATATTTGACAACGATGGTTGAAGATTGAGGTGCACATCAACGATTAGGAAATGGACAGTGCATATAAAGGCAAAGGCAAGTCAAGTTATCAAAAGTCTTCCATTACGCAAATGAGAATCGACATGAAACTTCCTCGTCTCTTCTTATTCCTCTTGAGATTTTGTTGCACCTTCCTTCTTCTTTACCTTGAGACATCCATGGAAGGATTTACGTATGTGGAAGCAACTGATGTACAAAACTAGCAACTGATGTATAAAAACCCAGTACATTTATAGACAATTTTTCCTAATTTAGGTGAGAAATCAGTATAGTTGGCCTTTTTATCACCTTTAAAACTAGGGTTAACTCTTCCACTAGGCCACTTAAGCAATGTCTTAAAGACCCCAAAATTAACAGAAGCCCCCTCTATTCTCAATGTAAGATTTACTTAGTTTTTAAATAAATGTGTACAACACTTTCAAAAAGGTATCGTACATATAAAAGCAAAAGGCAAGTCAAGTGATCAAAAGTCTTCCACCAATTAAAGAAAGAAAAAGCAATGACCAAGACCAAAGTAGTGAAAATTTACCAAAAAATATCTCTCATCTACCATATTTTTACAATACTTTCACAATGTATATTAAGTGATTAGTTGTTTATTAGTTCTAATTTAAACCAACTACTAAAATTACATTTTTTCTAACTAGTAACAATTTGCCACTTTGTTATAAAAGTATTGTCAAAATATCACAACAAATCCTAAGTTGCAAATTATTACTGGTTGTTATTATTAGGACAAAAAATAATCTCAGTAGTAAGTTCAAATTTAAACCGATAATAACTAATCACCTATAATTTATTATGAAAATATTACTGAAGTATCACTTTTTCTTCTAAAAAAGATATAGCTAAGAGTGAAAGATATAGCTAAGATAACTCTTGAAATTTTTTTGCAGCTCCCTTCGTATTTTCCTCAAAGAGTGCCCCCACGTCCTCGTTGACTCTAGGAATGGCAACGGGTCGAGTTCGGGCCGAGTTTTTTCATACCCGGACCCGACCCGCGAGTCTGTCCCAAAAACCCGGACCCGGCCCGTTTACTAAACGGATTTTTTTCTTAACCCCAAACTCGGCCCGTCGGGTACCTGCGGGCCCCGTAGCCATGCCACGATTTGGGCCCAAACCGTGGTTCAATCCCAAAAAAAAAAAAAAATTCTGCCTGAAGCCCATACCATGGCCCAAAAATTAAATAAAAAATGTTTGCCCAGATTCAAGCCTTGATTTTGGGCAAACATAAATTTTTTTTTTATACTAGCAGGAGTATACTTAGGTAGAGAAAATCAAAGAAATCAAAGGATGAAAATTGAAAAATTGAAAAATAAAAAGAACCACCAGGAAATCATGGATGAACAATGACCAAAGATTTATGATTTTCCCTTTCAAAATCACAAAAACAAACACAAATCCTGACACAAACACAAACCCAAAAATATCAAATTTATAATTTTCCCATTCAAAATCACAAACACAAACACAAATTCAAATTTATGATTTTTCCCATTTAAAATCACAAACACAAACACAAACACAAAAATTTCAGATTTATGTTTTCTCTTTCAAAATCACAAACACAAACACAATCACAAACAACTCACATGATTGAGACGAAATGAACCCAGAAAAAAAAATAGAAAAAATAGAAAAAAAAAAAAGATAGAGAACGAGGTGGTTCGGTGGAGACAAATGGAGGAAGCGAGGCGGCTGGAGGTGCAAGTGATGGCCGGCGGTGAAGGGCTTCAGGCTGATCAGGCCGACGGTGACAGATGTTCAAGCCGACGGTGACAGATCGGAGGTTGGGTGTGATGAAGAGGGACTGACCAAGTGAGAGTGGGAGAGGAGAAAAAGAGTAGGCAGGCAGCTCAGAGTGATTGTGTGAAATGGGAATATGGGGTTAGGGTTTTTTTTTTTTTTTTTTTTTTTTTAACTTATATATATACGGGGGTATTTTAGTATTTTTAACTTATATATATAAATGGGTCGGGTCCGGGTTCGGGCTGGGTTTTTGCCAAAACCCGGACCCGACCCAGACCCGCTTCAGGTTCTTTTTTTAAAACCCATACCCGACCCTATAATTTATCGAACTGGGTAAAATCCGGCCCATTAGGGTCGGGTCGGACTGGGTATCCACAGGTCGGATATAAATTGCCATCCCTAGTTGACTCACTCCCAAAACGCCAAAAAATTATGTTTGTTTATTGCAATTGTAACCTAGCTTTTATTTATATATTGTAAACTACTTTTATAATAGATTTGACTTAATTGGGATGAGTCAATTTGGTAGTGGTTTTTTGGTTTTCCTTGTCAAACGTTCTCCATTAATTTTCCTTTCTGCCACCATATCCTGTGTTATCTATTTTTTATTTAGAAAGTTGGTGACTTGCTAGTTTCATTGGTTAAATATGCTTGTACTAATATTCATTTATGTGTAAGTGGTGTGGTTGATTAAGTAAGTAGTATAGTCCTAAATTGGATACTAAAGGGGATAATAAGTAGTTAATATAATATAATTGGAACCAAATTTTTGGTTTAAACTTTTGGATCAAATGATGTCCTTATATGTTATATTAGCCTTTCAATTGGAGTCTTCCCAAGACATGTTCCCCAACAATTGATGACTTGTAAAAGTAAAATGAATGGCCCTGTGGATTGAATGCTCGTCATCTATCTAGGCTAGCCTGTAGATGTAATGCTTGTCTGTTAATGTTTTGACAAATTTTTCAATTTCTCATAAAAGTAGTTTAAAAATTTTCCTAACATAACCTACAATCAAAAGACAGTCGAGTTATGAAAAGTCTTTCGCTACTCAAAAGGCAATTCAAGTTTTCAAAACTCTTCCAAAGAAAAGAAAAGAGTGATCAATCAAAAGTAATGAATAGGAAACTTCCTCACCTCTTCTTATTCCTCTTTGAGATTTCGTTGCACCTTCCTTCTTCTATTCCTTGACAGTGTCCCCTAAATCCTCAAGGGTCAAACCCCAGCACCCACCACACCCCCCCCACCCCCCCCCCCCCCCCCCAAAAAAAAAATCCAAAAAGTGTTAGCATTCTCTCCTATTGGAATGGATTCAGAAAAATTGTCATCTATAAAGCATTTCAAAGCGAAAGACAATTGACATTACTAAAAAGTTTGAGGGTCAGGTGTTCAACTTGCACCCAAGAGGCGGGTCCCATCAGCTTCCTTAGCATTTGCCTTGGCTTCCTCTGAATTGTGCTCGTAATCATAAGTTTTGGATTTGTTTTAACTATCCAATTTTATCCCTACACTTTCCTTTTGTAAGTCACTCTCAAATCTTAATAGATTTCCAATAATACATTTCTCACCGCCATAAACCATGAGAATTTGAACATTGTGAAATTGTTAATTATTGCAGAATAGATAACATAGGCTTTCCTTAAATAAAGAAACTATCGTAAGTCAATATGCAAGAAGTTTGGAAAGGAATAAAGTTTAGTAGAAATTTTCAAAATAAATGAAACCAAACGATGATATATGAATTTTGGTGACTTGAAGGAAATTACTAAGAGGATCAAAACACATGGCCTTATGGTCATGATTAACATCTCTTTTTGGGTGAATTCCCTCATTTAAACTTGATAAGAGCTTAAAGCAACCAAATTAGCCTAATTAGGTACAAAACCTGGACAAAATGGGCTTCTGCCCTTTTTTGGCAAATTAATTAGCCTTTTACCTTTCTTCCCAAACTAAATAGGGAAATGCCCCTCTTTTGAAAATCGAGTTTCTTAAAATCGAGTTAAAAAAAAAAAAAATTCTGGAGCCCTATAGTGACGTTTTTAAGGACCTATAGTGACGTTTTAAAAACCTATAGTGACGTTTTATAACTTGATATCCATGAAATCGAGTTATAGGTAATAAAATTGCCTATAACTCAATTTCATAGATATCAAGTTACAAAACGCCACTATAGGTCCTTAAAAACGTCACTATAGGTCTTTGAAAACATCACTATAGGGCTTAACTCGATTTTCAAAAAAGGGGCATTTCCCTATTTAGTTTGGGAAGAAGGGAAAAAGGCTAATTAATTTGCCCGAAAAGGGCAGAAGCCCATTTTGTCCTACAAAACCTATACCAGACATTTAATCGAGCATCTGGAGAGAACCATCCACTTCATTCTTCTTGAACAAAGCCAAATATCTTAAATTTATTTGGAACAAAAACACCATTTTAACTACAATTTTTACTCCGTTGAAGTCTCAAAACCATCTACCTTGATTTTTTTTTTCAATAACAATAAGTTACAACTTACAACAAATTGGAAGCCATCTCAATCTAATGTGTTTTAATCAAAAAATAAAAGGTAATTGACATTTTCTTTAAGAAAAAAAAATTTTAATTGACTTTTGAGAAATGCTATGTACTGTCCATAACATTTTTACAATAAATTTTAAGTGGCAGATTATTATTAGTGAGTAAAAAAGTAATTTCAGTACTATGAAAGTGTTATGAAAATGTTATGGATGTAACACTTTTCATAATTTCTTTTTTAAATGCTATTAAGATGATATCAGGGCTTGAAGCTCCAACAATGGCTTCTAATCCTAACACTACTACTCTTCCACAAGCAGAATCTTTCACTCAAAATACCTTGAATTCTTCCATGGCAGATGAATCAGCCAACAATCCATACTTTCTCCCTGTTGTAGAGAATCCAGGGATCATTCTCTCTTCACAACCTTTGATAGGTCCAAAGAATTACGCTGCTTGGACCAGATCTATGTTCTTGGCCTTGAGTGTTAGGAACAAATTTGTGTTCGTCAATGGAGCAATTTCCAAACCAGAGGTTACTTCGCCTCTGTCTAATTCTTGGTGTAGATGCAATACCATGGTTCTTTCATGGTTAGTCAATTCTCTTAGCAAGGACATTCAAGTAAGTGTGAGGTATATCAACACTGCTCAAGATTTGTGGATCGGTCTATGAGATCGTTTCTCTCAAGAAAGTTAATTGAGGCTCTATAAGTTGCAGAAGGAGATTTCTCATCTTACTCAGGGTCAATTATCGGTGAGTTCCTACTTCACTAGATTCAAAACTCTCTGAGATGAATATGCAAATTATCAATCTTATGGTTCTTGCACTTGTGTTTACACCTGTGGCTTTGATAAGACACAAATTGAGATTCAATAGAAAGAGCTTGTTTTTCATTTTTTGATGGGATTGAATGATAGCTATGATCACATCATTGGCCAAATTTTAATTGCTGAGCCCCTTCCTTCAATCGACAAGGTTTGTTCTTTGATTTTACAAGAGAAACGCAGAAAAATAGGTCATGGAATCAATGTTATGGTTGAACCTACTGTCTTGTATGCCTCTAATGGTAGTAACCCTAATTTTAGCCCCAATTTTAGGCCTACTCAAAATCAAGGCTATAATGGAGGAAAAAAGGGGAAGTCTAAGAAAGAGAGGCCAGTTTGCACCTATTGTGGTTTGATTGGACACATAGCTGACAAGTGCTATAAACTTCATGGATATCCCCCTTGTTATAAACCAAAAGGGAATGCTCCTATGGCAAATCGAGTTTTTGGTGCTTTTCATTCAGGAAATTCAGATGGCTTAGATGGTTCTTTTGGTTAAGCACAACATTGTTTCATCAATGGGAAAAGTGCCTATGGTGCTTCACAATCAGGTGTTAATGCTTCTGGTATGCAACTTGATGCAATGGTCTTTCCTTCATAGAATTTTTCTTCATAGTTTCAAGGATCCTCATCACAATCACTTCAGTGTCCTATTTCACAATCTTAATGTGAGCAATTGCTATCATATTTGTCAATTCTTAAGGATAATGCTGGTGCAAGTTCTGGAACACCACCTGCTCATCAAGCTGCAACTGTGATGACAACAACTGTTGACACTTCTTCATCCAACAAATTTGTCAATAATTTCTCAGGTAATCCCTTTTGGATTCCTCCCAATATGTCTCATTCCATTTTCTCTACTCATTTAGTAGATAGAAAAGCCTAAAAATCCAGTAATTGGATCATAGACATAGGAGCCACTGACCATATGGTTCATTCAGTGACTCAATTAACTACAGTTACTTCTATTGTTCAAACTTATGTTTCCTTGCCTAATGGGGAGCAAGCCATGGTTACACACATAGGAACAATTAGGATTTCATCCACATTAACTCTTACTGATGTGCTTTGTTTGCCATCATTTAGTTTCAATTTGATTTCTGTTAGTCAACTTACAAAAGCATATTTTTGCTATTTAATTTTTCTTGGCAACTGCTGTTTTATCTAGGACCTGGCTCATTAAAGCATGATTGGTCTGGGTAAAGAAAGCAAAGGCCTATATCTGTTGCAAAATTTTCCACAACATGCATCCTTTTTAGCTCTTGCTGCTTCACATTTATCTTCTATTTCCTCAGATTTGTGGCATGCACGTTTGGGTCATCCTTCCTTTTCAAAGATACTTTTGTTGAATAAATCTATACCTTTTGTTTCTGAAAATAAGTCACAATGTTGTGATATTTGTCATTTTGCTAAGGAAAAGAAGCTTACTTTTTTTGTAAGTGAGCATATTTCTGTTTCACCTTTTGAACTTGTACATTGTGACTTGTGGGGACCTTTCTTTACTGCAACTAATGAAGGTTACATATATTTCTTAACTATTATTGATGATTTTTCTAGATGTACTTGGGTTTTTTTGCTTAAAAACAAATCTAACACTGAATTCTTAATTCCTCAATTTGCTACAGTGGTGGAAACACAATTTGAAAAGAAAATTAAATGCATCAGAAGTGACAATGGGACTGAATTTTACTTACAAAATTTCTTTAAGAGCAAAGGCATTTTGCATCAATTGTCCTGTGTTAGGACACCACAACAAAATGCCATTGCTGAAAGGAAGCATCAACATATTCTTAATGTTGCTAGAGCTTTGAAGTTTTAGTCTTAGATTCCTTTGTCATATTGGGGTGATTGTATTTTAACTGCAGTGTACTTGATCAATAGGACACCTTCTAAAATTCTGCATAACAAAACCCCCTTTGAAATGCTCTTCAATAAGCCTCCTTCTTTTACTCACTTAAGGTGTTTTGGCTATCTTTGTTTTATTTCTACTTTGCCTTATAATAAACACAAATTTGCATCTAGAACTAGAAGACGTGTTTTCTTAGGCTATCTCTATGGCATCAAATGTTACAAAATTTTGGATCTTCACTCTAATTCTATACACATCTCCAGGGATATAGTTTTCTATGAGAATATATATCCTTTGGCTCAAAATTCTTCTTCTTTACTTTCTTATAATGTTGATTTTGTTTTTCCTCATTCTAATTCTGTTGGTGAACCTGCTCCATTTCTATCTACATCTTCTTATGAACTCCCCACTTCTACTTTACATACCACTCCATCTGTACCTCACTAACCAGATTTAGCTAATGTTGTTCCTACTTCACCTAATGTTATTTCTTCTCATAATTTTGATACTCCTTGTTCCATTGATCTTCCTCCTTCCACTTCCACTAATATTGATCCCATTTCCACATCTTTTTCAGCTGTTGTTCCTAGAAGGTTAACCAGACCACACCACCCACTTGCATATCTCACAAATTACTCTTGTGAGGCAGTGGTTTCTAAACCTTCACCAGGGTCACCTTATGATATTTTAGATCATCTCAGTTATGAGAACCTTGGTAGCACTTTTAACTTTTTTGTCATGTTCGTTACTACTACACCTATAGAACCTATTCATTTTTATCAAGCAATGAAATCTGTAGAGTGAAGAGTAGCAATGGATAAGGAGATTGATGCTTTAGAGCAGAATAATACATGGGCACTCACTCCTTTACCCTTTGGGAAGGTTCCCATTGGATGTAAATAGGTGTACAAGATCAAGTACAACCCTGATGGGACCATTGAAAGACACAAGTCGTCTTGTTGCTAAGGGGTACACCCAAAAGAAAGGGCTGGATTATTCTGAAACTTTTTCCCCTATAGCAAAGTCTGTTTCTGTTAGAATGGTCTTAGTCTTGGTTGTTGTGAAAGGTTGGTTTTTACATCAATTAGATCTAAACAATGCCTTCCTACATGGTGATTTGGCTGAGGAAGTTTACATGTCTTTACCACCTGGTTTTCATAGTAAGGGGGAGAACTTGGTGTGTAAATTGAACAAAAGCTTGTATGGATTGAAGTAGGCTTCCAGGTAATGGTTTGAGAAGCTTTCCACAACCATCTTCAGTTTGGGTTTTGTGCAATCAAAGGAAAATTATTCCCTTTTCACACATTCCCAAAGATCTTCATTTACCATCTTATTGGTGTATATGGATGACATTTTGTTGATAGGCAAAATCCAGATTGTGTGAAGGAATTGAAACAGGTTCTTGACAGAAAGTTTGGCATTAAGGACCTTGGCTTATTAAGGTATTTTATTGGTCTTGAAGTGGCAAGGACTGATAAAGGAATTAGCCTAAACCAAAGGAAATATGCATTGGAAATATTCAAAGATACTAGTTATTTGGACTACAAACCTAGCAAGCTGCCTATGGAATAGAATTTGAGACTATCAAAGTATGAAGGTGCTCTTCTAGCAAACCCAAGTAAGTATAGAAGACTTATAGGAAGATTGATGTATCTGACACTGACCAGGCTAGACATCACTTATGCAGTACATAGGCTGAGCTAATTTCTTACTCAACCTAGGGAACCTCACATGTTGGCAGTGAACAAGCTGCTTCAATACATTAAGGCATCACCTGGTAAAGGCCTTTACTTCTCTAGCAGTTCAGATTTGCAAATAAAATCATATTGTGATGCAGATTGGGCTAGCTGCCTAGATACTAAGAGGTCTTTGACTGGCTATAGTGTGTTCATTAGAGATTTCCTAATTTCTTGGAGGTCAAAGAAGCAAAGTGTGGTCTTTAGATCATAAACTGAGGTTGAATATAGAGCCATGGTAACAGTGGCTTGTGAAATCAATTGGGTTCTACAATTGCTTAAGGATTTGAGAGTCTATCATCCTAAACCAACTATGGTTTTTTGTGACAATTAGGCTACATTGCATATAACTGCTAATCCTGTATTCCATGAAAAGACAAAACACATTGAAGTTGATTGTCACCTGGTGAAAGAGAAATTTCAAGAAGGGAAAATCAAAACTTTTCATGTGGCTATTTATTCTCAAGTTGCTGACATCTTTACTAAGGCATTGGGCATTTCAGCTTTTACTAGGTTGGCAAGTAGACTTGGTCTTATAGACATTTGTGTTCCTAAAAGGGTTAAGCTTGATTTATAACTTCAAGTCACTGAACAATTTGTGGTTCAGGACTTGAGGGGGAGTGTTAGGACAAAGTCAAGGAAATTGAGTAATGGTAGACAAAAGGGAAACGACTTCGTTTAGAGGAAGTCAAGGATGAAAACAGAGTCGTTTAATTTAAAGAGTTCAGTTTGTTGTGAGTGGTGATAGGCCAAGAATGTATTGACCACTTGTGATAAATCAGCCAATTAATTAGCCAAGTTAATTAATTAATTCAATTAACATGCAATAACGCGTGGTAGCACAATCAAATCACCAAATAACTAAATGCAGCGGAAAATAAATTTGACATGGTGATTTGTTTACGAATGGGAAAACCTTCAAGGCAAAAACCCTACCGGGTGAATTTAAGGTCATCACTCCTGAGAATCCACTATTATCAAAACAAGTGGTTACAAGTAAAGGAATCTCAATACCTTATACCAACCTACCGTTAAACTCTTATCCCAATACCCAATTGAACTTGTTCTATAGTGACAATCTCTCATTTTCAATGCACGGTTCCCAGTACGTGACTAACCAATCGATGCACGGATCCAAGTACGTGACTAACACACCAACTTGAGAAGGATGTTGGCTACAAAGTTCTTTATTTCATCCACACGATGAAGATCAAGAATCTTCTTGGTTATAAAACCCTACGATGTACAAACGCAGTAGCTTCTTTAAGAGAAAGATGAACTAGGGCATATGTCTCCGGTCAAAATATGCTTGAATAAAACCTTTGCATCAAGTTGCATCAAGTGTGATAACCCTTAAAATAATCCTTATATATGTTTAGGGTTATGAGAAAAGAAATCCTAAACACATACATATGGATATGTGTGAAATTAGATCTAAAAAATTGATTTTCATAATTCTCGATAGATACAGCTATCGAGCTTCACATTTTAAACCTCGATAGATATATCTATCGAGCTTTAAAATATAGTACTTCTTCACTTGATTTTTGAACAGATTTACATGGCTTCAATACTTGGACTTAAATTTCTTGTTCCTTGAAGTATTAAACACATCCTAGATCTACCCAATTACAAGTAAAGTGTGTTTTGTCAAAGGATTAGCCAATTCTAAATGACATATGTTCTTAACATGATTCACATATGTCCTAACATTCTCCCCCTTTTGCAATCAGTGATAAAACCACAACAAACAAAGGAACATATGAAAGAAGTCATAAATTACTCAACTCATATTCACTTGTTGAATACAATAAAATCTATCCTAACACTTACTCTTGAAAAACTTTGCAAGAAGAGAGTTCATGGCATGAAAGACTTTGACAACCTGTATTTCTGAAACACTTTAAACAAAATCATCATGACATCTTAGTTTATATATCAATAATGAGTACAAGGTTTGCTATCACAATGTAAGAACAATGTATCTAGAAAGTAAAGAAAAGAAAAAAAAATACATAAGTCCTCACTACATCCCTCAAAAGATAAACACTCCTCCTAACAAAAATGTCCTAAGAAAAGAAAAAATACATGTCCTCATACCCAAAACTACTCCCCATTTTTGTCACGAATGACAAAGGGCAAGTCACTGAGAAGCAATCGTCTTATCGTCATCGGAAGAGCTAGCATCCTTATCAGCAGTAGCATCAGCATCACTACTGGAGTCACCATTGTCATCCTCATCCTCAGAAGCCTTTGGAGGCAAGCTTGTCATCGTGCAATACGAATGACATAGGTGTTCACCTGATACAACTCAGTAGTGAGTGTATTGAGGCGAGCATCCATGTGCTGAAGCTGCGCCATAATCGCCTCGAGGGTCACACCACCCGCAGAAGAAGAAGGAGCGGAAGAAGTCGAAGGAGTCCCATCTCGATCCGTGGCCGCTTCGGTCGAAGTTGGGCCTCGCTCTGTCTGACAAACGCTGCGCTAATGGCACACATCACGGTGAAGTGAAGAGACTCGAGATAGGAGACAGACACATGGTGAAGAATCCGCGTGATGGCATAAGGGAAAATAAGCTTATCACGAGTCACCGTATCCTTATAAACATCTATAAGGGAGAGTATGAAGTGAGAGAGAAAGTCAATAGTAAGTCCCTCAAGTAGGGATAGCAAAAAATGAGCACGAGGCTCAGTAATCGAATTATAGTGAGACAAGGGATGTAAAACAAATGTCATCACCATATTCAGGAACCGTGGACCTTTGGCAAAGCCCGAGTAAGGGGTGTTTTGACATTCACCCCAAGATGAGGGTGTCTCACATAAAAGAGACATAAGTTCGTCTTTGGACACAGTCCGAAGATGAGGATAGCCAGGGTAGTCAGCAAACTTTATCCTTGAAACGTGTAGTACCTCGGATATAAGATCCGGAGTGACTACAATACGCGTACCTCGAACGCGAGTGATGAAATGAGGTATGAAGTAATCAAATCTGTGCATATTGGATTAAAACTCCTATATGATCACAGAGGGACAGCTAACCGAGATGTCACAAAGGGACTCCCAACCCCTACTATGAATGATAGAGGGTAAGTCAGTATCAGAAAAAATCGAAAGGATGACTTCGTGTTCCGAATGAAAGCCGCGTCGAGAAAAGTTCTTCGAAAAGTCCTGACGGGCTTTATCATCACGGAACTTGACAAAAGGAGGAGTAGGATCGGAAGAAGATGATGCCTCGAAATGAAGAGGGTTCCAAGACAGAGCAGACTTGCACTTAGGTGCCATACACAAACTAACTATGAGAGAGAGAGAGAGAGAGAGAGAGAGAGAGAGAGAGAGAGAGAGAGAGAGAGAAAAAGAAAGAGAGAGAGAGAGAAGCAGAAGAGTACCAACAAGACAAGCATAAGAGTACCAATAAGACATGCAGAAGAGTACCAACAAGATCAATATAAAAAAGATAGAAAAGAGAGGTACGTATGCATGAAAGATGCATGAACATGTGACATGCAACAATAAAAACATCATAGGCTCAGCTCATTCCAATCCTACTAGCACACAAGATTTCAACATAGAAAACACACATCTATAATGCATGAAATATTGTGCAAATGCAAATGTGATGCAATGCATGAGCACATGGGATCATTTAAAAAAAACCCAATGCAAAAATTTTACAAAAACTTCATTAATTTTGAAAAACCCCAAAAGTTAGGTCAAAATGAATGAAATGCATGATTTATGAGAGAAATAGATCATACCAAAGGGAAGAAGCAAAGATTTGGCCGAATCAAGTGGGGAAGATGAAGAGTTTGAGTGAAAGGTGTTCGGGAGAGAGAGAGAGAGAAGTTTTTCTGTCGAGAGAAATCAGAGAGAAATGAAAGAAATGTCGCGCTGAGGCTATATATAGAAAACACGAAACTCGATGGATCGACAGGTCTCGAGAGCTATCGAGCACTAATTCTCGACAAATTTATCTGTCAAGGTCCTATCGAGAGCTGTCCATAGCAAAGAGACCTCGATAGATTGAACTGCTATCGAGCATTTATGGAGCAGGTAAAATGTTGCTCGATGGATCGAGAATCTATCGAGCAGCTATTGAGACAAATTCTCAAAAGTTTCGATGGATCAAGGTTGTGTTAACTTCTGTCAAGAAAGGAAGATCAAAGATCTCAATAAATAGCCTAGCTGTCGAGAGGTGTCGAGAAGCTATCGAGACGTGCAAAAACAGTTTTTTCAAAGAAGAGAAAAACACAAAAATGAATGCAATCAAGCATGCTATTCAACCAAAGATCCAATCAACATTTTAAGCTCTCAAAACATCTCTCAACAAGAAAAAAAAATCAAGAATAAAGATCCAAAACACACACATAGACACTAAAAAAGTCTAACCAATTTTATATTTCAAAAACAAGTCAAGACAGTTTAGTGAACATACATTAACACGTGTATTCTTTGTGATGGCTAAATCACATTGTACCTACACATGTATCAAAAATAACAAAGAATTTGCCTGTTGTGTGTGAAAAACATCGTAAGATTGCTTAAGTTTCTACATGTTATGACGATTTGAGATATGAGAAAATCAATTTAATTCACACACAATCATAACTACTTGATGGAGATTATCACCTTCGAGGTACATCCTATAATTCCTACATCTCCTAGAAGACATGCTTGCAATCATATATAAAGCATTTTGATTTTTTTTGCTTTTATCATTCTTTGCATATTTTTCTTTTGTTAAGCATAACATGCATGGGCATATAAGAGAGAGAAAAGAAATACCCAATTATGTTAAGCTTTTGACATTGCACTTTTGCTATACCGAAGCATACAGATATCTTTTCATGATTGGTGGGCAACAGTGGTGAGATAGTTATTTATGCCTTTCTTTTATGATTTTTTTAATCCTTCCTGTCAAAAAGAGTGATACAAGTGTTAAGTACAAGAGATTGCTTAATCTTACTCATCACAAACACGACCACAAAGCTCACTTACTTAATTGTACATAGAGATGTTCATCTAAGTTACAAAAGATACAAAGTTTAGAAAACTTTGTTTCAATTACCAACCAAGGTACACAAGTACTAATGTACACAAAACACACATTATTTTTGTATTTTTCTAATTTTTCACTTTTTTATGAAAAAAAGAAAAGCAAAAACTGACAACAAACAAACAAAAACATGTTAAACAAAGAAAAGAATAAAAACTAGACTGACTCAAAAACAAGAAAGCAAAATACACAAGTAATGCAAGCAAAAAGAGAGGGGAAGAATTGAAAAGTGAAAAGTGACTAAATCACTTAGAGTCTTTTTCTTTCCACACCTTGGAAGAACCTTTCCGTTTAGTAAACCCTTGATCCGACGATGAAGGGGAAGAATTGAAACTGTTCAAGTTCTAAACGAATATGAGGGCTTTGAGAAGATCTCCAAAAGGAGCAAGGATGGAAATTGATTCTGGTTTCTGGAAGAGATCATACTGTTGTTCTGTTGAGTGGCTAACCATTTATAGCAATTTGGTCGAGTATGTCGAGTAGCTTTACAGTGATGACAGAGATGCTGCTTCTTCTGTTTAGACTTTTGATTATTGTTTTTCTTAGCCCTAGGGTTTTTAGTCTCTTTCTTATCAAGCTTAGGGGGTGCTCCTAAGATAGATTTACCCTTGTCTATGTTCTCATTAGTGAAAACAGTTTTCACATTATTATTCTTAGATTCAACATTATTAGCAGGTGAAACAAACACAGTAGTGCTAGAAGAAGCAATATTAAAGGAAGAGAAATCATACCCCAAGCCGATTCGATCAAAAACAGATTTCTGAAAGCTAAGCATCTTATCAAGTTTTGCACTGGAAGTCCTCTCTAATTGAGCTATAACTTGAAACAGCTCCACTTCAAGCTTCTTGGTCTTTTCAGCCAAGAAATTGTTCTCAAACCGCAGTGCTCCAATAGTCTGATTAACTTCATCAAACTTTGTGGAAAGCTCTTCTCGATCAACTTCCACATCACTCAGCTTCTTGGTGGCCAGCCTATATAGTTTCTCATGCTTCTCAGTAACCTTGTACAATTTTTTATAGGCTGTATGGATATCATCTTGATTGTCCATTTTCTCGAACTTAGAATCCACCAAGTCCTCTTCATTATCTACGGTTTCTAAACCCCCATCAGTAGGATCAACTATAGCTGTGAAGGCATTCAAGATTCCCTCGACATCATTATCATCTGAATCATCCTCAGGTTCAGTGTCACTCAAGGTAACAGCAAGGGCTTTACTTTTCCCAATGGTCTTGAGATAAGTTGGACATTCTTGTTTCATATGTCCGAAACCTTAACATCCGAAGCACTTTGGTCTGGTGGGAACAATGTACTAACCGCCATTCCTTCCATCCTTCTTCCCTTTATCTTGGCTCTTGAATTGTGAAGAACTGGACGGCTTACAGTCTTTGTCGAATCCTTTCGCATTGGCATTCTTCATGAACTTTTTGAACTGCCTTGTGATATAGGATTTCATCTTAGAATCCTCATCATTAGAAGACTCATCGGTGTCACTACTTTTGGCCTTTAGTGCCATGCTCTTACTCTTGCTCTTGCTTGATTTCCCAATTCTAGTCAAACCAAATTCATAGGTCTGCAAGTTACCAACCCGCTCTGTCAAAGGATTTTGATCAATGTCCTTTGATTCCTCAATAGCGGTGATCTTGGCATGAAATCTCTCTGGAAAAGATCTGAGTACCTTTCTAACAATCTTGCGTTTGGGAATGGTTTCCCCAAGATTAAAAGCAGAGTTTACTATGCCCTTGAGCTTGGCATAGAACTCATCGAACGACTCATCCTCCTCCATCTTAATCTTTTCAAAGCTCGAGGTAAACCTTTGAAATTTTGAATCCTTGATAGCCTTGGTTCCTTTATAGGTTATTTGGAGGATGGTCCATGCTTCCTTTGCAATTTCAGTGGAGGATATCTTCTTGAATTCCTCATTCGTGACCGCACTGAATAAAACATTCAATGCCTTGTTGTTGAAGTTAGCCGTCTTGATCTTAGCACCATCCCAATCAGCCGACACTTCCTTTGGCTTAGTCCAGCCTATCTTCACAACTTGTCACACTTTTTCATTTAATAATTGCAAGAAAGCTCTCATGCGTACTTTCTAGTATGCATAGTTAGTGCCTTCAAATAAATGAGGTATAATTAAAGATTGTCCTCTATCCATGACAACAGGGGTCAATGGATTACACAACAAAGATTGACCCTAATCAGAGTGTAACCGCTCTGATACCACTTGATAGGCCAAGAATGTATTGATCCCTTGTGATAAATCAACCAATTAATTAGCCAAGTTAATTAATTAATTCAATTAACATGAAATAACATGTGGTAGCACAAGCAAGTCACCGAATAACTAAATGCAACGGAAAATAAATTTGACACGATGATTTGTTTATGAATTGGGAAAACCTCCAAGACAAAAACCTCACCGGGTGAATTTAAGGGCACTACTCCCGAGAATCTACTATTATCAAAACAAGCGGTTACAAGTAAATGAATCTCAGTATCTTATACCAAACCTACAATTGAACCCTTACCCCAATACCCAATTGGACTTGTTCTCTAGTAACAATCTCTCCTTTTCAATGCATGGCTTATAGTACATGATTGACCAATCGATGTAAGAATCTAAGTACGTGACTAACACACCAACTTGAGAAGGATGTTGGCTGCAAAGTTCTTCAGTTCATCCACATGATGAAGATTAAGAAGCACCTTGGTTACAAAACCTTACGGTGTACAAATGCAGCAGCTTCTTCAAGAGAAAGATGAACTAGGGCATATGTCTCCTGTCACAATATGCTTGAATAAAAACTTTGCATCAAGTTGCATCAAGTGTGACGGTCCTTAAAATAATCCTTATATATGTTTAGGGTTGTGGGAAAAGAAATTGTAAGGTTGAATTTATTCAACCATCTAATTGGCTTTATTCCGTGCCAAATTTGCTTGTAATTCAGCATTTAGTAACCCTGTATTTAGGTGGGTTTGATGTAAGGGTAGTGAGTGAGATAGAGTGAAGATTGCTCAAGAGTGTGCAAGAAAACAGAGACTCGCGGCTGGGACTCGCGGGTTACTAGCGGCTGCAAGCCGCCAGACGCAGCACACGTGCCAAGCATGCTGGAAGGTGAACAGTCATGCAAGCTGGAGCACTACAGGACAAAACAGGACAACTGACCATACGGTTATCTCGCGACTGGATCTCGCGACTTGGTCAAGCCGCGAGCCACCCCTGTTTTGTAAAACCTGACGTTTCACATTCCTCTCCCACTCCAGTATAAATACCCCTTTTACCCACGATTGTGAGAGAGCTTCCAGAGAGAATTTTGAGAGAGAAACCCTAAAGAAAAATGAAAGTTCAAAAACGTGTAAAAACACCTTTGAACGTTTAGACCCCCAAATTACAACTTAACCAATTCAAGCAATATGTCAAACAACTAGTGTGCGGAAACTTAACATATGCTATAATATGAAATTGGTTAAAAACTATCTAAGCCATAACAAAATAAGATCCACAGCAGATAATAAAAAGGCAAAGATAGAGAGGAAGGAAGATGCAAACACAAAGACAACACGCGATGTGTTATCGAAGAGGAAACCGAAGCCCTCGGTGTAAAACCTCTCCGCCGCCCTCCAAGCGGTAAACAATCCACTAGAAAATACAGTTGGGATACAAGGACAACAATAGACCCTCCAAGCCTAATTTACCCAGTGCACCTAAGCCCTCCAAGCTTCTTGCTCCAACGAGGTTGCGCCGAACCTTTTTCTTTTCTAGCTTCCCGGATTCCGCTACTAGACCATAGCATCAACCAATGAAGATTGGTTCCTTCCTAACTGCTTCCCAGAAATCCAAACAACTGTCTCACAGTGATGATGATGGTGAGAACCAGGTTTGGTATAATGCCTCTCAAGGATTTGACAATGGAGAGGAAGAGGGTTGGGGAATTTGGAGAGACTCTAAGGTATAGATTGTGGGTGAATCAATCTTGTTTTTCTTTAGGGTTTCTCTCTCAAAATTCTCTCTGGAAGCTCTCTCACAATCATGGGTAAAAGGGGTATTTATACTGGAGTGGGAGAGGAATGTGAAACGTCAGGTTTTACAAAACAGGGGTGGCTCGCGGCTTGACCTCGCAGCTTGACTAAGTCGCGAGATCCAGTCGCGAGATAACCGTATGGCCAGTTGTCCTATTTTGTCCTGTAGTGCTCCAGCTTGCATGACTGTTCACCTTCCAGCATGCTTGGCACGTGTGCTGCGTCTGGCGGCTTGAAGCCGCGAGTCACCCGCGAGTCTCAGCCGCGAGTCTCTGTTTTCTTGCACACTCTTGAGCAATCTTCACTCTATCTCACTCACTACCCTTACATCAAACCCACCTAAATACAGGGTTACTAAATGCTGAATTACAAGCAAATTTGGCACGGAATAAAGCCAATTAGATGGTTGAATAAATTCAACCTTACAATCTCCCCCTTTGGCTATTCCGTGACAAAACCCTAAAACAGACTCTAGACTTAACATGTGAGTTGGGAACAGTTGAACAAAACTCACTCACACCTAACTCTAGAAGCTGTGAAGCACTTGAATCATATGAACATAATACTCCTGAAACACAACAATACACCATGATCATTGTAAGCAGAAAATTATAAAATGCATATAAAACAGGCAATATGTGATCAAGCAAAGATGGAGTTAAGAAACAAACCATGGCTTGATCAACCAAGTGAACACCACAAGGTAGTGATCACAGTGCTCATTCACACTTGGAATGAACACAAGGACATACAAGTTAACAAGCACAAGGCAAGACACTTGTATGTTCAACACTCAACCAATGCATAACACACAAGGTATATGCATCTAGGAACAATCCTACAAGGGCACAAGAGTGACAGTACATAAACCAAAATGCAGAACATTTAGATCAAAGTACTGATTTCAACATAGCATAAAGGCTGCATTAAGCAAGGTACATACCATAAAGCCTACAAAAACATGCATAAAACATAAACCCTAAAAGCTTACACAAGCACATGGGTACAAATTACAAGTCATCCTGAATAACATCAGCAAAACATATTAAAGATTAAGCCAAGAGTATAGGTTAAGAGTTAGAAACAACTATACACCAAAACACAGTGTATCAAACACAGTGTATCAAACCCATAAAAACACTAAGAGTAAAAACACTATGCATAAAACATAAACATATATAAACAAAGTCTTTGAATTTGACAACTCCCCCTCAACACATTACTCCCCCTTAAGAGCTGCTTTTCTGCTTCTCAATCATCAATGTCATTATCAACAGAAACATCTCCCCCTTTTTGACAGGAATGGCCAAAGGGTCACTGTGCAGGCTGAGTGGTGAAGCTGTCAAGTTTTGCAGACAAAACATCAATCTGGTCCTGCATGGCTCTCATCCTCTCAGAGTGCTCAGTCTGGATTTCTCTGATCCCATCAAGTCTTTCCAGAATGATTTGGAAAGCATCTGGAGGTGTATCTGAAGAAGTTGATGCTCTGGGTCTTTTACCACTCCTCCTGGGTGTTGAGGTTGATGCATGCCCTGCTGCCTCTGCTTCAGTATCCATTGGGACACCTTCTCCTTCATCACCTTCATCTTCTTCTCCTGGAAGCCTAACACTTATCCTTTTGCAAGTAAGCTTGTTAATTACAGAAGGTGTGGACATGGGACTGATGTCTTGAGGGATTGGAACACCCTTCCTTCTAAAAATCCTCATCAGCAAGCCGGGAAAGATCAATTTTGGCCTAGAGGTTGTTCTTGTCTCATCCACAATAGTGTCATATATGTGGAAACTTATGTCTATGAAATTCTTTTCTTTGAGATCCATCAGAAAGATTGCTCTAGCACAATTGATTGTAGTCAACTTCTTAATGGGATAGAGGTTAAACATCATGATGATTGTTAGACACCTCATGTCCACTGGAAAGGCAGTGGTATTCAAACATTTCCCTTCTCTCTGCCCACCTATCCTTTGTTGAACTTTTTCAATAGAAACACTTGAATCATAAGCTACTTAGAAAAATCACATGGATAAACAAGCCTAAGATAGGAAACACATATAAAATCATCAGATATAGAAACTATCCTAAAGGCAGATATATGTCAATGAGACAGATAATGGAAAATGATAAGGCTCATAACCAGCATTGTGAAACTAACAGATGCACCCAATGGATTTACACAATAGAGCATGCACATTCATCACTGTAAAAACTCACAACCTCAAACGGAACAATTTGAAACAATTCAACAGCTCAAGTTCAGATAAAAGAAAAGACACACTAAGCTAAGCACAGGATGAAGTCCAGAAAGGAAACAACCAAGATCAACACAAACTTTAACAACAACATCCGCAAGCTAAGCATGAACAAAGAACAATGGCCAAAACACAAACCCATTTCTAAATTATGAACATATGCGAAAGATCAAAGGGAAAAACACAAAATCAAGTAGAAATGAGTTCAAAAATGAAAACCCATACCTGTGACATGAAGAATTTGAGCAGAAAATATGCAACAATGGAGATTGGAAATGGGAGCACGGAGTGTTTGGGAAGGAGATATTTTAGAGAGAAGATGAACAGTTCACAAATGTTCGAGGGAAAACTGAAAAAACGCTTTTAAAAACTGTCCCTATTTTTGCCAAACACGCGTTTTTCGCGACTGAGGTGAGTCGCCAGCAAGTCGCCAGGTTGAGCCGCCAAGACCCTCAAAGGAAAAATTTTGAAAAAATTTTTCTAAGTGTTTTTCGCGACTGGAAGGTCTACCCGCGAGGGAGTCGCGAGCTGAGCCGTGAAAATCTCTGAATAACCTCGCGACTGGACCTTTCACTCGCGAACAAGTCGCCAAAATGGACCCGCGAACACGCGACTAAGGCACGCGACTTGACATACCCGCGACTAAGTCGCCAAAACAGGGCAAAACTGGATTTTTGAAATTTTCAGATTTTTCAACAAAATACTTTCCAAAAACACCTAAAACACTCAAAAATCTTTTTGTGCTTGAAACAACAAAGATTGAGCATGTGAAAAACATATTTCATCAAGTACAATTACACAAATGATTATGGCATTCTTTGAACATAAACTTGTGTGTTGTGTGTGGATATCAACAATGAGATAGTCCTTAGTCTAATGTGAAGCTTCAATGATCAATTCAACCAAGGCATACACAATTAGCACTAGATCATGTGATCTATCTCACTTATAGAAATATGTATATATGACCTCCCACAAAACTTGATAACATGACTTGGAGCTTTACATTTGACTCCACTTTCAATCATAACATTTGATCTTTTTGATCCTTTTGAGACAACACCTCTCATTGTGAGAGAGAAATTTGATAAATCTCTTTAAGAAACAAGCCTTTGGCCTTTTGAATAAACATTTCTCTTTAATTTTTGGTCGCTTTCCCTTTTTCCTAGTCGAATACTAGTATGTGCGACAGGCTTTTGCAACTCAATATCTCTTTTCATTTGGAGATTTACATTCGGTGAGCTCTTTTTAGCAAAACAAAAATAAAGAGTGGGAAGATATATAGACACAAGTCTATGCATGTCTCAAGATCAACATAACCATTCACTAATCATTCATGACAAGTTTGAAGATCTATTTACAACAATCACATAGATTTCAAGATTTTTCCCACAGTGATATGAGTGCATGAAGACAAGCAATGCTCAAAAATGCACAAAGCCATTAGCACAAAGGTACAAGGCAAAACAAGTTTTGAGACAAAAACTCAACAAAGTCAATCAAGCTTTTTGATTTTCTATTTTTTTATGTGATTTTTGGATTTTTGACACAAGAAGCAAAAAGATTGATAAGACAAAAAAAATATGCACAAGAAGGCAAGCAAACAACCAATAGCAAAAACAGCAAGAAAAACAAACAAACATTGTCACAAAGCATAGGAAGTATTAATGCATGGACATGTTCTAATGCTTATGCATGAGTACCCTTTTTCACCCACACGTCACTTGCGTTTGGGGTGATTTCCTTATAGGATTGGGTACGGGAGTTAGGGCTTTCAAACCTTCGTGAGAAGCTTTCCAAGCAGTTGGTGAATGCACCAATCATCTTCATCACGTTCATCATTCCGGGATCACCATTCTGATCTCTAGATTGATCACCTGCCCAATTTCTTCTATCATTTCTAGGTCCTCCTGACCTTTGAGGAGTTGCACTGTTCTTTGCTCTCAGCTTTTGGCAATTTGGTCGGGTATGTCCTTGAAGTCCGCAATAATGGCACACATAAGTTGCTCTAGGACCTCTTTGTGGTCGTGGACGTGACTTGGCACGAGATTCAGACCTGCCCACAGATTGACTACGGGGATTCAGCATCCGTTGGTTCACCACATTCTTCTTCTCCTCCATCTTGAGTTTCTCATCAGTAAGGTCAGCTACAACTGGATCTTTGGCCTTTACAAACTTCACTTCTTTAGTGACATTTCCAGATGAGCTACTTCCTCCGGTATATCCCAATCCGGATTTGTCTGAAAAGCTCTTTTGAGATGAGATAACATCATCTAGCTTCTTGGTGGTGACCCTCTCTATTTTAGCATTTGCTTGCACAACCTCATTCTCAAGAAATCTCACTTTTGTGTAAGCTTCGGACAACTCACCATTCAAAGTTTCTATCTCGCATTTGGCCTCCCTATATCGGATTAGGAGACTTTTGTAGTCCTCCTCAGCCTTCTTCATTTTTCTCACAGCAGCCTTGGCCACCCTTGTGTACTCACCCGACTTCTCCAAGAGTGAGTTATAATTCTCTTGAAGATTTGTTGTGCTTTCTTCCTCTTCAGCATCTGATTCTTCAACAATTCCTAGTGATTCATCATCACTATGTTCTCCAAGGTCTCGTACAAGCAGATTCAACTCATCTGAAGACTCAACATGAGCAATAGTCATAAAAGCCGAATAGTTCCCCTCTCCATCACAGCTCTCTTCAGATTCTGAGTCAGACGAATCCGAGTCACTCAAGGTCGTGGCATACACTTTACCTTTCGATTTCAAATAATTCGGACATTCCTTCTTAAAGTGTCCATGCCCGTTACATTCGAAGCAAGTGACACCTTGTGTAGGTTGGGATTCTTTTCCATCTTTCTTTTTGAATTCCCTTTTCTCCCTTCCAGAACTTTGGAATTTTCTTCTATCATCAAATTTTCCATTATTTTTGAATTTCAAGAACTTTCTGAAATTTTTGACAAGGTAAGCAACATCTTTGTCAACCACATCTTCTCCCGATGAGTCTTGATCTTCCACCTTCTCATTAATGGTCTTTAGAGCAAGAGATTTACTCTTCCGTTGATTGGGCAGCGACATTTCATAAGTCTGCAAAGAACCCACCAGCTCCTGCACTTTGATGTCATCAAGGTCCTTGCTCTCTTCAATTGCTGTCACTTTAGCACGAAAACTTTTCGGCAATGATCGAGGGATCTTCCTTACAATCTTTGAATCCTCCGTTTTCTCCCCCAAGTTGAACTTACTGACAACCACCTCATTTAGCTTCCCATAGAAAGAGTCAAAAGACTCATCCTCACTCATTTTGAGCTCCTCAAACCGGGTGGTCAGCATTTGTAACTTGGTGTCCTTCACTTTCTTCGTGCCTTCATAGGTGGTTTCCAAAATCTCCCATGCTTCTTTGGCAATGGTAATGTGAGAAATCCTGTGAAATTCATCTGGAGACACATCACAGAAAATAGCATTTAAAGCTTTACTGTTAGCATTAGATGCAGCAAGTGCTGCCTTATCCCATGTGGATTTGGCTGCCTCAGGTCTAGTCCAACCACTCTCAACTGCATCCCAAATAGATTCATCAATGGAGCACAGAAATGCTCTCATGCGAACCTTCCAAAAAGCATAATTACTACCATCAAAATATGGAGGTGCATTTAGGGATTGAGACCTATCCATCTCAAAAGGGAGTCAAGGATCACACAATGGTAATGAAACCAATAACAGTGTACCCGCTCTGATACCAATTGAAAGTTCAAAAACGTGTAGAAACACCTTTGAACGTTTAGACCCCCAAATTACAACTTAACCAATTCAAGCAATATGTCAAACAACTAGTGTGCGGAAACTTAACATATGCTATAATATGAAATTGGTTAAAAACTATCTAAGCCATAACAAAATAAGATCCACAGCAGATAATAAAAAGGCAAAGATAGAGAGGAAGGAAGATGCAAACACAAAGACAACACGCGATGTGTTATCGAAGAGGAAACCGAAGCCCTCGGCGTAAAACCTCTCCGCCGCCCTCCAAGCGGTAAACAATCCACTAGAAAATACAGTTGGGATACAAGGACAGCAATAGACCCTCCAAGCCTAATCTACCCAGTGCACCTAAGCCCTCCAAGCTTCTTGCTCCAACGAGGTTGCGCCGAACCTTTTTCTTTTCTAGCTTCCCGGATTCCGCTACTAGACCATAGCATCAACCAATGAAGATTGGTTCCTTCCTAACTGCTTCCCAGAAATCCAAACAACTGTCTCACAGTGATGATGATGGTGAGAACCAGGTTTGGTATAATGCCTCTCAAGGATTTGACAATGGAGAGGAAGAGAGTTGGGGAATTTGGAGAGACTCTAAGGTATAGATTGTGGGTGAATCAATCTTGTTTTTCTTTAGGGTTTCTCTCTCAAAATTCTCTCTGGAAGCTCTCTCACAATCATGGGTAAAAGGGGTATTTATACTGGAGTGGGAGAGGAATGTGAAACGTCAGGTTTTACAAAACAGGGGTGGCTCGCGGCTTGACCTCGCGGCTTGACTAAGTCGCGAGATCCAGTCGCGAGATAACCGTATGGCCAGTTGTCCTGTTTTGTCCTGTAGTGCTCCAGCTTGCATGACTGTTCACCTTCCAGCATGCTTGGCACGTGTGCTGCGTCTGGCGGCTTGAAGCCGCGAGTCACCCGCGAGTCTCTGTTTTCTTGCACACTCTTGAGCAATCTTCACTCTATCTCACTCACTACCCTTACATCAAACCCACCTAAATACAGGGTTACTAAATGCTGAATTACAAGCAAATTTGGCACGGAATAAAGCCAATTAGATAGTTGAATAAATTCAACCTTACAAAAAACAAGATTGATTCACTCACAATCTATACATTAGAGTCTCTTCAAATTCCTCATCTCTCTTCCTCTCCATAGCCAAATCCTTGAGAGGCCATTATACCAAACCTGGTTCTCACCATCATCATCACTGTGAGACAGCTGTTTGGATTTCTGGGAAGCAGTTAGGAAGGAACCAATCTTTATTGGTTGATGCTACGGTCTAGTAGCGGAATCCGGGAAGCTAGAAAAGAAATAGGTTCGGCGCAACCTCGTTGGAGCAAGAAGCTTGGAGGGCTTAGGTGCACTGGGTAGATTAGGCTTGGAGGGTCTATTGCTGTCCATGTATCCCAACTGTATTTTCTAGTGGATTGTTTACCGCTTGGAGGGCGGCGGAGAGGTTTTACGCCGAGGGCTTCGGTTTCCTCTTCGATAACACATCGCGTGTTGTCCTTGTGTTTGCATCTTCCTTCCTCTCTATCTTTGCCTTTTTATTATCTGCTGTGGATTATATTTTGTTTTGGCTTAGATAGTTTTTACCTATTCCATATTATAGCATATGTTAAGTTTCCGCACATTAGTTGTTTGACATATTGCTTGAATTGGATAAGTTGTAATTTGGGGGTCTAAACGTTCAAAGGTGTTTATACACGTTTTTGAACTTTCAATTGGTATCAGAGCGGGTACACTTTTATTGGTTTCAATACCATTGTGTGATCCTTGACTCCCTTTTGAGATGGATAGGTCTCAATCCCTAAATGCACCTCCATATTTTGATGGTAGTAATTATGCTTTTTGGAAGGTTCGCATGAGAGCATTTCTGTGCTCCATTGATGAATCTGTTTAGGATGCAGTTGAGAGTGGTTGGACTAGACCTGAGGCAGCCAAATCCACATGGGATAAGGCAGCACTCGCTGCATCTAATGCTAACAGTAAAGCTTTAAATGCTATTTTCTGTGGTGTGTCTCCAGATGAATTTCACAGGATTTCTCATATCACCATTGCCAAAGAAGCATGGGAGATTTTGGAAACCACCTATGAAGGCACGAAGAAAGTGAAAGACACCAAGTTGCAAATGCTGACCACTTGGTTTGAGGAGCTTAAAATGAGTGAGGATGAGTCTTTTGACTCTTTCTATGGGAAGCTAAATGAGGTGGTTGTCAGCAAGTTCAACTTGGGGGAGAAAATGGAGGATTCTAAAATTGTAAGGAAGATCCTTCGATCATTGCCGGAAAGTTTTCGTGCTAAAGTGACAGCGATTGAAGAGAGCAAGGACCTAGATGACATCAAAGTCCAAGAGCTGGTTGGTTCTCTTCAGACTTATGAGATGTCGCTGCCCAATCAATGGAAGAGTAAATCTCTTGCTCTTAAGACCATTAATGAGAAGGTAGAAGTCCATGACTCATCGGAAGACGATGTGGTTGACAAAGATGTTGCATACCTTGTCAAAAATTTCAGAAAGTTCTTGAAATTCAAAAATAATGGCAAATTTGATGATAAAAGAAAATTCCAAAGTTCTGGAAGGGAGAAAAGGGAATTCAAAAAGAAAGATGGAAAAGAATCCCAACCTACACAAGGTGTCACTTGCTTCGAATGTAACGGGCATGGACACTTTAAGAAGGAATGTCCGAATTATTTGAAATCGAAAGGTAAAGTGTATGCCACGACATTGAGTGACTCGGATTCGTCTGACTCAGAATCTGAAGAGAGCTGTGATGGAGAGGGGAACTATTCAGCTTTTATGACTATTGCTCATGTTGAGTCTTCAGATGATTTGAACCGGCTTGTACAAGACCTTGGAGAACATAATGATGATGAATCACTAGGAATTGTTGAAGAATCAGATGCTGAACAAGATGAAAGCACAGCAAATCTTCAAGAGAATTATAACTCACTCTTGGAGAAGTCGGGTGAGTACACAAGGGTGGCCAAGGCTGCTGTGAGAAGAATGAAGAAGGCAGAGGAGGACTACAAAAGTCTCCTAATCCGATATAGGGAGGCCAAATGCGAGATAGAAACTTTGAATGGTGAGCTGTCAGAAGCTTACACAAAAGTGAGATTTCTTGAGCAAGAGGTTGTGCAAGCAAATGCTAAAATAGACAGGGTCACCACCAAGAAGCTAGATGATGTTATTTCATCTCAAAAGAGCTTTTCAGACAAATCCGGATTGGGATATACTGGAGGAAGTAGTTCATCTGGAAATGTCACTAAAGAAGTGAAGTTTGTAAAGGCCAAAGATCCAGTTGTAGCTGACCTTACTGATGAGAAGCTCAAGATGGAGGAGAAGAAGAATGTGGTGAACCAACGGATGCTGAATCCCCGTAGTCAATCTGTGGGCAGGTCTGAATCTCGTGCCAAGTCACGTCCACGACCACAAAGAGGTCCTAGATCAACTTATGTGTGTCATCATTGTGGACTTCAAGGGCATACTCGACCAAATTGCCAAAAGCTGAGAGCAAAGAATAGTGCAACACCTCAAAGGTCACGAGGACCTAGAATTGATAGAAGAAATTGGGCAGATGAACAATCTAGAGATCAAAATGGTGATCCCGGAATGATGAATGTGATGAAGATGATTGGTGCATTCACCAACTGCTTGGAAAGCTTCTCACGAAGGTTTGAAAGCCCTAACTCCCGTACCCATTCCTATAAGGAAATCACCCCAAACGCAAGTGACGTGTGGGTGAAGAAGGGTACTCATGCATAAGCATTACAACATGTCCATGCATTAATACTTCCTATGCTTTGCGACGATGTTTGTTTGTTTGCTTATTGTTTTTGCTGCTGGTTGTTTGCTTGTCTACTTGTGCATATTTTTTTTGATCAATCTTTTTCTTCTTATGTGTCAAAAATCCAAAATTCACATAAAAAATTAGAAAATCAAAAGTTTGATTGACTTTGTTGAGTTTTTGTCTCAAAACATGTTTTGCCTTGTACCTTTGTGCAAATGGCTTTGTACATTTTCGAGCATTGCTTGTTTCTTTGCACTCATATCTCTGTGGGAGAAATCTTGAAATCTTTGTGATTGTTGTAAATAGATCTTCAAACTTGTCATGAATGATTAGTGAATGGTTTTGTTGATCTTGAGACATGCATAGACTTGTGTCTATATATCTTCCCACTCTTTATTTTTGTTTTGCTAAAAAGAGCTCACCAAATGTAAATCTCCAAATGAAAAGAGATATTGAGCTGCAAAAGCCTGTCGCACATACTAGTATTCGACTAGGAAAAAGGGAAAGCGACCAAAAATTAAAGAAAAATGTTTATTCAAAAGGCCAAAGGCTTGTTCATTAAAGAGATTTATCAAATATCACTCTCTCAATGAGAGGTGTTGTCTCAAAAGGATCAAAAAGATCAAATGCTATGATTGAAAGTGGAGTCAAATGTAAAACTCCAAGTCATGTTATCAAGTTTTGTGGGAGGTCATATATACATATTTCTATAAGTGAGATAGATCACATGATCTAGTGCTAATTGTGTATGCCTTGGTTGAATTGATCATTGAAGCTTCACATTAGACTAAGGACTATCTCATTGTTGATATCCACACACAACACACAAGTTTATGTTCAAAGAATGCCATAATCATTTGTGTAATTGTACTTGATGAAATATGCTTTTCACATGCTCAATCTTTGTTGTTTCAAGCACAAAAAGATTTTTGAGTGTTTTAGGTGTTTTTGGAAAGTATTTTGTTGAAAAATCTGAAAATTTCAAAAATCCAGTTTTGCCCTGTTTTGGCGGCTTAGTCGCGGGTATGTCAAGTCGCGAGCCTAAGTCGCATGTTCGCGGGTCCATTTTGGCGACTTGTTCGCGAGTGAAAGGTCCAGTTGCGAGGTTATTCAGAGATTTTTGCGGCTCATCTCGCGACTCCCTCACGGGTAGACCTTCCAATCGCGAAAAACACTTAGAAAAATTTTTTCAAAATTTTCCCTTTAAGGGTCTTGGCGGCTCAACCTGGCGACTTGCTGGCGACTCACCTCAGTCGCGAAAAACGCGTGTTTGGCAAAAATAGGGACAGTTTTTAAAAGCGTTTTTCAGTTTTCCCTCGAACATTTGTGAACTGTTCATCTTCTCTCTAAAATATCTCCTTCCCAAACACTCCGTGCTCCCATTTCCAATCTACATTGTTGCATATTTTCTGCTCAAATTCTTCATGTCACAGGTATGGGTTTTCAGTTTCGAACTCATTTCTACTTGATTTTGTGCTTTTCCCCTTGATTTTTTTTGCATATGTTTATGATTTAGAAATGGGTTTGTGTTTCGGCTATTGCTCTTTGTTCATGCTTAGCTTGCTGATAATGTTGCTAAAGTTTGTTTTGTTCTTAGTTGTCTTCATCCTGTGCTTAGCTAAGTGTGTCTTTTATTTTATCTGTTATTGAGCTGTTGAGTTGTTCTCAAAATGTTCCGTTTGATGATGTGCATGTTCTATTGTGTTAATCTGTTGGGAACATCTGCTAGTTTCAAAATGCTGATTGTGTGTCATATCATTTTTCCATTATATGTCTCATTGACATATATCTGCCTTTAGGATAGTTTCTCCATGTTGTTCTTGTGTTTTTTTTTGGCTTGTTTATTCATGTGGTTGCTCTAAGTAGCTTATTGTTTAAGTGTGCAAGTTCATCTGTGTGGCTGTAATCTCTTTGTTAATTACATGGTACTGACTCGGTTTACACACATATTGTTCTATGCTGTTGTGGCCTCTTCTGATTGTTCACAGATGGCTCCCTCACCTCCGAAAAGGAAAACTCCTGCAAAGAAGGCTGACAAAAGATTGAAAATGGATTCTAAACTGTTTAGGTCAGTTCATCACTTTGAGAGATACAAGGATATCTTCTTGAAAGCAGGAATTATTCAAGAAAGATTTGTAGATTTGGAAGACTTAAGACAATCCTTTATCCCCAGCTGTTTTGAAGGAAGAGGATGGGAAAAGCTTCTGAGTGATTTCCCTGTAGTATGTGAACCCCTGATTAGGGAATTTTATTCAAATGCTGTGATAAAGGAGAATGAGTTAAACTGCTGGGTTAGAGGTAAAGAATTCATTTTGGATGCACATGTCATAGATGATGTGCTAGGGCTTGAAGATTTAGAAGATCAGGAATTTATCAATTACAAGGATAGGAGTGTTTCTATTGAAACAGTTCAACAAAGGTTAGGTGGGCAGAGAGAAGGGAAATGTTTGAATACCACTGCCTTTCCAGTGGACATGAGGTGCCTAACAATAATCATGATGTTTAACCTCTATCCCATAAAGAAGTTGACTACAATCAACTGTGCTAGAGCAATCTTTCTGATGGATCTCAAAGAAAAGAATTTCATTGACATAAGTTCCCACATATATGACACCATTGTGGATGAGACAAGAACAACCTCTAGGCCAAAATTGATCTTTCCCAGTTTGCTAATGAGGATTTTTAGAAGAAAGGGTGTTCCAATCCCTCAAGACATCAGTCCCATGTCCACACCCTCTGCAATTAACAAGCTTACCTGCAAAAGGATAAGTGTTAGACTTCCAGGAGAAGAAGATGAAGGTGATGAAGGAGAGGGTGTCCCAATGGAGACTGAAGCAGAGGTAGCAGGGCATGCATCAACCTCAACACCCAGAAGGAGTGGCAAAAGGTCTAGAGCATCAACTTCCTCAGATACACCTCCAGATGCTTTCCAAATCATTCTGGAATGACTTGATGGGATCAGAGTAGTCCAGACTGAGCACTCTGAGAGAATGAGAGCCATGCAGGACCAGATTGATGTTTTGTCTGCAAAACTTGACAGCTTCACCACCCAGCATGAACAATGACCCTTTGGCCATTCCGGTCAAAAAGGGGGAGAATGTTATGTTTCTTTCTGCTGTTAATGACATTGATGATGAGAAGCAGTAAAGCAGCTCTTAAGGGGGAGTAATGTGTTGAGGGGGAGTTGTCAAAGTTGTCAAAATCAGAGACTTTGTTTATATATGCTTATGTTTTGAGTATTTAGTGTTATTTTGTGGCTGTACCCATGTGCTTTTGTAAGCTTTTAGGGTTTTTGTTTTATGCATAGTTTGTAGGCTTTATGGTATGTACCTTGCTTAATTGCAGCCTTTATGCTATGTTGAAATCAGTACTTTAATCTAAATGTCTTGCATTTTGATCTATGTACTGTCACTCTTGTGCCCTTGTAGGATTGTTCCTAGATGCATATACCTTGTGTACTATGCATTGGTTGAGTGCTGAACATACAAGTGTCTTGCCTTGTGCTTGTTAACTTGTATGTCCTTGTGTTCATTCCAAGTGTGAATGAGCACTGTGTTCACTACCTTGTGGTGTTCACTTGGTTGATCAAGCCATGGTTTGTTTCTTAACTCCATCTTTGCTTGATCATATATTGCCTGTTTCATATGCATGTTATGATTTTCTGCCTACAATGATCATGGTGTATTGTTGTGTTTCAGGAGTATTATGTTCATATGATTCAAGTGCTTCACAGCTTCTAGAGTTAGGTGTGAGTGAGTTTTGTTCAACTGTTCCCAACTCACATGTTAAGTCTAGAGTCTGTTTTAGGGTTTTGTCACGGAATAGCCAAAGGGGGAGATTGTAAGGTTGAATTTATTCAACCATCTAATTGGCTTTATTCCTTGCCAAATTTGCTTGTAATTCAGCATTTAGTAACCCTGTATTTAGGTGGGTTTGATGTAAGGGTAGTGAGTGAGATAGAGTGAAGATTGCTCAAGAGTGTGCAAGAAAACAGAGACTCGCGGCTGGGACTCGCGGGTTACTCGCGGCTGCAAGCCGCCAGACGCAGCACACGTGCCAAGCATGCTGGAAGGTGAACAGTCATGCAAGCTGGAGCACTACAGGACAAAACAGGACAACTGGCCATACGGTTATCTCGCGACTGGATCTCGCGACTTGGTCAAGCCGCGAGGTCAAGCCGCGAGCCACCCCTGTTTTGTAAAACCTGACGTTTCACATTCCTCTCCCACTCCAGTATAAATACCCCTTTTACCCACGATTGTGAGAGAGCTTTCAGAGAGAATTTTGAGAGAGAAACCCTAAAGAAAAATAAGATTGATTCACCCACAATCTATACATTAGAGTCTCTTCAAATTCCTCATCTCTCTTCCTCTCCATAGCCAAATCCTTGAGAGGCCATTATACCAAACCTGGTTCTCACCATCATCATCACTGTGAGACAGCTGTTTGGATTTCTGGGAAGCAGTTAGGAAGGAACCAATCTTTATTGGTTGATGCTACGGTCTAGTAGCGGAATCCAGGAAGCTAGAAAAGAAATAGGTTCGGCGCAACCTCGTTGGAGCAAGAAGCTTGGAGGGCTTAGATGCACTGGGTAGATTAGGCTTGGAGGGTCTATTGCTGTCCATGTATCCCAACTGTATTTTCTAGTGGATTGTTTACCGCTTGGAGGGCGGCGGAGAGGTTTTACGCCGAGGGCTTCGGTTTCCTCTTCGATAACACATCGCGTGTTGTCCTTGTGTTTGCATCTTCCTTCCTCTCTATCTTTGCCTTTTTATTATCTGCTGTGGATTATATTTTGTTTTGGCTTAGATAGTTTTTACCTATTCCATATTATAGCATATGTTAAGTTTCCGCACACTAGTTGTTTGACATATTGCTTGAATTGGATAAGTTGTAATTTGGGGGTCTAAACGTTCAAAGGTGTTTATACACGTTTTTGAACTTTCAGAAAACCTAAACACATACACATGGATATGTGTGAAATCAGATCTGAAAAACTGATTTTGGTAATTCTTGATAGATACAGCTATCGAGCTTATCTGTCGAGCTTCACATTTTAAATCTCGATAGATACATCTGTCGAGCTATCTGTCAAACTTTAAAATATAGCACTTCTTCACTTGATTTTTGAACAGATTTGGATGGCTTCAATACTTGGACTTGAACTTCTTGTTCCTTGAAATATTAAGCATATCCTAGATCTATCAAATTACAAGTAAAATGCGTTTTGTCAAAAAATTAGCCAATTCTAAATGACATATGTTCTTAATATGATTCACATATGTCCTAACAAGTGGGACGTGTGGCTTAAGGTTATTGATTGTAGTTGAAAGTTTGTTATTTTGTAACTGAATTTTATTAGAGTCAGTAGGTTTTCCCACACTGTGTGGGAGTGTTGCTTTGATTCATCTTGTAGTATAAATAGTGTATTGCTTTGTATTTTACAGTCAAATCATTTGTGAATAAGAAATTTAGTTTTTCCTCAAAGTTCTTCTTCTTTTCTCTACAAAACTCCATTCTCTGTTTTCTTAATAATACATGACAATGAACACTAAACTTTCCCATGGCCGAAAAGGAGTTGCCACTTGCCTAGAAGTCATAAATAAAAAGAAAAATATTAGCATAAAATAAATAGAAAAGAGCTCATCATGGTCTTTGACTTGAAGACCAAATTACAAGGAAATCCCACTGCAAAACCGTCGGAGAGATCTCACAATCCACGCCGGGTGAGATAGTGGCCGACGGCCCCAACGGTGGCCTGGGCTTGGGCTTTGCTGGGTGAGACGCGGCCTGGGTTTGGCGTTGCTGGGTGATATGGTGGCCAACGGTGGCCTAAGTGAGCAGACCCAGTCACTGAGAGAGAGCAGAGAGAGAGAGAGAGAGAAATCTGAGAGAGAGAGAGAGAAGTGGGAGAAAGACTTGAGAGAGTGGGAGAGTCAGGAAGGCAGAGTTAAAAGAGAATTTATTAAATTAAAATTATACCATTCCACTACAATGCCGTCTTACTTGTAAGACGGCACTATTGCAGTATGGTATGAATTTTTACAATTCCATGTCCGGGTAAAGTATGACTTTTATGCTTTGATTGTAAAATTTAGCATATTTTTGGGTTTACAAGGCCGGGAACTAATGCTCTTACAAGTGAGAAAGGTGTTGTAAAGTGGACACTCTTGATGCTTTTAGTTTGACAAGGGCTTCAACAGAGTGGACTGCGTTGACTGGAGTTGTGAGCTTGAGTTATGTGAATTCACAGCACAAGAATGTAGTTGCAGATAGCAGAGCTAAAAGTCAGTCAATAATTAAAGTGAGTTAATCATTTATATGAAAGACAAAAGAGAGATTTCAAGTTTTTAGTTTCTACACACGATTTATGCTTTGATGCTTTCGATCCCCTTAACGCGGACGGAAATTTTCGGAAAAGAAGAGAAAGATAGCTTCTTTTTTTTTTTTTTTTTTTTTTTTGTGTGACAATTGACAGTATATAACCCCACCTTGAAACCACTTGAACCTGGGTCTATGAACCCCTCAATCCTTTAAAAGCTTGGGGAAGTACCAATTCGCCTAATGTGGGCAGTGGTGAGAGAGAGAGTCTTTAGTACAACATTTTTTTTGTAATAATAAAAAATTAGTAATAAGTTAGGGTATTTCAATACAGAATGATGTAAAAAATGCATATATATGCTTGTTTCATCTTGTGCAACTCATATCTACATAATTTTTGTAGTATAATTCTGACCATATTTGATGATGAAATCATAAAATACAGTTTTTTTCTTTCAAATTTTGCCTTTAACTATCGATTTGAATTCCTAAAATTTTAATATGATCCTTAAAACTCATCCTGTCGTCTAGTAACACTAGAAAATACCGGTGTATTAAAAAAATAAAAATAAAAAACCATGACTTTCGTAGTCCCTAAATTATGACCATAATGCAAAAAATGCTTTTACGCGCTACTGACTACCGGGTCTGAGACGTTGGCCCTTGGGATGGACCTTTACTTGGATTTTGCTATTAACCTAATTACAAGAAACTTCCTTAAAATTACATGGACATTAACTTTTATTATTATTGTTATTATTATTTTATTTTTTATTGCTGAGTGGCAAGTTGCTTTTGGAATACCAATCTCACGCCATTTCTATTTTTTGTAAAAGACAAAACTTAAGTACAGTATCTTAGATGCTATTCTTTAAGTTATTCTCTTAAGATTTAGTCATATGACTACTTAACTAAAAAATACACTTTCTTCTCATAAAAAAAATTTTTCTTATGGCAAAATCTTAAAAAGGAAACTTAAGGAATCACATCTAAGTACTGTACCTAAGTCTTGCTCTTTTTTTTTTTAAAAAAAAAAGAATTTTTCAAAAATATTTGTTAAAAAAAATTTTAGGACCCAGAAATTTTGCCTTTTTGGAGTTTCGGAGATGAATGGGCCCAGAAATTTTGAATTTTTTTTAAAATTTCTTTTAAAATATAATTATATTTTAAAGTAATTTTTAGGAAAATTATCATTCAATCCACTCAAAATTTTTAAACATTTATATTCCTTTTAACCTAAGCAAATTTATAGAATACTCAAACAAATTATATCATAACCCTCCCAATATATACATCAGGTGATGATACATGTGATAGATTATAATTTTAGAAGAAAAGGTTTTGTGAAAAATGCAATATGTCTTTAACATTGATCCCTTTCTTATTATGCCATTTAAATTTAAATTTTTTTCATCACATATTTATGATTTATAATTTATTTAATCATAATCTTAGTGTTACCTACTATTAGCAAATTGTTAAAAAAGTATTTCATACTTTCATATAATATTCATGTAGTGAACATAAATCATTGAGCACATGACATGTGATTTTAGAATATATATAATATTTTTTTATCTAAAAATTTTAAATAAAAAGTAATATATAAAATAACTAAAGTTGAAAATGAAAAAAAAAAAAAAAAATTCATACACATAGCAAATTGTAATTGGTGAAATATAAAGTGGTACACAAAAAGTATTATAGAGGACTTGTCTTTTTTTATTTGAGGGTTGAGGCAATTGCTCAGGAATACAAATCCTCTGTACTATTTTATGTGTTCCACTTTGTAGGGGTATTGGGCCCAGGGAGTCATTATCCTCGCCCGTATTGGGCCCGAAACCCAAGCCGAGGACTAGGGACCGTCTGAGAAGGGGGAAACGTCATCAAGGGAACTCACTTTAGTGAATGACCAGGTTAGTCGGGGTGATAATGGCGCAAGAAGGCGCGCCAAGGTCCGAGCAAACGCTCTACCATCCGGAAAGACGTTCCAAGAAGTTTTGCAGGCACAGATAAACATTGCCAAGACAAAGTACAAAGGGGAGTCCTAAAATATCTAAGAAGAAAGCTGCAACCACCGCATTAAAGGCTCTGCAACTAACTTTCCGGCTGCATTAATGTGGAGAAGACTTTTGAACAAGGCTACATTGGCTTCCTTAATACACAAAAGGGGCAGAAGGGGGTATCTGATGGGATAGATACTCAAGTATAGGTTAAGATAATCAACAAGTGGAAGGCCAGGATCGTTTAAGGGGGACTATATAAGGGGAGAGACCCACCATGAAGGGGGGACCGGAAAAATCAAGAGAGAAACACAGTGGTAATCTAGAACCATACTTGTAATCATACTGGTGAAGAATACATAAGAGCAAACCTCCTTGGATTCGTGCCGAGGATGACTTATCTAAACTCAATCCAGTTTGTTTCTTAGTTCTTGTGATTTGAGCCTATTTTGTTTGCGGTCCAACTCATTCTAACCCAATTTTACAACTCACTCTCTAGAAATTTATTGTTTTGGGCTTTTCTTTTGGGCCTTAGTCCATTCACCTTGGGCTGTTCCCCGAATTAGGTCCTTACACACTTTATGTTCCTCCAATCACAATTTACCATATATTTGTTTAATTTTCCTTATAAATTAGTCAAAGTTTAAAATGGAAAATAAATAAATAAATAGCAAGTTGCAATTAATGAAACACAAAAAATGGTACAAAAGATTTCTTTTCATTGCTCAGGATTGAGCCAGCATTGAAAGTAAGCTAAATAACCAAATAAAATCTTATTGGCTTATTCGTAGAAAGTTCAAGGGAAAAAAAGAAGAAAAAGAAGAGCAGCCCTAGTTCTCCTACTGAAAGAATGCTAGGCCAAGTTTGGCCAGTGACGCTACCCTGAGCTGCTCTTGTGTGTAAAATCCACTTTCCATGTTCACCAGAGCATGTAGCATCATCAAATCCTTCACCACTGTCCAGGTCGCATTGTACACATCTAACTCTAGCTCCATCAATGCCAACATTAAGGTCGAGGGTGAGTGATTCTTACTACATTGGATCAAAATCGTCGCATTCCTTCCCGCTATCCCCACGTTGATATTATTAACCAAGTGCTCCAACTGCTTCTGCAAGTACTCCTTATGCAGGGCCGACTCAACAGTAGATGCAAGAGATGCAATCGCCTAAGGCCCCCAAATAAAAGAAGGGCCCACTTGTAAAAAAAAATTTATATATATAATATATTTATTTATATATTTTAGTTAAAAAAAATTTAAGCATTTTTATTGGTCAATAAAATGCATTAAAAAGGCTCCATTGTATCCTAAAATGCGAAAGATTAAAAAGGAAAAAAAAAAAAAAAGGTCAAAGTTCAGCTAACACAATTAAATTTTAGGAGACAAATGTATTAAACCATTCTTGAAATATGCTAAAATTAAAATTAATAGCAGACAAATTCATTAATAATATAACGTAATTGTCTTGAAATATGCTAAAATAGAGATTATAAATGTCAAAAACAAAAGAAAAACCTCTCATCTCTCTATCTCTCTACCTCTCCATCTATATTCTTACGGTCTTACCTTTCTTTTCTTCATCTTCATCTTGATTTTTGATCTTTTTCCATCAACTCAATCAGCCCCTCTAGCTTGAAATTTTTCTTTGTTGATTCCAACATACCAGTCTACCAGCCGGCAGTCATAGAAGGTATTCTTCTGCATCAGTTCTTCCCCTCTTTCTCTTTGTCTTTCCGAAAATAAAGACTCAAGAGTCTTCTATTTCTTTAACTTAAATTATATATATTTTTAGTTTGTTTCACACTTTCACTGCACTGCACAACTGTTTGATGGGATGGGACACGTTTTTTGCTATGATGCTTTTCTAATTCTGCCCCTCTGTGGACCTTTTTCTGCTTTAAAACTTAGCCATAGAAATATAGGATTTAGTGGAGAAAAGGCTGGATGGTTCTCACTTTTTTTTTTTAATTTTTTTTTATAGGAGTACAGCCCACAGACGTGACAAACCACTGACCACAGTTAATTGGTTCGACAATTTCTCACCCTTCTTTTCTTTTCTTTTTTTTTTTTTTTTTTTAATCTGACACTTTAGCTATCATTATAAATTATTATGTCAATTAATAATTTGATGTGTGTCATATCAACTCATTTGTATTATAGTGACACTAATTTATTAAACTATGTATTAAATTAATTTTTATTTGTGCAGATTTAAACTTTCAACTCAACACTCTACAAATCAATTGAAAGTTATGGAGAAAACTAAAAAGTTTTTCTACTTATCCAAATGACCTTCCAAATCCATTGTAAGAGGAGCTCTCCATCAATTCTACCGTTAACGTTAGCATCAAAAGCGTTAAATTAATTTAATGGGAGGATTTTTAGGAACTACTATAATGAGGTAAATGAACTGGGCAAACAAAAGAGAAATTAATGAGGCAAAAACAGTATTACAATAGGTGAATTAAATTAATATACTAATATTAAATCTCATTAATTTGTTTTAGGTGAATTAATAGGTAATTTTTATAATAAATTAATAGGTACGTAATTACTACAAACTACAAAAGAATATAAAAAAAAAAAGTTCCAGTAAAGTCTCTAATGATTGAATAAGAGATTTGAGATTCAATCACTTCCTACACTAAAAACAAACTAGTGTTCTTACATGGCCACAACCTGTACATGCCAGATCATGAATTAGTAATTGCATCCAATCTCCAAAAAAAATCTTACTGAAAGAGAAATTTTAGAGCTCATAGACTCATTTATATGAAGGGATTCTCATTGCCAAAGGTCCATAAGGGGAAAAGTGTGATTAATCCTATTGTTTTCTTTGCTGACTATGTTCCTTCATCTTAAGTAACTAATCAAGCATATTTAGTTAACTTTGCTATGATTATATTCAACAATAAGAGGCTTTACTAGTTGAGCTAATTAAAATCCACTAAACAGGATTGTTTTGTCTTATTTTATTTTATGTGTTTTAGGAACTCTTTTAACTATGACATTGAAGAAAAATAAACGAAAAATGTAAATGTTAAATTAAAAGGCTTTAAGAAAATCTCATAACTTTAATTAGAATATTTGATAAGCTAATACCCCTTGTGCGGCAGATCCATATCATAAAAACATGATGAGGCTTCATTCTTCATGAACCCAAAGCCCATTAATTTTTTTTTCGTTGCAAAATGTTCATATGCTAATATGGTATTGGCACCTTTCCCTAGAGCTCGTCTCTACCCTTTCCTCCCTCTATCATATCTCCCAGACATCCAAACTCATACACTGACCTCGCCATTACCTCCTCCAAAAAATCCCCAAAAATGATAAACTCTTGTCCCCATGACCCCTTAACCATAGCAACCCCACCAAAAATACACTCCCTTCCCACTCCCTCCTGTAACCATGGAAGTCATTGAACCAGTGAAACGCACCAACTGATGCTCATTCCAAGATATCTGCCTAGAGCTCCCTCCAAACCAAGCATTAGACAGTCCATTGGAAAACACCATTATAGGAAAATTGATTTCATCCAAAAGCCTCAGCTTACCTATCATCAAAGATGTTGTCACTAAAGCGTGGCACCCCACCTACCCATTGGAAGTATCCAAGCTGGACAATAATGTGTTCCTATTTAAGTTTCACCACGAAGTTGATGCTCAAAAAACGCTCCTCAAAAGACCATGGTCTATCCGTGGCAGGCACCTCATTTTGAAGGAATGGAACCCAAGTCTTACCTAGAAAGAGATAGACTTTTCAAAATTAGGTTTTTGGGTTCAAGTTCATGGCCTACCCTCCTTATAGCTTTCAGAAATGAATCTCAGAACCATCGGCGCCATGGCCGGCGAAGTCCTGGAGTTAGACTTATCCAACAAAGGAGGTGCCCAATGGCGTAGGTTCACCAGAATCAAGGTGAACATTGATATAGAGCAACCTTTGCTCCCTAGGGTCTTCCTTCCACAATCGAACCTAGATGACCTTTGGGTAAGCCTGAAATATGAGAAGATCTCCCAAATTTGCCATATCTGCGATATCATCGGACATGATGAAAAAGACTGTGGCAGAGACTTGTACAAGCTCCAAAATCCCTTCGGTGTCTAGTTTGAAGCTGCCGACTCTTGGCTTAGATCGGAGAATGGCCAGATCCAGATTGGAGTGTACGATAAGCTGACTCAGAGATAGATGGATGAGGACAATCTGAATCAGGATACGACTAACTCATCCACGCTCGAATACTTCCAAGAAAAGTCCTCTGAGTACCCTCCACAAGGACAACTGGTAGTGGAAGAGTACTCCGAATACATCCAAGAACTGTCCACAAAGCACTCCCTTAAAGGACAAATAGTAGTGGAGCTGTGCCCTCACGTGAGTGGCACCATTACACCTTCCCAGACGCCTTCAAATCCAGACACATCACCAAAGACTGTACCCTCCACTCAAGGTCAGTCTCTAACCCCCTCATCCACCCTCATCCCCCATTCCAAGATTTAGAGTTTCATCGAAGAAGAAAGCTATAAACCCCAGTTACCTTTCTCCCCCAAGGTGCGCGGGGAATCGCTGAAAGTGAAAGCATGGATTCAAAATATTATTTGCAGTGATGCATTGGTTTCTCATATGGGCAACTCAAGCAATCTTTCTGACTTTACGGCTAAGGAGGCGAGCCTTACCATGCCCCCACCGTTGCCATGAGGGCCCTTTGTTGGAACTATCGAGGCATCTGCAACGCCTCGACAGTCCGAGCCTTAAAGGCTCAAATAAGAGGCAAAAGGCCCGATATCATTTTCCTTTGTGAAACTAAAGCAACTTATAGCAGGATGAAAGTTGTTATGGAAAAATTAAGGTTTTCGAATAAAGTAGTGATTGATGCAAAAGGAGCTGCTAGTGGCTTGACCATGATGTGGAAGTCTAATCGCATCATCAAGGTTTTGGAGTACAATAAAAACCTCATCGCAGTCAAAGTCTCAGACTTGGTGAGCGATTGGGTTTTAATGGGTTTCTATGGTCCTTCTTATGCTCCCAAAAAAGCTAAAGCTTGGATGAACCTTTCAACTTTTTTGGAGTCTGTTCAATGCCCATGGGTCTATTTTGGCGATTTCAATTACATTTTGAGCCAAGAAGACAGGAAAGGAGGGAGTACTAATGCCCCCTTGGCAACTAACCATCTAAGAGAGTTAATGTTTGACTTTAGTGTCGTTGATCTGCGGTTCTTAGGAAACAAATTTACATGGGCAAAAGGTAAATGGGGTAGTGTCGCAGTAAAAAGGAGACTGGATAGAGGTATAGCTAGCATGGCTTGGAGATTGGCCTCCCTAAAGGCCTGCATCTCGCACCTCAGCGCGTTCTGCTCTAATCACACCCCACTCATTCTTGATACATGTCCTAAGGAGACATTTGCACATAGACCCTTTCGGTTTGAAGCGGCATGGATCCGCGACCCCAGTTGCTATTCAGTCATTCATAGTGCTTGGAATGAGAAAGTCAGGGGGTCACATTTCACAAAGTTATGCAAAAAGCAAGAGGCAATCTGCAAAGCCTCCGCAAGTGGAATAAGGAAATTTTTGGTCTTTGCCAAACAAGAATCAATTCGCTCATTCACAAGATTGCAGAGACTCAAAGAGCTGAGCCATCGAACTGGAATGGCAATAATGAGGCAGCACTCCAAGCAGAATTAAGAGAATGGCTAGTGCGTAGCGAGGTTTTGTGGCATCAGAAGTCTAGAGAACTCTAGCTAAAGGAGGGGGACAAGAATACTAATTTTTTCCACCTCTCTACAATTATTAGGAGATGCCATAACAACATTGATGCTATTAGAGGGGATGATGGAGGCTGGATTACAAACACTTGCCTAATAAGACAACACCTTCAGGAGAAGTTCAAGAATCTCTTCACTGCCAAGACTATTAACTTCCCGGCCCAGATGGAGGACCTGATTTCAACAGTCATCTTAGAAGAGGAGAACATAGCTTTGTGCAGGATTCCCACCCTTGAGGAAATTAAGTCAACCTTATTTCACAAGCCAGAGCTAAAGGCACAAGGGCCGGATGGTTTCCTTATTGCGTTCTACAAGAGCTATTGGCCTATTGTGGGGGAGGACATAATTGCAACCGTAAGTTCCTTCTTCACTGACGGATCAATGCCAAAAGAGGTAAACAGCTCACTCATCATCCTTATTCAAAAGGTTCCAAATCCGTCCACTTTCAATAATTATAGGCCTATTAGTTTATGTAACGTCATTTATAAGATTATTTCTAAGATTTTGGTGCTCAAAATTAGGCCTATCCTATCGAGGTTCATTTCCCTATCCCAATCAGCCTTTATCCCCGGCCGCTGGATTGTAGAGAACCAAGTGATTGTCCAAGAACTGATCCACAGTTTCAAAATTAGGAAGATAAAATCTGGGCAAAT